>JAOEGL010000006.1:31570299-32770299 GCA_034509955.1 Urosaurus nigricauda | reverse complement strand
AAAGCAAATTTCCATCCTATTCTGTGACCTAAATTCATTCATTCATTCAAGAGTCCAGCATTCACCTTCTCTTCCCCATGCTGAGCTAATTCAGTTTGCAGCCATTCAAGTAATCTGAGGATGAAGTAAGAAAGTAGTAGTAGGAAGAGAGAGATAATGGGCAATTATAGGATTAATCAGGACTATACGTGCCAAGCCAGAAAGGTTGGAGGGTCAGTTCATTTCATTATACCCTTTGTTAGGTTTAGTGCATCCCAAACTGAGAAATATTACAATCTTAAATGTGGTCCATTCCAAATTCTGAAGGTCCCCCCCCCCCCCAAGTTTTCAATAATGTTTTGCATTCATTTCTTCTAATGCATGCAATTTGGGGCAATTTTGCTTCACAGACACATTTTTCTTTCAAGTAATCCCAAAAACAAAGTATATTTCACTGTTTTCTGTGCACTTCCCCCCATATTAGCATTTTTGTATTTTTCTAGAAGGGAACTCTGTTGCAAAATATGGAGAACTGCTAATTTCAAAGGATTACTGGGTGTTGATTCATGCATAGGTTTGAAAATGTGAAAATGTAAATTTGCATTGGAAGTCCCTCATCCTCTGATCTTTATTGAATACTTTCTGCATGGCTCGGGCTTGTTTTAGAACATATGTTTTATTTTTGTAGTTACCTGATTGACAGAGATTATAAATATAAATAACAATGATAAAAAGACTGACATTTTCATCAATTCATCCATCTCTTCCTCTTTGTTTAAAGTTTGTAGTCGTCCAAATTACTGGCAATTCATTAGTTGTGTTTATTTGTAAATCAAATAAGCAGCAGTACAAAATGCAGATAATTCATACTTCTTCCTTATTCTTACTAAGAATTTGCCTTCTTAAAAAATAACAACAAAGAATAAATGCATTTATTCTTCTCATACCCCTTCAAATCCAGAAAGGGATAAACTAATCATCTCTTTTATATCTCATAATCTACCTAACCATCTTTCATTTTTTTTTTTATCAGATCCATTTGTTGGTAGATTAAGATAACAGCGATTTCCACTCTGGCCATTTTAAGCGTATTTCCAATAAACCCCAAATGTTTTTCAAGGCAGCCAGAAACCAGGGCAATAGGATTCCTAGGACTATAGATGTCCTTGAATAAACCGTTTTCTAAAACACACTTGAATTTTGTTCCAACATTTAATAAATCCAGCTAGAGACAGTCTTGTGTAATCCACTCGTGTACATGTTTCAACATCCCTATTCTCACACTGCCTGAACTCACCCTTCCTATCCGTCTATATTACTCATTGCTAAAGATTATACTCTGTCTGCTTTCTGTATTAGGTTTTGCCCCCCCCCCCCAACAACCTGTCCTGAACTGACTTACGAAGCATTATATTTCAGGGTCAAAACAGGCATGACTTTTACCAGTGCAGCCATTACTATACATGACTACTCAGAGACCCCACTGAATTCCATCAAACTTGCTCATAGTGGATAGAGTTTAGCAAAAGAAAAAGAAAAATTGGAATGACAGCTCCCAAAATCCCTTAGCCTACATGTCCAGAGAACTCTGGGAATTTTCGTCCAGAAAACATAAACTCTTGTAGCATTTCTCTTAGGTCTATAGGGATATACTTTTAAAATGCTACCAGATTAGACTTCTTAACAAGAAATCTTCTGCCTCATTCATGGAATTGTATGAAGACACTCAGACAATGCAAACTGCTACTCGGTAACTGGTGTGGTGTGGTGGTTTGAGCATTGGATAATAACTCTGGAGACTAGGTTTTGAATCCCCAGTCATCCAAGGAAACCAACTGGGTGACCTTAAGCAAATCACAGTCTCTCAGCCTCAGAGGAAGGCAAAGGCAAACTCCCCTTATAACTATATCTTGCCATGAAACCCCATGACAGGGTTGCCTTAGGGTTGCCATAACCCTATCATTGCCGTCATCATCATAACTATCAGTATCATCACCATTCAGCTGAAGATGGTAATGATCTGAGTACCATGAAAGCGATAGCGGAATAGTTTTCTGTGAGATTTTTGGGCTGTGTAGCCATGTTCTAGAAGAGTTTCTTCCTGACGTTTCACCAGCATTATCATTTAGGACCTTGCTGATTTATCATTTCTGAGGGGCTTACCCTTTATAGGAATCTTGGTGATCCAATTTTGACAGATCATGGGGAGGGCACTCAGACCCACATTAGCCATAGTCTCAGAAATGGCTTGAGCCTTTCCTCTCCCATCTATTCCTGGGCCCAAGGGCTCAGAGGTCTCCAAAACACCCCAGATAGAATGCATGGAAGTTGCAGTCCAACACTTCTGAGGACAGTAGGTTGGGGGAAGCACATTTAAGAAATCCAAGAAAGGAATTGAAACCTGAAATATATGCATGCGCATGCGTATGCAAAAAAAAAAAAAGCCCACTAGAAAAGGCATCCTCAACATCTCTTTAAAAAATAAAATAGAAACAAAATAGTGGTTCACTAGGAGCCAAGAACAACCCCCAAAAGGAGGAAGTATCCCTAATTAGGAACAATGCAAACAGATGCATTGCTTGTGCAATTTGAGCCTATCACAAACTGCTTTCAACAGTAGATCCACACGACACTCTGTTGTTCCAGCCCAGTCTATTTCACCATATTTATCTGATTTCAAGGCTGTAACCTGATGCTGGGGACTCTGATCGTGACCTCATTCTCCTGTGCATCCAAGCTGAACAGCTGTTACTGTTCTATTCATTTCGGGGATGAGGTAGGATTACGTGCTCTCACCTGAAAGGGGAATTACAGTGTCTTGTTTCCCTGACCTCCATCTCCTGAACTAAGCAAAAGTGGATGGATCTAGGGAAACAGTTGAGTAAGGAGGCAGCTGTCACATGTGAGACCTCAGCCCTGATAAGACTTCCTCTGCCAAGGAAGGTGAAGCAGAATCTTGTGTTGGCAGGATAAATCGGGGTATTTGTCACTCCACTGTAGCCCAAGCCCCCATTAGAGAGCAGTTCCCCAACATGAACCCTATGCCCTCCAACATTTCACAGATGGAAAAACAGGCCACATGTGGACAAGAACATTAGAGGGTAGGCAAAAGGGCAAGAGTTACTAATGAAGAACACTAGCTAGGAGAAGCTGCAGCAATTTGCTTTTGCAAACAGGGAAGGACAAGATTCTGCCCCGGTCTGGCTTCTCTTCTCTCTGCTGAGTTAACTGAGTGCAAACTGCCTTTTCTACCTTGGACTCACTTTGCAATTCAAGCAGGGGACATTTTAAAAGCAGCTGAATCAGGGATGAAAGACAATTGACTGCGACTGACAAATTGGGACATTTGGATGGTATGAAATCCAACCAAAGGGAGTTCAGAATTTTGTCAGTACTTTCATATCCCATGGCTTTTGCAAGAGCATCTTTCCTAGCTCTAACTCCCTCATCCCTCTGAAGAAACTACAATGGTGACTGATCTGGGAGAAAATTGGGCTGTGGCAATACACTTCCCAAACAACATCCAGATACCTCTCGTCTCTCAATCAGTCCTGTTCAGGAGGAAGAGGAGGCGGCAAGGTCCATGTAGATTTCTTGGCAAGATCTGTTGAGAGGGTGTTGCCTTTACCTTCCTCTGAGGCTGAGAGAGTGTGCCTTGCCCAAGGTCACACAGTGGACTTCCATGGCAGAATACAAATTCGAACCCTGGTCTCCTGAGTCACAATCTATCACTCAAACCACTATAAGACACTGACTCCTTCCCCATCTATAATCTTAAAATAAAAAGATTCAAACTTTTAAATATGTACATACATACATTACAAGGACCCTGGAAGATCAGACCAGGGGCCTATCTAGTCCACTGTTCTGTTCATACTGGCCAGTCCAATGCCTCTGGGAAGCCTGCCAGCAGGACAGGAGAACAATTGCATCCTTCATGTTTTTTTCCAGCGTTTATATGCATAGGCCTACTACCACTGGTGGGAGAGGTGATACATGGCCATTCTGATACATGGCCAACAATATATCTTATAGCAGAGGTTCCACAAATTAATTGTCCATTGTGGAGAAGTGTATCTGTCCTGAATTTTGGCCCCTCTTAATTTCAGCAGATAACCCCAGGCTCTAGTATTCTAAGAGGACCTATGGAAGCCCAGTACTAAAACCTAAAGATGGAGCTCTTAGGCCCTCTATAAACTCTATCAGTTCCTAGCTGGTTAACGCTGATCCAAAAGAACAACTCTAGGAAAGAACTTTTTGATGAGACCTATCACGCTCTCCAGGACCACTTCTTTGTGGAACAATATATTTGCCTGTCAGCAACGAGACAGTTGCAAAGGGAATTGCAGTTGATGTATTACAAATAGGTCCCAAATTGGCTTTTAAAAGCCTGTTATCACCGTGCCAAGTGCGATATTAAAAATGGAATGGAGAACAGAAATCAACATAGAAAGGTTAATTGTTGAGCAGACTTTAAAAAACAGCAACAGGACATATGCCAGGAAGGCTCCCAATATTTTAGTATTGCCAGATGAAGAATTTTCTGTCTCTCCAGGCAATACTGATGTCTTAGGAACCTGCCAGATTTTTGAAAACTGATTTTCATGAAGGCACAAAAGCTTTTTCTAAAATATATGTTATCTTAATATTATAGTTTTATTATGTTATAGATATAGATATATATCAGTATTGTGTGTGTGTGTATAATATTTATTTTGATAGTGGTCTATAAACTGAAATGATGCCTGACATTTGGACTTTTCATTTTGGGCCTGTAAAGAATGTCTGTTTTAAATAGGAAACAATAGTTTTGGACAGCTGAGATACTGTTGTGGCTAAATTTGGATTGGAAGTGGTTCAAATACCACACAAGCTTTGAGAACCAATGAGTGACTGTTTTTCAGCCATGGCATGCTTGGTTGGTGTTAGGAATTCAGCAGAAAAATGTTCGCTCTCAATGGCTGGATTTCAAAATGTGCACTTTTTCTGATCAACACCAAGGCCTTTATCCACATTAAAATACACCTTTGCTTTTGGGCATGTTACTAGTGGATTCCTTGTAGCTTGCTTCTCAAGCAACTTCCTCTTCAACATCCTTCCTGTTGTCTTTTTGCATGTCATTCTTTACTCTCTTTTACTTCCCAAGTGTGAAGAGCCAGGCCCCTTTGTACATGTCCCTTGGACAAATAAATCACATGGTTTCATCTTCCCAATGTGTAATGGGACCAAGATTTGTAGAGTTAGATGCTGAAATTGATTAATAGGGAAAATGATGCCTTCCCACTGTCCTAGATTATGTCCTCCCTCTCTGGGTTTAAATGCAGTCCTCGGCATGGAAACAGGATGGATCACATTGTGAGCAATTCCCTGCTGCGCTTGTAAAGGCATGGACCCTGGAATATGGGGAGCATGGGGCTCAAGTCCCCCTGAAGACTAGGCTGTGGATCTGTTATCTGGCAAAACTGGACAACCAAAATTGGACAACACCCCGCCCCCATTATCTGGCAAAATCGGGCAGCCAAGATTCCTATGTAGTTGAGCTTCCTTAGGAATTATCAATCAGAAGTGAACTAAATGATCAAGCACCAATACAAATTAAGACAGCTATTGTCGTTGAGCCCTTCTAGGAATAATAAAGGCTGCCTGCAATCTAACCTATGGAAATGTAGTTGGGAGTGAGCTACATCTGAGACTGGTTTGCTGATGTAGATTAGGAGTGGTTCTTGCATTCTTGAACCCTTTTTTTTGGATGCATCTCTATGAGGGGATCTGTTGTAATGAGCTCCCCTACACTCCCAATACTTGAAGATATTTATCTTCCACTACACCTCTGCTTTCCCAAACCATGGAGACTCCTTTTGCCTCTGATTTCCAAATCATTCTTAGGTGCTCTCTGCTTATATCACTGCAAAACATAAGAGGAACAAGAGTTCTGTCTCTCTGTAGGTTTTAGAATTGGTATACAGTCTTGCTGCTGGTTGGGCCAAGGGAAGCCTCAAAAGGGGTGACGAACAACTGGAATTAAACCATAGTGTTGTTAAACCCAGAATGCCATCTACAAATTGGAGTGGCTATAGACACAATGCACGTCACAGAGGAAATAGGCTTTAAGGGCAAAACTAAACTGATTTTTTTTTTAATTCGCAGGTAAAAATTTCTAGATGCCACAGAAGTGTGCACCTTTTCTAGCTCTGCACACTTCATATTTTCCAGAGATCATTATGAGCTAGTTCCCACTAGCAAGTGGGTCCCTTGAGAGGAGTACTACTTTCACATACTTTTGACAACAGAAGGAAATTTCATCAATTCTCCCCTTTGCCTTTTGCCCTGCCCGAAAGGATTTAGCTCCTGGTAGAAAGGGAGGTAATTGAAGCGGATTGTTTCTTCTCTGTTTCAGAGGGTTTGGGAGGCCTCCAGAATCCTCTAGAACAGGAATTTCTTGCCCTTCCTGCAAGGTTTTCATCCAATGAATTCTATCCATTTCTATGCACAGAAGCGTTCCTTTTCTTCATGGCTGTCTAGTTCGGATCCATGTCAGTATTAATAAGGTGCTATTTAGGATTTTTCACTACAGGCACCAAAATGCTGTGAGCTTGTTCTGAGTGGCCTAAGTCAATTGTTTGTGTGTGCAGAAGAAGGAGAGACAATCAAAAACACAAAGAACAGTGAGCCATAATAAAACCAGTGTAAATTTTTGTTTATTTGTCTCTTTCATGGGAAAAAGTTAAATAACATTGGAAAAAAACAGGGAAAAAAACTATTAATTCTCAGGGTATTTTTTTTTTTAAATTTAAATTTCATTTTCCATTTGTGCGTGTGTATAGTTTTCAGTGACCATTTTGGTTTCTCAATATTTTCTCTGCATGCAGCTCTCATGAGCTGTCAGCACTGTGACGAAGGAGTCTTACTGCATACTGGGAATGTAGAGAAGAGGTACTGAGTTTGAAGAGCTCAAGGCATAAGGCTGCTTATCAACAGAGAAAGAGAGCATGTACATTAGGGTTTTTTCTTTCTTTCTTCTCATCCTGTGTTCCCTCAATACACGATCACAGTGGAAGGTCAGCTGACGTCTGGATCCCTCAAATGAAACAGATGGTGACCAATTTCCCTTTAGTTTGATGGTAGGCTGTTGCGGTGCATTCTCTTTCTTTAAAGGAAGGCGTTTCGGCTTTTATTGGTAAGGAGACAGAAGAAGGAACCTCTTGAAGAACAAGGGGAGAAGGTTGCTACAAAGTAGGTAGGACGTGCAAAATTGTCCACCCACACAAAGCCCTGCCCTGAAACACCAGACTTTAAAGCTCTGGAGGAAAAGGTCTCTCAACAAAGGGCACTTGAGAGTTTGGCAGGCGGGTGCAATCTCTATCTCTCGACCCTCTTGGGCCAGAGCAGAGTATCATATGGTCTAGAAACCTGGCAGGGTGTAGTTCCCCCTAGTAGGAACTGGGTAGGCACATAAGGAATACAGATTAAAATCCTGGTTACATCTGCAGTCTTGGATGGTATGCCATAGATGAAACCTTTGCCCACAGTTCCAGTGTTAACACCCTCAAGGTCTGGAGCGAGTAGAAATATCTGCACAAGCCCAACTTATCTCCTTAAGGTCCTCCGTACTTGCTTCTTCCAGTGGTTGAAAAAGGTTTGACATCACAACCCTTCAATGTGGCACATTGGTGTATAAAGATGATGCAAAGCTGGACAGTAGGAAACATCAGATTGGATGAGGCTTTCCATTGGCCTTCTATATCTGCTAGGGCCATTGTAAGCATTTCCTCTTGATTCTTTCTTCACTCACAAGAACGGTCGACTCAGGTGAACAGCACAATATGTGAACTAGAAGGTGGTGGATCTCAGTCATGGTGATTCCCACTAACTGCAAGGTATGTTTCAGATCTTTGGAGATCACGGAGAGTATCAAAAGTGGTGATCTGACCATTTCTGTCTTGCATTGATGAAAACAGGTAGAAGAAACAGGTAGATGTCAAAGCATCAGCAAAACTGTTACAGGCCACATTTCAACCAGAGCTTAGGAACAATTCATTTAAATTTGTTGGTCCTAATTTGTTGAGTTTTCAACAAGAGTTTAAGATTTCGTAATATTAGATGAAATGCTAGCAACATTATTTTGGAGAAGTATTTGACATTTCCTGATACTGTATGTATGTATTTATTTATTATTTAAAATAAGCAAATAAAATTTGTTTGGGGTTTTGAAATGAATTGGGTAAATTTGGAGGGAGTGAATTTTTCAGCATTTGTGGTGATTTCTAAATGATATTTATTCATTTAATGGATTAATTGACTAATTGGCAAATCAATGGTGTAAATTTCTCTTGATGTTTTAACATTATTTTCTCTTTAATTATTTAATGCCAATGAATCAGCACTAACACTACTGTTTCCAAGCTCTGATTTCAGCAACATTCAACACAGTACTCAAGTTCTAGGATAATATTATTGGAAAGCTAGAACAAGTACATAACACAGCTTCTTCCAACATTACAGCCTCTGAGATATGTTGGACTACAATTCCCATGATCCCCAGCCACCACTGGACCTATTTAAAGGGGCAATGGCAGTTGTGGTCCAACCAACCCATCTGGATGGCGGGGGGCTGAGCTGTAGAAAGGTCAATACAATCTATTTGAACTGTTCAGGCATTGCCCTGTTCACAAAAGTTAAACCACTTCCATGGCAGAAGAAATAACAAAAAGCATCATGTGAACTGCTCCACCTCACCCCCAGCTTTTTTTCCCCACAGGTTCATATTTCTGGTTCTGACAGATGGAAAGAAAACAATACACTTTTGGAACCTGAATAAGTTCTGCTTTCAAATTTGGGTCTAAAACTAAAATTGCTTTTGCTTTTTGAAACATAAAATCCCAAAGAACATAATCCCATTATGCTATTCTATACCTTACATGTTCTTCTATAATCTCATGTCTTACTACGTATCCAAGTATTTATACTAATTGATCCATAAATCCATAAGCATTTCATCTGATAACTGTGATGGGTAGAAGTGAAACATTCCAGCAAAATGGATATCCAGCTATTGCTACAGCATGTATTTAAAAAGAACGGTTCTGTTTTCAAGACCATTGATGGATGGTGTCAGCTGTTTGGTTGGTTGTTTCTTTTTTAAAGTCCAGAAAAATTAGCAAAATAAGGTTGCAGTGCTCCCCACGGAAAAAATGTTTTGATGGATGCTATACATTTTTTCAATAGTGTGACTTTTTCCTATAAGTGCCCATATAACTATTCTTCAGCTACTGTTTGATCTTTTCCAGTTAAAAATTATATTTTACTGTGGGTATTTTTTTAAAATAGCTATTTTATCAAAATGGTAAAAGCTGTGTGGAATCATGGAGATTTGGAGACTCCTAAATTACTAGTGTAGTGATACAGCCACTTGCAATGAGAGAAAACAGGCAACCACAATCACCTTGATCCAGTGAATGCAATCTACAGTAAAAATGTTTCTCCTTCACTACATCGTCCTTATATGCAAGGACATATAATTACTGTGAAGGGAAAATAAATATTTCTTCACAATATTTTCTCGGGGGAGAGGAAACATTTTTTAATTTTAGAAAGTCTGGGGGGCAGTTTTGCCACATATTTGGTCTCACCCTGGGCCATTTTGGGGCCTAGAGAGGCCTTTTTTAAAAACAAGAAATGAACCGGAAGTGATTTTCAATTACTTCTGTTTTTAAATAAGGCCTCAACAGGGTCTAAAAGGACCCAAGTGCCTGAAAGCATGGCAAAGATGCTCCCATATTCCTAAAGCATCTTGGAAGGCATTTTATTTTATTCTATTTTGCAATGTGGGTTGGGCCCCTCCAAGGTCTTCTGGGAAGTAGAGGCAGCTCCCTAGCCTCCCACAATTGCCCGCACTATCTGTATTTGAACATCCCAAAGTGTTGGAGAGGAATTATCGGATGGAGAAAAACACATGGATTTTGCAAAGAAAAATGTGTTTTCTGCATAGGAAACCTAATTCCTCTGCAACACTTAGGAATGTTTGAACACTGGGAGAGTCTTACTGTTCTATTCTTCTTCTCAACAGTGTTTCCCAACTGATGGGAAACCCATGTTGTTTTTGACTATGAACAAAAATGTTGTGAATATTCTCTCCACCTCTAAATCCATAACAGAAACAGGTTTCCATATGTCTGCCTGGTTTGGCAGATGCAGAAAACGCTGCTGCCAGGAGGCAAGAGAAGGTTCACAGAGTAATGTGCTGGTCCATGCACAATGCTCATGTGCTGCACCTTTGAGCGGGAGAGAACAAACTTTCTTTTGTCAACTGTGATGTTCCTCTGAGGATCATCTCTCAGTGGTGCCACATGATGACCTTCGAGCGGGAGAGAACAAACTTTCTTTTGTCAACTGTGATGTTCCTCTGAGGATCATCTCTCAGTGGTGCCACATGCTGACCGAAGGCAGGATTGGGGTTGCCAGTGGCAGTGGCATTCCCACCCCTGGTGTCACCCAATCCAAGGGGTGTTGCAGTGAAGCAGTGGCCAAAAGGGCCCACTCAGACTTCTCCTTACCCGGGGCAGCCTTGTGAGGAGGCCTCTGCCACCGCATTATGCCAGATGGGCCCAACTGGGTGTCACCCTTTTGGGGAGGGTCACCCAGTATAGGGCACATCCCTGCAGCCCCCTCATGACACCACTGGCCAGTGATCAAAAACCATTCTCAATTTTATTTTAGATTTTAGGGGATTTATCCAAGGTGCTGAATCCTATTCGCAAAATGGGCTTAGCAGCTCCTTATTAAAACTAGAATGAATTCACAGCACAATGGAAGCCTCCAAATGCCCTTGGGCAACCTTGGAAACTGTGGAGCTAGAAGCAGGCAAACTGACAGCTTTTCCCTCTTTCTTCCACCTTTTTTCTTTCTCTCCCAGTCCCTCTCCATCCAGATCTCTCTCTTTTTAATCTCCTCAACACTTTTTCCCTTCCTCTTTCTTTAGGTCTGATGGTGAATGGTCAGATTGTCTGGCAAAGTCTAGAGATTGGGAGGAGATTTTGTTTGATCCAGCAGTCTCTATGGAAGTAAGATTTCTGTACTTCCCAAGACATGTTGCAGGAAATATATGAACTTCGCCTCAAGCATCCACAAATTTGTGTACGGTTTACACAATGTAAGCCTTACAACTTTTGTAAGCCTTGCAGGGTGTTCCCGAGAAACACAGTGCACACAAAACTATATCGATATTTTAAAATGTAAATGAATTAAATTAACATTTTTTTAAAAAATACAAATAAATACACTTTAGTCAATGGGAAAATGTGGAGAAACTAGGTAAATGATGAAAATAATGAACAAATGAAAAGAACTTGTAAAAACAATTGTGCAAGTTTGACATGGGAGCAAAAGAAGAAAACCCTGAGATCCTGCAACATGATATAAAACAAGGAAAAGAAGGAAACACAAACTGGTTTATGAGAAATGCAGAAAAATGAAGACAGATTTTCAAATCTCTAGCAGAGACCAAATTAATCACGTGAAAAGGGCTTCTGAAATACAACCAAGGAGGTGTATGAGATCGGCCTGGAGGCCACACATCACCCCCAAAGCCTCAGGTTGCCCACCCTTGCCTTAAAGGCTTTTAGAAATCACCTTATATACCCCCTTACGAACCAGCCCATGCTCTGAGATCTGCTGGGGAGTCTTTTCCCTCTGTCCCATCACTCTCACACATACATCTGGTGGGAACATGGAAGAAGGCCTTTTTAGAGGGTGCTCCCAGGCTCTGAAACTCCCTTCCCAGAGAAGTCAGACTAGCACCCTCCCTAGTTTCTTTCTGCAGATAAGTAAAGACTTTTCTATTCCAACAGGCATGTGATGAGTGAGTATATAAGGCCCATCTCACACAATGCACTGCATATTGCTAATTGTTGTGCTGGTGTGTACGTGTGTTTAATGATGTATGTTGTAATCTGGTTTTATTTTTTTTATTGTTTAATATTGTTTTAACTTTTGCTGCTCTTGTGGATTTTTAATAATGTCTTTTTAATTGATGTTAGCTGCTTTGAATTCTGACTGGGGGGAAAGGCAAGATAGACTTAATAATAATAATATTTTAATAATAATGTTTGATTGCTGTGTATGTCCATAGACACCCACGTGCAAGACACAGCCTTTTGCTGCTCCTGCTATTCTCTGGATCAAGGGCATTTGTATGTGTTTTCTTTGCATTCCTTGAAAGTTGACATGGGTATGATTTGTTTTTCTACATCACTTTAACTAACTAAGATTGTCCTTCTCCCAGCAGCCACCCCCTCCCATGACCTTAACAGCAGCAATAAGAACTGTGAGAGAATGGCTTAGAAGTTCAAATCACAGACACTTCTTTTCCCTCCCTTCACTCTGCAATTAATGAATCCTGCAAAGAAGAAAAGTAGATTTTTTTTAAAAAAAAAATTACAGTTGTAATATGAAGTGTCTGAGAGGGAACTGGTGGTGCTGTTAATATGTGTTCAAAGAGAACATTCAGTATTAATGGGACAGAGTAATTTGTTTCATCCCCTCTAATCTTACACATTAATAACAGCCTCAGAAGCCTCTCGGCACTTGGTAATTACTCCAGATTGCAGCTGCTTGGGGCTTATGTACTTCATGCCTTGAAACTGCAATCCTACCCACACTTACTTAGGAGTAAGCCCCACTACACAGCAGGACTGACATCTGAGTAAGCACATGTCTGGATGGATGCTTCTTGGTGTTTCCCTAAACCTGGGTTTCCATAAATCTCTTCTTGGGAAGGCAGAACACAGCAGAATCCTCTTGCTCCCAATCTGTTTTATCCCTGGAGCACTGCATGGTAAAAATACATCCCAGATCCCCAGGCTTTCAGTAATGAATATTGAGAGAAAGAGGGTTTTGCAGGGTCTGTGTGAAGTTCCATTGTAAGGATTGGAAACACTGACTTTAACCAGACATTAACCCCTACTTTGTAGTGTGCCAAGGAATTCAGCCATGGCTGTGACTCTGAAATGGTTTTTGATGCTCATTGCTCTGAAGTAAAGGTGAAGGGCGGCCTTTTATATGGGCAAGACCCTCCCAATGTCTTTGCTTGTTTGTTTAATAACAGTCTCTTCAGCCATTGTGCATTCCAGCATCTGGCAGCCATGATCCAGCTGAAGTAGATGTGAAACTAATCCATCTGCTCCAGCAGACCCATGATTTTCTAAGGATGTGCATGGGGTAGGAGGGTTTTGTGGGGGTTTTTTGGTCACACCACAGTGCTAATTGTAGATGATTCTTCTGACTTCTTCTGCTTGCTGGGCAAAGACTTGAGATATTCTAGGTGCCGTCTGGCATCTTCTTGGTTCTGCCTAACGTAGTAGATCAAGTATGAGATCACCATGGCGAACCAGCCGAACATGGTGACCAGCATGGCGATGTCTGTGGTCTTTTTGTAGATGTTGCAGAAGTCTATGTCCCCCACTAATTGTAGGAAAGGTTTGCCAATGTGCTCCTTTCGGGCAGAGGCATCACACACAATACCGTCAGAGGTGCCAGCGACCAACTCAACCCTCTCAATGAGTTGCTGGAGTGTGCAGTCACAGAGCCAAGGATTGCTGGATAGGTTGGCTTTGGCTTTAAGGGAGTTAAAAACATCCTTGTTGACTGATACTAGTTTGTTTGAAGAGAGGTCCAAGGAATGCAGATGTTCTGACAAACCCCGGAAGGCTCCAACCTCCACGCGACTGATGACATTGTGTGACAAGTCTAGTTCCATCAGAAGTGGCAAATTTTGAAAGGCGTCATTGGGCAGGAAAGAAATCTGGTTGTAATCCAGGTACAATTTGTTGGTATCATTAGGGATATCTTTTGGGATAATTGTAAGCTGAGCTCTGCTGCAACGAAAAGTCTTGAAGCCATCTTCAGTGGAGGGGTAGCAGCCCTTGGGAAAGGTGGTGGCTGAATGGAAGCAAAAGCCCATCAGAACAAAACTGTGGAGGAGCAACCACATGGCAACCGAATGGTAGAGGAACCAGTCCAGAAAAGGCATTTCGGGGCATCTGGATAGCGGAGCATCCACTCCGTCATTGGTTGCTTCTTGCACTTTCTTTTGCTTCTCAGGAAGTTTCCAAGACTGCACCTCGAGGAACACTATCTGAAAGACAAAGAACAGAGAGGAATTATATTTAAAGCAATGTTTCATTAGCAGAATGAAATTTCTGCGTATTTTTCATGAGAAAAAAAAAATCTGGTGCTTTGTGTACTGATCATACAAAAAGTGACAATCCTACAGGCAGTGCACATCTCTCAAATTTATATTCTTGTGCTGTGTGACCAGTTTGAGTTGCTTGTGTTGTTGGTTCTGATTTGCATATGGAAGGAATTAGAAAAACATTCTATAATTCATATTGTGTGTAGAGTTGACTGAACTGTTAAGGTGATGTTTATTTCTATGGGCATGGTTTAATCATACCAAGAGATCATTGGGACAAGTGACAATTTATTTTGGCTTCTTTTTAAAATATACTAAATTTCAAGTGTGGGAGAAAGCAGAAACTGGCCATTCAGCCTGTTTTAGATTATGTTCCTTCAAATTTCGTTGGGATGCTCTTTGTTCCAGCTTTGAGACTAGAGCCCCAAGTAACCAGGCCAGAAGCACCTTTCATCAGGTGAGGCTGTTGTGTGTGTTCTATCATTCCTGGACTGAAAGAGTCGGGCCATGGTTAGTTATCAATACTCTGACAATCTGCAGGTTAGGCTACTGTAATGAAAAGAACATGAGCTGCCATCAAAGACTGGACAGAATTGGAGTTACTATAGGGTATAGCATTAGCTGTGGTGTTATTAATGACAACAAGTCATTGGAGATACAGTATATGCACCAATGCTTTAAAAGAGCTACTGGAGTCTGTTCAAAGTCCTACATTTTTTGGAATCTGAATACTTCCGCATTCACCAATCTGTCCTCTAGATTCTTCTTTCAAGGTCTGCTTCCCTTTCACTGCCATCTAAAGAGAGGTATGTGATATGAATATAAGTCTTTGATTATTGAATCCTTGCATGTGAAGTCGAATAATTTCAGTAACTTTCTCCCACTGAAAGAGAAAATGAATATATTGACAAGCTGGGGCATGTGCAGGGACATTCAAAGGTCTGGAAATCAACTCTTATGAGGAACATCATAGAGCTGCTTATGTTTAGCTTGGAAAACAGAAAACTGGGAGCCTGAACAGACAGACCAAGCCTATGGTATCCTACCCCTGGTTGTGATACCATGACACCATGATGGGCAGGTGTGTGCACACCCACGCGCCTACCGCTGCACCATAGAACTGCTGCTGCCTGATGCCCCTTCCTTGTTACTGCTATCGCATCTTTCCTGAACCCCCATCATGGCCCATTAAGGTGGAAACAGAGGCACCTGGCTATGCCCCATATGGCCATACACACCGTCTGACATCACAGGGTGCAACAGGGGCCTTTGGGGAGACACAACCATGGCAAGGAGTGTGCTTGATTGGCTGTTGCCACAGAGTTTTCAAGAAAGTCGGTGACAAACAACTGGTCTTTTTGCCCCATGCTAAGGCCTCTTTTTGGCTGAGATCAGTCTGGGATCATTGGACTGATGTCCGGATTAGCTGATCCTAGCCCAGGGTTAGCAGCATGCATTGTCTTTGTAGGATAACGTGAGACCGAGGTGAACACAGGACTTATGGCACATGCATACTGGCACTGAGAGTCATCTTTAAATATCTGAAGGCATGTCATCTAGAAGATAGGGTAAGCTTGTTTTCTGCTGCTCCGAACAGTACAACATGAATCAATGGATTCAAATTGCAAGAGATTTCACCTAAACATTAGCAAGAACTTCTTTACTCTATGAACTACTTGGCAGGGAAATAGACTACCTCAAGAAGAAGGGTAGACTCTGTCTTTGGAGGTCTTTAAACAGAGGCTAGATAGGCATCTTTCAGGAGTGTTTTAGTTGCACAGCAGGGGGTTTGACTGCATGTCCCTTGTGGTCCCCTCCAACTAACATTCTATGATTTTATGAATATTTGCTGCATTTTTACTCAGTATACACATCTCAAAATGTTTCTGGAAATTAGTCTGGGAAGAAATGCAGGTGATGTTTTGCACAAAATTCATGGGGGTGGGTTACAAAAGGAGATTTTTATATGAAAGCAGTGTGTTGCATATGTGTGTGTGTGTGCAAAAGACAAGTTTTTGTAGAGAAAATTGTGTTTTCAGGGAAACATGAACATTTTTTTTGCATAAAATTGGTGTTTTATGAACAAAAAACCTGATCTGGCACAGAACCCCCTTCTGTATTTTAGGAAGTGGTTTTTTGCATGAAAATTGTGGGTTTTGTTTGAAGAATACATTTTCCATGAAAAAAGTTTCTAAAAGCATACATTTTGTGCAAAATTGGTATTTTTGTCCAGTCTGTTGCATGTGTGTGTGTGTTTGCAAAAGTCAAGTGTGCACTTCAAGAAACCTAACTCTACAAGTGAAGTTTTTTTTCACATAATCAACTTCCAGGCCTCTGCCTAGATTGCTTTCATATCTGTTTCCATAAACAACTGATTCAGAAGCAGTCACATTCCACCTGCTGCATCCCTGCGACATTGCAAGAATCCACCCAGTGACATCACGAAGACCATAAAATAAAATTTTATTTTATAAAATAAAAGTATTGCATAAAATTTTAAACTCCATAAAATAAAATTTAAACTCCACAAAGTGCTTTTTGTGGAGTTACAATTCTATTTCCTGGACCTTAAGACTCTGGAGGTTATCACATGAGGGCCAATCCCCAAGAATCGCACTATTGGCAATAACAGGAGCTTAACGCTATAGCAATCTATGTTTCGGTGCAATCACGCTATAATGACGATATAAAAATGAAAGGGAAATGCACTTGCATTCTGCATAATCACATTCCTGCATTATTATATCATGATTGAACATTTCATGCATGTGTCATTTTCCCACTACTGCACATGTCTGGAAAACATGGTTCTGTCCCAAACAGTATAAAATAAAATTTCTATAGAAAATTATGTTTATTTAGTTCAAACAAAATTGTACTCTGCACCTCAAATGGACATAAATCTGCTCTAAAAATGATCACAGCAATAAGAGCAGATTGTCTGTACCGCAAAGCAGTCTGGGGAAAGGTCCACACAGCTCCATGATAGCGTGAATGAATTGTCATTGACTTCTGTACATTCACAATAGCACAAATAAAACGCTATTGAAAAACCATTCATGGAGTTTCCCCATTAATCAGAAGTTCCAGGATGACTATGGGTTATTCATAACTGAAGTACTGGAAGAGCATGACGTCATGTGAAAATTTTCACATGATCATGACAGGAGCATTCCATTTCATCCCGTTTTAAGTCCCCATGCGATAATTTCCTCTGTCTCCCAGACCCCACATGGCCAATAGGAATGGCCTCTGCCTGCATGGATATCCCTCCATACCATCTTAAAATGAGAACAACATCTTGACAAAATGTAGGTCTGTGACTGACATCGTCATATTTTTACTTCTCCTGTATAATTTTAACACCTGTGCCTGATGAAGAAACCCATGGAGTTTCAAAAGCTTGTTGTATCATGCATTTTGGTTGGCCCAATAAATGTATCCCTGTTCAGCAGTGAAATGTCTTGTAAGATTATGAGTACTAAATGCCACAGCAGAGTGTCAAATTCCACCATTTAACAGATGACAAACCCTGTCCTGGTTCTGGGATGAAACAGAAACAGCAGCTCAAATGACTAGGCCAGGAGCTGATAAAGTGACACTAGTCAGCAGCTGCTGGCTTTTGATGCTCTTTTCTTTTTCTTTCTTTGAGTCTTCGAAAGCTCTCTAATTGCTTCAGTAGTTTGCCAGAGGAACTGTTTTTAACTCATCTGAAGAAAACATAGTGAGCAACCTTACAGGCTAACCAAAGAAGGTGTTATGTTTAACCTCTCTTCTGTTCATTTAACAGAATATAAAACAAATGTGTTCATGGGCACATGAACTGCAGCTCCACAAAACAAGCAGTAGTGTTGCCAGGTCTCAGGGCCTGATCCCTCTTTTCTAGTTTTCGGAGGGAGCAGGAGGAATCTCAGGGCAATAGCACTGTCTTGAAAAGTGTGGGCTCTCTCTCTCCCCTCCATTTATTAGTTTTTCTTTATTTGAATTGCATCCTCTGCATACAGCCAGCATAGTGTAGTGGTCTGAGTGTTGGACTATGACTCTGGAAACCAGGGTTTGATTCCCAGCTTGGTCATGAAACCCAATGGTTACCTTGGGCAATCGTACTCTCTTAGGCTCAGGGAAGGCAATAGCAAAACTTCACTGAACAAATCTTGCCAACAAAAGCCCATGACAGGTTTGCCTTAGAGTCGCCATAAGTTGGAAACGACTTGGAGACACACAACAACAACAATCCTCTTTATAACTGTGCTTGATATTTAATGTAGCATGCTTAATGACAGGACAAGGTGATGTTTCTTATGATATTACCAGGGACTACCTCCATGACATCAATAGAAATCATCTCCAAGTGTCAGGTTTCAGCCTAAAATCTCAGGGCCTAGAATAGTCATGAACTGGCAACCTTAACCACCAGTCAGGATGGCATGGAGCATTCTGAGAGTTAAAAACCATAAATCATTTCCAACTGAAGGGAGGGGTTTTGGTTAGGAGAAGGTTAATAAAGTCAGGACCTGTCTACACTGGGGGGGGGGGAGTCCAAATGGGCTCCTCATCTATTATGCCCCAAGCTCCTGCCCCCACATCTGTTTTCTTTCCACTAGGTGTTTACAATGTGGATGTTCCTAATGTACACCATGAGCTCCCGCCACCCCTGCCTTTACCTCTGTCAGTTCTCAGAGCCAGGACACTGCCTGGGAGCCTCCATTTACCAATGTCTGGGCTACTTCCCCACCTGGAATGACATTTAAAGAAATGATTTTCCTGCTTGTGATCCCTTGTTCTGACCTCAGAGCATGCCACCACCAGCAGCACCAAGGAGAAGAAAAACCAGTTCCCCACCCGGAACGACTTTTAGAGAAAAGTTTTTCTCTTCTGGGTCCCACGGCTGGCAGAGAGTTCTGAGATTAGGTACTGGGATTAGGTACTTGGAAGCAGGAAAAAAACCCCTTTTTTCCAGGTGGGAAGTGGCCCAGACACTGGTAAATGGACGCATCCAGGCAGCACTCTGTCAATGGTGGGAACTGCTGGAAGAAAATGGTGGTGGCTGCCAGGCAAATTGTGTCCTGCCTCCCCACAACCGCCTCCCAAATCCAATGCAGATCCACTAGTCTATGCTGTAGGAAACACCAGAGTTTCCTGCAAACTTTGGTGGAAAATGTGTTTTTAAAACCTAGATTAAGGGAGCATACCCCAGGTTAGGTTTGGACAGGACATTATGTCATGTGTCCTGATGACATCAGATGTAGGGAAAATGCCATGCGTTGTGGGAACTGATTGTGCCAGATTCAGGGTGGGTGGGTGTTCAGGATTTTCCCCTCATACAGACAAACCCGAAGGACAGTCTAAAGTTGGTGAAACCTCATGGCCAGGCTCTGGTCAGACACATCATTTTATGAGAGAAACTACAGGTGATCTATCTCCATGACAACTCACGGTTAGGCATTTGCTTTTTGACACAGGACCATTCTGGGATGTTTTGAACAGGAAAAACCAATCAGAGAAGGGGGAAGCCCTCCCTTTCCTCCAGCTAAGGATGATGTAATCCAGGCATCTGTGTGTAGAGGCAGACTGCAGTTGTTTGAATGAGAATTAGGAGAGACACAGATAGAGGGGCAAGATCAGGCTCTGCAGGATAGAGGTTGGGGGGACTACTTTGTTAGACAACAGTTTCCAGAATCCCCCAGCTACTGGTCGTGCTGTTTAGTGGGATTCTGGGGGTTGCTGTCCAACAAAGTAACCTTTCCATGCTCTGCTGTAGACTAAAAGCATCTGAAGGTGCTTATCCTCTAAATCTCTCTCGTGCTCCTGCACTGCACTCCAGCTTTTGGCCAGAATATTTCTGCTGTGCCTCCACTAGCATGGGGGAATGCTGCTCACTTTCATGATTTCCCACATTTGAATTTTAAAAACTTTGGGTTTTTTGCATCCTAGATAGGGCAACATTTCAAAATTTAGATGAATGATTTCAAATTAATTAAAATCACTCTCTCCCCCATGTCTACCAGCTAAATTAAACTGATGCAGGCAAGTCTTGATTTATGTTAGAGTTGCAATCTTGGGCCTTGTCTGCCACCATTACCTTGGCCTTCATTTGCATCCTCTGGTTGCTATTTGCACTGGGCTGCCCGACATGTCTGCCGCCAGCCAAGGGCCACTCGCCTCTGAGGTCAAAATGAGGCACCCAGCAATAGTCACATGCTAGGTGCCTCATTCTGACCTCAAGTGATCGATGGTGGCAGCAGATCGATGGTGGTAGACGACTGCTGCCATGCAGAAATACAGGGTTTAGGATCTTCCTGGAAGATCTGGAGCAACAAGTAAGTTATTTTAATTTGTTTTATGCACTGGTTCTAGACATCGTCCGGACTGCCCACACTAGAATTGAGGCTTGGGCCATGTGTCATCCAAACATGACAACATCAGAACGGGGAGGGGGGGTGGGCCTTTTGTTCCATGAAGACAAGGCCTTAGACTTACAATGTAAATTGAGACTGCTATAAATGGAGTTTATCATACAACAAAATTTGGGGGTATAATGTAATGGCAATCCAAACACAATCACAGGGTTTCACGTTATTGCAAATGAGTGTATCTCACGCAATTTCAGGCAATGGGGGGGGTCATTTTCGGGAAATGGGAAGTCATTCAGAATGCATTCCGAACACAATCAGATTTCACATAAATTCGCTAAACTAGTGAATTCACGTAATTACAAATTGGCTCCATTCGCAATTGAGAGAAATTCCTCCCATGTGATAAACTCCAATGAGGAGAGAAAGTTCTATAGGATAACACTGGAGACCTTGAGGATGTGTTCGAACAGAACTGAAGAAGTCACAAAGTTAGCAATAAATTTAAAGCAGTGTTTCCTTTTCTAGGCTATAAAATACTCCTCACTTCTAGATGATAAGACTCTAGTTGCTCACCCTCCATCTAAGCAAGCAGAAGAAATCCCTTCCAGCAACACAAAAACTCCCTGATGCCAGTTTCTTCATTCTTCTGTCACACACCATTTCTAAACAGGTAAAGGAAACTCCTTCTGAGGCAAATTTCCATCTTCTTGCTCCCTCTCATGCCTCCTTTTAAGCAGGCAAAGAAACTAATTCGACCAACAAGAGTAAGATTCAAGTTTCTTCATTCTCCCCATGCTCCTCCTTCTAAGCAGGCAAATTAAACCCATTCGTTCTAGCAGCACCAAAACTGCAGTTTCACCCCATGTACTGTAGGTGAGACTTTCATTTTACTTTTCTTTCTGGTGAAATATTAAATTTGAAATGTTGTAAATAAGAAGCTACACAAATTTAGATTTGTCTGTACATCTGTTTGCAACATGATGTGTCTGCCTGCCTTTTGTAGGTGTTAAAGATGAGGAATGTCTCTGAAAAAGAGTATCTACCCTAAGTTGGCACTATGTAATATGACCGAATGCACAGGATGCCAGAATTTTAAAATTTTCAATATAACATTTTAAGAGGACCTACACAGAGAACAATGTCAGTTTGTTTGTTTGTTTGTTGCTATATTTATTTTATCTCTTTTTAAAAAAATCTTTCCATTTCGATTATGACTGAAATAGTGGATTTTGGTACATTCTTATCAAGTATAAAATAAAGCAAAATTCTCACCCAACTCTAGCCTCCACTGATGCTTAACTTGTGTATAGGCAAATCAACTAAAACATTGCTAAATGCCAATAAGCCACCACTGCCTTTCTTCACTGGAAAACCAAAGCTCTATAAACACTGACCTCCTAGAACTCCTCATAATTTGAGAAAGCAGAGTAAATGCAACAGTATTTAAATGGGCCTTTTGAATTCCAGCTAATGAACTGAAATTGCCTGTTGAAAGGAAAAGCCAGCCATCCCCTACTCTCCATTTCTGTTACTAAAAACTGGAGAGGATCATTTTTAGCCAAACTCAAACGGAGAACTTGTGTGAACTTAAGGAGACTCCATAGTATTACCAAAACCTGCAGTTTAGTCATGTATTTACTCTTTGTATTTGGGCCCTTTGCAACCTGAGGCCCTAAATCAGAGCTGGAATTAATGTGGCTTTCCAGATCTTGTTAGACTACAACTCTCAGCAGCCTTCACCCGCATACACCAATAGCAGTGAATGTTGGGAGTTTCAGTCCAACAAAATCTGGAAGGTGCAGTGATTCCCACCCCTAGCCTAAACTGTAGTTTACAAGTTTATCGCATGGCTTAAAAACCCAACTCACCCCTGCCGTGTTGAAGTCTTTTTCAGGATAAAGTCGGGTATTATCACATGCAAAATGTTGCCGATGCCTCTGCCCAGCTGAATCCTAGCTAACCTCTGGCTAGGAGCTGTGCTCAGCCAGCCTCTTTTCAAAACCGGGAAGCTCCTGGCTTTGCAAATTGGACAGCTGAGCATGGCTTCTAGCTGGGAGTTCACCAGGATTCAATTGGGCGGCAGCATCAGCAGCATTTTGCATGTGATAATACCTGACTTTATCCCAAAAGAGACTTCAATGCGGCAGTAGTAAGTTGGATTTTTAAGCCATGAGATACTTATCTTGTGTTTAACGCCAGCCCTGCAACTAGGCCCAGAGGTTCCTCATTGCCAAATCAAGTAAGTGCAAACAAGCTGCCTGTGCTTCTATTGTTCAAGCTGACTCGTTGTCAAAATGCCACACAGGGTCAAAAAGCCTTAAGTGATCCACATAAAAATTTGTAATTATGTTCCCTATCCATTGTTGTTGTTGTTTTCAAAAATAAACCCTATCCGGAAAAAGTGACGTCAGCAGGGTGGGAAACCACTAACAGAAAAAGGAAATCTGAAGGAGGAGGTTCCAAAACACGATGGCATCAGATAAGCTCTTTGTGAAATGTGCCCACATAGTCAACAGCTGCCTTTTCTCTGCACTGAAATCAGGCCACACATTTCCTTGGCACCAAGTTCTTGGGAGAAAATAATGTAAGACTCATAGTGAACCTATGGTTCCTAATTTATAGAGGGCACACTTCTATACGAAGGCTTGCCAGAGGGCAATCCTCTATTTAAAGTTGTGTGTTTGAAGGACTGTCCTTTTGAAGCAATGCTTAAAGAGGAATTACCACAAGAAAAGAAAGCAACAGGGCCTTGAAGTCACCCATCAAAAGTTAGCTCCTGAACAGCAGACTGAAACAGATGTACAAATCATTTGTTTATAGCATTCTCCAATTTTCTATTATTATTATTATTAATAACCTTTATTTATATAGCACTGTAAATTTACACAGTGCTGTACACACAATCTTAAATTAGACGAATCCCTGCCCTCAGGCTTACAGTCTAAAAAAGACAACACAAAAAGAAGAGCGGAAGGTGATGGGAAAGGGGGTGAGGTCCAGTGGTTCTTCTCTCCCTCTGGGGCCAGGACCAAGGCAGATGGACTGGAGGGAGGGCTTGACTTCTTAATACATAGTTAGAAGGAGGCATCCTGGGGCAGATGGCACAATCCTGGGAACGCTTCCCTAAACAATATAGTCTTAAACTTAATTTTGAACCTGGTTAGAAAAGTGATGAGGCATATATGTGGGGGAAGAAGGTTCCAGGAGTGAGGGGCAGCAAGTGAGACGGGACGAATCCGGGACAGGGCAGTGGAAATCCTCAGCTGGGACAGGAGACCTTAACTACCAGAACGGAGGGTACGAGAAGGAGTGTGAGGAGAAAAAAGTTCTATGGCCTTGCATTTCCATTTAAATTATAGCCACAAGTTCTAAATTGGCATCTATACATATGAATGGGACTTGAATTTTATACTTTCCTCTTCCCTCCCCATTCTGTTTTCCTTTTGTGCTGTGTCTGTTAGATTGTAAATCACCAGGCAAGGGCAATCTATTTTTTATTCCTGTACAGCACTGAAAACGTTTTTAAATGCAACAGCAAGCACAGCAGCATACCCCTAGAATATTTTGTAATGTACTATGTTTCTTGTTGTTGTTGTTGCTGTTGTTACGTACCTTCAAAGTTGACACCAACTTGTGGCAACCCTATCATATGGTTTTCTTGGCAAGAGTTATTCACAGGTGATTTGCTCCAGATCTCATTTCTGCTACACTGTTTGTTAAAATGATAAAATGTTCTCAAATGATCCAAGGCTAGTTTTCTGATTAGTCACTTGCCTGGGTTGAACAAAACAAAGAATTGCAGATATAGAAGTGGCTCTCTAGAATACAGACACACAATTAGGTATGAAAAGATTAGAATTGCAGAATATTCCAGTGTTCCTAGTGACTCTTCTACTCAGCAATGAAACGGCAGAGAACCACTCCTCTTCTGCATACACACACACCCTGGATTCCTTCATATGTTCCTATGAGCCCATGAATATAGCAGAAATATAGTACTGTATTGGGGAATCTTACCTCTGCCCCTCAGGATTTAACATTTCAGGGCCAGCAATCCAATTGGGCAGAGTGAAGGAAGCACACCAAGTGGGAGATGTCCTCCAGCAAAGCACTCCTCCACCTGTTCTGCCACCCTTTCTCTATTTTGGAAGAGAGAGCTGGACATAATGCATAGCATGTCCTGTGTCACCTGAATTGGTCAGGTGCCTTCTGGTGTGGTAGAAGAGACTATCCTACTGCCAGGCATGCATCTGAGGAAGTAGGCTCAACAGTACAAAAGCTCATGCTATCAACTTCTTTCTTTCGGTTAGTCTCATGGGTGCTACAGGATTCCTTTGCATGCCAGTGTTGAAGGCAGTTTCATTTGCCAGTCTAATCAGCCTCTGTACATGAGATGGAGGTTGTATCTTGTCCTTTCATCTCAAGCAGCAAAATATTTTTGTGTATTACCTTGGGCAAGTCACATGCTCTTGGCCTAAGGAGAAAGCAGTGGCAAACCTCCTCTGAACAAATCTTGTCAAAAACCCCAGGATAGGTTTGCCTTAGAGTTGCCATAAGTCAGAAGTGACTTGAAGGCACACAACAACAAAGTATGTGACTTGAAAATGATACCTGCATGACCCAGTATACCTTTCACACTTGACAATCTAGGGTCCTCTAGGGCTTGGAGATCAAAGCCTATGGATGCTCAAGTCCCATTAAATACAATGGCATAGTAAAATGGTGTCTTATAATGTTTGTTTTTTTGGAATTTATATTAAAAAAATATTTTCAAGGTGTGGATGGTTGAATCTATAGATAAAGAATCCATGGATATGGAGTAATGACTGTATAGGAAGACAATGGTTCCACTTGAACTGCCATGGCAACATCCTTTGGAATCCTGGGATTTTCAGTTTATGGAGAGACATTGTGAATTCTCCAGCACCTCAACAAACTACAAACCCCAGGAGTCCCTAGGATGTTACCATGACAGTTCAAGTACTATAACTGTATAAAGGGCCCCCAGTGTGGAACTGTACTTTCTGTAGGCTGTGTATATAAGACTTTGCACATACAGAGTTTGTACATGTGACACACATGCTGCACATAATGTACATATGCCAGAGGACATAATCTTTCTCTCTGATCCTTTTACTATTTGTATGCTGGCTTCTGGAAAGAGGGCTGGACTGTTTTGTGTCAGAACTAGGAGTAGAAATGTTCTAGCTTTTAAAGGTGATCTGGGCACCTTACCACATGAAGCTCACCACAAGGGGGATTCTGTGGCTTGTTTTCTCTTGTGCTGCAGTGCCACTGCTTAAGATTAGGGGTGTGCCTTCATATTTTTTTAACTGAGAGAACTAAAAAGCCAGTTGGAGAAGGAATTCTCTACTTTCTAGTTTCTTTGCATTACAGGTGCTGCTTTATATGGGGCACACAGGCTAGTAGGTTATGTACCATTCGTAGAAAGGCCATAGGGAGTGAGGGAGGGAAGCAAAAGAGACAAATTCGGAAGTTGGTTTATTATGCTGTGCTAGTAAAACATTTTAAATGATCTCTGAGTCTGTCTGTCTCAGGGTGCATCTACAATGTAGAAATAATCCAGTTTGATGCCACTTTAATTGTCATGGGTCCATCCTACAGAATCCTGGGATCTGTAGTTTTGTAGCACTCTCTGGTAGGGAAGACTAAGGACTTTATAAAATTAGAAATCTTAGGATTCCATAGGTTAGAGCTAAGCACTTAAAGTGGTATGAAACTGCATTGTTTCTACACTTCAGACTTTATAGACCAGATATTAATAGAAACTAATAGAAATCCACATCTGTTGTGGCATTTGGGTGGAAAACACAGGTTTTAGATACTGTAGAAGACTAGCTGGGTCTTCCAATACAGTTAATAGAAAAGTGAATGAACCAAAGAAAGAAAAGATAGATAAAGAAATAAACTGAGAATCAGTGTGACATAGTGGTTGATTGTTGGACTTTGACTCTAAAGGCCAGGGTTGAATTCCTCACTTGACCATGAAACCCACTTGGTGATCTTGGGCAAGTTACATGCTCTCAGCCTCAGGAGAAGGAAATGACAAACCTCCTCTGAACAAATCATGCCAAAAAGACCACCATGATAGGTTGCCTTAAGGGTGCCATAAGTTGGAAATGACTTGAAGGCATACCAAATTTCAGTGCATGGAACATTAAACAAATGAAAACAAAACTAAATGGTAACACACACACACACCCCTGGCTGATGGCCAGAAAATGATGTTGCAGTAGACATAATTCTATACATTATTCATCCATATGGTAAAAAAAACACATGGAAAGGGGGAACAAGGCCATGCACACTGGAGCAGCCCCTTATGTTCCTGCCATTCCAGCTCCCGCCAGTGCATGGCCTGCATGAACTAAGTAAACAGTTTTGGAGGAGTTTTCACATGTTTAGTTGATCCTGCTTAGAATCCTCTGACATTAGGGAAATCCAAGTTGGGGAGGAAGGAGAAGCCCTTTTCAGGTATTTACCCCTCCCCTCCACCACCTCCACCACCCCACCACAATCTCATGATTTCATGTGCATGAGGGATTCCTCTCTTTCTGCCAGCAGTTAAAGACCTTTTTATTCAAGCTGGCCTTTTGGTAATAATTCTTATTGCAGAAAGGGCTTTTAATGAGTTTTTGTGCTTTTGTGTTTTCTATTATGTTTTAAATGTTTTTAGACTCTTTGTATTTAACTTTGTGTTTTGTATATAATGGTTTGTTTATTGTGTTAATAGAAGTTGGTGTACATTGTTTTAAACTGGGTGTAAGACATCTTGGGTTCTGTGCAAGGCTATAAATTATTGTTGTTGTTATTGTTGTTGTTATCCACCCTCCAGTCGATCTTGACCCATGGCAACCCCGTAGATGAGACATTTCCAAGACTCCCTATGCTCCATTGCTCTGCTCAGGTCCTGCAAATTCATATCTTTGACCTCCTCAATAGAGTCCATCCATCTAACATGTGGCCTTCCTCTCTTTCTGCTTCCCTCCACCTTTCCTAGCATTATTGTTTTTTCCAATGAGTCACACCTCCTCATGATGTGGCCAAAGTATGACGGCCTCAGTCTAGTCATCTTGGCTTCCAGAGAGATTTCTGGTTTGATATGGTTTGATGTCTGGTTTGATATGCTCTAGGACCCATGGTAACCTCAACACTCTTCTTCAACACCACATGTCAAATGTATTAGTTCTCTTTCTATCCACTTTCTTAACTGTCCAGCTCTCATATCCATACATGGTACAGTAATAGGAAATACAATAGCTTGTATGATTCTAATTCTCATGCTCATTTGTATATCTTTACATTTTAGGATATTTTCTACTTCTGTCATAACTGCCCTCCCCATTCTTAGTCTTCTTATGATTTCTTGACTACAGTTCCCACTCTGATCAATATTTGATCCCAGGTATGAAAATTCTTTTACTATTTCTATTTCCTCATTGCCTAGGTTGAATCTATTTAAATTTTCTGTGGTCATTATTTTTGTTTTCTTTGGGGCTAAACAGACAGGCAAAAAGAGGTGCTTTCAGGCTGACTTGAAGGCATGGCATTTAGATGACACATGCCTTGAAGCCAGCAGGAAAGTGCCCTCTAGGCACCTTATGTAGAGAAAAGCCGTTTCAAAAAGAAGCAGCTTTTTTACACTTCTTCCTGGCCTGAAGCCATGTCATGTGGTCATGACATGAGCACTCCAGCTGCTTTGGGAGCCGGCAGTGCAGTTGGTGGGTTTTCAATACGGCTTCAGAAAAGGTAACTTCAAGCCACTTTTTCCTGCCCATCTGTTTCGCCCCTAAATGTTCAACAACAAGCCTGCCTTTGCACTTTTCTCCTTGATCTTCCTTAGTAGTTGTTCCAAGTCTGTGATGTTTCAGTTAGCGGTATGGTGTCATCTACGTATCTTAGATTGTTGGTATTCCTTCCTCCTATTTTCACTCCTCCTTCTTCTGCATCCAATCCTGCTTTTCATATAATATGTTCTGCATACAAGTTGAACAGACAGAAGGAGAGGATGCAGCCTCATCTGACCCCTTTGCTAACTGAGAACCATCCTGTTTCTTTGTGTTCTGTCTTGACAGCGGCCTCCTGTCCGGAGTAAAGATTCCTCATTAGGACTATAAGATGTGTTGGCATTCCAATGTCTTTAAGGGTGTTCCATAGTCTTTTGTGATTCATGCAGGCCTTACTATAGTCTATAAAGCATATGCTATAAATACAAGTATAAAGATAAATACAAATATAATGTGGTTAGACAGAGAGGAGATGGCCCTGAACACAATGTCACATCATTGTCACTGGCCAGGATGGCCCCTTATGTACTGAAAATGCATCTGCAAAATAGAGGACCAAAGAGGATACAAATTTGCTTACAAGATAAGATAGATAGATAGATAGATAGATAGATAGATAGATAGATAGATAGATGCCAGTTACAAAATTATGGAAATGTTACTGTTTTTACACTATAGTATTGGGGGGCAAGAGGAGTAGATTTCCCAGGCTTTGTTATTATTTAAGATCCTGCTTGCACTGACCAGAAGTCCAGGGCCTTTCGTGACCATTATGCTCTGGAACTGGCCCTGGGTTGCCCACAATCATGGCAGCATACACCTGGCTGCACCCAGTGCAGCAGCGCAACATTAGTTGCACAGACCAGCCAGGCCAATACCGCATTGGTATGGCTGGCCTGTTCCATGTGCCCAGATAGGGTCCCAAGGCCCCAGCCATATGATCAGTGGTCCCTCTACCCTTTCTTCTCACTGGTTGCACTGGAGTCAACCCCCAGAAGCAATGGTGCACCAGGTGGCCTATCCAAAGAGCTCTTACAGGTACAAAAGTAGCAGCAGCAGCTCTGGGGATAGGCTGCCACCTTTCCCTGCACTACTCAGTGCAGAGGAGGAGGATAGCATGGCACGTGGCATTTGAACAGCTGGCTCTGCCCAATTCATGCCCAAACCAGCTGCTTGCTCACCCCAGGATTTCAGGGAAACACCATGGGTTTCCTGACTTTGCCAACTCCAAGGTAAAGTTGAGTTCACAGGGAAAGCCCACAGAATTCTGCTGGAAGTCACCATGCATCATGCGAACAAGCAGCATCAGCCTTAGGATGAAGTTGGGGGGTTTTGCCTTGCAGACAGCCCCTAAGTAGAAATACAATGCATCTTACCATGCAGCAGCAGTCAGAACCATGTGACCCTCCAGATTTTGGACTCCCAAGTCCCAGCAACCCTAACCAACATAGCCAGTGGGCAAGTCACACTCTCTCAGCCTCAGAGGAAGGGAATGGCAACTCTCCTCTGAACAAATTTTGCCAAGAAAACCCCATGATAGGGTCACCTTAGGGTCATCATAAGTTGGAAATCACTTAAAGGCACACCACCACCACCACAACTATATGTAGAATTTTCAGCCACAGCATTTCTGTGCCCCAACTGCAAACCACAGGATTACATAGGATGGGCGTAGAATAATACTGCTATAATTGTATAGTGTGAATGGGCTATGACTTATGTTTCTGTTCAGGTCTGTTGTCCAGAGACTAACTGTGGATGGGCAGCTTCCAACCTCTGAAGCTCTTCCTCCTTTAGGTTCTTGGTCTTTAAACTTGGACCAAACAGCTATTCGACTGAAGATTACTTTAGTTGGAGGACTGTTTTCTAGCAGCCCTTCAATTCAAGGAGTGCTGTCTGCAAAATATGCACTTCACCATCCTATTGGTGGCTGTGTAGGGGTTGCTCTCCATATCCTGAGTATGTATTAAAAGTCTGCAGTAGGGAGTCATCTCTATACATGAGGGATTTCTGTTAGAGTCAAGAACCAAGGCTCTAACCTGCACAAAGACTCTTCACAAGTCCTGCACTTTACCACCAAGGTTCCCTTCCCAAAGGAATGAAGATGGTGAAGGCAGCAATTGGGACTCAAACGAGAAGGCTGAAGAGCACAGCTTGAAAAAAGTTACTTTTTTAGACTACAGTTCTCAGAATCTCCCAGCCATCATGGCTCCTAGGAATTGTTGTCCAAACAATAACTTTTGCAAGTTCTGCTAAAGGGTTATTTAAACTCTTGGAAACATTAGCTTTCCAAGATTCACCCAACACTGCTTATGTTTCCAAAGCCATACATTGTATTCCTAAGGGCTAAGAACTCTTCTCTTTTAAAGCTTCAAAAGAAAGAGGCAGAGAGAATAATAATCCAGCCAGGAAACAAAACTCTGCACCAGGCATAACAATCCACTCTTGCTGTGATCAAAACTATGCAATCAGAAGCAGGACTGTCTCCCAAAATCTCAGATCAACAGGCCTCTGCCCATTTTAGAAAGCCAATTATGGGCTGTGGGTTTTTAGAAAATTGTCTTCTGTCTCTGTGGAACTATTAAAGGTTTTGAGCCCATGTGTTTTATGAAGGTAATTTGGTCCAGATTTCCGTGAAAGGAGCCAAGTAAAGTTGTTTGGGTCTTTCCTTCCTTTCAAGCAAATGAGTGCTTGCCAGAAAGGCAATCCCATTAAATGGCAAAAAGGGATTCACTAAGTGTTTGCAGCCCTTGCAGATGATGAGTTGCATTACCTAAGAGTGCCAAGAAGGATGGGAAAGCCCTGCCTACAAGAGACTGGCCAGATTCAGACTAGCAAGTGTTGCCCTGGAATAGATTCCTTGGAGTTCAATTTAGAACACCAGGTAATGCAGCTTCACACATTAGTGGGGTTTGTGTCCCGGCCAGGGGAGGGGAATGGGAACCCCTTCAGATATTGTTGGCCTACAACACCCATCAGCCCTTGTTAGCATAGCCAGTAATGAAGACTGGTATAGTCCAGTCACATCGGGAGGGCCACACAATCCCTCCTGAAATGACTTGAGTGTCTGAGCATCAAGTATGGAATTCTGTTTCTCGCTTGTTGCATTTTTCAACATGGGTTTTAGGTCATCTCCATTCTAACGGCAACACAAGAGGGCAGGCTTGCCATTACCTCCTTAGCATATCCATTATGTTGAATCAGAATCACTTCCAAATGATGAAGAAGGGAAGCTTTTATGGACTGGAAAGGAAGCCGCTCTTGATTTCCATTCCTCCTTTTGAGCATCAGTGTGTCAGTGACAAGTTACAACATTTTATCTGTGGACAGATGGAATGAGAAAACATATGGGCAAGAAATGTGGAAAGTAGACATTCAGAAGGTTGAGCGAACAGCAGCTTGTTGCTGTTGTCGTTGTGTCTTCAAGTCAACACTACCTTACGGTGACTCTATCACAGGGATTTATTCCAAGGTTTGCAATTACCTTCCTTTAGATATAGCCTACAGCACCTGCTATTCCCTGGCAGTCTCCATCCCTAACCAGGCCTGACCCAGCTTAGCTTCTGAAATCAGACAGGATCTGCTGCCTCCAGCATATTTAGCCTAGTTCAAAAGCAGGTACTACTGCCATAAGACACAAGAGGAGGAGGTAACATTGTTCAGAGCCAGTCCAGGATTAAGATAACTCTCTGGCAAAGTCCTGTTTGGGGCAGGACAGCCCCCTCTTGCTTCCCCTCCACAATGGCCAAAGAGGTTACCTTCTGAAACACAGTCAAACACAAAGATGGCACTACCTAGGGAGTTTAGCAGACGGGAGGAATTTCTCTCTCTTTCAAATGGAGCCAATTCGAATTCATATAAATTCGCTAGCTTAGCGAATTTACGTTAATTCTAATTGCGTTTGGAATGCATTCAGAATAACTTTCCATTGCCCAAAAATGACTTCCCATTGCCCGAAATTGCGTGAGATACTCTAGTACGCAATAACGTAAAACCCATGATTGTGTTCGGAATGACTTCCCTTTTGCCCGAAATTGCATGAGATACTCTAATATGCAATAACATGAAACCCCATGATTGCGTTCATATTGCCATTGGATTATACTTCCAATTTCCCTTGTCTGATAAACTCCTAGGGCCAGATTTTACAAATACACACTGCATTTGTTATACACAGCTTGTTCTACATCCTGTCCTTGCAACAGTGATAACTCACACATCAAGAAGCAACATTTAAAAACTGGGAAGGAGGATGGCAGTGATCAGTTGCCATGGTAGGCATGGTTCTGATAAGGTGTTTCCATATGTTCATGCCTTCAAGTTGCCTGTTGACCTATGGTGACTCCATGAATTTCATAGGATTTTCCTAGGCAAGGAATACTCATAAGTGGTTTTGCCAGTTCCTTCCTCTGAAATATAGCCTATAGCATCTGGTATCCATTGGCATTCTCCCATCCAAGTACTAACCAGAGCTGACCCTTCTTAGATTGAAAGAAAAGACAGAATTTGGTACCTTTAGGGTATTAGGCCTTTCTAGAGTTCTTGCACACCTATCAAGATTTTACAGATGAAAACTAGGACACATGTATCCAAATGACATTAGAATGTGGTTGAAGTGGCAAATGTTATGAATGAAGAACTCACAAGACAGCTGTTAAAAACGCATGAACACTCCTACACCTAATGGCTGATTAAAAGTAGAACAATTACATATTCCAGAATTGTACCACATACACCTAAAATTTTGTGCTACAACAGAATTTGGCATCTAGAATGTATCAACATTTCTCCTTCCCCACCCAGTGGCAGTGTTAGAGTTGTCGTAACCCAGTGCAGTAACTCATGGTATCATATACCCCCATTGACCTCCTCCCATACCACATCATACAGAATCCTTAGTAACATTTTTTGTACTAATGTTTCTCATAAATCTTAATTCCTGTATATGACTCAATGTAATGGTAATAGTTGTGACCTAAACAACTAGCAAAATTAAAATTATGCCATTAAATTATAGTATCATACAGCCTAAATGTATTTACATGTACATAGGTTCATGTGGTTAAAGAGAAATTTTGGTAAGATGTGATGATTTTTAAAAAAAATTAATGAATAAAAAAAATAAATTATAATTTATTTAGTTTGTTGTGGGGCTTTCGGGTTATATGGCCATGTTCTAGAAGAGTTCCTTTTTGACGTTTCGCCAGCATCTGTGGCTGGCATCTTCAGAGATGCCATCTTCATAGAGCCTTTAAAAACATTTCAGATGCTGGCAAAACGTCAGAAAGGAACTCTTCTAGAACATGGCCACATAGCCCAAAAGTCCACAAAAAACTATGGATGCTGGCTATGAAAGCCTTCAACTCTATAATTTTTAAAAATGGAGTCTCTCCTTTCTCCTCCCACTGAGCCTTGCCCCACTAACTCATTTAAAGGGATGCAGACAAATGCCACAACCCGTTTCTGTAAAAAGGCAGATTTTTTTGGGAACAGTGGTGTCACTCCTCATTAGGATGTCACCTGACCCCACCCCATCCCCATTTTAAAGTAAGTTTCTAGACCTTAAAATAGGGGTGGACGAGAGTGGCATTGGATCAGAACTGCAAAGTGGTGATGGGTTGGTCCTGGGTTGACAGTAAGTGGGGCCAGGCCTGGCATCCTCAACACCTCTGTTCTTTCACATACATAACACTCATGTTCTCCTTCTTGCCCCCTCAGCATGCGGAGATTGATGTGAGGTATTAAACTTCTCTGTTCATTGATATTCTATTGCTCCCCTCTCTGCTGCCCAGCTGGTTGGCAAAGAGCACTGAGGAGCAAGATTATGATGCAGAGGATGGCAATGAGATAAGGACAGATATCACAATCTTTCTCTGGGCCACTGTGGGGATGAAACTGCAGTTTTGTGCAGTGATGACGGCACATGGGGTTGTGAGTCCCCTCACACCATGCACCCCATCCACAGTCATGCTCTGCCCCATACCACCAAACTAAACGATTATAGCATTTTGATTACCATGGCAATATCCTATGGGATCCTGGGATTCGCAGTTTAGGGAGGAGCATTTAGAATTCAGCCAGAGAATTCTAGTGGCTCACCAAACTACTATAATCAGATTCCACTGGAGGAATCTATGGCTTCTAAAGAGGAATCATAGTGCTATAATAGCATAATGTGAAATGGGAGAGTACATGGCACCCTCGTGAAGAAACTCCTGTGTGAAATTCCTTCCCAATCACAATTTCATTCCTTCAACCCAACTTCTGCTTCTCTCATAATGCCTCACAGTTGGCTATGCTGACAAGGCTGAAGGAAGCATTATACCAGTAAAATCTCTGGAGGACCACAAGTTGTCTGCCTTTGAAATACAGGAATGCCTAAAAATATGGGAGTGCTGTAGGCATGAAGCAATTGTTTCCCAAGTATCTATCTTTTGGGGAATTCTGGAATTCCTCAGATGTTTATGAGGGATTTTCAAAGAACTGACAGAGTAGCTTCCCAGAAAGACAGGTTAACCTCCACCCCTAACTTATGATCTTTCCCTGCAGTGTGCATATGCAGGGAGAGCCTGGTATTCTAGGTTGCACTCTCAATCCAGGCCGGGCAAGGGATGAGGGTCCCATGTACACTGAGTGTGCACCTTAGAACAAGTCCCAGAATCCTCTGGTCACAAACGGATTACTTAGGCTGCATCTGTACTGCAGAAATAATCTGGTTTGACACCACTTTAATTGCCATGGCTCAATGCTATGGAATTCTGCGATCTGTAGTTTGTTAAGGCAGAGCCAGATGATTTCTGAAGTGTGGATGCAGCTCTAGTTGACTAAAATCTGGAAAATATTTAAAAACAAAAGTCACTGAAAGTCTGAAAACAACAAGCATAAAAAATATATTGACAATGAGTTTAGGTACACTGTTAAATATAATTTCAGCTGCCACACAGTCCAACACAGATCATGAAGATTTTGCTCTCCAAAGAAACATCTTCTCTCATGATCCTGCCCAGACAGTAAGATCATAAAACACCACTACCCTCCTGCCTTCTTAAGTGAGGCAGTAGTTAGCAGAGACGGGACCTTTTCAACTGTGGTACCATAGAATCATAGAATCATAGAATCATAGAATCATAGAGTTGGAAGAGACCACAAGGGCCATCCAGTCCAACCCCCTGCCATGCAGGAACTCCAAGTCAAAGCATCCCTGACAGATGGCCATCCAGCCTCTGCTTAAAGACCCCCAAGGAAGGAGACTCCACTACACTCCGAGGGAGTGTGTTCCACTGTCGAACAGCCCTTACTGTCAGGAAGTTCCTCCTAATGTTGAGGTGGAATCTCTTTTCCTGCAGTTTGCATCCATTGTTTCGCGTTCTAGTCTCTGCAGCAGCAGAAAACAAGCTTGCTCCCTCCTCAATATGACATCCCTTCAAATATTTAAACAGGGCTATCATATCACCTCTTAACCTTCTCTTCTCCAGGCTAAACATCCCCAGCTCCCTAAGGCGTTCTTCATAGGGCAAGGTTTCCAGACCTTTCACCATCTTAGTTGCCCTCCTTTGGACATGCTCCAGTTTCTCCACATCTTTTTTGAAATGTGGTGCCCAGAACTGGACACAGTATTCCAGGTGGGGCCTGACCAAAGCAGAATAGAGTGGCACTATAACTTCCCTTGATCTAGAAACTATACTTCTATTGATGCAGCCTAAAATTGCATTGGCTTTTTTAGCTGCCGCATCACACTGTTGACTCATGTTCAGCTTATGGTCTACTTGTACTCCTAGATCCCTTTCACATGTGGTCTCATTCAGCCAGGTGTCCCCCATCCTATATCTGTGCATTTCATTTTTCTGCCCTAAGTGCAGAACCTTACATTTCTCCGCATTGAATTTCATTTTGTTAGCACTGGCCCAGCTTTCTAGTCTATTCAGGTCATTTTGAATTTTGATCCTGTCCTCTGGGGTATTAGCTACTCCTCCCAGTTTAGTGTCATCTGCAAATTTGATAAGTATGCCCCCAATTCTGTCATCCAAATCGTTAATAAAGATGTTGGATAGCACTGGGCCCAGGACAGAGCCCTGTGGGACCCCACTGGTCACTTCTCTCCAGGATGAAAAGGAGCCATTGTTGAGCACCCTTTGAGTTCGGCCAGTCAACCAATTACAAATCCATGTAACAGTTAACTTGTCTATCCCACATTTTGCAAGCTTGTTTGCAAGAATGTCATGGGGAACCTTGTCAAAGGCCTTACTGAAATCAAGGTATACTATATCCACAGCATTCCCTTCATCTACCAAGCTGGTAATTTTATCAAAAAAAGAGATCAGGTTCATTTGGCATGACTTGTTTCTCTGAAACCCATGTTGGCTTTTTGTGATTATGGCATTGGCCTCTAAGTGTTCACAGACTCTCTGCTTAATGATCTGCTCTAGAACCTTTCCTGGAATTGATGTCAGACTAACTGGACGATAATTGTTGGGATCCTCTTTTTTTCCCTTTTTGAAGATGGAGACAACGTTTGCCCTCCTCCGGTCTGCTGGGACTTCTCCTGTTCTCCAAGAGTTCTCAAAGATTATTGCCAATGGCTCTGATATTACATTTGCCAGTTCTTTTAATACTCTAGGATGTAGTTCATCTGGTCCTGGAGATTTATATTCATTTAGGTTAACCAGGTATTCCTGTACTACCTCTTTACTTATTCTGTGCTGAATTTCCTCTATTCTGTCTCCTGTTCCATTATCCTTAGGTTGAGCACCCTTTGCCTTTTCTGAGAAGACTGAAGCAAAGAAGGTGTTGAGTAATTCTGCCTTTTCTCTGTCCCCTGTTAGCATTTTGCCATCTTCTGCACGCAGTGGCCCCACTGTTTCCTCCTTCTTCCTTTTGCTGCGGACATATCCAAAAAAGCCCTTTTTATTGTTCTTAACCTCTCTAGCAAGCCTGAGTTCATTCTGCGCTTTAGCTTTTCTGACTTTACCTCTACATGTGCTGGCTATTTGTTTGAATTCCTCTTTCGTGATTTCTCCATTTTTCCATTTCTTATACATGTTCCATTTAAAACCTAGCTCAGATGAAAGTTCCTTAGTCATCCATCCTGGCTTCTTGAGACATCTTCCATTTTTCTTCCTCATTGGAACTGTTTGAAATTGTGCCTTCAATATCTCCCTTTTGAGAAACTCCCATCCGTCTTGAACTCCCTTTTCTTTTAGTATTCCTGACCATGGGATCACTCCCAGTATTTCTCTAAGTTTATTGAAATTAGCTCTCCTAAAGTCTAGAGTGCGTGTCTGACTATGCCTAGCTTCTCCCTTCCACTGTATTACAAACTCCAGGAGAACATGGTCACTTCCACCTAAGGATCCAACCACTTGCACCCCATCAACTAGGTCTTCCCTGTTGGTTAAGAGCAGATCTAAAATGGCTGATCCCCTTATTGCCTCTTCCACCTTTTGGACAATGAAATTGTCTTCCAGGCAAGTGAGGAATTTGCTAGACTTTGAGGATTTGGCTGAGTTTGACTTCCAGCAAATATCAGGATAGTTGAAGTCACCCATCACTACTACATCTCTCTTTTCTGAGTATGTGATTATCTGTTCTAGAAAGGCATCATCCAATTCCTCTGCCTGAGTCGGGGGTCTGTAGTAGACTCCCACAGTAACATCCCTGTTGTTTCCCTCTCCTTTAATTTTTATCCAGATGCTCTCCACCTGGCTTCCAGTATTGATTTCCTGGATCTCTTCACTGGTGTAAATATCCCTGACATATAATGCTATTCCTCCTCCTTTCCTGCTTGGCCTGTTTCTCTTAAAAAGGTTATACCCCTCTATTTCTACATTCCAATCATGAGACTCATCCCACCAGGTTTCAGTGATGCCTATTATATCATATTTCCCTTGTTGTGCTAGGAGTTCAAGTTCATCCTGCTTATTTCCCATACTCTGTGCATTAGTGGAGAGGCATTTAAGACCATGTGTCCTCTTTACTTGCTGCTTTTGCACATTTTTTTGCCTCCTACTGTTGGGTCCTTGCACTGTTTGCCTTGTTCCCTCTATGCCACTTGGACTTTTCTCTCCATCCCTTTTGCCTTCCAGTGGAATCCCTTCTCCAGGAAAGGTCTGCCTAAGCAAAGAGTCATGATGTCCAGTATTCCACTCAATTTTAGACAGATTATTTTAACTCCTACAGTAGTGGTTTAGGATTTTTTGCTTTGTTCTGTTTTACAACACTATAAAGGTCTACTCAGAATTATGTCACAATGAATTCAGTGGGTCTTACTCTCCAGATAGATAAGCACAGGACTGCAGCCTTCATCACTTTGCTTGCATTCTACTCTTCTGCTTCAAATGTGCTTTTCTTTGACATTTGTTTTTTTATGAATATCGTAAACTGCCCTGAGTTATTACACTAAAGCGCAGCCTTTAAAAACATTTCAAATAATTAAACAACTGTAGTATTTATGTCACCGAATTGATTTCCCTACAATTTGACTGTCTTGGAAGTTAATGAAAGAGCCATTTAATGGAGACCAGTTTACCTGAAAAAGAATACATTGCCAGCGTTGACCAATAGGCCAAAATACCACAGAAAGTCTAAAACATTTGGCTGCCAGAGGCAAACGAAAAGACAGCAGATCCCCATTCCCATTTCCCATACACCACAAGCTAACTGGGCTGGCCACTGACTCTGGTTTCAATACCAAAGATGGGAAGACCATCCTCCACTGTACCCGAGGCAACAGACTTAAGACCCTATCACACTTCCCTTGATAGAGCTATTATTCTACTTTCATAGCAGCATCATGTGGAATCATGAGATTTGCAGTTTAGACTTCTCAGCCAGAGAGCTCTTAGGCCTCACTAAACTACAAACCCAGAATTCCACAGGAGGCAGCCATAGCAGTTAAAGTGGAATAATAGCGCTATAACAGTGTGATATTCAGCTAATTCATGGGGTCATCCATAACTCTGACCTCAACATTATGGGAACAGCCAGGGCATTCAGTAAGAATCAACAGAGAAGTTGCCATCAATGTTTGTCCGCAATTGCCACCTGAGGCCACCAATTCACTCTGCACCATGTTGGTGGTTTGTTGTTGTGTACCTTCAAGTCATTTCCAACTTACTGTGACCCTAACGCCAATTCAGTGGGATGTGGCGGCTTAGTGGTTTAGACGCCAATTCTGACAATTGTAAGATCGGAGGCTGGAGAGCTGCCATGATGGGGTGAGTTCCCATCACTAGTCCCAGCTTCTGCCAACCTAGCAGTTTGAAAGCATGCAAATGCAAGTAGATAAATAGGTACCACTTTGGTGGGAAGGTAACAGCATTCGATGCATTCATGCTGGCCAGATGACCAACACTGGCTCTTTGGTTTAGTAATGGAGATGGGCACCACCCCTAGCAGTCTGTTAGAACTAGACATTCATGTCAAGGGACTACCTTTACCTTTACCTTTTAAAGCTAATCCATCATGGGTGTTAGTTTTTGCTTTTGTTTGCAAGATTGGTTCAGACAGAGTTTGCCTTTGCTTTCCTCTGAGGCTGGGAGAGTCAGATTTGAATAAAGTTATTCGGTGGCCTTCCATGGCTGAGCAGGGATTTGGACCCTGGTCTCCAGTCACAGTCCAATACTGGTTCTTATGTTAATTTGTTACAACAGAAAATCCATGTCATGCCTGCAAGGGTCATGTAAGGAACTGTGACACTCATGGGTTTGTTTCTTAGTGGAGACATGTCTTCTACGCAGCTAAATAACATCCATGTTCCCTGGACCATGCCATGCCCCTTCCTTCCTAGATGGTATTTCTCCAGATTGCAGTTTGTTTGCCCTTCTCTTCCGAGGGGAAAACCTGCCTTCAGAAGCCAGACTAACTGCAGATTTTGGTTAACCAGAACAGAACCCTTTCTTCACACACCTCTTTCCTGCTTGCTATGGCTGCGGTTAACACACCTCTCTTTACACATATAATTAGCAGGCATAGAGAGTCCTGTGTGAAACAAATTGCCTTGGAAGCAGCTCTTTAAAAGGAAAAGAAAAAAAGGGGGAAAAAACTATATAGAATAATGTTGTAGCATAGGGCTGCATGGAAAATAGCGATGATCCATCTTCCAAAGCCATGGTGGGCTGGGAAGAGGGGGAGCGAGTCTGGCAGATGTGCGTGGCAAAAATTCGAATCAGAGTTGCACCATGTGATTCCCACAAAATATATCCTATTAAAGTGATGCCTAAACTCTCGAAATCGAGAAAATCACAAAAATGCCATGCAGAGGGGAGTGTCCAGCTATAATTTCATCCTTGCTTATTTTATTTATTTTTGCTGTTTCATCAGTTTTTGCACGGATGTGTGTGTAGTGTGTGTGTGTGTGTGTGTGTGGCTTCTTGATGCAGAGCCAGAGAAAAGATCTACACAACCATCAGATCTGTTGCAAGCTACCCAGAAGCAAACCGGAAAGCAAAACAATCCCTTTAAAAAATAATAATAATTGAGAAGGGGTGATAGAACAGGAAAACGAGGTTTAAAAATTAGCCCCGGAAAAGGTGCAAACAGGTCAAATTCAAGTACCTTCGCACACGCACACACACACACACAATTTGTTCACAGATTCATTTTGCTGCAGAGATTTACAACTGAGGCGACCCAAGTCCTCTCAAAACCCCAAGTCTTCTTTCCCTGCCTCCTTCACTGTTGGTTAGACAAGGAGAGTTACAGAAAACAGAATAGCCCCACTTTTACTATATGCACATTTCATAGTATAAAAATATAATTTTTTTAGGGGGGGGGGGGGAGAAAAAGGGGGGAAGCCACGAGAGGGCACCAAAATCAGCTTTCCTCTCTATTCTCTAACACACAGCAAGGGTCTCTTGTGTCAGCTCCATACCCACACATATCCACACACAGACACATATCCACACACTATACACACATATAACCATTGCATTGACAATAACACCATTCCCCATGACAATGTTTTCTAAAAGCTGAGGATAAAAAGTGAAGCAACTTTAGAGGAATTTGGCGGGAAGACAGAGAAAGAGAAAGAGAAAGAAAGAGAAGGGTTGGTTTGTTTGTTTTTCCAAGGGGATTTTATAGTTGGAGCCTATTATTTTTGGGGGGGAGGGAAGCTCTCTTTTACCTGGCTACAACACACACCCCTTTCCCGCCCTTTCTGAACCCTTATTCTCTCTAATATCCTCCTTCCATTTTAAAATAAAGCTTTGGGTTCTATTTTTTTAAAAAAAAAATAAAACCTCATTGTATATCCACCCCCTTTTTATTATTTATTGCCTGGGACATTAATAAGTCTCTTTGCACTTGGTGGCTGAGGCTGAGGGAGACCACTCTGAAGCCTTCCAGGGCCATCTTTGGCCACAAATAGGGGGCTCCAGGAGGAAAAAGGGGCTCCTGGCTAAAAAAAAGGAGCTCCTAATCAAAAAAGGGGGCTCCTGGGCTAAAAAAGGGGGGCTCCTGAGCAAAAAGGGGGCTCCTGGGTAAAAAAGTGGGCTCCTGGGCTAAAAAAAGAGGGGTTCCAGGCTAAAAAGGGGGCTCCTGAGAAAAAAGGGGGCACCTGGGCAAAAAAGGAGACTCCTAGGCAAAAAAGGGGGCTTCTGGCTAAAAAGGGTGCTCCTAGTAAAAAGGGGGGTGCTACAGGGCAAAAAAGGGGACTCGTGGCTAAAAAAAGGGGCTACTGACTGAAAAAGGTGGGCTACTGGCTAAAAAGGGTGGGGGCTCCTGACTAAAAAAGGTGAGCTACTGGCTAAAAAAAGGGGGGGCTCCTGGGCAAAAAAGGGGACTCCTGCAAAAAAAAAGGGGGCTCCTGGTCAAAAAAAAGGGAGCTCCTGGCTAAAAAAAAGGAGGGCTCCGGTGGGCAAAAAAGGGGGATCTAGTGGGCTAAAAAGGGGGTTCCTGGCTAAAAGGGGGGCTCCTGCAAAAATGGGGGCTCTTAAAAAGGGGGGTCTCCTGGGCAAAAGGGGGCACCTTTCCTTGCCAGTCAAGTGCCAGTCCAAGGGCACCTGGCTGCTGGGGCCAAGCCTCCTCCTTCTTCTATTACCTTTTTCAGCATGAAATGGGGAGGCAAAAAGGCAAGAAAAGGAGTTGAAAGCCCTCCAACTTTGGAGGATGGAGTTGTTGGGAGTCTATTATACAGCCTCCCTCCCCAGACCAGGCTTCTTGCCTTTTGGAAAGGAGACTCACCTTTCTCGGCCACTTGCTGCCTCCTCCACCACCGTCCCCCGGAGAGAGGCCGCCTGAGGACTGGGGAAGGGAGGAAGGGAAGTGCTGGGGGGAGAGGTCCCCATCCAAGCAACAGGCATTGCGGCTCCCTTCCTTGTCCTTTGATCCTTTTCCTTTCTCTTCTTCTCCCTCGAAGCTGCAGCAGGGGATCCAAAAGCCCTGGCTGCTCCAAAGCACACACCTGAACTTGGACAGGTGAGGTCCTTGCTTGCCCACCTTTGGGTTTGTTGGGTGGCTTGGCCCCTCTATTGAGAGAGAGGTGTGTGAGTGTGAGTCTGCTGCACAGTTGTTGTGTGTCTCTCTGCTGTGATGATGATGATGCTGGTGGTGGTTAAAGAAGGCACACCTCCAGATGGCTTGGGATTAAAGGAAGAGTCTTAGGGTTGGTTATAAAAGGGGCAGCCCCCCCCCCATCAGGGGGACCCCAGATTTGGGAGGACACAGGACCCAAAATCTTAAGCCCCAAAAGGACTCCTCTTGGAAAGAGGGAATTAAGCCATCTGCTTCTCCAGCCAGGCTCCAAAAAGGAGGGCATTCAATGGGATGGAAGGAATGCATGCCTCTCAGGCAGGATCGGAATGGAGGACGTGCCCAAGAAATGGAGGACACGACCTAAGAAAAGCATTTGAAAGAAAAATACTCATAACAGAAAATCGAAATGCATGCTTCTTAGTCCTGCTCAGAAATGTTGGGGAATCCCCTCCCAGGCAGGAGGCTGGGATGGAGGACGGGTCCGGGAAAAGGAGGAGGGCTAGATAGGTGGCTGGGTGGTGGTGGTGATGCCTGTCCTTTTCTCTCTCAGTCTCTTTCGATCTGTGTGATGATGATCGCTGCCTCTCTGCGTTTTGAGCCAAGCTGGTGGTGGCTTCCCTCCCCTTCTTTCTCTCCAAGCATGATCCCTCTCCTCTCCTCTCCTCTCCTCTCCTCTCCTCTCCTGGGGGGGATTGCAAGGAGAGGATCTCGACTGGCAGGTCAGCCAAAGGGCCACAACAACAACACACATCACACACACATATATGTACACAAGTAGGAATGTCATTAAGAGGACTGCACCAGGGGACACCCTAAGGGTGATCCCCCTGCTCCCCAAACCTCTGCCCTTTTTTGGCTGTGGACTTCCCCTGCCTGCCTTTAAAAGGATGGAGAGATGGGGAAGCTCAGTGGAAGGAGACAGGGGAGGACCCAGGGACTTTTTAAAAATAATTATTATTAATAATAATAATAATAATAGGTTTGGTTTTTTAAAAAATTAACTTTTAACATTTGAATTAAAAAAATTTTTTTTAATTTTTAATTTATTTTTTTAAGGGGCAGGTGGTTGGGAATGGGTTGTTGACTATTTTAATTTGTATGTTTTAATCCTGTTGTACCCGTTCCGATTGTGTTCTACACAGGAGCAGGCTAGAAATAAAGATTTTATTATTAATAATAATAATAATAATAATAAATTAAATTACGTTATAAGCCATCCTGAGCATAACATGCTGTTTGAAAATGCTGAAATTCTGGACCATGCCAACAAACGACCAGGTCAGAATGCCCAGGGAAGCCATTGAAATCCATCATAAACACCTGGACAAACACCTGCCTGTTTGTAATGTTTTAAAGATTTGTTTTAAAATGGATAATAATAAAGACTATATATGTGTGTGTATACACACACACGCACACACATATACACTGTATATACTCATGTATAAGTCTAGAAATTTAGGTCAAAAAATTGACCCCCAAAAACCTGACTCGACTTATCCACGAGTCAATGTAAGGTACTGTATCTTAACTCTTATTTAAAAGAAGGAACCCTCTCCTGGTGAAAAGCAAGAGTATGCACTGCCATCTATCCAGTCTGAAGAGTAAGCCCAAAGAGTTATGTCTGCTGGAATTTTATAAGTTCATTGACACAATAAATTCATTGTTCATTCAGCTTATCACATGAGAGGAATTTCTCTCAATTGCGAATGGAGTCAATTCACAATTACATGAATTTGCTAGTTTAGCGAATTTACGTGAAATCTGATTGCGTTCGGAATGCATTCAGAATGACTTCCCATTTCTTGAAAATGACCCCCCCCCATTGCCTGAAATTGAGTAAGATACTCTTTTACACAATTACGTGAAACCCCATGATTGCGTTCGGAATGACTTCCCATTGCCCAAAATTGCGTGAGATACACTCATTCGCAATAACGTGAAACCTCATGATTGCGTTCGGATTGCCATTGCATTATACCCCCAAATTCCGTCGTATGATAAACTCCTGTTTTGCTTTGCTTCATTCTTTAGATCCTTTGCTATATGCCCCTAAATTTTACCCTTGAATTACCTACGGCTCATAGCAAAATCCATAATGTTGGCCCCAAAACTTGCCCTCGACTCACACATGAAGTTGACTTATAGTCAAGTATATATGGTATATGAAAGAAATTAATTATAAACACTTGGATAATTTCAACAGGAAAGAAGAAACCCTTAAAGTAAACAACGTTTGGCTACCAGCCCTGAAAAACACCAAAATCAGGACCCAGCAAATGCAAATGAAAACCACCCAAGGTAGGGTGGGATTCCCAGCAGACAATGGATCACTGAGTAAACGGACTCCCTGTAGGCCTTGCCATTCAACCACAGATCAATACACAGATTAACATGTAAATCACTTCCTCTCAACCAACAGTATATATATACTCTTCTATGCCAGTATTCTCTGAAGATGCCAGCCACAGCTGCTGGCAAAACGTCAGGGATAAACTCTTCTAGAACACGGCCTCATAGCCCAAAAAACCCAACAAAAAACTATGGATGCTGGCGGTGAAAGCCTTCAACTTCACATTAAATCTATTATTATTTATTATAATTAAAATAGGAATAGCACTTACATTTCTATACCGCGTTATAGTGCAAAGCACTCTCTAAGCCAAGAATTCCCAACCTGTGCTTTGAGAAGCCCTTAGGGCTCCGCATGCACTTCCTTGGTGCTCCACAGCCGCTCCAGGCAAATGAAAGAAATAAAAATTGAATGAAATTAAAGAATAAGAATAGATTCTTATATATATTCCCAAACACTGTTAACTTGCAAAACATAGGGTAAGCCTCTTAGGGGTTCTGCCATAGAAATAAAGGCTCCAAGAGTCAAAAAGGTTGGAAACTGCTGCTCTAAGTAGTTTGCAATGTGTTTGCCAATTGCCCCCAACAAGCTGGGTACTCATTTTACTGACCTACTAAAGCATGGAAGGCCTTGTCGAACTCACTACATTTTGGCTGCAGGATCAGCGTTTAACCACTGCACTGCCAAGACTCTTTGATTTGATTTTTTTTAAATTTAAATTTAATTTTTTAAAAATAAACAAATCCTGGAGCCTCTCTTTCCTCCTTCCATTGAGCCTTGCTCCATTCGCACCATCCCTTAAATTTTCTTTGAAAGCATACTGTCTTACCAAATTTTCCCTTTAACCACATGAAAGCTATTTACTTGTAAATACATTTAGGCTGTGTGTATGGTACTGTGGTGTAAAGGTATAATTTTTATTTTTTCTTGTTGATTATGTCACAATTCTTACCATTACACTGAGTGATATACAATATGGGAATTAAGGTTTATGAGTAATATTAATACAAAAAGCATTACTAAGGATTCTGTATGGTGTGGTATGGGAGGTAGTGCGGGGTGTATGTATGACATCATGAGTTACTACAAAAGGTGGTGCCAACCTTAGTTATGCCTCTGCCCACAAGTTACTGTACAACCAGGGAGTCCTGATTCCCTTTCTTCTTTTCTGTTGGGTAGTAGTGAGGAATTTCTTTCTGAATAAAACATCTTTCCACCCATTAATATTACATACAGCCTTCCATCAGCCTCCTTTACCCTCCATAGCTGTTAGGAATTCAGGTCCCATCATTCCCAGCCAGCAGGGCTGCTAATGGGACTTGTAGTCCCCATGCAGCTGGAGGGTGCCAGAGTGGAAAAGGCTAAGATCACACAAAGACACACAGAGAGTCTTGTTAGAATATTAAGAAAACGCTTAATACCACTCCAGATAATATTATACCTCTCTTAAATACCTTTGCCCCCAAACACACACAAATACACATGCCACATCTCATAAAACCATAAGGCAGCAAGCTTTCGAGTTCAGCAGTGCCCTTCTTCAAGCCGGATGTGAACTGTGCATCTCTGGCACACACTCAGACATACACAGGCACAAAAAGAGAGGGGGGGAATATTGCTGGCATGCAATTTCTAAGAAAATGATGGCGAGGGGAGGAACAGAGGGGATGTTTTACAGATTCATTTGGTACAGAAGTAAAGTGGTGGGAGAAAAATATTTTTGTTGTTGTTGTTTCCTGTTCCTTTTCTGTTTTGAAAGGAGAGTAGAAGAAAGAGACCACATGAGAGAGATCCAGAACCATTCTCATGCCATTTTTTATTTTAATGGGCAGGAGTTTTATTCTTCGGCATAAACTGCACTGTGTTGGTGGATCATTGGCAAATGAGTATACAAAATGTGGGTGTGAACTTAGCTGGAGCCTTTTAATGCCCAAGGTGGGTGTGTATGCCATGCCTCTATCAGAAAACAGAGCAAAAGTGGGCCTGGGTGCAGAGTTCAGCTTCCTGAGAATTCCAGATCGCTTTCTTTTCTTTTGCTTCTTTTCTTTTAAATCAGGTTTCCAGCCATTCTTGGCTGCCAAGCTATGGTGTGAAGTGTGATGAGAATGCCAAATAAAATATCAGAAAGAAAAGAGAGATGGAAATACTGTAGATATTTGATCATTGGGGTTGGGGACCGCCTTTCTATGACTTGTAGGAAAATTAAGATTAATTATGCAAAATAGGAGAATTATGCAAATCTCAATCTGCATAATTTATAAGATCTGACTTGCTGGGGGACAGAATTTTGCTTCACTTTTAAAGTGTAGAACACAATAACACAGAGCTCTGTCTGGTAATATATCAGACTGTACATCCAAGAAGGACAGACAAAACCATCTTTGAACTGCCTCCGGATCTCCTTGCTTTGGACCCAGAAGAGCAGTGACTATTACAACCCTGCAGAAATTACCTTTCTGACTATTACAGTGAAATCATACACTCATATCAAATCTTTGTGGGGGTGGAGAAGGGTGTTGGGAGTCTTAATCCAATATATCTAGAGGGCACTTTGGTTGGGGAAGCTGCCCTATAGCTTGACAGCCATTAGACTTAGCCCTGTTGCCGTCAGAATTGTTACCACTTGCAGCCACTTTCCAAGCACATGAATGGCAGCTGGTTCTCATGTCCTTTATGGAAAAATGCTCACAAGCAGCTGATAACTACTTTCATGCACATGTGTGTACATTTGCTGTCCCTATGGCTTGGGTGATGATGGCAATATAGTTAACAACCAAGCATCTGTGCCCAAGTGAAGACATGAAATACACAGTGCACTGCACTTGCTTTGAAAAAGTATGGACTTCAGAAGGGGAAGTATGGACTTCAGAAGGGGAAGCTTTTACACCAGTGTAAAAGCAAGGGATTCTCTCTCTTGCCATTATTCTGACATCTTCTAACCCATCATCCTCTCTGTTGGAGTACAATCTTCGTGGTGTAGTGATCTGAGTATCTGACAATAACTTTGGCGATCAGGGTTCAAATCTCAGCTTGGACGTGAAACTCACTGGGTGACCTTGGGCAAGTCACAGGCTCTCAGCCTCAGGGGAAGGCAATGTCAAACCTCCTTTGAACAAATCATGCCAAGAAAACTCCATGATGTTTGCCTTAGGGTACGATATTCACAAATTGGAAAGTAACTTATAAACATATACTGTAAACCTGAAAGTCACAGGTGACCCCAGTACCCTTTCCAGGAGCAAGACAAAGGTGCATTGACACTGTGGAGATAATGCAGTTTGGTACCACTTTGAGTGCTGTAGCTCCATCCTATATGGAATCATGAAGTTTATAGGTTTACATTTGCACACTTGTCTGTCAAAGAGTGCTGGTGCCTCACAAAACTACAAAACCCAGGATTCTGTAATATGGAGCCATGGCAGTTAAAGTGATGTCAAACTACATTATTTCTACAGTGTAGATGCACCCTATGACTGACAGAATCCTTCAAGCACCTTTCTCCAAATCAGCATGGTGCCCTCAAGCCAGGATTCTTCAGACAAGATTCCTCTCTTGAACATTGGCTGTGCTGGTTAGGGCTGCAGAGATTTGCAGTCCAGCAACAATTGATTCCCACCCAGCTTCTACATATTTCTCCTCCCTCCTAAAATCACCTATGAAGTGGATGGTTCTGCCCCAGATTTTTTTTTCTTTTTGGGCAGTTAGAAACGCATAATCCCCGAGACTCATCTTTGGATCAGAGAAGGACAGATTGCCATAGATCAGGATGGAAATCATGCAGCTCTCCAGCTGTTCGGATTGAAACTTCCAGCATTCCTTACCATTGGAGCTGCTGCCTAAGAACATCTGAAGGGCCACATGATTCTCGCCCTTGACATAGATGGTTAAGTGCCACTATGACATAGTGGTTAAAAAGTACAGGATTTTGATCAAAGAGATTTGAGCTTATGTACAACACTGAGTGATCTCCAGCCCTTTCTCTTGCAGGGATATTTTGAAGATAAAATGGAGGTGGTGGGGACTTATGATTTACATCACCTCACAGCTGGAGGAGGAAAACTGAGATTGAAATAGTGGCTGGGATTCACAATCACAGTTACAAACGTGTAACTAGAGTTATGCATTTGTAACTGATTTTATTATTATTCTTCATTCGATAGCGTGGGGAGTACACAGGGATCATAAAAGTCTCTAGTCCTGATTTAGTGGACAGCATCTGCTGCAAGCAACAGAGGTCTGTTCTCCTGTTGATCATGATGCACTAGAGTGATGTTTCCCCCACCCTTCCCACCAGTGAACTTCTGTGTAGAATTGCAATGGAAATCCTGCTTCTGATTGTTGGAGATTATTGGTGGAAGGGGAGGATAGAAACATCAGTCGCCTGTGCCCTGATCAACAGGAGAACAGACACTACTTAGTTAAGTATATACTGAACAAAGTAGCTGATCTAGAATCTCAACCACTATGATTAAATAGTTGGTTATGCTTGCTCAAAGCATCAGAGGTTGGTAATGGAAATCTACTGGCAAAGTCTTGCTTCTGTTACTACTTTTGTAGTCTTTTAGCCCTCCAGATGTTCTGGATATAACTTCCTAGGAACTCCTACCAATATGACTCATGGTCAGACGTTATGAAGGTTGAGGTCTGAAACCTCTGGAGAGTCAAAGATTTCTCAGCCTTCCCTGTGACCAGTGATTCCCAAACTCTGGTCCTCCAGGTGCTTTGGACTTCATCTCCCAGAAGCCTCAGTCATCTTGGCCAATGGTGTAGGATTCTGGAAGCTGAAATCCAAAACACTTGAAAAGCCAGAGTTAGGGAATCATTGCTTGGGACCATGGAATTTAGGGTTACAATCTTGTACCTACTTAACAGAATATAATAAGCCTTCACAGACCCCAATGAAACTTACATTTGATCAAGCACAAACAGATGATCGAGTTGTTAGATAACAAAATCCTCCTAGGAACATAGGAAGCTAATACTGAACCAGACCTTTGGACTATCTAGCCCAATGTCCTTGATACTGACTGACAACAGCTCTGACCCCTAGCTGGAGATGCCAGGGATAAAACCTGGGGTTTACCACATACAAAGCCTGCCATTAATAAGCTAAATTGCCTTAAACCTATTATCCTTGGAGGTTTCTTTCTAGGAGGTAGTCTAAGAATTGCTGGAAGCTGATCTGTCATCTCAAAAACAAATATTTAGCAGCTAATCTCTACAAAGCCCCCAGTCATGAATGATGGCTCTACTTCCATCCGGGAGATTCCCGTTCATGTTCAGCAGGGGATCACACTAGACTGATCGGTACCAGAACTTAGAAAAGTTATTTGCGAACTTGTTTTACTGTTGTGTGCCTTCGAGTCATTTCTGCCTTATGGCGGCCCTAAGGCAAACCTATCATGAGGCTTTCTTGGCAAGATTTGTTCAGAGGAGCAGTCCCAAAAAAGTAACATTTCCAAGCCACGGCTTCAATTTAAGTGGTAAGCTGCTGAAACTTCTAGACTTCAGTTCACCTAAAAGTATAGCCTGACAGGTCAGAGTCAGCAGAAAGAGCATTTAAAAATAGCCAGTTGCTGCTGGTGCTTGCCATTTTGACAGGTCCAAGATTCAGATCACATCTCCCGTTTCCTTGAAGCTACCTTGAAGCCAACTGCACCTCTGGGAGCCATTTTGAGCTCATCTTCCAGTCTAGCTTGTGAAGGAAGGGAAGGGGGGCATCTGAACCAAGTTGTTTTGGCAGCGACCACAGAAACTAATACACATCGATCATGGGAGACAAGGTTACAGGATTTCAGCACAAGGAATGCGAAAGTCATTTCCCAAATGTTACCTGCAGCAGCAGTTTCTGTTACGCAGCTCCATCTGCAATGTTAGAACTGTGTTAAAGCTTTTTTAAAAATATGAATATATCAAGGGTGTTTCTTAAATGCCCAGATGAAAACACGGCCTAGCAAGGAGCATCTAGTGTTCCTGGATCAACCAGCATTATACTGGAGTTCTTCTGACATCTGCACTGGTTTCTTCCTAGCCAGGCTGGTCAGTCCTTCCTTTAGTTTGGGCAGAATGAAGCAAACTGCTTCATTGTAGCTGGCTAGGGGTGTCATGGAATGGAGCAAATTATTACATATTTAAATAGATTTATTGCATTCATGAGAACTGGCATAGTGTAGTGGTTTGAGTGTTGGACTATGACTCTGGAGACTAGGGTTTGAATTCCCACTGAGCCATGAAACTCTCTGGGTGACCTTGAGGAAATCACATACTCTCAGTTTCAGAGTATGGCAATGGTAAACCCCCTCTGAAGAAAACATACCAAGAAAACCCCATGATAGATTCACCGTAAGGTCTCCATAAGTCAGAAATGACTGGAAAGCACGTACTGTATTCATATTGCCACAGAGTGGGGATTGTAGGTGCTTCTGCCCCTATATATATATATATATATATATATTGTATAGCCTTGGATAATATGTAAACCTTAGAAAAGCAACTTTTTTGGAGTACAACTCCCAGAATCCTTCAATCAGCATGGACATTAGCATTAATTAGGTTCTGGAAGTTGTAATTTTTCCAAGCAGTGGAGCCATTTCACACTACACAGTTATAGTGCTATGATTCCACTTTAACCACCATGGTTCCGTCCTGTGGAATTCTGGGACATGCAGTCTAGAGAGGGGTACTTAGAATACTTAACCAGACAGTTTGTTTATGTGTGTGTTTTGTACCTTCAAGTAATTTCTGGTTTATGTTGATCCTAAAGCTTAAGGTTTTATTGATAAGATTGTTCAGTTGGCCATTGCATTCCCCTGTGGCTGAGAGCATGTGACTTGCCCAAGGTCACCAGAAGGTTTCATGGCGAAGCAGGGATCAAACTCTGGTCTCCAAGGTCATAGTCCAGTGCTCCAACCACTATGCCATGCTGGCAGGCATCCTGAACAAACTACAAATGCCAAGATACCACAGGATGCAGCCATGGCTGTAAAAGTGCAATTGCGGTTCTAGAATTGCATATTGTGAAAGACTCCTGCTAATCGGCACTTTGACATGTGTCACCCCCAAGTCAGCAAAACATTTTGAGCTGAATCTGGGAATAAATAGGTTTTAACACATGAGAATGAGGATATATTCCCTTCTTCTCAGTATTTATCATATAATAGATGCAAGCAACATTAAAGACTTTCCATTCTGGTGTTAGCTGTGCCTCACCTTTAAAGCCCTAAGCAGTTGGGAGCCAGGGGTTTTAAAAGACTGTTTATCCCTCACACAAACCTCCCAACATCTGCAGTCCAAGAGGGAGACCTGGTTGCATGTTTTTCCACATTTTGCTGCCTGAGGCATAATTGTGAATGGAGCTCCCCTCTATTAAACCAAGCCAAGGTGCATAGAACTCAGTGCCAGACAAGACATCTGTGGTGACTGATGTTTTCCATGTCACTGAGGCCACAAATCTGCCCCAGGTTTAAGTCTGAACTTTAAATGAGCTTTCTAAGATGCTAAACACAATCAAATCCAAAATCCACAAGCAGCCATACTTTTACTGGGGCAGCTCCAAAGCATAAAATACATTATGCAAGCTTTTGAAGCTTCATTATTTTCATCAGGAAAAGATGTTAATAATCATACACGAAAAGAAAGGTGACAATGTCAGAGTCACAGGCCTACAATCGGTCTAATGTTATTTTGTTATCAGTCAAGATGTTATTGAAGGATTTCAATGCAAGCAGAGATCACTCCCCTTCTTGGCCATGTGAAGACCAGGGACAAAGGGCAATAAAAGAAAAGTAATAAAATTTCACCTCCATTAGAAAAGTACTTTCCCTGGAGATCCAGCTGTCCAAGGTGCTGAAACCTATCCCTAAACAGGTTAAGTGCCTTGGATACCTCTTTTAAAGTTAAGTCTAAAACCTGGAGTAGATTTGTGGATCCACAGACATATAAATCTCCATTCACTGCTGAAAGGTATTTTGGCACATGAAGACATCTTCCCATCCTGTCAATAAAAATTACAAAAATAACAAAAGTAAATAGGTAACAACTTGTTGTACCACACACACACACACAATCTGAGACAGCCATGCATGGCCTAATGTTGAGGGTGGACCAAATAGTTTTCAAGTGAGCCTTTTCTATAGTAGGGCCCAGACTAGCGAAATCACTGCCGAGAGAAGTTCAGTCGTCTGCCTGAAAACTAGAAGCGTGTAAGAAAATATTAAATCAATGCGAGAAGATCTATGCTCATGCTTCTAGTACATTAGGCTTAAGATGCTTTTTGTTAAAGTTGTCTTGAGAAGAGGCAAGGCATAAGTGGTGGGAGAGATACATTTCTAATACAGTATTTCACTTTCCAATTATGGGAGTGGAAGTAGAACAGGAAGAGTAGCACTAAATAGAGCACTTCTGTGCTATCTATGGTAGCATCAGTATTTCTTGGGGCCAGCCCAGAGTTTGTAAAAATTGTTTTTTAAAGCTACTATGATACTAGCTATGCTGGCTGGGTTATTCTGGGACTAGTAGTCCAAAGAAGTTATCTTTCCATGCTCTGTGCCACCTCTATAAGAGTAGCCAAAATGAGATGGCTGCTTCAGGCAAGGGGTGCTAGGTTGTGTATTTTCAAGTAATGACAGCAAGATACTGAAAACATCAATTTTGTCTGTAGCATGCAGCCTGCCTTTCATTCCCTAAGACTTCCAGCCGATTCCCTGGCTTCTTATATCCTGATGTTACCCTATGCTGTGACCAGCACTATGGGTTTTAATATGTGTGAGATGTTGTTTTATTTTTATTTGATAGTAACTTGATTTTAATTCTTGCTAGTTTAATTCTATTTTAAGGGGCGGGAGGTTGGGGATGGGATTGTTGAATCATTTTAACTGTAACTGCTTTTAAATCTTGTTGTACCCCAGTCCGAATGTTTTGACAGAGGGGCAGGTAAGAAATAAAAATAATAATAATAATAATTATTAATATGACAGTGCTACTCAAAATGATTGTCCATTGACTGGTGCAGTCCTCAAGCCATTAGTTGTCAGTCTACAGAGAATTTCCAGGAAAGAAGGAATCAACCAGTTGACAGGAATATAGTACTGGTCCTTGACATGTTGGGGAGGGATAGCATGAAAAACACTGTCTTAAGCTTATCTGCTTTCCTCAGAAGTGATGGAAAAGAATGCTATTCTGTATCACTAGTACTAAACTCAGATTGGGTTGCAAGCCTAATCGGAATGTTTAGGTGGAATGTAGGTGCCATTTTTTACACTCGTGCAGTAAAATCCCAACCATCACCTTTAGCTGTTTTCCATGAGATTGAACAGACAGGATGAGGAAGACAAATATTAGGCTGAGCAGGGATAGAAAAGAGGCTATAAGCAGAGTATAGGTATACCTCAGTTAACAAAGCCTCTAAGAGTGAAGCTCTTTTTTACAAGATCTGTTTATGCCTGCTTAGCCCACCTTTCCCCTTCTTATTCTGTGCAGATGGAAGTTTTTTAGCTGCAGCAGCATTGGGGGGGCACTGAAGGAAGAGTATTGAAACACAGACTTTTGATATTAGGCTGGTGCAGTGCATCTGCAGGGGAAAAAATCCAGTAGACAATGCAATAAAATTGGAGCTGGAAAAGAATGGGATACTGCTCTAACCAATCCTACTGTAGCTGTATGTGCCTCCCTACAACAGGCAAGGCAGACTTCATTGCTTACTCATCTTGCTGACCATGCACAAATACTAAATCATAGAGGAAAGGAGAGAGCAGATAAACCAGTACCATCAGCATATTTAAAAAGTGTATATCTAAACATTTAGCTACCAAAATGGAACTCATAAGAAAAGTGGAGGCTGATAAAGTTATACCTGGATGCATTTTGGAAGAAGAATTCAGGCAGTGTCTAGAAAGTTCAAAATGTTTTTGTTTACTTATGTAAGGCTTATATGACCTGGTTGTTTCATTCCCAGGTGGATATTGTTAGTTTTGAATCAAATGTTTGCTGAAACATTCTGAACTGTTCTTTTTGTGGTGTAGGTTCCTATCCCTATTCTTTCCATGTTATTTCTGCTTCTGGTCCCAAATTTTCTGTTAAAGAACTAATGCCCAGGAGCCTATATCCTTTCTTAACTGAGGTATACCTGTATTATGAAGATGAATAATAGAAGTAACTAAGATGCAAAAGTGCCCACAAGAGTGTGCAGTCTGCAGATCTGAGTTGTATTTCAGGACCAGCTTGCAACAGGGGATGGATACTGAAAATGGTTAGGCCCAGAGCTTAGAAAATGTACGTTTTTTAATACATGCTGTCTGGCTGGAGGGTGGCCATGCTGTCTGGAAAATTCTGGGAACTGCCATCTAAGAAAAAGTCCCTTTCCTAAGCTTTGGCTGGGCCTTAGACCCAAGCTGAGGAACTGCTAAGAAGTAAAGTAGCAGGCACCAGATGTCAGGTTGCTATGGCAAGGAATACATATCCTTCAACATTTCACGGATTAAAAACCAGGACACATGGGGCCAAGGAACATCAGAAGGTAGTGAAGATAGAAACAGTTGGGGAGTGGGGGAGATGGAAAAACCCACAAGGGAAGAGAGGCTGCAGCAGTTTGCTTTTGCTTGAGCCTACAGTGCAGGGTACAATTTTGTCCCCTCCTCTCTGGGAGAGAGGGAGGGATTAAAACTCAGACATATTAAAAGCAACTGAAAACATGGGATGACAAAGGATTAATCAGGGTTAATCCCTGCCAAATCAAGACTGCTAGAGGATTAATCTTTGCCAAATGGAAACAGCTAGAGGACATGAACGAGGGCATCGATTTGTATAAACTTGGCTTCGTCTAATTTATATACATAGTTGCAAATTTGAAAATAGAAACACAACACCTCTTACCACAGTGAGTGAGAAAGTATGGCAGGTGACCTCTGCTTCCCTGCTCAGTTTTCTGTCCAGGTTAATGGCCAAACTCAAGGCCCTTGCCATTACTTCTTAGGGTTCTTAATCTTTAAAATGAAATTGGATGGGATAGCCTTAATATAGAGGAGTATCCTCTATAAAGCAGGATGCCGAGCCACCGTAAAAGGAAACCAGGCCAGGGAGTAAATCTATGTAGTTGGCTGAGCCCACAGAAGCGACGAACGTGCCAGTTTCTGTCAAATCTAGTGCCCAAAAGCCCTTTGATCTTTTCTTTGAGACCCCGCCAACTTTTCTTCTGTAACATGATTTTACTGAATACAGAACAGTATGCAAAGGGATATTGTAGCAGCTTTTAAGACTAACCGTGTGAAAGAAAACATATCCGAGGTGGCCGTGTAGGCCATGTAGCAAAGTACAGTAACATCCAAAATCCACAAAACAGTCATAACCTTTATTGGCCAAGCAAAATGTACAAAATACATGCTTCAAGCTTTCAAAGCCCCATTGGCTTCTTCACCAGGCAAAGATGTTAAAAATCATACAGGAGGGGGGGAGAAAAAAATTATGACGATGTTAGTCACAAGCCTACATTTCGAAGATGTTTCTGTTCTCAGTTCAGTTCAGGTGTTACTGGAAGGGCATTCACGCTCAGTATGTGTAAAAGAAGTTGTAGCATAAGCTTTTGTAGACCTAGTCTAGTTCCTCATATGTATAGAATAAACTGTTGATTATAGTCTGATTATAAAGATCCTTTGTGGACAACAGTTCACTTCATACATCTGAGAGAGTAGATCAAGTCTACAAATGTTTATGCTACAACTTCTTTCACACAATTAGTCTCAAGGGTGCTACAAGATCCCTTTGCATACTGATATTCCAGACTATCATGGCTAAATGTTTGAATACAGAACAGTTACAGACCTGTAACTCTAGCTATAAATTCATAACTACAATAGTGAAAGCCTGCTGTTATACTTTATGGACTCAGTTGCCAACATCTTGTTAAATGCTGGCAGAGCAGAAAGTAGCACAGTTTTCTAGGTCCCATTCTGGTTACTCTGCCAGTTAAGGGTAGGTGCAAGAGTTGGCTCATGGATCAACCAACCTTTAACCTGGTCTGTTGCACTGCAGATGAATGGGGAACCATTTGTATACAATTTTTTTTAGGCTTTTTGCATCTCCTTTTTGCACCCTGGAAAGGCCAGATTGGGGCTGCAGCATGCGACTAGGAAAGGGACTTTGTCACACCACCCCTTAGGGGCTGTGTATAGAGCCCCTGTGTGCAAACTACCTCAGTCGACTTATCCACGGGTCAATGTAAGTACTGTATCTTAACTCTTATTTAAAAGAAGGAACCATCCCCTGGTGAAAAGCAAGAGTATAATCTGTCCTGGAAGCACTGACCCCCTTTAGTCTCTCATCCATCCAGTTTTAAGAATAGGCACAAAGAGGTATGTCTGATGGACTTTTGGAAGTTATTTGACATTGTTTTGCTTTGCTTCATCCTTTAGATCCTTTCCTATATGCCTCTAAATTTTACCCTTGACTTATCCATGGGTCATAGCAAAATCCTTAATTTTGGCCCCAAAACTTGCCCTCGACTTATACATGAGGTCGACTTATAGTCGAGTATATATGGTATAGAAGATTAATCAGGATTGTCCCTATATTGGAGAGTGGGAGACTGTGGGAACTATAATCCAGAACACCCAGAAGGCTAAACGCTGTCCGTCCTTTCTCCAAACATACGGTAAGTTTCATTTTTATGATTAGCCTGGGTCTTTCATTATTGGTGTTTTTATTTTTTTGGTTCTGCTCCCCTCCTCTTTATGCCTCATCACTTTTCTCCATCATTGTAGTCTGAACCCAAATTTCCTCCCCTCTTCCGATCTATATGGTTCCTATTCCACCCTGCCCAATAATCAAGGATATTCAATTAGTGGGGCTTTTCTCCCATCACTGCTATTTCACAACAGAGAGCTACACCTGTTCCAGTCCTGCCTGTCATTCACATGCAAATGATATGGAAGACATCACTTCTTCCCAAAAGAAAGGAATCCTATTTGTAAGAAACAGAGGCTCACAGATCCACCATTATACGAAATTTATCCCCATCAACATCAATACCAACTTGCTCCAATTGGCAATCTGGTCCCTCGAGACTGAATGGGTTAGTTTTGCATTCACCTGCCGAGAGCATCTGCTCTTTAATTAAGCCTCATGTAGATGCATTGCAGAGACAGATGAGGGCTCTCACCGCACACAGCCTCTATTATGGTGCAAAGCATGTCTTCTTAAATTACACGACCACAGTTTGTGTAGACAGCAGAGTCAAGACTTTCTGTTCAGCTAGCCTCATTACCATACAGATTATATATGGGCCTTGTGCTTGTTCAGGGAGCAATCCCATGCCGTAGCTTCATTGTTGATAACCCTGGATGGGAGACCTCTGGGAATGCCTCAGGGGTTGCTCCAAGCTTTCTACCAGAAGAGTGGGATGTAATTATAATAAATGCATTGCATACATAAATTGCAAGGCCGTGTTTCATTAATACTGTGTCTTTTTTTTTTCCCCTGCCCTGCTTCTGGGTATTTCCTTAAATATACTTCCTAAGTATTTGTAAGTATTTCATGCAGCTCCTGCTTGAAGAGTTTGGAAGAGTGACCTTTTAAAACTACAAGTACTAGAATCAGCACACTCCCAAGGGAAGCACCATCATCACTCCTGCAGGGAAGAAGAGAAAGACTTCTTCCATCATCTGTCTTCTCCAAGGCTGCCAAATGACTATCTGACTGCTTCCTGCTGAGCAGGACCATCTGGATATTTGCAGAAGCAAGTTCCAGGTTCTTCCAGGACTGAGACAGCAGCTAGTGAGCATCCCTTGGTCCTCTGCCTGAAAAGGATATAAGGGGCTGCCTGGGTGACTTTGAGAGAATCTGCATACTCAGGAGGAAGCACCACTATCACTCCTGCAATGAGACCAGTTCCATTATCCAGATGAGCAACTGATGAGGATTTTGTTTCCAGTACATTCATATATTAGTATGTTATTTTATTATATTAAATAATTGTGTTTTATTGTTTTGTTCCTGATTGTATATGTTTAATGTTCCACCCTTTGGTGAAAAGGCCATTATAAATAAATGTTATTATTATTATTATTATTATTATTAGTAGTAGTAGTAGTAGTAGTATTAACCCAGTTTCTAGGACCTGAATACTCTCCAACATGAAAACAAAGACATGTGTGGCCAAGCAACATCAGTGTGTGGTCAAGATGGCAAAAGTTACTAATGAGGAAAAATCCACAGGCTAGAAGATGCTGCAGCAGTTTGATTTGTGCCTGAATCCGCTCCGCTCTGGGCCCACAACAAACTCCAGCTCCCAGAATTCCATAGCCTTGAGCCAGGGCAGTTAAAGCGGTGCCAAACTGGGTTATTTCTCCAGTGTGGATGCAGCCCTCGTTGCTGAGTTGAGTGGAAACTACTTCTGCCTTGTTAACTCACTCTGCAGCAAATGAAGTATGTCAAGTAGAAAGGGGGAAATGGTGAGTAAGAGAGAGAAACTAGGACATTTTAAATGCAGCTGGAAAAGGTCAGGACAGATCTAGACAACTGGAGGGTATAGACTTGTAGTCCAAAATATGCTCCATGCAAGTTCTGCTGAATGTATAGTAGAATGTAAGTGGGACCTGTAATAAAATGTTGCAGTACATCCTTCCTCCATAAAGGAGTACTCCTGTCAATCATTCCCTCCAACCTGAGCATTCCACTCTCCCAACCCTTCCGCAACCTTCTGTTTCTTCAGCCCTGATGTATAGGAGTATAGTGCGCAATACAATTCCCTGAAAGTCAGAGTGACTAAATCTTTGTCATCACAAATATTTTCATACAAGACAGCACACCAAGGATTGTGGGGAGGTGATTGTGAGATTTTTTGACCTGCAACTTCCATAATCTTTCATCACAGGCTATGCTAAGCCAAACACATCTTGAGAGCCACTCTGGCCCAACATTAAATAAGCCTTCCAATGTTAATACATATGTTTTATATTTGAATTCTTTGATATATGTATTTCCCCCCGTTTTACTTTCATTATCTAGAGCAGACAATGCTTTGAAAATATTTTTCCCTAAAATAGGTTACAAGGGAGTAAAATATCTAAAAACATGACAACTATGAAACACAGATTAAAAACAAACCATTTTAAAAGAAATACAAAACCCAGGAGCTTTAACATTACAGGTGACGATGTTAAAACATTCTTTTAAAACTAATTATAGATCAATGCTAGAATAAAAAGCTGTTTAGCATCACCTTTCTAAAGGCAGGGAGAAAGGAAGCTTGGCAAACTTTCCTGGGGACAAAATTCCTCAACTGCAGTGCCATTATTGAAAGAGAGAGAAAAAACAGTCCCTGGTCCCTACCAATCTGATCTTTAGCAATTATATACCATAAAGTAGAGCCTCTGATGCCAATCTCAATGTTTGAGCAGGTTGATATGATATTTATCCTGCACCACACATTTATTTAGTTTAAATTAGATCTTGCTGTTCTTGCTAACTACCTGTGATAGTTGTTGCTGTAAGACTTCACTTTATTGTGACCCTATGAATGAGAGACCTCCAAATCACCTTGTCATCAACAGCCCTGTTCAGGTCTTACAGACTCAGGGCTGTAGCTTACTGGGCTGTCTATCCATCTGGAACGTGCTCTTCCTCTTTCCCTACTGCCTTGCCAAGCATTATCACCTTGTGAAGTTGAAGGCTTTCATGGCCAGCATCCATAAGTTTTTGTGGGTTTTTCGTGTCGTATTCTGGAAGAGCTTATTCCTGACGTTTCACCAGCATCTGTGGCTGGCATCATCTTCTCGGACCATGGCCACATAGCCCAAAAAACCTACAAAAAACTATTATCGTCTTTTCTACTGAGTCCTTTCTTCTCATGATAGGGCCAAAGTATGACAACTTTGATTTAATCATCTTGCTTCTAGGGAAAGTTTGGACTTGATTTGCTCTAAAACCCATTTATTTGTCTTGTATCGTCATAACTCTCCTCCAGCACCACACCTCAAATGAGGTGATTCCCTTCTGATCAGCTTTCTTCAATCTAGTCTTCACAAGCCTGAATAGAAACTGGAAATTCAATGGCATGTATGATCATGACTTTTGTATTCAGTTATATATCTTTACACTTGTGTTTAATCATCGCGTCATCATCATCATCATCATCTTTGCACTTGTGGATCTTGTCTTGTTCCTTCATAACTACTCTTCCAATTCCTAATCTTCTTCAGATTTCTTGACTGCAGCCCCCATTGATTTTTGGTTTTGATTAATAACTGAGCCAAGGTACAGGAAATCTTTCTCTATCTCAATGTCTTCATTGTCTGCTTTAAAGTATAGGTGATGCAAATCAACTATGGTCATTATTTTCATTTTATTAATGTTCTGCTGTAATCATGCCTCTGCATTTTCTTCCTTGATTTCCTTCAGTAGTTGTTGCTCCAAGCCTCTGCTTGTTCCAAGTCTCTGCTATTTTCTGTCAGTGATATGGCATCATCTGTGTATCTTAAACTGTTGATGTTCCTTCCTACAGATTTCACACCTCTTTTCTCAAACTGCTTTATCACATTAGAGGGCAAGCAGGATTTAAACAAGAGTTATATGAGAGTTAAACAGGAAATGTCCTGTGATAAACATAAACCTGTTTGCCTGCTAGTGTGATAAAGCAGTAAATCTAATCCAGTTTTGTGTATAGAATGTTCAGAATACAAGTTAAACAGGGTGAGGTTTTCTGGGTCCCCTTACTGACTGGTAACCATTCTTTTTCTCTATATTCTTTCATAATAGTGTCTTCTTGTTCTGAGTGCAGATTATACATTAGGATAATCAATACATTAGGATAATCAAATGTTCTGATACATCCATTAACAACCAATAAATCAATTGTTAGTACAAGATAGAGGACAGAGATCTATTTGAAAGCAAGGGTACATTACGGTCAACATAGATAATACAGCCAAATTACAGGTGCCAGAAGTGCTGTCCAGAAGTCCCAGATATTTTAAATGTCATTAATAAAATATGGCTGGAGCATCCCAAAATCTGGAGGAGGCTTCCATGCAGAAAGTTAAACTAAACAAGACATCTCATTTAGGTGCTCACAACAGGTTTGTCAAGGTTTCCATGCCAAACCCTGGAACCTAAGAGTGGACCCTGGTGATATCAATAAGTGTTATGTATCAAGTACCAATTACAGTTGTTAGTTGCTTGTCATTCAAACACACACACAACACAAATAATTTTCTTATTTGAAAATTAAGACAGAAGTCTTACCTTGAGGGTTTGTTCCTATATCAGTGTGAAATGACAGGACTTTATTTCTTCTCACTGACTTTAGAAGATGTGATAAGGAATATATATTCTGGCCTACTTGGTTCTAGCTAGAAGGTGGATGCAGAGCAAAGTAGAGGGTTAATCCTGGTACCAAAATGACAGGAGGGAAGGAGAAAGCTAACTAAAACACATAGATTTCCTGGACACTGTGCAAGTTACAACAAGAAGACCATTGTGTCTTGCAAATTGTAGCAAGCTGGTAGCAAGCTCCAATTAGTTGCATTGGAGATTTGTATGCAGCCCTTTCCTCTTGATTTGAACTGAGCCCACCAGTTTGCACCAAACCTGGACACTTTGCAGCCTGGTCTCTTATCTGGAGATAACCAATGAAAATTGGAGACTCAGGGCTAGACCAAGAGATATAGCTCACATTTACACCTACTATATGAAAAGGACTGGGCTAAAAGCACAGAGTGTTTTTTTAAAAGCAGTGCTTTTTAAGATTCTGTCTCCCAATCCCCCAGCCAGAATGGATAGCAGGGTATTGAATTTCAAGAAGTAACGTTTCTAAGTTCTTGTTCAAAGCCGCCACCACCAGCACCCAAAATGGAAAATTTCTTACTTTGGTAACTTTCTCAGTTTGACTGAAGTCTCTGGTTCCAAAACAAATCAACCATCTTTGGGTTCTATATGCTGTGACTTGAGGGACAGAGCACCATTCACTGCTGTCTTTAAGGATAAAAATACCTGAGACCAACTCAGTAAATTTGCAAGACTGTTAGTGGATCCTGCTTTTATCAGAACACAGCATCCTCAGGCAACCATAAAACAGGGCCCATTAGCACTCCAGCCAATTTACCCCCACCAACCTTTGCTAGAGCCCAGGATATATGTCTACTAAGCAGTGACAACAGCCAACTTTAGTTTCCCACAACAGCCCAAGAGTAATGGTGTGTCAGGCACTTGGGTGAACTACAGGGAAATAAATTGGCAACCCATCACCAAGTCAGCTCTCAGCCAGGGGACCACAAATATAAAACATAATCCTCAACCCCAAGGGATGGTGAACCAATGGCTTTGTCACCCCTGGAGCTGGCTCTGAATTGTGCCGCTTACGCTGCTGCCTTTAAATGAGGAAGGTATTTACATACGATTCCAGCAGACAATAATCTCTGGATTGAAGCTCTGTGCACTCTTCCTCTACATAATCTGACCCAATATCAAGGTATCGCTTTACCACTGCTATATCTTTCATTCTTTGCCCTGCAAAGGCCCTTTCTTGTACAATAAGCCTTGACAGGTGCAGTACAGTTTGGCATTGTTACTTCCATTTCTATGGGCAGGTGTTATGACAGGTGGCAAGCAAGGGGTAACAGCCTTGTTGCTTGTCTCGAACACTCTGCTCTTGTTGGGTATATAAGGGCCAATGCAATTCACAGCAAACAGTGCAATTTGGCAGCCATTCCACTGAGCAGGGAAAGGGAGCAGGTCCTTTGTGGCGTTCCACAAAACAGAAGCTGATAGTTGTTGTTGTATTCAAGGTTTAGATGTCTGTTTTTCAGTCAGAAGCATTTTCCTCCTGAAATTATTTTTTATTATTTCAAACATAATTTTAATAATTATTATTTTTTTATTAATTTTAACACAAACAATATAATTTACAATCTAAATTATATACAATCTACAAGATAAAAGGATATATAATAAACTGGAGTAGGAGAGGGAGGAACAAAGAAGAGAGGAAGGTTTTTTTTTAAAGAGAGAAAGAGAAAAGAGCAAACAGGCAAGCAAAAGAATACACCTAATATACAATAATCACCACCCTCCAAATCCTGAAATAATTAAAAGAAAAAGAAAAAAGAGAAAAAATTTTATTCTACTATTACAGATCCAACTGAATAATCCTATTAGTGCCAATAACTATAGCTGCAGATTATTAGACTGTTAGATTTCCTATTGCTCCAAAAGTCCATCAATGATTTCCAATTTTTCAAAAAGGCTTCAATTGGCTTATCCTGTAGAACCCTCATTACTTTGGCAATTTGGGCTCAGCCACCTTAACAATTCATTCATCCATCACGATGCTCTAGTCCATTTCCAAGTTCGAGCAAACAATATTCTTGCTGCTGTTGTCATATATCCAAGAAACTCAGAAGCATGTATGCGCTTAGTGGTTTTCTTTTTGTTGTTGTGTGCCTTCAAGTCATTTCCAGTTTATGGCAACCCTAAGACAAACCTATCATGAACTTTTCTTGGCAAGATTTGTTCAGAGGAAGTTTGCCATTGCCTTCCCTGAGTGGGTGTCATGGCCAAGCAGGGAATTGAATCCAGGTCTCCAGAGTTGTAGTCCAACACTCATGCCACCATGACATATCTGAGTCTTTGGTAACATTGGTGCCTAATGGTAACTAGAGTGAAAATTGGAGATAGTTCCTGTACCTTTAATGGTTCTGTAGAAGAGAGAATTTCAGCAAATGTTGCTTGTTTCTTGGTTGCACGACAAGCAATACCTGCCCTACACAACTATTAAAGGTACAGCAGCCCTCTCCAGTTTTCAGTCTGGCAACTCTAGTGCCTCAGTGCAATGGTTTCTAATAAGGGAGGGTAACTTGCTTCCATGCCAGTTTCAATGCCCAGTGCCCATTTGCTTTAGCAACCCAAGATATGGGGTGGGTGGGAATGTTGGCTCCAAGAAAGGCCTCCAGGGGTCAGCATGTTTCAAGCTCCAGCTACCTCCTAACCCAAAAGAGATGTTCTTTTATGTTGCCCTGTCCTAAGTAGCCAAGCGCACATTCCTTTCTCTCTGTCTCTGCCTCTTTTTCTGCGAGACAATGAGGAATCGATCAAGATTGACTGGTTTATGAAAAAGAAGCAGAATCCAAGATGGCTGAGTGAGCTAGAATATGAGGGGTGACAGAAAGGATGAGTGAAAATTTCATTTCAATTTCTTTTTGATAATAATTTACCAAAACTCATGAACGTCTTTATATTTGAGATGGGAAGAATTTAAAAATTTAAACAAACTGAATAGGGGATTAACCCAAACTGACAGATTCATCTATCCAGGCCCAGAGCTTCGACTGCTGAATTCTTTAAAAATATCTTGCTCTGAATCCCTAGGTAATGCAACCACATTAGAGCTAAATTAAGACTGCCACCTCTTTTTTTCTGAAAAACTCATCATCTTTAATACCTGCAAAACAAGCAGGTACAATACAATGTTTCCAGGCTGGAAACAGCTGCGCTTACTGAATTTATTCAGTGCAAAGGGGAAAGAATTCTGTTTCTGTTCATTTTTAAAGAATTTGCTAAAATTTTCAGTATCTTATTGAGAATGGAAAGAGCATGGAGTTTAAAAGGTCAAATAATAATAAAGGTTAGTTAATAATAATAATAAATACAGCAGAAAGTGAATCTGACTGATTTTTCTCTTGGCAAGAAGGAAGGGGGATTTCATTTCAGCCAATGATTATTGGAGCAAGAATCCAAAGGCTCAGTTCTTGAAACAAGGAATTTATCAAACATGGAGTGACTGCAGAATCTTTTCCCCTCATCCGCAAGCAATAACAGCCAGAGGAATAATAAGTAATAATAATAATAATAACAAATAATAATAATAATAATAGCGGGGTACAACAGGATTAAAACATACAATTTAAAACAGTTCAACGAATGAAACAGAAGCAAGGTTTCTAGGGCTGTATCTGCTCTGCAGAAATACTGCAGTCTGATACCACTTTTAACTGCTGTGAGTCAATGCTATGGAATTCTGGAATTTGGAGTTTGTTGTGGCACCAGAGCTCCCTGATGGAGATGGCTAAATGTCTCACAAAACTACAAATCCTAGAATTCCATAGCATTGAGCCATAACAGTTAAAGTGGTGTCAAATTGCATTATTTCTGCAGGGTTGAATGCAAAATAATACTATAATGCAAAATGGAATGCTACAGTGTCTAGATCTATCAGGGACAGCAACAGATGGAATGCCAGTTTACCTTATCCCCAATAAATATGTCATTTTTTTAAAAAAATTGTTGTTTTTTTTAGAAAAGTCAAAGTTGCAGTTCAACATCTGCAGAGCCATAGGTCCCAGCAGCTTGTTGCATATAGCATATAGCCATTATGGCAATTGCATAGTCTTAACTGCCATGAATTTCTCAAATAGTTATCTATTGATTTTCTGGGCTATGTGACTGTATTCTGGAAGAATTTATTCCTAACATTTCACCTGCATCTGTGGCTGATATTTTCAGAGAGTGGAGGCATGGAAGTATGTGGGATATATATACTTGTCTGACCCTTGGTTGGGAGGACGTGATTTACATGTTAATCTGTGTATTGGTCTGTTGTTGAATGGCATGACTTCAAGGTGGAAAGATTTGCATGGTGGATGTGTGTCTATTTAATTAACAATCCATTGTCTGCAGGGAAAACCCCTGAACCTGGAAATGTCAATAACAAATTCTTCCAGAGCACAGCTACATAGCTCAGGAAACCCAGAGAAAAATATGGGCGCTGGCTGAGAAAGTCTTCAACTTCACAATTTCTCAAACCCTTTCAAGCCATGATCTACCAATCTACCCTGAATGCACCTGATCTTGTCCAATTTTGGAACAATAGATCAGTTTAGTACTTGGATGAGAGACCACCAGGAAACTCCAGGTAGGACTAGAAAAGAATCCTTTCTGAAACCCAGGGAATCACTGCCATCAGACTTGACATTATGTTGAATTAAACTGGGGTAGGCAAAATGTGGTCCACAAGCTTTTTGTAGTTCTCCAAACCTTTGTGCTGATTTGGGGGACAAAAGTACCCAAAACCAGCTGTAAATGTGGAGGCTTACTTTGCCTCCAGATGCCCCAATTCTTGTCCCAAACCTCCCCTAAGAATCAGCTGAAATAGCAACTGAAAATGACATTGTCACTTCTTGTGCACTGCAATAATGTGGCCCTCCAGGGAGTGCAGTGACACAGACCCTCTGTAACTGCAGGGTTAGATGGATCAATAGTCTGTAAAAGGAGATTACTACACATGGCTTTTGAACTGTGATTTTAGTCCTAAAATAGCACCTTTAGTGATACCTATCACACACTGTTGCCTCCGATACATGCTGTGTATGTCATGTGTTGTTAGGGCATCCTTTTACATTGACTAGGGAAACCCATCAATAGGTTTCAACTGCGTGGCAGTCCCACTACTACTCCTATGTGAAATATCGCTGCTAGAGCAGTTGTGATATTGGCAGTCATGTGGCATCACAGTCTTCTCCTCTCTCCCTGCCCCCTTGATATTCTGAAGCAGCCTGATTCTCTCTTTTTTGGTATTTCTTTTCTTTCTAAAAATGTAAATTGCATTACCAGAACTGCAGAACTGCATTTAAAAAAAATTAAAATAAAGTAATAATAAAAGGCATGCTGGATAGGGTATAGGTCAGGATGGCACAGTTAAGGGAGAGTCTGGAGAGATCGCAATGGCAGTGCAATTGCGAAGATGTGCAATAATGATTGCTCAAAAACCAGTATGTTTGTGTTTTCATTGATTAGCACAATTGCAGAGAGAACGAGGCTCATATCCTAATGTTCTAAGTCAGCTTCCTATGTTCCTTTGTCAAAAGTTAGTGGCTTGTCTCCACACTACTGTAGCTGACAATTCCACAGTGTTACTTTGAAGTACTGTGTGGGGGGAAAAAACCTGTCCTGAATCTTCTAGCTACCATCTTCATGTCTCCGAGTTGTAGATTTAGTTGTAGACAGAGAGAGAGACAGAGAAATGAAGCAGACTTTCTGTCATCCTCAAATTTTGTATTGTGAGCTAACGCTTTGCAGCTGTAGCAAGTAGGAACATTGTAATTCAATTTCTTTTGTGGGTTTCTCAAAGTGCAGTGCCAGCCAGGCATATCTGTATGCCCTTTGGCTGCACTGAGGCACTAACTTGTTTACCGAGCAGCTGGATGGGATCTTGCCGCAATTAAGAAGAACAAAATGTGACACTGAAATAATAATTTAAAAACAGACCAAAGGGAAGTTGGGGTCTGCAGACAGGCTACCATGCTGATGCCTGCCTTTGACAGTGCCCAGTCTCTCTAATAGGTCCTCACATTTCTTACTTATTCTTAGGGGCCACAAGAGCATCCTTATACTAACGAAAAGAATTGCGTAAGTATCACAGTTGAGAAAAGAGCTTCAAGTTGAATACACAACTAAGGGGCTGGAGAAATGAGAAAAGGTTACAATGCTTGGCACAGGGGGGAAAAAGGCAAGGCAGGGGATAGAAAGAAAAGGAGAAATTTTAGAAAATTCTACAACCAGGATCATCTACTGATACTGAATTGTGGGAGATAAAAGGATTCTCCACTCAGCCATGGAAACCCATTGAGTGACCTTGAATGAGTCACACAATCTCAGCCCCAGAAAACTCAGTGGTAGGTTCACCTTTGGGTCATCATAAGTTGGAAATGATTTGAACAACCAACAACAACAAATAAAAGGCACTGTTTTGAGCATCTTGTTAAATTGCAACATTCACTGGCACAAGATGTAGTTGCCGGTATGGCTATCAACATAGATGGGTTTAAAGGGGGATTGGATGAACTCAGGAAGGATGAGGCCAGCCATGGCTACTAAGCAGGACAGCTAAATGTCAACTCTAAGTCAGAAGTATCCCAGCTACCAAAATTTTGAGCCTAAAATCTGAGGCCTGGAAATGGCCTCTTGTGATTTTATGGAAAGGAGGGCTGTGATGATATTTCAAGGGTGATGTTTCAGGAAGCAGCTGATGACAATGTCATTAAGCATGATACCTCAAGCATAAACCACAGTTGCACAGTTCATTCAAATAAAAAAGCATGCAGTTTAACAAACAGGAAAATAGATATACACTCTCTGCCAGAGAATTCTAATGCCTCACCAGTCTACAGATCCCAGAACTCCATAGGATAACACTATGGCAGTTAAAATGGATAGTGTAAAGATTGAGGAGGCCAAGGTTTCAATATTCAGCCATAAAGGTCATCCAGCCCATCTTGGATGAATCATTTTCTCTTAGGGATGCCGCCTGAATAAAAGGGGAAGGTTGAAATTTATGTTACCATGGGTTGCCATGGGTCCCTGGCAGAAGGAAAAGGCTATGCACATCTTACATTCTACTTAGCACAGTTTATACAGCTGGCCAGAATCTTCATAGTGTGCATCTCCATGTTGGTGCTGTGTCACGTTTGTATCACTTTAACTGCCTTGGCTCCATCCTATTGGATCTTGAGATAGTAGACTGATGAGTTACTTAGAATTCTTTGCTAGAGATTTCTAGTCTACTCTCCAAAACTACGGTTCCCAAGGCATTTGATAAGAGAGGGACTGAGGAGTGAACTTATTTATTTCTGCAGAACTGTGAACATCTGAATTGTAGCTCAGGGCAGTGGACTTGAACAGTCAAGCAAAGAATTCAAAGGACCTCACCAAACTACAGTTCCCAGGGTTTCTTGAAATGTAGTCCTTGCAGTCACAGTGTTATAAAACAGCTGTAACTATGTCATACAGATATACACTGTATACTCATTCTGTTAGTCTTCCTTTACTACCTTAATGCTGTCTGGGCAATGTGTGAATCCTGTCCTTCTATAAGTTAGTCACTAGGTAGTCATGGACTTTGGACAAAGTCTGGAATTGTTTCCAGTGTGTATTATTATTATTATTATTATTATTATTATATCTGAAAGAGACAATAAAAATCCTTGTCATGGCTGTCGAATGCCGTGTTTTCTAAACCAGTTATGGGCAGACTTCAAGCTTGCCAGATCTCCTTTGTTTGTACTGTAAGAAGCCCAAGGTCCATAAGCTGGAACCAGCTTTAACACAGTGGTGAGGAGTCAATTAGGTGGGGTCAGATATATAATGATGCCTTAGAGTAGAAGTTCTTAACCTTTGGCCCTCTAGATGTTTGATTCAACTCCCTAAATCTCTCAATATTGGTCATGCTGGCTAGAGCGTTTGGAAGATGAAGTCCAAAGCATCTTGGGGAATGGATGGTTGAGAACCACTGCTTTAGAGGATCATGAAGTCAATTACTTCCAGAACTGCATGAGACATACACAGATATAACCTATGGATACATGTTCAAGGCTATATCTGATCTGAGAACCCAGGACTCCAAAGATTGGAACCATGGCTGTTAAAAATGAAATAATGGCTCTACATATTAAACTGTGAAAGGGATCTAAACTTTTAATGATATAGGCCCTATATATTGTACTCAGGGGCAATGTAGATCTTGTGAATGACACCAACACATAGGTACTGAAGGTACATTAAGGTTGCAAGGCTGCTTTTGTAAGTATTGTCAAGGTGGTGTGTCTGAGGCCCTGAAGGGGGCCATGTTAAACTTGCTTGTTGTGTGACCACCTAAGGTGGTCCAATAAAAGTTACAATAGTCTTGAGCAAACCTGCACAATTTAACAGTAGCCAGGGGCCAAAATTAAAATAGGTTAACTTGTTTGAGCTGCAGATAGGTTGCAGAAGGGGCGGAGTATGACAGTGACTTCAGAATCCCACGGACTTTGAGGGCCTGGAGGTCACTGGAGGTACCTTCGGAGTCCCATGCTGCAGAAGCCATATGGGGCTCCAAGGGCCTTAGAGGGGTGAGGAGATGGCTGGTTGGGAGAAAGTGTTAGGCACATTGCCCCCCTCCATGAGCTGACACCATTGCTCCACAGCCCAGCTTTGTCCTGAGGAGATGGCTGGCCTGTGGGAAAGTAGGATCGGCAAACGCAGCCCCACAAGCCTCCTCCACAGCCCAGCCGTGTCCGTGTCCTCAGGACAAAGCTGGGTGGTGGAAAAGTCTTGTGGCAAGTGTTTGCTAGGCTGAGAGGCAAAGGAGGCTAGGGGATGAGCTTGAGGATGCGGCCACAGGGAATGATTTGGTGGGACACTTGTGGCCCGAGGGCCATATGTTGTGCATGCCTGGTCTTGAGGGACTGGTAAGGAGCAAACACTTAAGCATCCTTCTCCAAGCTGGTACTTTCCAGATATGTTGTGCTCCAGTTCCCATCCTCAGCCACTGTGATGGCTGGGATGATGGGAGTTGTTGTCCAACAGCTCTGGAAGATGATGGTTTGGAGAAAATTATGATCAGGGATGAGTTCTCCCTCCAAGACTTTTTTTTAAACATATATTATTTTAAAATGCCTACTGTACTTTTTTGGGGAGGAATCCAAAGGATTTACTATTTTAATTACTGTTGTCAATGATGATGATGGTCAGAATCCTATTGGGGACTTACTGTTGAATGAATTGCAATTGGGCAGTTCTCTAATGCCTGTAAATGGTTGTTTTACATTATTATGTAGAGAAACCAGCAGAGTGACTGATGCACAAGACTGATACACATTAGTCCCATTGTGCATTGAGACATTGGCTAGGGAGTGCTGGTGAGCATCAGGACACTCTTGCTGGTGTCCCATTGTATATCTTTGCAATTCACAAAGGGGATTTCTTAGTGCCTCTGCTACATATCTAAGTATACGTAAAGTTACGTAATATATGCTGTGATAGACGATTCCAGCTGTCATTATTATTATGGTGTCAGCTACTGCAAATGCATTTACTACAGAATAAGCTGTTATTTATCCTTACCATCAGATTTTAATAAAAAATATTATTTTCTTGCTTTGGTTAATTATTTCAGTTTTAGCGACTGGTTTTTTATTGTATTTGATTTTTATCTGTATAGAGCTTTGAGACGCCTTCAACTAAAATGTAGCATAAAGATGCTTTAAAAATGATTACCAAAAATGTGCATGATTCTAACGTTTGGAAGGGGGATTAGTTTGCATATGTGTTTATTCGGAGGCTCCCCATAATCTGAGGTCTTAAGAGCCGGTGCATAAATTGTGCTGCCTCCCAATCAAGGGATACGTATTGTACATTGCGGATTTATTTTTAGTTTCAGCTAAATTCGAAGCAATGGCAGCCCCAGGTGTTTCCTTTCCGGAATCTCATTAGGATTTCCCTCCATTCAGGCACTCAGCATTTTCCCACCACTGAGCTATTTTTAGATCAGGCTGCTCTTTCTGGTGGTGCTGATGCTGGTGTGTGTGTGTGTGTTTGCAGCAGGGAATGCTCCAGCCTGTGGAAAAAGAATATGAAGCAAGAAAAAAAATAGTAGAGGAGAGACATGAAAAGCTGGTTTGATCTCCTCTTGAAAAATCCCTGGTTTCTAGGCAACCGGGAAACACGGGGACTTCGGAGATGCTCAGACATTTCTGTAGGGAGTCTGGGTTGGGAGGGAGAATCTATCAGTACCAAAAGAGAAAAGGGCTGGAAGAGAAGCCTTTGAGCTGGGAAACATATGGCAACTCAATCAAGGGTGTTAAAAGCAACAGTACAAACACCCCCCCTGCCAACACTGCCACAGCCTGATCATTTAGTGCCCGGAGGTGGAAAATCCAAATATTCTCTCCCCTGATCCCCAAATACATACTAATTAACACTGGAAATACTCCACCAGAAAATTATTTTGGACCACGCAGTCCCTGAATATTAACTCACAATCGAATACCTACACAAGGTGACTGCCTCCCCTTGCTCAAGAGCAGAGCCCAGCTTTGTTCAATGCAAGTTACTGCATGAGAGGAACTACACACATACAAACACGGATGGGGAATCTCCACTCATTGGTCTACTCTGGCCTGTGGTGATTCTACTTTCAGACTACCATGGGTTTTCAGGAAACATCCCCTCCCAGAAGCCATAGTGGTAGTGTGCCTTTAAGCCATTTCCAACTTATGGCAACCCTAAGGCCACTGGGGGGCTTTCTAGATTGGCAGGAAAGTGTGACATGAAGTTGCCTTTTCCTTAAAGGCTTGCAGCCTTTAGATGGAGCTGTGCTGTTCCACAGTTTTTAAAAAAGAAGCTGGGAAAACCAGCACCTTTTTAAAGGCGCTTCTTCTCCCCTAAAACGCAAAAAAAGTGTTTTCATGGCACACTTTCCATTTTTCTCATCTAAAGGCTAGACTTTCATGCAGCCATGAACACACTTCTTTTTGCCAATCTAGATCAGGCATGGGTTTTCTTGGCAAGATTTGTTCAGAGGGGGTTTCTTATCGCCTACAGTCACATAGTGAGTTTCCATGACTGGGCAGGGATTTGAACCCTGGTCTCCAAAGTCCTAGTCCAGTGCCCTAACCAGAATGCCATACTGGTTCTCACACATGCCCTCAAATCCTTGCATACAGCTAGCCTTCCTGAGGGGAAGCTGAGAGGTGTTTGGGGGCATCATGCTGTGATCTCCAACCACTGGCTGCATCTGCTCTGCAGAAATAATGCAAGTCGACACCACTTTAACTGCAGTGGCTCAATGCTGTGGAATCCTGGGTTTAGTAGCGTATTGCAACATCAGAGCTCTCTGACAGAGAAGGCTAAATATCTCACAAAATGACAAATCCCAGAATTTCACAGTATTGGTAGTGTAAAACATCATTATTTCTGGAGTGCAGATGCAGCCACTATGATCCCAGGTAACAGCAAGGAATCCTTCCCCTGCACTGCTGGCCTTACTGGGAAAGCCTCTGCTTTTTAATGCTTTATTTCTATTCTTGCATTTAAACCACCCCACCCTGGCATTTTCTCTATACAATAGAAGGGCAGGATATTTCATAATCAAGCAGAAATAAAGATTTCTTCCTTAAGCTTTTAGTTATTCACACATCTAGAAGAGTAATTGGTGTTGTTGTTGTGTGCCTCCAAGTGAATTCTGACATATTATGGTCCTAAAGTGAACCTAATGGGGTGTTCTTGACAACATTTTTTCAGAGGGGGTTTGCCTTTACCTTCCTCTGAGGCTGAGAGAGTATGGTGTGCCCAAGGTCACCCAGTGGGTTTCCATGGTTGGGGGTTCAAACCTTGGTCCCTTTGTCCTAGTCCAACAATTTAAACTCTACACCACACTCTGGCTGTCTGGAAGAGTTAGAGGTTCCAACATTTCATAGATGAAAACTGATATACGTGAGGCCAAGCAACATCAGTGCAGTCAAGACTTATTAATGAGTAAGAAGCAAGAAGAGGCTGCAGAAGTTTGCTTTTGTTTGAGTCTGCAAAGAAGGGCAAGATTCTGCCCCTTCTCTCCCCTCCCTCTGTATGCTAATTCAGTGCGAACGACTTTTGCAATTTGAACTCAGTTTGCAGCAATTGAAGTAAGTGGAGGAGGTCAGGGAAAAGTGGCAGGAAGAGAGAAAAACTGGGATGTTTTAGAAGAAACTGGGAAAGTGGGACAACAGAGGATTAATTGTACCTGTGCCTGCCAAATCAGGCTTGGGCCCAGAGTACCTGATGGACCGTCTCTCCCCATACAATCCGCCCCGCACACTTAGATCTACTGGGCAACATTCATTAAGAGTCCCAGAGGCTAGATTGTCGCTTACAACAAAGAGGGCCTTTTCTGCTGCAGCCCCGATCCTCTGGAATTCGTTGCCAACAGAGCTCCGCCTGGCTGCCTCCCTGAACCTGTTCAAAAAAGGACTAAAAACACATTTGTTTGAGCAGGCTTATCCCTGACTCACCCCCTTGTTGACTTTTTACCTCTCCGTTACTATGACTGGATCGGGGCTCTGTTTTGATATGTTTTGATATATTATTGCTGTTGGATTGATTTTATATTTATGCTGTCTTATTGATATGTTTTAACTTCTATGTGAATTTTATTGTGTATTGTTCACCGCCCTGATCACAGGAAGGGCGGTATACAAATAAACTTTCATTATTATTATTATTATTATTATTATTATTATTTAGAAGATAGGCAATCAGCCATTTTCTGTGTACAATAGAAGAGCAGGTTGATTCATAAGCAAAAATACAGATGGTTCCACTTGTTCACACATCTGGAAATGTAGAAGATGTGCATCATGAAATCATTATACCCAGTGTCACAATGGAACCTAACCACCCAGAAGCCAGATGAAGATCTTTGGGGAGTTTTTTATTGTGGAATGGTTTTGCCTTGAAGACAAACATTGGAGATACTCAAGCATTGATACCAAATCCAGCCATCCTGGAGTCCCAACTCCCAATCAAGTCCTCTAGGATTTTACAGATGCCCCAATACCCTCCTCCCATTTCAGGCCCAGGCAGTTGTGTCACTAGGAGATGAGGGGGGTGCAGACCATACCAGGTGACACCCTAAGAGTGAGTGAAACCACTGCTTATCAAATGTCTGTATTTTGGCAGAAACAGGTTGGGGCATTTGCCTGTATCTCTTTAAAATGCTAAAGAGATGGTGTGAGTGGGATAAGGATCAGTGGGAGGAGAAAGAAGAGGCCCCAGTTTTGTTTTGTTTTTAATGTAATTTCAAAATTTATTTATTTTTTAAAAAATAACATTTTACCAAACTATGTATATGAAAACACGTTTAGTCTGTGCATATGATATTATAATTTAAAGATCATTTTAATTTTGCCAGTTGTTTATGTCACAACTATTAGTATTCGAGTCAGTCATATATGGGAACTACGATTTATGAATAAATTAATACAAAAACCATTATTAAGGATTCTATTTGGGAGGAGATCAATGGGGGGGAGGTGACACCATGAGTTACCACACCTGCTGATACCAAACCTAGTGACACCACTGAGCCCGGGACAAGCCCTTTTGGAAACAGAAAGTCAAAGTCAACTTCCAGTTCTCTTTCTGTTTTAAAGAGTGCCTCTCTTGGTGTAAAACAGCACAAGGAGCCCAAAGACATTGTGAAATTTCACCCCTTGGGCAATGAATCATTTTTAGCTAAAGCATGTTAGTAATTTATTTATTTATTTTGTCCCTTTTGCCTTTGGCCCCACTCATCCAGAACACAGCTGTCTTAAAATTCTGATAGCATACCACCTCAATATGTCACAGATAAAACACAGAGTGATCAAGCAACATCAGAGTGTATTCAAGATGTCAAAAAGTAATAAATGAGAAAGAATACACAAGCAAGGAGAGGGTACAGCTGTTTGCTTTTGCTTAAGCCTACAAGGAAGGGCAAGATTCCATCCACTCCTCTTCTTTTCTTCCACTGAGTTGAGTACAAACTACTTTTGCACTTTGAACTCAGGGCCAGTACAGACGGGCGCTTTGCGCCAACCTGGGTCCAGAAGTAGGGCTGGGCATCCACACATGCCCAGCCCTACTATCAATGCCCATGCACCATGTTGGCGCGTCCCTGGGGTGCGCCATGGTGACATACGGGCATCGGAGCACCGAAATGGTGCTCCACAGAAGGGGCATCATCATGGCGTACAAGTGCACCTGTGATGCCCCTAAAAAGAAGCTGCCTAGAATGACCAGGGACAAAGATGGACGGCTTTTAGACGCTCATCTGTCGAGCCCCTCAGTTTGCAGCAATTGAAGCAAGCTGAGGACAAACAAGAAAGTGAAAGGGAGGAGGGGAGAGAAACAGGGATGTTTTAAAAGCAACTGTAAAAGTGAGAAGAGAGAGGTTTAATTAGGATTGTCCCTAACAAATCAACATATTGAATATGCTTCTAGTCTTCTAAAATAATTCTTATTATGTTAAACTGCTCTAAATTGACTGTATAATATGCCTTCCTGAGATCCTTGGATAGAACTAAAGATCCATGGATATAGGATGAGATGTAAATGGTGCAATCAGTGAATAAATTCAACCCTTCGGCTGAGACAGGTTTCTCACCCTTGGCCTAGGAATATGAATGGAAACTTTAATAAGTGTTGAGGTCTCAGTGTGACAGATGGTGAGCTTCCTCTGTCACTTCAGCATCTAAGGGGGGAAAAATTGAATCTCTCATGAGGCTGTATATCAGTATTAAGCAGGTATGGAGGTTGGAATCCTCTGATATTTAAGGACTTAATGAGTGAAATGGAGTCAGGTTAAGATAAGCATTTTTAGTATTCAGGATCCTCTGTTTTGGAGGCTATGGTGTGGCTTTCTTTTAATCTGTCACTTTCATTTTTGCATCTGTATTATATTTTAACACCAAGCTTCTATTATGTATTTTGCTTTCATATTGGGTTATTGTGATTTTATTGTGTTTTATTATATCATTGGGTTGTAAAATGGACTGAACAATGGCTAAAGAAATCCATTTTATTGGTGGTTTAATACATTCAATAAATAAATAAAAATCAATTCGATGAGTCTGATTATAACATTAGCCATGCTATTCATATACTCCACTTTGTTGCATATTGGCTTTAAAAGGTTGTAAAAGGATATAGCAAATCTCTCATGAAGGAAGATTCAAGTGAAAGGGTCTTAACACTGTTCTCCATAGGTATTCTATTGGAAATTACTTGCCAAGGTATGAGTGTACACATTTGAGTGTCTATTAACTAGAGCTTGGGATAGTTACTTTTTTGAACTACAGCTCCCAGAATTCCTAGGCAGCATAGCCATTGTTCAGGATAGTTGGGAGGTTCTGGGAGTTGCATTTAAAAAAAAAACTATTCCAAGCTCTGATGTGAAGTGAACATTAGTCTGAAATTGATGATATAAAAGCCAACGGTAGCCAAAATGTGCAGATCCTAGGATCAATCACTAGGGAACAACAAGAGAGAAGTCCAGTCAAGCCAAAGCGGTATCATTATTTGTGCAGTGTAGATGCAGCCTCAGTGGGCTTCTATGGCTGAGAAGAAATTTGAACCCCAGTCTCCCTGAAACCTACTCCCACACTCACGCTGGCTCTCTTTTCAAAGATATATGCAAATAAATATGCCCATCTTTAAGAAAATGCTCCTTTTTGAAGGTACTTTTTTTAAAATTGTGCATATTTATGTGCATATGTGCCTTCAATTTACCTGTCAACTTATAATAACACCATGAATTCCATAAGGATTTGTTTTAAAAAATGAATATTTAGAAGTGGTGTTGCCAGTTCCTTCCTCTGAAAGATAACTTATAGCACCTGGTATTTGGTGGTGGTCTCCCATCCAACTATTATCTAGGGCCAATCAGGGTTAACCTTGCTTAGCTTCCAAGATTAAACTGGATCTGATGGCTTTAGGATATTTATATATTATTTGCATGATCCTGCCCTTTGTGATTTCATTCCATTGGTTGGAAACCAAAAGATAAGTTGAGACACTTGTTAACAGCCTTAAATAATATGAACTGGATAAATTCATTTTTAAAAGTGGCACATGCAGCTTTCTTTTTGATTTCTAGCCACACATGCATTCAAACAAAAACCACAAACACAAATGCAGACACTAAGGCACATACACATGCTTTTTGCAATCTCTGGAAAGGTAGTGTTCATATGTTGAAGTATAATTGGAGTGTGGTTGATGTAATCTGTTTGGCTTGGACTGTTTTCAAATTGTGCAGGCCTGTTCAAAAAGCTTCCATTTCTCATGTTTTTAAGGGGGAAACCAGCATCTCCTTTAATACTTCACTTGAAATATCTGTAGTGTTTTCCCATATCAAGGAATCCCTGTTCTTAACAATGAGCGCTCCAAAGACCGATTCAAACATCCCACTTCCGTGGGAATGCAATGGTCTTTCCACTGTGGACCCTGTCATAAGACTCGAGAGGAAGGGTAAAAAAAATAAAACTACCTACAGAAGTCACAAGGAAAGATCTCTCCTAAACACTCATGACTCAGAATGCCAGGAAAGAAAAAGGGAAAATACCATTGTGCCCTTGAGCTGGCATGAGCTCAAGCCTCCTCTGACAACAGAGACTGTGAAAATCAAAAAGTAGCAACTTGGATTGCCGAAAGGGCAGTGTGTGAGCTCACTATCTAAACGGGAGACCACACAGGGGAAAATTTCAAAAAGCTGTAGCGGGAGACAGAATAGTAGTCACCTTTCCCTCTGATGTAATAATGGCATTGCCATTTTTTTTTTCAAACATACCCAAAATAGCAGCCATGGTTATCTGCAAAAAGAAAATCTCAAAGCTGGTGCCAGTCTGCCAGACTGTAGGTGGCTTCAAAAACAGCGTCAAAGAGTGGCTGGCTTCTGAACGACAATCATGAGAGATGCATAAGACTGAGCTCATGATGCCAGGAAGGACTGAGGGTGAAGGCAGAAAATTAGGAGCTAGGACTGAATAAAATCTCCCAGCGGAAGCATGGACTTAGAGGTGGTCCAAAGGTTATCAATTCCCAGCTCAGCCATGAAACCCACCGGGTGGCCTTGGGCAAGTCACACAATCTCAGCCTCAGGTGAATGCAATGACAACCATCCTTTGAACAAATCTTACCAAGAAAACCCTCTGATAAGGTCATAATAAGTTGGAACATCTAGAAGGCACGCAACAACAACAACAACAACGTAAAGTCACTAACCAAACGACAGAATTCCACAGGAGTAACAGAGAACTAACATTGACACAATGTACAATGTATCCAGAGACAACCTGGTTCTCAAAGGAGTTTTCTTTTTGTGTTGCTAATTGAGTTTAAATTTTATTTCCTGGACTTTATGACTCTTTGAAGATTATCCCACCAGCAGTTATAGCACAAACCAACCAGCATAGTTTTGAATTGGCAGCAATTCTTATCGCATGACACAGTGCACAAACTGCAGTTAGCCTGCGTCAAAACCAGCACTTTTCATTCACTGGGAGAACCCATGAATAACCATAATTATGGACCTTATCAGACGGGAGGAATTTCTCTTTATTGTGAATGGAGCCAATTGGAGCCAATTCGAATTCATGTGAATTCGCTAGTTTAGCGAATTCACGTGAATTCCAATTGCATTTGGAATGTGTTCAGAATGACTTCCCATCGCCCGAAAATGACCTCCCCATTGCCCAAAATTGCATGAGATGCTTTAATTCACAATAACGTAAAACCCATGATTGCATTCAGAATGACTTCCCTTTTGCCCGAAATTGTGTGAGATACTTTAATATGCAATAACATGAAACCCTATGATTGCTTTCAGATTGCCATTAGAGTATACTTCCAATTTCCAACGTCTGATAAGGTCCTATATGTCAATGATGTATCTGGAGATAAATGTGATTGCTAGATGCACCATCTTTGTGCAATCACACGATCTCGTGAGTTCAAGGTATCATGGCCATGAGACTTCAGCACCTATTGTCTTCCAGAAGCTCTCACACGAGATGTTAAATCAAGTGCAATCTTAAGAATGCAGTCAGTTAATGCCACTTTTACTATGCATGCATACCATTTTCAGGGGCAGTGCGATCTAACACACAACTGCAGTGCAAAGGTAGCATTTTCATTTATTTTGGGTTGCAAACAGGTAAGCTTCATGGTGTGATAATCTTCTTTGTGTTCCAGAGCCTGCAAAACAAAGGAGGAGGAATGGCCTCTACCTACATGGAGATCCCTCTGTACCATCTTAACCGGAAAGAAATAACAACATCTTAACAAAATGTAGGCCTGTGACTCCATCATCATCAGTTTTTTCTTTCTTTCCCCTGTTTGGTTTTTAACACCTCTGCCTGATGAAAAACCAGTGGCACTTTGAAAGCTTGCATCATGTATTTTGTGCGTTTTGGTTGGTCTGATAAAGGTATCCCTGTTTTGTGGGTTGTGAGTATTATTGTACATTAACCTGATGTCTTTCCCAACCATGTTTGGGCCTCCTAAAGTGTTTCCTTCAACAGCTGGTCAGTGCGATCAAAATCTGGAGGTTGGGAAACAAAAAAGACTCAGAGCCTCATAGTGTTGTGTTTTAGGTCTGCCTGGCTCTCTACTAGACGACTGAGATGCTGAAAAATTCATAGGCCAGCTGTTCCAACCAACCAACCAACCATACATACATACATACACATGGTGGATGGTATCAAAGGACCACTTAAGACTCCTCTGTGTAACATACTTATACAATTATAGGTTTAACTGGTACAGATTTACCAGGAAAATCCAGGGAACTATAGTTTGCTGATAATGCTAAAAATTCCTTAGCAGATTGTGTGTGTGTGGGGGGGGGGTCTATTTATCAATATTAAAGTTCATAGCAAATCTTGAGTTGGTGGCCTGAGGCAAGCAAGATTCAACGGCTGTACCACAACCAGGCTCTGGTCAAGAGACCGAACTGTTGGATAGGAGCAGAGAACATTTGGCCCATCAGATATCTTAGATTTTAATGGCCAGAAGCACTAGCAAGAATAGCCAATAATAAAGTGACCATTGTAGTCTAAGCATCTGGAAAACCAAAGATTATCCAGCTCTTCTGCAGAGACTGAGGCAGTTATAGTTGTATTGTTGTCATTTTTAAAGACATATTCTCTTAACAACTAGTAAGTTCAAAAATCTAATCCATTTCTGTTAATATTGGGTCAGGACATTCTGACATATTGTGTTAATGCTGCTCTTCATGTTTATTCTTCTGTTGATATTAATTGTTGCCCTCATGTGGCACATTTTCTTGTTGGCACCTTTAATAGTGCTGTTTGGGGGAGTTTAAGTTGCCTTCCCCAAGATGGTACTTTCCAGATTCATACAAATGCCACAAATCTTGGAATATTGGTATTTGCAGGCCTATCCCTTTGGAAAGTGCCAGATTAGAGGAAGGCTTTCCTGAAAGCATGGTACCTAACAACCTATGCAATTGAGTTTCGCTATTGATCCACTGCATCTCCTGTTTTCCATCTTCACCCAAATGAACAACTGACCCTTCAAACACCATGAACTGCTGAGGAGAGAGTGGCATAAAGCTTAGAAAAATTGCATTAAGCATGCATTAAAATACTCTTTAAATGGCTTTTAAAACTAACCAGAATAATGTTACTGATGATTACAGTAAAACCAGTATGCCATTCCCATACATATTGGTACTTTTACAAAGTAACTGCATTATGGCCTTATTTTAAAATGTAGCTTGTTCCAGATGACTGTGTTTCATACCCTACAACATTTCATGTATGAAAAATCGGGATACATGTGCCCAAGCAAGATCAGATTACGATCACAATGGCAAAAGTTAGTAATATACACAAGCTTGGAGAGGGAGGCTGCAGTAGCTTGCATTTGCCTGAGCTTACTTGGAAGGGCAAGATTCTGCCTCCTCTCCATATCCTAGTTTTGCACTTTGAAATTCAGTCTGCAGCAACTGAAGTAAGCTGAGAACAAAACGGGAAGTGAGCACAGAAGAGAGAAACAGGGACATTTTAAAAGCAGCTCAAAAGGTAGGAGGACAGAGGGTTACTTGTGTTGTCTATGACAAATCTCTTTTGGAGGGTATGGTGTTTCTTGTTATTTCCAATCTCTGTCTTGCTGTTAGTCTCCTTAGTCTAATAAACCAGAGCGATCCAGGTTAATAGGTCAGTTTCCTCAATCTATATGATGTTTCCAGGTCAGAAGAGCCAAGTACACACTGCTCTGAATAACCCAGAGAATGCGCTAAACTACAGGTATATCTCAGTTAATGAAGTAGATGTGTTCCTGGGCATCACTTCTTTTAACAGAAAATTTGGTACCAGAGTCAGAAATAACATGGAAATAATAGGGATAGGTTCCCATACCATAAAAAGAAAGAGCAGTTCATTGTGTTTCAACACACTTTTTATCCAAAACTAGAAATATGCACATGTGAAGTGCAGCAACCAGGCCAGGTGAACTTTGCATAAATAAAAACATTTAGAATTAGAACCTTCTGCAAAGACTTGAAAACATCTTCCCAAAAATATCCATGGATGGCTTGTTCTTTCACCAGCCCCATTTTTCCTACGATTTCCATTTTGGTGGCCAAACTTGTAGATCTTGGCGTTTCTAACATGCTGGGGAGATGTGGTGGACTTATCTGCTCTCTCCTTTTCTCTCTGTTTTGCCTGCTCAGTAATGGATTCTGTTGCAGGCCACCACACACAACAACATGGGGACTGGATAGAGTAGAATCCCATTCTTTCCCAGATCAAGCTTTATTGCACTTTTCGCTGCAGACATGTTTCTGCAATCCGATAAAAGAAGTCAGCATTTCTCCAGCCCAGCTTCACCATCTTCCCAATGCTGATGCTTCCAAAAAGAACACAAATCTTCAGGTTAGATAGAGGATAAGGAGCAAAGGGGAGGCTGGGTGGGTATAAAAATACTTGGTAAACAGGAGCTTTGCTATCAGAGGCTTTGTTAACCGAGGTATGCCTGTAGCAGTAATCTCTATGCCAATTGTTGGCTGCTGTCTCAGTGAGGCAATATATTTGTTCAGGGTTTAAATTAAAGGAGCTGACCAAAGTGCTGAAACTATTTTGGGATAAGGTTCCATACCTTGGATAGTTCTTTTATTGTTTAGACTAAGGGCCCTTTCACACTATCTAACTATAGCACTATGGTTCCACATTAACTGCCACAGCTGCATCCTGTGGAATTCTGGGATTTGTAACTTGTACTAGAGCTCTCTGGCAGAGGGCTCTAAATGCCCTAAATTGCAAATCCCCGGTCTCCACAAGACAGAACTGTGGCAGTTCAAGCAGAAACAGAGGACCCTAAAACAGAGAAAATTCACAGATTCATATGGATACCACCAGGTGCCACTGAATAATCTTCAGCTCTGCCACTGATTCACTTTGCCATCTTTCTAAAGCACTGCAGCCAGACTCACCAACTCTGCACTGATTTGTGGTATAGCTATAGGTAGATAGATAGATTAGATAGATAGATAGATAGATAGAGAGAGATATATATATAGAGATATAGAGACAGAGATAGAGATAGATGAGAGCCAGTGTGGCATAATGATTTGAGTACTGAACTATGGCTCCGGAGACCCGGGTTTGATTCCTCTCTCACCCATGAAACCCACTTGGTGACCTAGGACGAGTCACATGCTCTCAGCCTCATGGGAAAACAATGGGAAACCTCCTCGGAACACATCTTGCCAAGAAATCCCCATGATAGGTTTGTTTTAGGTTTTCCATAAGTCGTAAATGACTTGAAGGCACACAACACACAGTAGATATAGATATACCTCTGTACAATCCTCTATCAAAACTCAGCACCCTCCAGCTACCATTTTATCACCACATCTCCCTATACATTCCAAAGGTGAAGGGCCTCAATGACTTATGAAAACCACACTCTACTCTTGCACACGCCTTCACCCATAAATCACGAGTGGGCAACACATGGGTCAAGAACCACATGGCTGATTCTGAGTCTGTAGATCCTGGAGCTCCTAGAAGCGACCGTTTCAAACTATAATTGTACTTTATCTGCTATGGTTTTATTCTATGGAATCCTTGGATTTACAGTTTGGGGAGGGGTATTTCTCAGCCCGAGGCCCAGAGAGCTCTGACACTTCAGTCAACTATACAGTCAACTATACATTCCAGGGTTCTATAGGATGCAGCCATGGCAGTCAAAAGTGGGGTGATAGTGCAACAACTGTGTGCTGTGAACGGACTCTGGGTGCCCAGTTCTGCACTTTGGTTTGACCTCAGATTCCATGCTCCCCTGTGCTTCCCCATTCCCATCCCAATCTGTGGCTTCCCTCTTCCTCTGCATGCACCCACACCGAGCATGGATTCATCTCTCTCTCTCTCTCTCTCTCTCTCTCTCTCCTCGAAAGCAGACAATATCCCTAACTGCATTCATGCACAATTGCTCAGATGTCTTTCCCCCAAGAGCTGCTTTCTTCTGACAGCCTTGGAGGATTTTCCTCTCTTCGATGTCTCTCTTTCTTCTTGTCCCCCACCCCCTTTCACACACACACCTTCTTGACCACTTTTCCAAATGCATATGCTTCTCTAGTTTTTGTGGGCTTTTCAAGCTGTGTGGCCATGTTCTCCTCCCTACCCAGGGTAACACAGTTTGTATGTGTATGTATGTATGTATGTCCACTTTCTTCCATTCCAGCATTCTCTGAAGATGCCAGCCACAGATGCTGGTGAAACATCAGGAAGAAACTCTTCTAGAACATGGCACACAGCCCGAAAAATCCACAAAAAAAAAACGATGGATGTCGGTCATGAAAGCCTTGGACTGCACATGTTTCTCCTTGCTGCTCGGCCCATTCTGTTCATTACTGTTAGTTAAGCATAGTGCCATTTTCCTCGATGGCTACCTGCATTACTGAATCTGGGAAGCCCTGTGCCAGCTGCCCACAGATAAATCAGTCTCTCTCTCCCCCTTCACCCCTAGCTTTCCCCCCTCCCACCCCCACCAAGCAAGGCTGCAGTGCGGTATCTGCTTGTGCCGCACACCTAGTTTTCCCCCCCAGCAGTTGAGGAGTTCCCCCTCCCCACCTCTTGGCACACTCATTCTGCATTCAGACCGGGTGGGAGTGCGTGGGAGGCTGGCAGGGAGGTTTATAAATAGTCGATGTCAGCTGAAGCAGCTCTTGCTAAATATAGAAAGGGGGGTATTGACCCAGACTACAAAGCAGAGCTTTTGGAGCAGGATTGACCTCTGGGTTTGGGGGCGTCTGGAGCTTGCAAAGAAAGAGAGACACATGAAGGAGGGAGGAACACACAGAGCAGGCCTGACTGGGTATACACACACACACACACACACACACACACACATAGGGGTGACCTAAAGAATTGGGAGAGATGCTTCTAACTCAGCCAGTGAGAAATCTGCAATGTCACGGCAAGGACTCTGACACAAGGCTGCTGGGAAGGTCCAGAGGGACATCTTTTTCATCGCAATGTCTGCCACATCATGCTGGAGTGATCATGGCAAAGTCCTTTAGGTCTTGCTTTCTACCCTGCCCCCCCCCCCTTGCCAGGTATCACTGTACAGTCTAAAGGTGGGCATTATTTGGATATGCAGGACCTTCCTGGGCTAGTGGGCCCCTCCAACCTCAGCACCCTAAAAATGGCAAATCAGCCTTCCAGAAGCCATTTGATCACTTCCCATTTCTTTTCTTTTTTAAAAAAAATGCTTTTCTGACCTAAAATAGAGTTAGCGGTGACATATAAACAACAAATCTTGCCCACCATAAATTGCCCACCCAGTGTAGTGTGTAAAGCAAGACAGACAGAGCAGCCTATAGCTTTCCTTTCCTTTTATTATGCTTTGCTTTCGCAGTTCAACCATCTGCTTTATTGTCATATTTTAACTGCTCTTTTAATACAATTCTGTTTTATTGCCATTGTGTTTTTATTCTTTTGATCCAAGCTGCTTTAAGAAGGCTCTAAAACAGGTTTGGGGAAGCTGTATCCCTCCAGATGTTGTTGCGCTTCAACTCCCATCATCCATATGGTTGCCCATGAGAGCTGGGGCTGATAGAATCTGGAGTCCCACAAGTCAGAGGTCCTTGGCTCTTGTTGCTGGGGATGCAAGGAGTTAGAGTCTGATACATTTGGAGAACACTACATTGCAGAATTCTGATCTAATTGGTTGAGTGATTTTCAACATTGTCAGTGGAGTATGATCCCAGTGCAAAGTTTTTACAAAAGTGATGGTTACCATAACAATCCAGGGTGTATCCAAACTACAGAAATAAAGCAGTTTGACACTACTTTGACTGCCATAACACAATGCTATAGAATCATGGGATTTGTAGTTTTGTGAGGTATTTAGCTATCCCTGACAGAGAGCTCTGGTGCCCCACCAAATTACAGATTCCAGAATTACATAGCATTGTGCCATGGAAGTTAAAGTGGCATCAAACTGCTTTATTTCTGCTGTGTGGCAGCTGCCAGAAGAACAAAATCCAGAAATCACAAGCAGATAATATCTTTATTATGACCAATCATTTCCACGATCCTGTGCAAGTTTTCAGATACTGCAGACACTCTGAGCTAAGTCACAGTATATGCAACAGAACTAACTCCAGAGTAAAGTATAAGTGCATAATATCATATCCCAAGGCTAAAATGCTATACATGATCACATGAACTCACCACCACTATAATTATTTCTGCATATGTTTTAAGTCTGGGATGCAGTGTGTATGTTTTCTTATTTATACAGGGGTGTAGCTACAGCAGGGACAAAATGAAAGCATTGCCCCCAAATAAGAATGTTTTCTTATTTATACAGGGGTGTAGCTACAGCAGGGACAAAATGAAAGCATTGCCCCCAAATAAGAACTCTGCTCCAATGAACTTTTCCTTCAGTTCCCAAATTTCTAGCATTGCAGAGAGACAAACACTGAAAATTGTTTACATTTATGGACTGTTGTATTTGCCCTCCCTTGGTACATTTGCCTGTCCCTTTTCTTTGGATGCCTAAACTCTGTTTCTAAATGCTCAACTGAAACTGTAAATTACCACAATACTAGTAATTTATGGACTTGAAGGAAAATTTCATTTGCAGGCTGAAACCTTATTTGGAGAAGCAATGCCCTAATTTTGCCCTCGCTTATGCTGGCTTTGATGTTGTGTGCCTTCAAATCATTTCCAACTTATGGCAACCCTAAGGCAAGGGTTTTCGTGGCAAGATTTAGTGAGTGGGCAGGGATGCCTTTGCCTCCTTCTTAGGCTGAGAGAATATGATTTGCTCCAAGTCACCCAATGTGTATCCAATTGAATTGTAGTCCAGCACTCAAACCACTATACCACACTGACTCTGTAGTTGTGTGTCTTCAAGCAGTTTTTGACTTATGGCGACCCTAGAGTCAGCGTGGCATAGTGGTTTGAGTGCTGGACTATGATTCTAAAGACTAGGATTCAATTCCCCGCTCAGCCATGAAACCCACTGGTGACCTTGGTTGAGTCACATGCTCTCAGCCTCAGGGGAAGGCAATAGCAAATCCCCTCTGAATAAACCTTGCCAAAAAAAAACCTCATGATAGATTCGCTTTAGTGTTGCCATAAATCAGAAACTACTTGAAAACACACAATATAACAATGACAAGGTGGTCAGGGGGTTTTCTGAAGCTGAGAGTGTTTGACTCGGCCAAGGGGGTTTCCATGGCAGAACAGAGATTCAAATTCTGGTCTCCAGAGTCATATAGTCCAATGTTCATACCTCTACACCACACTGGTTTTGATAGTGTTTATACCAGGATGTTGTTTATACCGGTAATGATTTTGAAATACTATACATCCCAAAAGATCAAGAGAGTTCCCAGTCACAAGAAGGGGCTTACCATTGGTAAAGCACAGTCTGGGAGGTCCCAGAAGGCAAGGTGAGGGAGGGAGGATCACATGCAGCATGACCAGATATGTCCTCGACGCAAAGGTGTACAAGGCACTACAAATTGTATGACATTCCAGAATAATGGATGACATTCCCAAAGAAAAGCTCAAGAAATGTCAACCTACGCTTCTTAGTCATGCTCCAAATGCAGAACTTTGTTGGAATTCCTCCTGGACAGAAGGCTGAAATGGAGGCCATGCCCTGGAAAAGGACGACATCTGGTCACCCTGAATGTTGGCCATGACCAAACAAAAGCTAAAAGCACTCATATAAAAATAAATTCATGTTTCTTAGGCAGGCTCCAAATAGAGGATGTTTTGGAATTGCGCCTGGACAGAAGGCTGAAATGGAAAACAGGTCCTGGAAAAGAAGGACCTCTGGTCACCCTGGTCCCACAGATGCACACAGGGATGGAAACCATGGACCAAAGCCTGGCGCATCTTTGCCTTCCTCGAAAGAGCTGGAAATGTCAAGGCAATGAAGAGAGTGAGTCTGTGAAGAGGAATCCCGGCCTCCCCCGGCTTTTCACTCCCTCCTCCTCCTCTTCTTGCTTTTCTCACCCAGGGAGGAGAAGAGAGAACCAACTCCTGCCTGCCTGAAGGAGATGAATATTTATGGGGCTTTGAAAATAGCTCTGGCATTCGGTTTCCCCCTCACGTGCTGAGCCAGCTGGGATCCAGCTAAATTGGATGTCAGCACTGAGAAAGGATGCTGCTCGTTCAGGCAGCAGCCTGGACAAAAATAGATGGCCTGTGTGGGTTTTGTGGGTCTGCCTCCTCTGAGTTTAAAGCTCCATGAGAAGCCCTGGCTTCTCCTCTTCCTTCTCTCAGGGCCTACGACCCCGAAGGCCTTGCCCAGCTTTTCTCAAAACTTACCTAAATCATAGATGGGGAAATAAGCTTACCTTGAGCTTTATAGAGTAAAGATGATAAGAACGGCGGCATAAATATATGAATGGAAAACATCTTTAATAATTAAGTTAGAATCAAATGTCATCCCTAATTTCAATAAAGGGGCAGTACCGTTAACATAGTTAAGCACCAAGCTCTGCTAGAGAGGAAGTCATTGTATGACATACTGTACTGTATATAGTCGAATATGATTGCCATTGAAAGAAGTGTGACTTCTGTATGATTTTAGGCGTTTCATAAACACAAAACAAAACCTGTGGCCTGCCTACTTTCCTTCCCTCCTTCTGCAGTAGCCCACCCGCCTCCAAATCCAAAAAACCCTAATTCTGCTTTCATCCAGGGCAGGGGCATCGTGTGTGTGTGTGTGTGTGTGTTTGTGTGTGTGTGTGTGTGTGTGTGCATGCAGGGGTTTCAAACCACACCAGGTGACATCCCAGGAGGAGTGACACCCAGTTGGGTCCTCTTCCTCCCCCCCCCTTTTTTTTTTGAATTTTTATTGACATCCTACAAAAATTACACATATAGTAATAACATAACAAACTATACACATATAAGTACATAAAAAAGAATTTCTTTCCCCTTTTGGTGCAGGTGGGGTGCAGTGGCATCATGGGGGTAGGTGCAGGAAGAGGAGACCACACAAGGTGACACCCCAGAGGAGGGGTGGCACCCAGATGGTCCCTCTTCCTTCTTTGACTCAGAAAGGGTGCGGTGGCAACATGGGGGGGGGGGTACGGACCGCCCTGGGTGACACTCCAGAGGAGGGGTGACATCTGGCTGGGCCCTCCTCCTCCTTTGATAAAGATGGGGTTCAGGGGCACCATGGGGAAATATAGGGGGTTCAGACTGCACCAGGTGACACCTAAAAGAAGGGTGACACCCAGTTGGGCCCTCCTTCAGGGCAGGAGGGCAAACAAGCACTTGCCAGCTGCTCCAGCCCTGGTATTCTTCTCCAGGGAGAAAACCCGGGACTAGAGGTGTACACATACTCTTGCTGGCTGTTCCGGCACCGGGTTTCCTCCCAGGGAGAAAGCCCATAGCCAGAAGAGCATGCCGTTTTAGCCACTGTCCCCCCAGCAGCCCCCCCCCCCATGTGCAACAGTGACTGGGCAAATGTGCACCCTTCCCTGCTGCTCCATCTCAAGGCTTTCTCCCTGGGAAGGAAACCCAGTGACGGAGCAACAAAAGGGATGAATGTACTGCCTCACTTGCCTGGTTAGAGCAACACAGCAGCTATGGAGGCAAAGGAGTCTGCCAGCAGGCCTCCTTTGACACCGTAGTGAGTGATGCCAGTGCCCCAGGGCCAACTACATTATCACTCTGGCCCTCAGACGGGCACAACAAAGGAGACAGGAGGAAACACAGGGCACACATACAACTTGCAATATTGGGGAGCAGCCTCTTTCAAGGTGCATCTACGCTGTAGAAATAAAGCAGATTGACACCACTTTGAGTGCTGTAGCTCCATCCTATGGAATACTGGGATCTGCATTATTTCTGCACTGTAGATGCACCCTCAGCCTTAGAGGAAGGCAGTGGGAAACCTCCTCTGAATAAATCTTGGAGCAACAAGAAATAATATTCCAAACCAGGTTCGTTGCTTCTCGAATCACCCACCCCCAAGACTTGTGGATTCTTCTTTGTGGAAGAAACTCCTCATCCCCCACCTTCCACTCCTCTAACCCATATTAGTATTTCAACTTCCAGAATAAGAGATAAGGAGCCCCAGTTGTGGGACTTCTAATCCCTAGCCCCAGAACGGTTTCCTTTCCTCAATTATATTATAGGGTGACTAATTATCCTCAACCCCCAATATAAGGAAAGAAGAATAACGCAAAGCAGTCTGCATGGCAGCAACAGGGAAGGAGCTGGAGCTAAAGAATAGATCAGTTTCAGATGTGTTGCACTGCAGTGTGGTGCAATACATCTGAAAGGTACCAGGCTGGGGAGTGCTTACAGAGGGCTTGATCTTCCCCTGAGATTTGGCCTGACATGATTAGTCAAAACTGAACCATCAACATATGCTCCAACTCTCTCTATTGTGGAGTAGTCCTGATTAATTTTCAATAATCCCACTTTTCCAGCTGCTTTTAAAATGTCCTGGTTTCTCTCTCCTCCTCTTAGTTCCTTCCTCTTCAGTTTATTTTAATGGCTGCAAATTGTGATCAAAGTGCAAAAGTAGTTTGCACTCAACTGTGGGGGGTGAGCAGTGGAGGGGGCAGAATCTTGCATTTCCCAGTAAAGCAAACTGCTGCAGCCACATTTATTTATTTATTTATTTATTTATTTATTTAATGGTATTTATACCCTGCTCTTCAGCCCTAAAGGCTATCAGAGTGGCTTACAATTATTATTTTTAATAAGACAGTTTCTTCCTCATTAATAATTTTTGTCATCTTGACCACACTCTCATGTTGCTTGACAAGATGTGTCCTGGTTTTCATCTATGAAATACTGGAAAGTATGCACCAAGATTCTTATGTAGTTGAATTATCCTCAAGAGCTATTGGAAGCACATTTATATGAAGAAAACATTATTAAGACAACTATTGCAGTCAAAGCGTGCTTGGTATCTAAGCACAATTACTTGGAAGTAAACTACAGTGAACACATGGAGGTGACTTGTAAGAAATGAAAACCATGATCAGTTGCTGCCAGCTCACACCCCATCAGTAGATATGTGAAACTGGGATGTCTCCCTTCATGCGCCATCCCTCCACTGCCACAGTGCATCACTTTGCCTGTATTTTCACTTACTTTTCATTTGCCATTTTAAAGCCTGTTCTTCGTGTTTAGGATCTCTTTTGGAATGCTTCACAATATCTTCTTATCTTCACCACCTAAATAATTCATTGTCATCAGCAAAGGTGACCACTTCACTCAACACCTGTAGTTCCAGGTTTTGTGTGCGGAGATTCTCCATACTTCAAATTTGAATTATATGTATGTTTTCCATTTTCTTTCAATAGTTATCTTGATTATCTTTTAACATATGGCCTCCGAAACCTTTATTTTCAAATAGTGCTGTGAAGGAGCAGATATTTTTCATTGTAAAACATACCTACAAGTAGGCAAAATTAATAATGATCCTCTTGCCACAGTTTATCCTCCCACCATGAAAACAGTTCTGAGGTCTGTGAAGAGGAGGTGTAGTTCCTTTACCCGTCATACTTTAGGACTGGGTGACTTGTGTCCATCAAGATATTGCTGAACTGACGCTCTCACCATTGGCTCTGCTGGCTATGGCTCATGGAAATTACCTTAGCAGTCCAACAGCAACCAGAGAGGTACAAATTGCCTGACCCTGATTTTTCTTATCAATTATTTTAAATTTAAATAACCCACCTTTCCCCCAATATTGGGACACAATGCCAGTTACAAAATGTTGACACCAATACAGGTTAAAAACTTACAAAAACATCAGTAAAATCTATTTTAAAGTTTTTTTTTAAATCTACAAAATTGAAACCATTTAAACATTCAATAAAAGATAGTATATAAAAATTTGCAAAACAGTTCATCATTAAAAGCCCATTATCAGTCAATTGCTGAGAGTTTGTCGTAACAGAAAAGTTTTCATCTACTCATGGAAGGAGAGCAAGGAGGGAGCTATCCTAACCCCCTTAGGGAGAAAGTTCAAAAATTTGGGAGCAACTACCAAGAGGGGCCTCTCACTTGCTCCTGGGAAGTTGGTGGGACAGATTTAAAGACTGAGATATATGATTTTCCCCCAGCCCATAATTTCAGCTTGGATTATATGCATTGTTTACTTATTTGTTTATTTCACATCTTTCTCATGACATTGATCAAAACAAAATTCTGCCAAAAATCAAACATAATATCTTTAAAAGATTTTTTTTAATTAAATGTTTAAAACAATTTAAAAAGCTTTAAAGCATAACAAGAAGAAAACTACCCTATGTTAAAAAAAATTCCCACCCACCTCCATCAAAAGACTCTTCTGCAGCAAGGAATTAATAGCCCAAAGCCTGTCTAAACAAAGAATTGATTTGATTGTGTGATTGTATGTATATATTTATGTATGATTCTACAATTCTGCAGTGTCAGATGTAAATACTTCTAGGGCTACTGCCACATGACAGAATTAATGCAGTTTGACACCACCTTAATTGCCATAGCTCCATCCTATAGAAGCTTGGGATTTGTAGTTTGTTATCTCACCAGAGCTCTCAGATAGAAAAAGCTAAATAGCTCACAAAACTATAAATCCCAGAATTTCATAGCACTGAGCCACGGCAATCACAGCGGTGTTAAACTGCATTATGTCTGCAGTGTAGATGCAGCCTAAGAGTTCTGCCTGAGATTCCCTCTCCACCATAGCTGCCAATCTTCTGCCAGTCATGGTGGACCAGACCCATCAAAGTGGACAATACACCCAGCAGGCCTGGTCGTCCTATCCTTAGGCCAAGTGAGGCATCTGCCTCAAGTGGCAAATGCAGGAAGAACAACAGTGGATTCTTTCACATGGGAGGAATTTCTCTTTATTGCGAATAGTTTAGCGAATTCACGTGAATACCCATTGCATTCGGAATGAGTTCAGATTGACTTCCCATTACCCGAAAATGACCCCCCCATTGCCCAAAATTGCATGAGAAGCTTTAATTCAAAATAACACAAAACCCATGATTGCGTTCGGAATGACTTCCCTTTTGCCCAAAATTGCGTGAGAAGCTTTAATTCTCAATAACGTGAAACCCCATGATTGCATTCGGATTGCCATTGGATTGTACTTCCAATTTCCGACGTCTGAAAAGGTCCAGTAAGATGGTGAAGGAAAAAGCTGTGTGAACTCATCCCCTGGTTTGTAGGTTAGCTGAACAACACCATATATTGAATCTTGCAACTTCTTTTCACACTGCACAAGTATACCACTTCATTTCCACCTTACCTGCCACGGCTGCATTGTACAGAGTCCTGGATTTGTAGTGTGGGGTGCACTATAGTGTGCCAGCAGTGAGTTCTAAATGGCTCATGAAACTACAAATTCCAAGATTCCATAGCATGGAGCCCAGGCAGTTAAAGTGGGATCAGTGTGCTATAATTATGTAGTGCCAAAAAGGACCTTTAGACAGGGGGAATTGGCTTCATATTCCTATCCTTGAGGTTAATCACACTCTCTGGTTGACAATGTAGGACTGCAGTCCCCAGCAGTCCTAAGCAGCATTGCCAATAGTGAAGACTGCTGAGTTAGGTAACAGCCTCTGGAAGGCCACATTTTTTTCCCATCCCAGATCTAATCGATTTCCATGGGTGGAAAGGAAACTGGTCTCATTTTATCCTTTGCCTGAGACAGTAACAGATCTTGGGCTGGCCCAGGGCCACAGCTGGATATTATTAAAAGTGGCTCCTTAGCTGTTCTTTGCCTTGGCAAAGGCAAAGCCACATCATAGCAATTAAGAAGGCTGGTACAAGCGCAATTCTGGCTCTTGTTCTAGTGAGTTTACAGCCGGAACCCTTGAGAATCGCAGAGCAGACATATATGACAGCCTGGCAGGCCCCTGGCTCTACAAGTGCTGCCAATTGCAGCTGGGAGGAAATCTCTTTGAGAGAGACCCTCTTTCTGCACTGGGATAAAATGGTGACGTAAGCCTAGCACTCCCAGCCAAGCAGTATTTCACAGCATCTTCATCAGTCCAGCTCACACAGGTTGACAAAAAAATTGGTAGGACGTAATGCCACCTATTGGCTAAAAGAAGGAATGATAGAGTAAATTACTACTAGTATTTTCCAAAGGCTCCTTGATCCGTATCCGGAGAATCTGCTGCATTTTTTAATCCCAGTATTTTCAGGAGTGAGCCAGCGTGGCTAGTGGTTGAGTGTTGGACTACAACTCTAGAGACCAGGGACCTTATCAGACGTTGGAAATTGGAAGTATAATCTAATGGCAATCCGAACGCAATCATGGGGTTTCACGTTATTGTGAATTAAAGCATCTCACTCAATTTCGGGCAAAGGGAAGTCATTCCGAACACAATCATGGGTTTTATGTTATTGCGAATTAAAGCATCTCACGCAATTTCGGGCAATGGGGGGTCATTTTCGGGTAATGGGAAGTCATTCTGAACGCATTCCGAGTGCAAATGGAATTCATGTAAATTCACTAAACTAGCGAATTCATGTGAATTCCAATTGGCTCCAATTGGCTCCATTCACAATAAAGAGAAATTCCTCCCACCTGATAAGGTCCATAGTTTCGGCTCCTAGGTCAGTCATGAAACCAACTGGGCAACCCTAGATATGTCACATCTCTCAGGAGTTTATCACACTGGGGCTAATTTTGGCATTTAAAGAGAGATTAAAGAGTATTTAAAGCATCCCACAAATAAAGCAAAAGTGGCAAGTAAATGTTTGAATGATTACCACATGCAATTACGCAATTAAAGTGACATCGGAAATGTGTTGTCGCTGAAATACTGAAACTAAAAAGATGTGTGTTAATGCTTCTTTGTGACCACTTTAATGGCAGGTTTTGTGCGACATTGTGTGAAATCGTTTCGCCTTAATTACACAATTTGTCCAGGATATTCACGGGATAAACTCCCAATCTTGGAGGATGGCAGTAGCAAACCCGCTCTGGCAAAACTTGCCAAGAAAATCCCATTATAGATTCACCTTGTTGTTGTTATGTGCCTTTAAGTCATTTCCAACTTAATGGTGACCCTAAAGCCATGAATCAACCATGGGTTTTCTTGGCATGATTTGTTCAGAGCAGGCTTCCCATTGCCATCCCCTGAGGCTGAGAGCATGTGACTTTTTCCACATTCAAAATGAGGGGAAACATGGAAATAAAAGAATGGCATGTGGGGGAAACAGATACTGGCACATTCATTCATCCAAGTCTATGGTTTTAAATACGGGAAAAAATCTGTATTTTAATCACTGTGTGATTAACCAGGTTGGTGGTATTGAACTGGGATGGTCATCTCTTTTTTTCTGAAGGATTCCTCATCTTTAATACATACGTGACAGACAGTTACATCATGCTCTGCCTCTGTGCTAACATATAGCTGCATCTTTTGAATTCAGCCATTGCAGGTGGGTAAACATTTAAGTTCAGATCATTTTTTAAAAAAACTTTATCAATATCCAGGCCTAGAATCATGACACATGAAGGGAGTTTCATCTGTAGGTCATCTCCCCTTCAGATTTTACTGGGTTACAGTGCATAAATACTAACAGAAACACACAGCAAACATGCTTGCAACTATGTGATGCAAACATTTTTGCACAGTGAAATATGAGTAACACATTGAGGAAAGGAAGAAATTGTTGAAGCACTTTGCCACATATGCATGCTGATGTACTTTCAAGTCACCTGTCAGTGTATGAATGAAATAGGGTTTTCTTAGGCAAGGCATACTCAGAGGTGGTTTTGCGAGTTCCTTCCTCTGAAATATAGCCTACAGCATTTTGTATTCATTGGCAGTCTCCCATCCAAGTACTAATCACAGCTGACTCTGCTTTGTTTCTAAAATCAGACCAGATCTGGTGCCTTTAAGATATGTAGGCCCATGTTGTAGTCCTAGCCACAGTTACTTGGGTTCCCCATTAAACTCACATGCCCTCCAACTGTTTTGATTTAGCAGGGACAGTCTTGATTAATCCCCTGTCATCCCATTTTTTTCAACTGATTTTAAATGTCCCAGTTTCTCTCTCCTGCTTCTACTTTCTCCTTTTGTCTCCAGCATACTTCAGTTGCTCCAGAGTTCAAAGTGTGAAGGTAGTTTGTGCCCAATTAAATCAGCAAGAGGCAAAGGAGAGCAGACGGACAGCAGGCTCAGCCAAAAGCAAATTGCTGTATCCTTTCCTAGCTTGAATATTCTTCCTGATTAGTTACTTTTTAGTTACTTTTAAATTAGATTTGTTACTTTTGCCATCTTGACCATGCTCTGATATTGTTTGGTCACATGTGTCCCAGTTTTCATCTATGGAGTTTATCAGACGGGAGGGATTTCTCTTTGTTTCGAATTGAGCCAATTGGAGCCAATTCGAATTCACATGAATTCGCTAGTTTAGCAAATTTACATGAATTCAAATTGCATTCGGAATGCGTTCAGAATTACTTCCCATTACCCAAAAATGACTTCCCATTGCCCAAAATTGTGTGAGATGGTTTAATACGAAATAACATAAAACCCATGATTGCGTTCGGAATGACTTCCCTTTGGCCCGAAATTGCATACTTTAATACACAATAACGTGAAACCCCATGATTACGTTCGGATTGCCATTAGATTATACTTCCAATTTCCGTCATCTGATAAACTCCTATGAAACACTGGATTCAAAAGTATGAACTTACCTGGGCTTACTTCCAAATAAACATTGACTAGAAGGATGGTAGTAGTGGTTAGTGCATTCATTCTTACTGAGAAGAGCCAAATTCAAAACCCTATTTTGCCATGCAAGTCTTTGCGTGATATCGAGCCAATTACTGTCTTTCAGCCTAACACAGCATACACAGTTCTTGTGAAAATGAGGAAGGCACCTGAGATATAAATGTAACAAATAAATAAATAAAGTTCATGCATGTTTTAAAAAGGCACTTGTCCAATGATGCTAAACTAATCTGTGTTAAACATATTCAGAGGTTTTCTCACTCGTCGAAACTGTAAGGCCAACATAATCTAAAGAAAGAGTGCTGGGAGGACAGCCAGAAAAGTATCTACTTTTCCAGACACAATTGTTCATATTAAAAATAGATGTTTCTTATCCTATAATCCACACTAACCATAATCAGAACTTACACACTTACATCAGCACACTTGAGGCAAAAAAAGAAAAACCCTTCCAAATCTCTAGCATCATTACTGGGGCTAAACTGGGCTTGAAATTAATTGTATGAAATGTAATTAATTTGCATATTTTGGGTTATATAATTTGTAAGGAAAGGCAGTGAGCTGACTTCTTTGTTGCTCACACCACGCAGAATGTAGGAGCCTAAACAGGAACTTTTAAAAGGCACACCATTTCACAAGACCCACTCATTGACCTATTGCTGGTCTAATTACCCTGTATTGAACTCAATGGTGTCTTCATTCATATGCATCGGACCAAAGAGGACTGTTACTGGTTTTGGTAACTGGGCAAAGGTTAACAAAATGATTGTCTACCTCAGTACATACTAACCTCAATAAACTAAAGTTTTTTGTGGGTTTTTCAGGCTATGTGGCCATGTTCTAGAAGAGTTTATTCCTGATGTTTCACCAGCATCTGCAGCTGGCATCTTCAGACATCAGGAATAAACTCTTCCAGAGCATGTCCACATAGCCTGAAAAACCAACAAAAAACTATGGATGACGTCCATAAAAGCTTTCGATTCAACAAACTAGGTTTGTTTCCAGTGCAAAATCAAGACATGGCTTTTTATGAAAGGCTTTGGGGCTTAACTTGCTTTAAATGCACATGCACACAGTTTCAATTGTTGTAGCCTTTTAAGTTGTTTCAACTTGTTTTCATATTTAACCGATTTGTTGTTTTAATCTGGAATTGCTTTAAACCAATTTATCCGGATGCCATTTTGAAATCTCACAATGAAGTTTAGGCAATACGTGCACCCAGAAGGAAGGTCCACAGTACACCAGATGATCACGACAACTGGGTTTACTTGTTATATATAACTGCCCTCAGTGGATATTAAATTGCTAATATGCTGCTGGACAGTAAATATACATCTGTACCCAGAAGCCAAGAAGCGACTACCAGGTGAAAGAGAACTGCTGTATTTAAACAAACATATGGTGAAATGAAGGCTGCAAACACACAGAGAGACACCTGCTTCTTCCAAAGAAAACAACAAAACAAGTTGTCAGATGTACTTTCAAGCCTTTCACAACCTCCACAGAGGTACTTTCTAAATTGCTCGACACATGCCAAATACAAATGAAAATAAGTTAAATTTCCTTCTGCTCAAAAGATCACTGTTGTACCTTTTCTCTCTTTCTCACACACACACACACACACATATACATACATAATACATTCCTGCTTTTCTGCACAATTATAGCACTTTGATCCCACTTTAACTGTGATGGCTGCATCCTTTGGAAATCCTGTGGTTTGTAGTTCAGTGGAGCATTGGAGCTCTGTGGCAGAGAATCTTGAGTATCTCACAAAACTAGAAATCCCAGGATTTCATTGGATGGGCCCATGGCTGTTAAAATGGGATCAAAGTCTGGCGCAAAAGAGACCTGTCTCTTATAGTGCCAGGCAGGAATAAAATAACTGGAAAAAATTCATAGGAAAAGTGTGGTAACTCTGAAAGCTTACTGAATCCCTCCCCTTATCTCTTCCTACGTACCCACTGAGTGGTTTCTGGGAAAAGCATAGCTTGGCATGAGAATAGGGAAAGGGAAAATTGCCTCATGGGAGGTGATTTACTAGAAGTGGCTGATGATTTTGCAACACCTCCTTCCCTAATACTTCATTATGTGAAATTACTACTCACACCTGCTTAATGTCTTTTTAGTTTGTTTAGTCCCACAGAGAAGCTCATGTGTTCCTGCAAAGAAGACCCGACCAATACCTCCGGGCAGAGACAGACGTTTCAATTTTGGTGCACCCCTCCAAATCCTACCACAAGTCTTGGGAAGTGTGAAGAAGTTCACCTTCATGGAGACTGCCAGAGGCAGTGAAATTCTTTCCCATATCTCTCCCTTGTGGCCTTCTTGATGAACCATCTCCTATCATTAGATATAGACATCGAAGTCCAAAGATTTGAGCCATCACGGTCATATGAATTTAGATCAGGGTGGGACTGGAACTTCTATCATCTCACACCATTGGTTATGCAGGCTGTGGTGAAGTTGCAATCCAACAACAAATGGAGGGCCACAAGTTCCCCACTCTCCATTTAGTTGATGGCCTAGGCACGATATAGAAAGGGCAGTGGGTGAAGGAGATGGAAGAACAGCAGCAATTTTGCTCAGTATGGAAAGAGGACTGAAATGTCAAAGAGCAGCTGGGAAGAAAGCGGGGAGGGTCGGGGGCTCTTGCCATTTCTAGGAAGTCCCTAGGGGTCCTTAGCAGCTCCTCTCCGAAACACAGTATGGAGGCTGGTCTTCGCACAGCTTGAATTCCATTCAATGAAAGTCATGGTTCTCAAAGGTGTGAACATGGCTAGCTGGCATTGCATTCTGTTCAGGAATGAGAGGGTGGTTGAGAGAAAGATTTGCTAAATGAAGCCTGAAAGGCAAGGGCCAAAAAAAGCTGCTGAGAGAAATTCAGATGCATACTCTCCAACTGTCCAATTGGCAGGGACAGTCCCAATTAATCCTGTCATCCCACTTTTTCAGCTGCTTTAAAAATGTCCCAGTTTATCTCTCCTACTACTACTTTCCTTCTACAGTATATCCTTAGCTTGCTCTAATAGCTGCTGCAAAATGAGTTCAGAGTGCAAATGTAGTTTGCAATCCATTAAGTCAGTTTGGCGGGGGGGGGGGGGCAAAGTCTTGCCCTTTCTAGTAGACACATGCAAAAGCAAACTACTGCATCCTCTCCTAACTTGTCTGTTCTTCTTTATTAATAACTTTTGCCATCTTGACAACACTGTGATGTTGTTTGGCTGCACCAGTTTTGGTTTCTCTCTGAAAAAGGCTGGAGGGTGTGCTGATCCCAAAGTGCTTGTAATTTACTGACAACGGTATATGCAGAGCTTAGGGAAGTCATTTTTGGACTATAATATTATTATTTTTATTACAGCTATAGTAAGAGCTATAGTCTACATTTCTACACTTTGATTTTCTGTAGGACTCAATATATCTTATAAAGCATTGGTTCCCGTTACACTATGCCCCACACCTCTAGGGAGTTTATCACACAACGGGAATGGGAAATATAATCCAATGGCAATCTGAACACAATCATGGGGTTCCGCATTATTGTGTGAAAGCTGATCACACACATATTTTCGAGCAATGGGAAGTCCTTCCGAATGCAATCATGGGGTTTTGCGTAATTGCGTGAGAAACTATCACACGCAATTTCGGGCATTGGGAGGCAATTTCAGGCAGTTCTGAATGCAATGCGGTGTCAATATGCAATCACGTAAATTCGCTGAACTAACAAATTCACTCAATTCCGAACTGGCCCCACTTTCATTTCTTTCGAAATTGAGGGAAATTCCTCCTGTGTGATAACGTCCCAGGAAATGTTTGATTAATCTTCACACCCTCTACATCTGAAGATGCTCCTACTTCTCATTCATGATTTTGTCTAAATGTGAAAGTTTCTTGCTGGCTGCAATCTGTAGGTCTGCCTGTGAACTCCTAGATTTTGCCCTGATTGACAAAACAAAACTGAATCCATATTAACATAAGTATCTTTATCACACACCCTTAAATTCCATCTTGCACACCCAGGGGGTGGGAGCACCCCAAGTTGGGAACCCCTGTTATAACAAATATTCTAAGATGCCTCAAAACACTTTGAAGAGAAGTTTAGGCAGGTATGGAGGCTGTCAACTGACCTGGACAAAACAGCTTGGCTTGCTCCTACATCTTTAATAGTTTCTGTTGACATGGATCAACAGATGAAGCTTTTGATGACACAGGAATAAGAATGGCCACCTATTAATAGCTGCAGGTTTACCAGTGCCTGTTTATTATGTAGGACAAGAGGCTGTTAGAAAAAGGTGGTCAGTCATCAGAGTCCTTCCAAGACTGCTTATGTACAGAGTTAAAACATAAAATACAGATTAAAACAATTCATTAAGATCTATAAAATGGGAAGAGCAATCCTAATTCTATGTTGAATTCTGCAGCATGGATACATCCTGGGACTCACTGGAATGACAGCATTTGTGTGCATATAATTCACAGCTCCTAGCACTGAGCCACTTGAAGTGGGTACCTCATTTGACCTTATAGAAGAACTGACCCTGATCAGAGTACTACTTCGTCAGAGCACTGTAACATTTGGTAGGCTGGTGCTTTCCCCCAGCTGTTATTGGTTTACTGTTTATCTTAGGACTGCCCCATGGCTGGTCTAAATTTCCTCCTGTGTTGGGAGCATTGTAGAACTGAGAAGGTTTTGGATGCAGCCTTGGCCAACCTGGGAGATGACATATCAGCAAACAGACAGGAGAAGGGCAAGGAAAAGCTGCAATTTATGAATCAAACATTATGCATGCTTCCCTAGAGGCCTTTCACAATGTATAGTTATGGCACTATGGTGTTTATCACACGGGAGGAATTTCTCTCAATTTTGAATGGCGCCAATTCGAATTAACATAAATTCACTAGTTTAGCAAATTTGCGTGAAATCTGATTGTGTTTGGAATGCATTCAAAATGACTTCCCATTTCCCAAAAATGACCCCCATTGCCCAAAATTGCATGAGATACAGTCATACGCAATTACATGAAACCTCATGATTGCGTTCAGATTGCCATTGCATTATACCCCCAAATTCCGTCGTATGATAAACTCCTATGATTCTGCTTTAACTGCTGTGGCTGCATCCTATGGAATCCTGGGGTTTGTAGTTTGCTGAGGCATTAGAGCTCTCTGGATAAGAATTCTAAATGCCCCCTCCCTAAACTACAAATCCCAGGATTTCCAAAGTATGAAGCCATGAATACATAACCTCCAACTGTCCCATGTTGGTTGGGAGTATCCTGATTAGTCCTCTGTTGTGTCCATTTTTAAGATACTTTAAAAATGTTCCAGTTTTTCTCTGCTGCCCCCTTTTCCCCACTTTGCCTTCAGTTTACTTCAGCACCTGATGGTACTCAGCTCAGCAGAGGGGAGAGTAGAAGAAGAGTTGGACTCTTGCCCTTCCCAGTAGGCTCAGGCACAAGTAAACTGTGGCAGCCTCTCCTAGCTTGTATGATCTTGCTTATTTATAACTTTTGCTATCTTGACTCCACTGTGATGTTGCTTTGCCCACACATGTCCCAGTTTTCATCTGTAAAATGTTACACGTTATGGAGGTAAAGTGGTATCACTGTGTAATGTGATAGGACCCTTGGTAACATGCTCTCATCTCTTCCTTCATCCACCAAGCAGTCTTTACAGATATATTTTTTTTTTCTGGCTAGTAGATTTAGCGTGAAATATAATATGCCGACTAATATGCATTTTTCTACAATACACATTAATGCATAGCCATTTATGCATATTAGCATACATTAAAATGTGCTGCTTCTCTCTGCTCTTTTATTTCCATTTCTTTCATCATCGTCCAATACTTTCTTAAGTTGACTCAGGAAACAATGCAGGGGCAGCCATGTTGGCGGTCAATCAAACAAACAAAAACCAAGATCCCAAATCCAACCTGTGGCAGTACCTTTAATGCATAAGAAATTTCACAGGCTTCTTCATCAGACAGAGACAGTACAAAAAACATGTTGTTGTTGTCGTTGTTGTCGTTGTGTGCTTTCAAGTCATTTCTGACTTATGGCAGCCCTATCACAGGGTTTTCTCGCAAGATTTGTTCAGAGAAGGTTTGCCGTTGACTTCCCTTGGGGCTGAGAGCACGTGACTTGCCCAGAGTCACCCGATGGGTTTTTATTACTGAGCTGGGAATTGAATCCTGGCCTCCAGAGTGGTAATCCAACATTCAAAGTACTTTGTCCCACTTGCTCACACACACACACACACACATATATATATATATAGGAATAAAGTTGCCATGTTTTGACACTAGTCTCAACATTCTGCTTTGGAAATTACAGGAAGTGTTTCGCTACCTAAACTGCATCTAAGTCCTGCGAGGGCACCCACAAATTGCTTTCAATTGGGAAACTGATTTACCAGTAGCTGCATAGGAAGCAGCTAGAGGGTTTCAATTTACATTCCACTGAAAAATAGCTCTTATAATTTAAAAACAAAAAACAAAAAAAGTTGCTCTTAATGTTTAGGTAGAATATATATTTGTAATTTGAATCCTTTGGTTCATGTTCTTGTCTCTGGAGCAGCAGAAAACAAGCTGGCTCCATCTTCTATAAATAAAACTATTATTATTATTATTATTATTATTATTATTCTCTGTGGCATCCCTTCAGATATTTAATGATAACTATCATGTCACTTCTCTGTCATTTCTTTTCACATTGCTCACTCACGTTATCCTTCTATGATAGTCCCCAAGTATCCATTCTTGTTTTGTAAATCAAGCATGTTGGTATGATTCTGTTAGAAAATAAAACCAAACATTTTTTTTTCCAAGACTGAAGTTAGTTGTCTTGACAGATGCACCAATCTGGGATTTTCATGACAGATGGTCTTCTCTCCATTTTGCTACCTTTTCCCCTTTCTCGGTTCCATCACAAACATTAGTATGTTCTTTGGGCTGAGAAAGTCCTGGGGAAAGACCTGGGCATAATTAGTGAGGCCAAGGCCAAAGAAAGTTTCCTGAAGTGTAAATACAGTAGTGTAATCTCCTTGGTTTCACCTTCACAACTCTGCTGCTGAAGAAATAATTACACAATGGTATTCCTCTTATTAAGTAGAAAAGAATGTTATTGGCAACAGAAAATGTATGACAGTAGGTCCTCCACATTCACAGGGTTTAGGGGAACAAGACCACCATGAAAGTGAAAAACCCACAAAGAAAAAACATGGGTTTTTTTTTCCTTGAGAGAACACCTACCTAGGAATCCTGAGAATGGGTTGTTGCTGGAGCATTACAGGATCTTCACCCGTGAAGTCCTGCATGAGCATGATGTCTGAAAATATTCAGCATGATTGTGTGATTATGCTGGGAGTATGCCTTTTACTCCCAGCTTTTCCCCACATCTGAAAATCTCCTTTGTTCTCCACCACAATGGTCAACATCAGTTGGACGTTGACCATAGAATCATGCTGGAGGACTTCCAGATGCCTTGAGAGGTAGTTTCTCTAGGAACCTCTGGTCCTCCAGTGTCACTGTATCATTAACTTCCAATAGAGTCATGCTGGAGAACATAGATATTCCTAGATCCACGAATAATCAAATGGACAAAAGTTAAAGCCGCAAATGCAGCGGGCCGACCATATACCACCTAGACCCAACATGATAACAAAGACATCTGTTTATGTTGACATCTGTGAGACATGTTTAAGGTGAATTCATATCTGTGGGATCATTCCAAAACTGGATGGAAAAAAATTAAAACAGATATGTGATACTTACTATAATGGCTTTTCAAAACGCCTTTTTGGGATGAGTAACTTGCAATAAATTATTTATTTTATTAGCAACATTTGGTCCCTGAAAGAAAAGCAACCAGGCACAGCTCCGTAAAGCCTTGCCCAGCAATTGTCAAGGGCCCTACTCCTACTTCATGGAGTTTATCATACAACAGAATTTGGGGGTATAATGCAATGGCAATCTGAATGCAATCATGGGGTTTCACGTTATTGCGAATGAGTGTATCTCACGCAATTTCGGGCAATGGGACATCATTCCAAATGCAATCATGGAGTTTCACATAATTGCGTATTAGAGTATCTCACACTATTTTGGGCAATGGGCGGTCATTTTTGGGAAATGGGAAGTCATTCTGAATGCATTCCGAATGCAATTAGAATTCACGTCAATTCAACAAAGTAGCAAATTCACGTAATTGCAAATTGGCTCCATTCACAATAGAGGGAAATTCCTCCTATGTGATAAACTCCAATGTTTCAACTGTGGGTGCTGAGGCTGCATCTGCACTGCAAAAATAATGTAGCTTGGCACTGCTTTAATTGCCCTGGCTCAATGATATGGAATTCTAGGATCTATAGCTTTGCGAGCTATTTAGCCTTCTCTGTCAGAGAGCTCTGGTGCCACAACAAATTAAAATTCCCAGTTTATAGCACTAAATCATGACACTTACGGTGGCGTCAAACTGCATTGTTTTTGCAGTATGGATGCAGACTGAAGAAGACAAGAGCAGCCAACATTTGCCAGACTTAATCCTTCCTTAGGCTGACATTCCCTTTTCTTTATGTTTCATATTCTATTTAGACTGTAAGCCTCAGGGCAAAAAACCATGAAATTAACAATTAGTAAGCTGATCTGCGAGCCTTTCTGGCTAAAGGGTGTGATATAAAAACTCTAAACAAATGAATGAATAAATAAATGAATGTATGTTCCCTAATTTGTCAAATGAGCTCAAGGTAGCACATCTGGTTCTACTCCTTTCCACTTGTTGTTCTTGTTGTGTGCCTTCAAGTCATTTCTGATTTATGACAACCCTAAGGCCATGGGGTTTTCCGTTTCTAATATTGTAGCCATACTTAACTGTTTTCAGGTGACAATATCTAAGAAATGACTAGCTTTTAGCATATATGTATGTATTAGTAGTGTTCCCTTCATAGAAGTTTATCACACGGGAGGAATTTCTCCCAATTTCGAATTGAGCCACTTCGAATTCATGTAAATTCACTAGTTTAGCAAATTTAAGTGGAATCTAATTGCATTTGGAATGCATTCAGAATGACTTCCCATTTCCCAAAATGACCCCCCATTGCCCGAAATGGCATGAAATACTCTTATATGCATTAACATAAAACCTATCATTGCATTCGGAATGACTTCTCTTTTGCCTGAAATTGCGTGAGATACACTCAAAACCAATTACGTGAAACCCCATGATTGCGTTCGGTTTGCCATTGGATTATACCCCCAAATTCCGTCGTATGATAAACTCCCTTGAATTAAGCCCTTTGGCCATCTTTACGTTGTGGTTCATATTTGTTTAGTGGGTAGTACAGCATGGTGTATTGGACTACGATTCTGGAGAACATAGTTTGAATCCCTACTTGGCCATAGGGTCACCATGAGCATGTCCCACTCTCTGAGACTGAAGGAACCTGCTAAGAAAACCCTTAGGGTCACCATAAGTCAAAAATGACTTGGAGTTACACCACAACAACATTAGGAAACCCACATTATCTCTCTTCCTCCTTCCCACACATTATTTTGTAATTATGATGTAAGGTCTGATTGATAGACCTGGCAACTTTAGAAGCCTTGGCTTTCATACACTGCAAAAACATCCTGGGACAGGGATTATGTGTGATCTTCCCTTCCATGATGTGGGTAGACCTCCAGCCATGATGCCTAGTGGGCTTCAAAGGTTTGTTGCAAAGACAAAAATAATAGAAGGACCATTTACCTTGAGCCCTTTGCAGGAAAGATGGGATATAAATATAACAAATGTCAGAATGGTGATTTATGCAAATAAATAAATAAACAATGCAAAATATAAATCCCTACGCATAGACAGGGGAAAAAAATCTGGCATGTCTGTGGTGAAGTCCGACCTAGATCCCCCCTCCCCAAGACATCTAATTTTGCTTGTTCAAGATATTATTGAGCATCACCATCATTATCAATATTATCATTATTGGCCAATGTAGCATAGTGGTTTGAGTGTTGGACTACGAAGATTATCTCACAGGGATAAGAAATGGGAGGAAAATGGGATGTTCCTGTCACGTTCGCACAATTTTCACACAACATAGCCTTCCTGCATGTCTCCTGTTAACAACATGGAATGCTCCCATAACTTCTTAGTCACAGAGAAACACCACAAATGGCTTCATTTGTGCTATTGCAAGGATGTGAAAGCCAATAATGTTTCATTCCTGCTATCACTGAGCAATCCAGTAACCTTTTCCCAGTGTGCATTTCAGTACTGGAAAATCATTTTTATTGCTAGCATTGTTTTTGGAGTGGATTTCTCTCTTATTTCGAGGGTACAATCTTTTTTCAACTGGATAAAAATAAAGTCGTTAAATATTTAATTTTTATTTTCTTCTGCTCGGGACTGAACAATGATGTTCAGACATGCGCAGTAGCACCAAAGTGGCGCATGCATGAAACATTCCATAACAACATACTCACACTACAAGAATGGATGTATGTGGAACGCAATTGCATTTCTCCTTTGTTTTTATATCATTATTTTCATGTGAATACGCAGCTGTGTGAAAATATCGATCGCTATCGCACCATGCTTCTGTTATCTTCAAATAGCATAATTGTTGTGCTGTTGGCCCTGAAGTGATCATCCCTTATGACTCTGGAGATCAGGGTTCAATTCCCTTCTGGGCCATGGAAGCCACTGGGCAAGTCACATTCTCTCAGCCCTAGAGAATGCCAACAGCAAAAACCCCTTTGAACAAATCTTGCGAAGCTTCACCTTAGGGTTGCCATAGGTCGAAACAACTTGAAGGCACACAACGACAACAACATGATTATCACACAAACCACCCTTACAGATTCCCCCTAGAGTGAAGTTTGGTTCATTCTGCAACCTGCTTTGCCACTGAGATTGTATGCCTTAGGCAGGTTTTTAGTAATTTTTAGTAATCGTATTTTGCACATTCAGTATGTACAGCACAGTACAAACCTATAGTGCTTTATAAATAAACAACAATAACACTTCAAAACACTTTGGTGAGGGGGGAAGGTTTGGGATCTGTTGACGAAGTTTATAAAGAAAGAAAGGAAAATCATAGGTTTTTTTGTGGGTTTGTGGGTTTTGGGGGCTATGTGGCCATGTTCTAGGAGAGTTTATTCCTGCACAGTTTTCTTTGCAGTTGAGAAAATGCAAAAAATTGCAAAGAAAGTTGTGCAAGAACAAACTCTTCTAGAGCATGGCCACGTAGCCCTTAAAACCCACAAACCCACCAAAAAACTAAGGATGCCAGCCCTGAAAGCCTTCGACTTCCCAAAGGAAAATCAGTTTAAGTTTGGATTGAAGTAAACAACTGTATAATATAATTTTGACATGTGAGATATTGATTTAAAATGAATAGCTAAAACGGTGTTAAAAGAATACAAGGGCTAGCTCATGAAATAGGCGTAAGACATAGCTGTGCAGAAAACATTATAATACGACTTTACATAGGTCAGGTGTAAAGCTTGTTAAAAGGCTAAAAATGAAATTAGAAACGGCAAGTAGATTGAATTAAGAGACGACAAAGAATTATCCCTAACGCTTGGCAAAACGAGACCGGTTTGAAGTTCAGGAAGACACTGTTCTGTTGCCGTATTTGTTGGTGTATATAATTGTTTTGTTTGCTTTTGTCTGCTTAAATGTTTTTTTACCTTTATAGTGTGGATTTATTTTAGAAAGAGGGGGACAGTGGGACTCTTTTATTGCATATCTGGTTTTATTGATGTAAGTCACCGTGGTCTTATTGGAGAGGCGGGACAGAAATTATTATTATTATTATTATTATTAAACTAATAATAATAAATTATTATTATTATTATTATTATATATTTTATATATAATATATATTATATACATAATATATATAGATATAATATACATAATATATATATATATATATATATATACATAATATACATAATATATTTATGTAATATAATATATATAATACATAATATATAATATACATAATATATATATATATATAATATATATATTATATACATAATATATTTATGTAATATAATATATATATAATAAAATAAAAATAATAAATAAAAATATATTAGTTTATAATAATAATAATAATAATAATAATAAGACTTTGGGGAGGAGGAGTGAGCACGGTGACCAGGTGTCCTCCTTTTCCAGGACACCCAAAGGAGGACAGAATGCAGGAGCATAAATAAATAAATGCAGGAGCATAAATAAAAAGCTAAAACACACACAGTCATATATATATATATATATATATATATATATATATATAAATAAATCCATGCTTCTCTTAGGCAGGCTGAAAATGGAAGAGAATGAGCAGAAAAGGCTGGTGTGCAAAAAGACTCTTGACTTGAGTCCCATAGGAACTACATTTCCCAGCATGCTCCTCCTGGCTGCCAGTGATGACGTAGAGGAAGAGGGAGGAGCTGTGTGGAAAGATCATCCTTGCTGTGTTGTCAGCTCTTGGGAAGAAGAGAGAGACTAAGCCTGAGCTGCTGCTGGGGTCTTCCTTCCAAAGAGAGAGAAAGAGAAGGACCCTTGCCTTGCAAAGGCTCAGGGCCAGATCTTTCCATTGAAGCCCCATCCATCCAAGGAGGGGAGACTGCTGGAGAGAGAAGCTGCATTCCTGCCTTTGGGGAAAGGTAAGTGAGGGGCAGGAGGATCAGAGGGGGCTTCCAGCTACAAAGGCAACTGGAGGAAAGTGGAGGTTGTGCTGAGCTGCCTGGGATGTATAATCCAGCAAACAAAGGAGGAAAGGTCCAGCAAAGGAAGTTGGAAACCTGGGCCCCCTTGTAGTGCTGTCCTTTTTTGCAAAGATCTGTGCCAAGGGGAGCATGCAGAAGGTGCCCAGGCTTGGTCCTCCTCTTCCAGGTCCTGTCCTCCATCTCAACCTTCTCTCCAGGAGGAATTCCAAAAGGTCCTCCTTTCTGAGCAGGACTGAGATGCATGGATTGACATTTCTATGCATGTTTTGAGCTCAGGGAGACTAGACTTGGTCCTCCTTTTTCCTGGACCTGTCCTCCATCTCAATCTTCCAAAAGGTCTTTCCTTTTCAGCAGGACTAAGAAGCATGGATTGACATTTCTATGTATGTTCTTAGCTCGGGGTGACCAGACTTGGTCCTCCTTTTTCCCCAAGACCTGTCCTTCATCTCAATCTTCTGTCCAGGAAGAATTCCAAAACTTCCTCCTATCTGAGCAGGACTAAGAATCATGGATTGACATTTCTATGCATGTTTTTAAGCTCAGGCTGACCAGACTTGGTCCTCCTTTTTCCAGGACCTGTCCTCCATCTCAGCCTTCTGTCCAGGAGGAATTCCAAAAGGTCCTCTGTTTTGAGCAGGACTAAGAAGCATGGATTGACGTATATATGAGTGGGGTGTGTGTTTTTGTAATGTCCTACATTTTTCCTTGAACATCCTCTACATTTTATGATGCCCTGTTTTCCTTTGCAGTTATTAGGACATCTGGTCACCCTGAGGATGCATTGGTGCTCCACGCAAGGGTGCACGAATGAAGAACAGCGTCTAGGACTTGGGGATCAGGGGTTGGCAGAGGGAGATATCTTCTGGTAGGGACTGCAAATGTCTGGAGTTTCACCAACTCCTTCATCAGGGATTCTGGTTTGTTGTGGTTGTGTGCCTTGAAGTCGTTTCCAACTTATGGCCACCCTCCGGCGAACCTGACAAGATTTGTTCAGAGGGGGGTTGGCCATTGCCATCCTCTGAGGCTGAGAGTGTGTGACTTATCCAAGGTCACCAAGTGGGTTTACATGGCTGAACCGGGATTTGAATGATGCTCTCCAGTCGTAGTCCGACACTCAAACCACTACGCCATGCCGGCTCTCAGGGATAATGGTACTGAGTTTTAAATAAAGATTAAAGCGGGGATGTCAGAAGAGGACAGTGTCTGAGGAGTTGGAGTTCAGTGCCAAAGCAGAGGTATGGGGGTGAGGGATGCAAAATGAGGGCATTATCCCTCCCAAATAAGAATGGTAGGCCACCCTCCGAGGAAATTTTACTCCAGTCCTCAAATTTCTAGCATTGCGGTAAAAATTCAGTTGAAACATTTAGAAATACAGTCGGTCCTCCATATCCACAGGTTCATCATCCACGAATTCAGGCATCCATGGCTTGAAAATATTCCCGTAAGATATAAATTCCAAAAAGCAAACCTTGATTTTGCCATTTTATATAAAGGAGCACCATTATACTATGCCACTTTATTCAATGGGACTTGAGCATCCACAGATTTTGGTATCCATTGGGCAGAGGTCCTGAAACCAAACCCTAGTGAATAACAAGGGCCCACTGTGTAATCTTTGATCATCACAACAATACTAGGAAGTAAGTTAAGTTCTTGGTGTAGTGGTTTGAGTGTTGGACTATGGCTTTGGAGAATGGAATTCAAATCCTGGCTCAACCATGGAAACCCATTGGGTGACTTTGGGCAAGTCACACACTCTCAGCCTCAGAGGAAGGCAATGGTAAACCTCCTTTGAACAAATCTTACAAAGAAAACTCCATGATAGTGTCATATTAGTGTCTCCATAAGTCAGAAACAACCTGAAAGCATGCAACAACAACAGCATTATCAGGGGAATGTCCAGGAAATGTAAGTGTTCTAGGTGCAAATGATTCTCTGTATCTCATTGCAATGCTAGAAATTTAGGAACTGAAAGAAAATTTCATTTGGGGGGCAATGCACTCATTTTGTCCCCTTCCTCTGAGCTAAGCCTCTGAGTGCTAACCTTTCCTGTCTTTTTCTTTTTCATTCTTTTCTTTTCAACTCTTAGTCCTAATTGTGAGAGAGAATAGGAAAGTCTGCACATAGCCAAAGTGAAGCAAGCACTGGATGCTGTTGGGGACACACACGCACATCTCTTTTCTGCATGTCACAGCTCATGACTAAATTTAGAGTCTGGGAATTGTGAGTCATTTTGCATAAAACTCCAGCAAAATATTTTGTCACTGGGGTTTATTTTTATTTATTAGTTGCAGTTACAGCTTGTTTTTCTCCCTAGGAGCTCAAGGTGGTGGAAATCATCCTTTTCCACCCAATAACCCAGAGAGGTAGGTGAGGCTGAGAGAAAGTGCCTGGCCCAAAGTCACCCACTGAGATTCATGGCTCAATAGGACTAAAACATGGATCTTCCAAATCTCAGTCCATTACTCTTACAACTGCACCACACTGACTTTAGAGTATGTGCCTGTCTAACTTAAATGTGAAGTATGTAGAGAGATCTTGTAGCACCTTTGAGATTAATTGGAAAAAAAGTTGACAGCATGAGCTTTCGTAGACTCAAGTCTACTTCCTCAGATGCATTTCGAAGTACTGTAGACTTAAGTCTATGAAAGCTCTTTTTAATTTTACTTTGTCTCAAGGATGCTACAAGATTGCTCTACATACTGATTCTACAGAGTAACACCGCCATATCTTGAATATGAAGAACACCCAAAAGAGCATGAAGGATTCAGGTAGGAAGCGGAGAGGAGCTTCTACAAGTTACAAGTTTCACAAGGCACTGGGTTTCACATTGTTGCCATACCAACTGGAAAAGAGGGCATCACATGTTGTGTACAAGTAGGAGGCAGCAATTATGTGGATGGATAGAGTGCGAGTCTGTATGTGACTTCCTTGGCACACCCAGCTTCTGTGTACATGCAGAGGAGAGCAGGTGTTTATGTGGACATAGTACTCAGTCACGCCATCAGGACAGAAGTCCAAGGGTCCAGTCAGGAAAACAGACTGTCCCTCAAACAGAGGGGCTGGCTCGTGACAATTTTGAAAAATTGATGTCTTTGAAGGGCTTCCAGGGAGTCCCACAGGCCCCGATGGCTGCATGAGACCCACAGGCTGCACTTTGCCCACCCCAATCAGAGGTATGCCTCCTTTCCGTTCTAAAACCCCATTACTGTATAATATAATAGTAACAAACCACATCACTGACAACACTTTTGCCTTTGAACCTCCCACCCCTTTTTTTGTATCGCTAAGGTGCTGGGTGAGATTTTGGCTCCATCAACTCATCAGCCTTTGTCCATCTGCTTTAAAGTTATTGATCTCAAGGGATGGATCTGAATGCATGATCTCAAGCCAAAAAAGGCTCTCTGTACTCCCCACTTGCTCTGATCCTCATGTGCTGATACGCCTGGCCAAAATTTCCTGTGGAGCTTTTATGTAAAGTTTAAATAATTGCCTCTCTGCACTCAGCTGGGGTCTAATCTCTCCCCAGTGCAAAGATGGCGTGATGGCTATCCCTCCAAATGCTGTTAGACTACAGCTCCTGTTGGTCTTAGCCAGAATTGCCAGAAGTAAGACATGATGAGATTTAGTGTCCTGTTGGATCTGAAAGGCTACCTCAGGACTGGGGGGCACAGGAGGTCTGCAGTGTCCTGCAGGCTAGAAGTGATACAACATCTCTTCTAGTTTTGATTTTTGCTGAAAATGCACTGTTGCTCTTCCTTGGCATGCAGTTGTGGGGAGAGGCCAGCACTGCTTTTGTGGTAGTCTGATTTTTTGGGGGAAGCCAAATTTGGTAGTTGTGTGCTGGGGGAGTATTCCTGACTTAATAATAAAGAGCTTAGTGATATACACTGGAAGTGGGTGGTGGGTTTCTATCATCCAAAAGCGAGTATAGACCAAAAAAATCTATACGTCAGGTGGAGAAACCCATGGCGCTCCAAATGTTACTTGACTCCAATGCCCAGCATACCCTGACCAGCTTGGACAGTGGTCAGGGATGTGGGAGTTATAGTCTAACAACATCCAAAGGGTCATCGGTTCCTCATGCCTGATGCACTGAATTGAATAAGAACGTTTGGGAGGGAGTGAATCGGTCCAGATTGGACTTTGCCCACAAGACTATGTGGGAGGGGAAACTGGGGAGACAGTCTTTGCAATCTGTATGCAAAACCCTCCATTCAAAGCCTTTGAGTAATTCAGGAGGTGGGGGGAATCCGCATTAGGCAAACCGCGGGGGAGCTTGGCTGCAAATGCATGAATGTTACTTGGATTTTTCTTTACAAAGAGCAGCAGAACAAAAGTTGACTATATATGGCAGAGGCCATATATTTTGGGAACTCTTTGTTGGAGTTTCATAATCAAGAGACTGGTCACAATGTGAGCTTCTCAAACCATTATGCAAAAAGAGATAGAGGGTGGATTTGGGCAAAGTGCCTGCCTGTCTCAATGAATGCTTACTTCTCCTGGACTAGGCTGGATCTATTTTCACAGAAGAATGAAGTGGTAGAGTTCTGAGGTAACAAAAGAGCTTATCACATGAGACAGGTAAATCGCAATTACAGTAGGATAATAGTGTCTTTGGGTGGGATTTATCAGTAGGCTATGTTTCAATATCATTTTTCAACAATTTGGTCTTTTTCACTGTCAGACAAACAAAAAAACTCAAAGCAAGTAGAAAATTAGCATATCAGGATTTGTACTGGACTAGAGCATTTTCCGAGATGTGCTAGTGGTATACATGTGGATATAGGAGCTATGTGGAGAAACAATTTTAAAAAATCATCCCATCTGGAGCCAAAAATGACCACGATGAGGCTTTCACACTTCGGACATATTGTGAGATGTCATGACTCAAGTGGGATGCAGTCGAAAAACAGGAAAACTACATTGTGAGTGGATTATTTTAATCATGGAAAGCACAGCTGTGAGCTTGCAAGACGTGAGCAAGACTGTTGATAACTGAGGCTCCTGAACGTCTTCATTCATAGGATCTCTATAAGTCGAACCTGACTTGATGACAGCAGTAACAAATCTGCACCTCTTTGTGATAAAAGTTCATTATACTGCCTCATAATTACCACATCATAACTCAAAGCAAGTTATGTCTTAAAGATGCTGCCATGTTCCTCCATGCCTTCTATTTCCCTCCTTTTTATGTGGCAAGAGCCAAACATGGCTACTTCTTTGAAAGCTTCCACTGCTTGAGTAAGTTATGTTTTTGAGTGGTTTGGCAGCTTACCTAACAAGTGGTGGCTGAAGGTGCAATTGCAAAAGTGTAGTGCTTGTTGGAATCCAATGTCCTTGTCAAACACCTGCCTGACTACTCCTAGTCTTTGATCATCTTACTCTACAGCAGCAGCCCTGTGGATCATATTTTGTAATTATGGGACTGTACAAACTGTACAAACAAATCATTCTCTGAAGATGCCAGCCACAGATTCTGGCGAAACGTCAGGAATAAACTCTTCTAGAACATGGCCATATAGCCCGAATAACCCACAAAAACCTATGTACAAACAAATTTGGAAGAATTCAGGGGGAAAGATAGGGAAGGGATAGTGAGATCATCTTCATTATCATAAGTTGTATATTGAGATCATCATCGTCATCAACCACTGAGAAGGGCATATGAAGTCAAGACACTAGAAATGGCTGAAAAGGTTCCAAACTATTTCTGGATTTTGATATGTTATCCTTTTTTCCTTTAAAGTAGAATCCAAATTATAAATGCACACCCCCCCCTCATTTCCACATTCCTTGTCCCTGTATAGTTAATGTTTCTATTTTCCTGGGTATTTTAGAATCTTTCCTTCAAGCCAGTTAGGTAACTAAAGTTATATTGTAAAAGTCCATTTGAAAAGAGGCAAGTCAAAGTCCAAAAAGATCTGCTATGATCACAAGTGAAGCGGTGGTTAAAAAATCATAGACCTGCAAAGTGCAATGCCCTGCCAAAAGTCCACTCCTGTGATAATTCTGTGCTAGGAGGAAGAACAAATATTGAACCCCGTCCCAAGGGATGTGCAAGCCGTGGTATTTTGCCATGCTTTCTGTAGCAACTTGGAAGGGTGGAACATTGCAGTGCATTACTTGTGAGTGGGCAGAAGTGATGATAGGTTAAGGGAATTAAGGACACAAGAACATATGACGCAGACTGGCATCAAATCAGGCTATTGCTTTATCCAACCCAGCCCTTCCTATCCTGGAACTCCCAATTATTGCTATATGGAGCAGGCATGGTATAGTGATTGACCATTGGACTTAACATTGGACCATATGACTTTGGAGACTACAGTTTGAATCCCTGCTTGGCCATGTAAACCTACTAAGTGACCTTGGGCAAATTGCAGTCCCCGAGCCTCAGCGGCAATGGCAAACCCCCCTGAAGAAACTTGCCAACAGGACCTCATGATTGGTTCGCCTTAGGGTCACTATAAGTCAAAAACGACTTGAAGACACGTAACAACCAACAGCCCCCAGCCTCCCCAGGAACTGCCTGTGCTGGTTGGGACCTTCTGAATGGAAACCATAAGCTCTGTCGGCTGACTTAAGTTTAAAGTTGCCCTGCTTGCTTTTCTGTATTGCACTCCATACCTGTGCTCTCCTTAAAGAGACCTTTCCAAATGGGCTTATGCCAGGGGGCATTTAGTCAGGTGTGTACCTTAAGCTGAATTTCACTTGTGGGAATCCTATTCTAGGATTTTCTTGGCAAGATGTGTTAAAGGAGGTTTGGCCAGCATAGCTACTGGTTTGGAATGATGGGAGCTGAAGTTATACAAACATTTGGAACGCTACACTTTGTCCACTCTTGTGTTAGAGCAGAAGATTGTTTGCCGACCTGGTCGCACTTGAAGTTTTACTTGTGAAACTCACATAGTTGGAGCAAAGGTGGGGAGAAGGGCAAGAGCATAAGAGGAGGAATAAGGAGGGTTTTAAGTCCTTGTGAAGGTAGGTACATGTGCTAGTGAGAAATAAAATAGAGTTTGCTTCTGCTTCCATAGTGCTAGGCTCAGTTAGTCGGGTATTAAGCCCTGTTTTCATGCAGAAAAGGAGAATATGTTTTGAAAGCAAAAATACTAAGAGGTGTATCTGTATGCATAGCAGATTGTCTGTGCTTCCTCTCCAAATTATTTAAAAATAATAAAGTGGAAGTTTTCTGTAAGAGGTAGCATCAGCCCTTGTTGATCCTGGTATGCTTATGATGTTCCGGGTGCAGATCCAGTCCATTTGGGCCTCCCTTTTGCTCTTCTCTAGGAGGTCCTGGGGGAAAGATTTCATAGAATCATAGAGTTGGAAGAGAGCACAAGGGCCATCCAGCCCCACCCTGTCCCATGCAGACCTCACAATCAAAGCACTCCCGACAGATCACAATCCAGCTTCTGTTTGAAGACCTCCAAAGAAGGAGACTACCACACTCCAAGGATTGTGTGTTCCTCTGTCAAACAGCTCTTACTGTAAGGAAGCTCCTCCTAATGCTGAGGTGGAATCTCTTTTCCGGTAGCTTGCACCCATTGTTCCATTTCTTATTCTCTGGAGTAGCAGAAAACAAGCTTGCTCTATCCTCAATATGACACCCCTCCAAATATTTAAACAGGGCTATCATATCACCTCTTAACTATTCCTTCTTCAGGCTAAACATACCCAGCTCCCAAAGTGGCTCCTCATAGGGCATGGTTTCCAGACCCTTCACCATTTTGGTTGCCCTCCTCTGGACAAGCTTGTGTGACTCCGACATCTTCCTTGAAGTCCAGCCTTAATTGTGGTTTAGGCAAATGGTTGTTCCCTTGGTTTAAGCTAGTGTTTACCAGTCGATACCCTCTTAACTTACTTTTTTCCTCCAGTTTGACATTCCTGCAATCATACAGCCAAATTCTGGAATGAGGACAAGTTTGTTTGTTTTTAAATGTATATCCTGGCATCCAGCTATCATGCTCAAGCCTAATTAAAACTGCATACTAATAGTTACCGGTATGTTAAGTCCATGCAAAATATTCCACTCCTTGGCTAAGGCTGTTGAACTCGCTTCCTTAGGCAAAAACTAGGAATTAGAAATCAAAAGAGATCCCTGCTTTAATTCAGTGTGCTTAAAAGATAAAGAAGAATTAGTGTTAGATTCAGAAGTTTCAGTTTCTGGCTGAGGTAAGCAGACCAACATTCAGTCTTGATACTCCTGTCTTTTTCAGCAGTTAGCTGGAATGCAGTTTGTGAAACTTAACTCACTGAGCAAAACCAAAATACTATGATGTACCACAGGGAGGCCATTTGAACTGGATTTTTGTTCAGGCTTTTCACTGATGGGCAGTTCTTTCCCTGTGCTGTGTGTGTATCTCGGATAACATGCGATCATGTGTCAGGACCCAGGAACATCTCTATTTCTGGCCAACTCACTGAATGATTTAAGCCGCCAGCCAATACCTACTTACCTAGGAGTAACCACCATTGAACTCAGTGAGAGTTATTTCTGATCAAAAAGGAAAGGGGTTGTGTTGCAAATGGATCTACCGGTACATATTTCATAGTTCATCATGCCAAACCAAGAGAGCCATGAAATGTGTAAGAAAAGAGGCTGTGTTGTTAACATTGTTATTACAAGGCTTTAAAATTAAACCTGGCTGAGATCCAGCATTGTCAGACATAACTATGATGACGAAGCTCCATTGTTGTAGTTATAGCCGATGACGCCACCCCTAAAAGAGATCTTACCTTTTCATCCTGGCAGTGCCCCAAGTAAGGGTTTCCTGGGGCACCACAGATTTTAGTGCTGGGCAGTGATGTCTGTAGTGCTCTTCTGGTTGCAGGGCACATTGAGAACAGACACTAGGGAGATCCTTCAAGATTCTGCCACAACTGCTTGTCTCAGTGCGCCCCATGACCAGGAGAGTGCTGCAGATGTCATTTCTAGCAACCCAATCTGTAGCACCTCAGAAACCATTTGGCTGGGGAGCAGCTAAGCTGAAAAAGTGGTTTTGGGGGGATCGTGTTTGGTCTTTAACAACCATAAAGGGAAATCCCCCGCAGTTACAAGATTGCAAGTCATAGGTGTTATGTAGCTATGAGGTAGTAAGCTGGACTTGCAATCTCATAAGAGTGTCAGACCTACTTTTTAAAACATTGTCTCCTAGCCATTAAACCAGTGGTTCCCAACCTTTTCTATGGACCACACCCCTAGGAAATGTTTTATTAATGTTTGCACCCCCTACAAAATGATATCACATTTGATGATGCAGAAGACTAATTTCTAATTTTCGAACCACAAATTGAACCACATACAATATTACGGGTGAACAAACTGAACTTTTTAAAAAATAAGCTTTTAACTCAATGCATTAAATGCAAATCTAAATGGAGCAATTAGATTCTAATTTATTCAGGAAAAAAGAGTGATGACATGTGCCTTGTCATTCAAGCACCCAAATTACTCTTTATCACAAACCCTGACATTCCATTTCTCACCTCAGGTTGGGAGATCCTGCATTAAATGTTTGATAGTATTAAATTTCAAAATATAACTGCTGGTATGTATCTACAGATACCTAACATACACAGTATTGGATTCAGATTTAGCTGTACTTTGCTTTAGTTCTGACTTAATTCCTATTGTTTTCAGTGTCTCTACTGAACCCTGGTCTCCAGAGTTGTGCTCAAACCACTACAACACTGTTCTATTGTTACTAAAACTTTTAATAGTTTTACTACAATCCTGTTCCCTTGCAACATTGGTTTTTAAAAAGAGCAGCATATGATATTAAAGTGTCCTTTTTAATAAAACAACAACAACAACAACGGGGTGGGGATGGAACATAATTTTGAAAGTAAAAAATGACCATATGGGAAAAGAATTAAATATTGCCAGTTCTTTCTTCAATATTGCAGCAGCCTTAGTTGTTGTTTCTCACAGAAAACCCAAAGCATACCAAAGTTAGGCATAATATGACATTTGATCCTTAATGTACTTTGGCTTATACAGCTGCAGACATTATGAAATCATAGCGGCCCTGGTAAGCAGCGCCAAGTGGGACAAAAATAGTTTTAACTAGAGCAGTAGTTTTTTTCCAAAAAAAATGTGCTAGTACCATTTCAAGGCTTGGGTTTCCTTTCACATGCAAATAACATCACTGTTAGAAGAGGACCAAAGGCCATCTATACTCATTTCTGTTAGGAAAAGAATTATTCCATTGCAGAGAACTACAAAATATTCAATATCCATCTGATTGCCTTTTTCTAATGTCTCCAGCATACATATCCAGTGTGCATAAGTGTGGTCAGGAGCAATCACCTTGTTTCCAAAAAGGAACATTTTAAGATGTGGGAAGAGTGCATTGAGGCTCATATGTGAGCAACACACTGTAAAGGGATATGGAGAAGACCTATTCTGCTCTGTCCTGTTTGCCGTATCCTCTCCCATTGGCTTCATTTCTCTGGACTCTTTCAGACATGGGAAATTGGAAGTATAATCCAAGGGCAATCCAAACGCAATCCTGGGGTTTCACGTTATTGCGAATTAGAGCTTCTCACGCAATTTCGGGCAAAAGGGAAGTCACTCCGAATGCAATCATAGGTTTCACGTTATTGCGAATTAAAGCTTCTTACGCAATTTCGGGCAAGGAGGGGTCATTTTCGGGTAATGGGAAGTCATTCCGAATGCCTTCCGAATGCAATGGGGATTCATGTAAATTCGCTAAACAAGCGAATTCACCTGAATTCGCATTGGCTGCATTCGAAGTTGGGAGAAATTCCTCCTGTGTGAAAGAGTCCCAAGTCAAGTTAAAACGGGGTTTAGTTTTTCCAAATGTGCGCAGATGGTTTTAACCAATTTAACTTGTTCAATATGTTTCTCAGTCTATTTAAATCTGACTACATGCAAAATTTTAATTTAATTTAATAGTCTGTATTATGTTAAACTATTTAAATATATTGTATTGGTATGCTGCCCTGAGATCTCATGATAAAGGATAGGCCAGAACTATTTGAATAAACAATAAATAGAATCTGATAAAAAAAAAAAGGATAAGTTATAAAGAGATGGAGGAAAGCCATGATAACTTCCTGAAAGAGTAATCTTTGGTTCTTTTGATGTTATGGCTCTTTTTATATGGGCCAGTCCTTTTTCCAGAGCCAATGTGGCATAGTAGTTTGAGCGATGGACTACGACTCTGGAGACCAGAGGTTCAGTTCCCAGCTTGGCCATGAAACCCACTGGGTGACCCTGGGCATGCTCTCAGCCTCTGGGGAAGGCAATGGCAAACCTCCTCTGAACAAATCTTGCCAGGAAAACCCATGATAGTTCACCTTGTGGTCACCATAAGTCAGGAACAACTTAATAACACACAACAACAAACAAACAACAAAGTCTTTTTTCCATGGCATGTTTCAGTAGGGCAACAGGTGACACGAGTGATCTCACTGGGCACGATGGCATGTAGCCTTCAGAAATGAGGCATAGTTTGGGTGCAGGTTTTTTTTTTCTCCCTGAAATTCTGCTTGGCACATTCCTTTTGGCTGGTATGGTCATTTAAATTTCATTGATGTGAACAGACTTATAAATTATACTGTAGAACCAACTAATCCTGGTTTCCAAATCCCTTATAATCTCCATTGCGGCTCCAGATGGAAAGTGGCCTATACTTAACCCAGAAGGTACCATTTAGACTAGAGTCATTTTCATCATCTCATTTCATGAATCCTCATGTAAGAGCAGAGAAAATTGCTCTGTACTAGTCCATCCAGATCAGCATTGTCTGGCGGTGGCTCTCCTGGGTTTCAGGCAGTGATTTGTTTTTGTTTGTTTTGTTTTGGAAAAGTGCTTTCCATAATTTTCCTGTGCTCTAAATAATGATATCTGATTTAGCACATTTGGTTTAAATGTTATATTCAAATGTATTCACAGCCTCATTTATATTTGTAATAATTAATATAAAGAGAATAGGATGTACTTTCCTTTATTGTTAACAAAAAATGAGTATACCTGAAAGAATACAGTACTATTTTTAGCACATATGAGGGGGTATCCAAAAGTTTTAATGATCACCTTTTTAAAAAAATTGACAGAAAGTTTGTTTTGACTTGTAGTTGTTAACTAGTCACTATCTAGATTTATACATTTTTCCTAGCATATCTTGACCCTCTGAATACTTGATATTGTAGAAGTTTGCAAATTGCACCTTACGAGGGGGTATTGTAAAGTAATAATTATTCCCCGGAAGTTATTATGGCATATTGATGAAATTTTGTCAGTGTCATCATTGGTCCCTAAATGCACATTGCTGAGGAAATCAGCTCATTGTGTCCTTTATTTTTGTGACTGGCTCTGCCAGAAGTGACTAAAGTGTAAAATCCTCATCAGGCGCAATCTGCAGGCTTCTACAATATCAGGTATTTGGAGGGTCAAGATACGCTGGGGAAAATGGATAAATCTGGATAGTGACTACATAGAGATAAGTTAACAACTACAAATCAAAACAAACTTTCTGTCAATTTTTTTGAAAAGGTGATCATTAAAACTTTTGGATACCCCTTCGTATACCTAAAGAGAACTGCACTTGATATTCTATTCTCTTTATATAATTACAAATATAAATAAAGCTTTGAATGCATTTGAGTACTGTATAACATTGAAACCAAATAACTAGTACCTTCAACTAGTGCTACGTAATTATACCTTTTCACTGGGGAATAACTAATACCTTCAGCTTCACTCACTCTCTGCATGGCATATTAGTTCCATTTAAAGGTGAGAAAAATCTGATTCAGTATAACTAATTCAATTTTCTCTTTTACTGAGGGATTTATTGCAGTACAACACCCCAAATGAAGATAGATTTACCGTATATACTCGACTATAAGTCAACCTCATGTTTAAGTCGAGGGCAAGTTTTGGGGCCAAAATTATGGATTTTGCTATGACCCGTGGATAAGTCGAGGGTAAAATTTAGGGGCATATAGGAAAGGATCTAAAGGATGAAGCAAAACAAAACAATGTCAAATAACTTCCAAAAGTCCATCAGACATAACTCCTTGTGCTTATTCTTAAGACTGGAAGGATGAGGGAGTAAAGGGGATCAGTGCTTCCAGGACAGATTATACTCTTGCTTTTCACCAGGGGATTGTTCCTTCTTTAAAATAAAAGTTAAGATACAGTACTTACATTGACCTGTGGATAAGTCAACTCAGGTTTTTTGGGTCAATTTTTTGACCTAAATTTCTAGACTTATACATGAGTATATACAGTATACATACATAATGTGGATAATGGTAAATATCTACATGTGCAGGGTGAACATTGAAAAATTGTTTATTGAATTTTAAGTATGAGTAAAAAAAGAAAAGAAACAAAGAGAGCGAAAAAGTGTAAAGAGGAAGTACATAGGATATAAACATAAGTTAGGCATATACATGGATGTAAGCTGACCATATTTCTGAAAAGTATGTTTTCTTGACGTAGATTTCTTTAAAATGCAGTTCATGCATAGCTAAAGCAGAAAGATCTTCAGACTTTTGAATGATAGATAATGAATGTTTCATCTTTCCAGCTTTGGAATATAAGTCTTTTTGCAAAAGTAAAACCATGTGGAGTACAACAATATTAGCCCTCAGTTAAATTCCCCATTGCAGAAATATAATTTTTAAAAACATGTACAGCTAGAAACACCAAAGATATTTCTAAAAATATATTGTAACACATCCAACTACTGTAATCACTGAATGCATTCACATCATATGCAACAAGGAAGCATCGTCTGTATTGCATTGCCAGCATTACGTTTAAGTAGACATTATTGGGGGGGGGGGGGGATCAAAATTTATATATACAGGCCTGCATCTTATTGGTAGACCTAACTAGAGCAGACCCATTAAATCAAGGGGATTTGCCTATAAGGTGACACACCATTCAATAAATTGACCTAAATCAGGTCTTATTGTCTTTGTTGTGCAGACTGAAGAGCCCACTATGCTTCAAGCCACCTTCATTTCATGCTTCATCATGATTTGCAACACAGGATGAAAGTTTCCTCTTTGCATTACCATCCATACGTTGTGATCAAGTCCTTCAGTTATGCTTAGGATACAGAACTGTTTGTTTCCAAATGTGGAAATTACTCTTGCTCACACTGGCAGAATCCAGATATCTAAAATCAGGGATGGGACAAGCCACATGAGGCCTTTCAAGGGGAGTCGAGTTGATCCTCCTAAGATCCTGGTAAACTCCCTTTTTTTGTGCCAAAAAGTTATTTTTGGCCAAAATACGTAAGATAGGTTTAAAAGCCCTTTGCAAGGTTATAAAGTGCTCAAAACAGCTCCCTTCCCTGATCAAAAATGGGGTTAGAACTGATGTGTGCTCAAAATTTTGGTTTCCCAAAATGACAACCACAATGGTGCATTGCAGCGGAACAAAAAATGGGACACTTGCTCTCTGGGCTCTAGAGCTTGCTCCTGCATGCCCCAAATCGATTTAGTTGTGTTCTCTCCAATGATATTACCAGAAGAATCACAGGTTCCGTTTCTTCCCTCACTTTCCCATGCTGCTGAGCCTCCAGATTTCATCTCAGTAATCTGTTTACCTGGTTTACTGCTCAATATCAATATCACTAGGAAAATGTATTGTTATTTTTTTGTTTTGTTTTGTTTTTTGGTGTTTCCGGTGTCTGCCTGGCAGTTGTAGTAACATTACTGGATTGCAGATGGTGATAACTGATGGTGTTGATATAGGGAGATAATTTGACAGAAAAGAAAGAGAAATGTCCCTCTCTCCCTTCCTCTAGTTTAGGGACAGTGAAGAAAAATGCCAGCATGGTAAAACGCTCCCTTCCATTAATTCCACTCAGTATTATGCAGTGTATAATATTCTATAATATTTATTTATTTTATTTATTTGAGTATTTATATCCCGCCCTTCAGCCTTAAGGGCTATCAGAGCAGCTTACAATAATTATTTTAATTAGACGGTTCCCTGTCCTCAGGCTTACAATCTAAAAAGACACGACACAAAAGGAGAAGGGAATGGTGGAGGGGAAGGGGATCAGGTCCAAAACTTAATCTCTCCCTCTGACACTTGGGCCAAGGCAGATGACATGGAAGGAGGGCTCTTCTTTCTTAGTCCAGGCCCAATAGAGGTGGCAGGCCTGGAATATTAGATAGAATATTCTACTTCTATCAAGTTCTGGTGATAAACTACCTGTGCTCTCTAGTCATTCATATTTCATAAGCATATGTCATGTCTTCAAGACCTTCATAATCTTAGTTGCCTCTTTTTATCTCCCTTAGGTTTTTCATTTTCATTTCTGCCTAGCTAGAGGTCCACAGATGTGGACACTGTATTCTGTGGCCACATTCAAACATCATACACTTTGGTGTAATGAAAATGAGCTGCAGTAAGCCTAATGCTCACTGACTCTCCCTTCCCCTCTCCTCCATATTTGAGGAATTGAAAAGCATTCCTTTTCACTTTGATCCATCACAGCTTGTCTTGTCATCCAAACCAACAAAATATGGTTAATGTTAACTCATGGTTGCTTGCAACAGTCCACCTTGAAACCATAGGTTATAAAGCTCTGACTTGTTTAAACAAACCATAGTTCACATTAACCGCAGTTTAGTGTTCAGAGACCACAGTAAGTTGTGATTAAGCAAAAATTGAAGCATACAAACATCTCTTTGCAACTATGCCAGAAGCAGAGGAAGAAGAGTGCACAAACCAGAGGATCTCTGCGGCCCATTCATTACATTAAACTGTGGTTTGGTATGATGTCCAAACCAGGCCTGTATGTCGTCTGCCATGTGTTATGCTTGCCTTTCCTTGCTGCTATGAGAAGTGTTAGAAGAAGGAAGAGAACCTGAAATGAGTTTCTGTCTTTACTATGCTAATTGATCTGGAAAGAAATGTCATTCTGTACTCCCAGAAAGCAAAGATGATTGACAAGAGTATTAGTGCATACAGCACCTGGAGGGATAGCGTTTCTCATTTTCTATATTTTTATTCTACAAGAGTTTATTATCCAAGCTGGTATAACCTATCCTAACGCAGCTAATCTGTCTGGCAAAAGCATCGCCCACTGGGACAAAGCTAGTCTCACTCCTCTTTCATCCTGTGATATGTGACTGCATACCTGGAAGCAGGATTAAGATTTCTGGTGGGAAAATTTCTCCGTATTATTTGGTGACTTTTGGATTGCTTGTGTAGTCTGTATTTTGGCATGGTTGAAACCCACTGGAATGCCTTGTTAATTTGACACAGGTAATTCTCCTTGGTTAAGGGCTCCACTAAGAAATCCCTTAATCTTGTTAATTGTCCTTATTAGGAATGGATACTGTATATACTCATGTATAAGTCTAGAAATTTTAGTAAAAAAATTGACCACCGAAACCTACTGTACTTTAACTCTTATCTAAAAAGGAAGAGCATAATCTGTCTGGAAGCATTGATCTCCCTCTATTCTCTCATCTATCCAGTTTTAGGATAGTTGTGCCAGCTGGAATTTATAAGTTGTTTGATATTGCTTTCCTCGCTTCATCCTTTAGAGCCTTTGTCACATGCCCCTAAGTTTTACCCTTGACTTATCCATGGGTCATATCAAAATCCATAATTTTGACCCCAAAACCTACCCTCAACTTATACATGAGGTTGACTTATAGTCAAGTATATACGGTAATCTGCAGAAAAGGCAGTTGAAGGTCTCATGTCTCCTGTGGGTAACATTTTCCTCACTCTTGGTTGACAGGGTTGCTTTCGGACACTACTACAAACCACGAGCTGGACAGCCTATATGTATAACTTGGACCATTAAAAAAAAAAAGGAGGGATCTAGTTTTAATAGTAAATTAATGGTGTGGGCTTTGGGTGCTAAATCCTCCCCACATCCTCTGTTTACATCCCTATAGCCCTTCGACCATACCCTCCAGCATTTCAGAGATGAAAACTGGGACATGTGACCAAGCAATATTACAGTGTAGTCAAGATGGCAAAAGTTATTAATGAGAAGAACACACATGCCCGGAAAGGGTGCAGCAGTTTGTTTTTGCCTGAATCCACAGTGAATAGCTCCCATATACTGCATTAGATTAGTGCAAACTACTTTTTCACTTTGAGCTGTTGAAATAAGCTAAGGACAAAGGGCAAGGTGGGAGGAGGAGAGGAAAAACTGGGACATCTTAAACACAGCTTGAAAAATAATGCAATAGAGGCTTAATTGGGATTCTCCCTGCCAAATCAGGCCACTTGGAGGATATTCTCTGTTTCCAGCTCTTTTCTACTTTTTGAGGATGTCTGAAGAGAAGACCCATCAAAGGAGAAGGCTCTCACCATGCCTTTTCTCCTTTTAAAATCTTGTTTCCCATTCTCTACCCTCTCTGCTGCTTAAACAGAACCTCTAATTTGGCCTCCATAGTTCTGTCCTGTCTTGCTGGAGAGGTAAACAAGAATTAAAGTGTAAGAGGTTATGAAACCTTTGCCCGATTTGCATAAGTCCTTGTTGGCTCTGGTAGTGCTAAGACTAAGCGTCCATCAGGAATGTATTGCAAATGTGTCCATCCCTTATGCCCAGAAAAGAATCAATAGTCTGAACTTTACTCTCCATTGCAGATGGAAGCTTTCCAGCACTGCGTGCATCCCTGGCTTTGAAACCTCAGCCTAGGGCCCTAGGGGAAGCCATTAATGCTTGCTCTGCTCCTAGGCATAGTCATTGAACTAAAAAGACTGGGCCTAAATGCTGTACAACACATCCTTGTTGTGTTTGTATTATTCTGCGCAAGGTTATAGGTTTGCATTATGCTGCAGTTGTCAATGAAACAAAATTCTACCTTGTAAAATCCTTTGATGAAATAGGTTAATTTTTATAGCTCACTTTTCTTTTTGTCTTACTTTTTTTTAAAAAAGCCTTGTAAACTAATGTTCATGTGTACCTACCATTCCAGTGTAATAGCTAGAATCTCTGCAAATCAAACATTCATGAAGGGACATAGGGAGATGGGAAAAGTTAAATAAGGAGGCCTTTGATCCATTTGGCAGAAATATGCATAAAGAGTTTCTAAACAGGTGTTACACTCTTTTTGGAACTCTCTTCTTTGACAGTGCATGTAATCCTCCCATATAACCCACCCCATATTTTTCTTTAGTCCCCTAGACTGAGGAACAACCTGCTGGAAGAGATTTGACAGCTAAATGTGCTGTCTGAATTTAAAAGAGCATTGAAAACCAGTATCTTCCTGCAGATTTTTCCAGATTACTTTTAAATTCTGAATTTTAAACGATGAATTTTAGACGTGGATTGTTTTAATATGTACACATCTTATTTGTCTTTTTCGATTGATGCGATTGATGTGTGTTTTAACTGATGTTGTTTGTTCATAAATTGTTGTCCCCCTCCTCAATCCATGGGGAGAGACAGGTATGAAATCATCATCATCATCATCATCATCATCATCACCATCATCATCTTCTTCTTCAAGTACCTTACTTTTCTTTGCATAGTCTTTTGGAAATAATAAATTCTCCCCCCTCCATAGACAGCTTATTAGCCCAACAATGATTTGTACTTAGTGATATAGAATTCCCCATGTTGCTGATACTTTGATCAAGATTGGCTTTCATGGCAAGATAGTATCTCAACAACTCTGCATAGGAGATTTCACTATCAGGATTCTTTCCCCCAAAATTGGGACTCAAAAGTAGTTGACAATTAAAAGAACAATTAAAAATGTATCATCTTAACAAGTTAGAACAACTTTTATAGATTAAAACAGTTTAGAGTCAAGTAATTAAGCATTTTGAATTAAATCAGTTAGACCCAAAGACTTTGATGAACAGCTGTGGTTTTGTTGTTGTTGTTGTTGTTGTTTTGTGACTTCAAGTCATTTCCAACTTATGGCGACCCTAACTTACTTGACCCCGAAATGAAACCAGCATCAGTACCAATCAAAGCTCCAACGGGAAGATATGCCACAGCAAAGAAAGCCCTCTCTGACATCTTCTCATGGTGTATTGACTTCACTGGTGGGATACAAAGGAGTCCCCCCGACACACAAACACAGACCTCAGTCCTTGGACAAGTATGGGTCAAAAGAGACACTTCCTCAAGTATCAAAGTCCCAAGCTATTCAGGGCTTTAAATGCCATCTCAAGCACCTTGTGTATGCATTTTCTCATTTGCTGCATTATGATGAAGATTTACATCCCTCTCAAGTGGCAGTATCAAAAATTCATGAAAACGTTATCAGAGGTTCACTTTCCAGTTGTATAAAAGTTAGGAAAACAAAATACTTTGACCAGAAACCTGGAATGGAGAGAAAGCCTGTATGGACTACATGTTCAGTGCAGAGAACTGTCCCGGACTGAAATCTATGTGTAATTTGAGTATGGATGAATCCCTGTAAATGGAGTAAGGAATTTGTCCTATTAGGCTGACTGATCTATAGACATGGCTAAGGACACTTGCTGGGTGAATCCAATGTAGTGTATTCTTCATTTATCATGGCAGAATCTATAAATACATACCAAAATTATGCCTGGCTTTCATCTCAGCTGTGCAGATAACAGTTCTCAGACTGCCAGATGTTTGGGATCTGAAACTACATGAAGCTTGAAGGACAGAACAGCTGTAGGAACCATCTCTCTTTCTCTTACACACACTCTTGATTTGGCTGGAAAAGCACCGAACTATGGATTTAAAAATAGTTCTGAACTGAGTGTACAGCTAATGGTGAATATCCTAGGGGCCACCCTGCCAAATGATGATACAAAAGGCCTACATAAAAACTGCTTTTTGTATTGAGACACATTAGCTTCAGACAGCAGGTACTTTTCAAAACATCAGTTGTGGCAATCTCTGTCAGAGTGGGCAGAATACATGTGTAGTGTGCACATCAGAAGCAAACGCCAGCTGTAATTTATTGTGCATGCTTTGGTAATAACAATATCAGTCTCCCTTTTACAAGAATTGCTGAGGGTAATCTATAGGTGTTTCTCAGGATATCTGTTGCAAGGGACTGGCAAATATTTTTTTTTCACAGCAAGATAAAGGCCAGCACCATATTTGTGCCCATTGACTACAATTGTTTCAACAGCAATCAATGTGTCAAGAACTGACACTGGTCCAGGGACCATCATTTTGAGTAGCAGAGGTCTGTGTAACACAGATCATAGCTATTGCTTTGTGGTACATGATCTGCTTTGCATGAAGGAGGTCCCAGATATCAGTGTATGAATCCAACATATGTATGTATGAATCCTGTTCACAGAGATAGTAGGAACATTATATGTCAGACAGCGATAGAAAGTGCTGTTGGACTCTGAGAAACAAAGTGCACCAGAAAACTGTTTTGATCCCTGTCTTCCTTTTTCAAGTAACATCACTTTGCATTTATCTAACGCTGAGGTGAGTAACTTTTTTTAGACTCTCCCCTTTCTTTATTACCTAGCAGAAAAGTATAACACCATTTTTACAAGCATGCTACAAGCATTTATGAACAGCTGTAAACACAAAAATGTGCTGCTGCTGCTTTCTCTTTTATTAGCATCCCTTTCAGCGTCACCCGTCACATTCAAAAGTAACACAGTCATTTCTACAGGCATGTACATAAATATCTTCATAAATTTTGAGGTTGGTACATCCTTCATGGCAACTTCCACTAAGATAAAGCATCATGAGAATGCCACTCTTTTAGAACAGGGAAAAGTTCAGTGCCAGAGATACCATTTTAGGTTTCATCAGCATACCTTAGTCCCAGGTTCAGTGCCAGGTGCCCCCAGGTAAGGCTGATAAAGATCCATGCCTGGAATTACTAAGAGTCCTTATCTAAGGTAAATTGAAATAAGACCATTAGATGTTGGACTTAACAATTAGTCAGTCCCCAACTCCACTGCTCTAATTGGTGATTGGTATTGCTTCATTTTACTTCCGAATATACTAAGTCAGCCCAGCTTCTGCATTTGTAGACCCTCCTGCTCATGCTGCTAGCAGACCTCTGCCCAATAGCACCATTGGTTGATACCAAGCTGAGTAGATACTCCTGAATGAGATGAAACAAATGGTCTTTCTTGGTGTAGTACAGCTTCCTACATTCATTCAAAAGTCTTACATCAGGGATGGGACAGCCCTGGCCCACAGGCTGGATCTGACTTACAGGGAATCCCAGTCCTCTTCTGTCCTTAGCCTTGCCCACTAATGGAGTGTGGTCCTTGAGATCCTTCCAAATTGGAATTGGGCCTCTGGGCCAAAAGTAAGTTCCCCACCTCTGTCTTACGTTAATACAGTTGGCCCTGTGTATCCATGGATTCTGCCATAAAAAATATTAAAAATCTAAATTCCAAAAAGCAAACCTTGATTTTGCCATTTTATATAAGGGATACCATTTTACTACGGTACTCCACTGTAAATAATGTGACTTCAGCATCCATGGGTTTTGGTATCTACCGGGGGGGGGGGGATTCTGGAACCAAACCGCAACAGATACCAAGGGCCCACAATACTGAGAGATGTTATTTGAAGGAAGGGAGAAGGATCAAGACAGTTTTCCAATGCCCTGTCCTCCTCAGGGTCCTGTAGGCTGTTACTGTTCTGCTTTTGCTAATGTTCCTGTTGTCTGAGTCCCCAATAAAACATTGCATCTGGGACGTTTCACAAATTTGCATGTCATCCTTCCACTGAGGCTATGCTAATCTCCTCGGTATCATTCCAATTTTTGTTTCTCTGTTGCTGAGTACATGGAGATGTCTTTTGAAAATGTTGGGGTGTGCATAATTTCAGTAGAGCCTCAGCTTACTGGTCCTTCTGAACCAGACAGATGTGCCTTGATTCTAGTCCATGTGCATGCAAACAAGACTGGCCCTGTCATTAGGTAGGAGTGGCTGCCTCCAGCAGGTGTTGTGTGTCATGAGAAGCAAGCAAAATGGTTACTTATGGAACTTGTTGCTACTGTTGTGTTTTTACTGCTGAGGGTGGGCAACGTGCTTATGGGATTTTCTGCCTCGTGCTCCAAAATAGCATATCTGGATCTGGATGAGAGCGCCATTGGCTGTTTCCACTTCAGGTACCGACTCAGTTTTGTCCTGCATGTAAATGCAGGTTGTCAGCACGTGCTCTTCTTCCCATAATCTCCTGCCCAGGTAGTAAATTTTGCTGAATGTGTTTTGAGTCACACCTGCTTCATAGCAAATGCAAGCCAAGCCATTGTGAGAGTCAACACAGGAAGATGTATTTAGCAGAAAAACTGCTAGAGCCAGTTATTTAACTAAGGGCCAAACTAGAGGTAATATTATACATGTGTTTGCTTTGGTCTTCCCTTCCCATGTAAACAACTGGGCACCATTCTGTCTATTCCAAAAGAATACAGTGGCATAAGAAAGGGAAAGAGGTTTAAATTAGGTTGTGAGCAACCACACTTTATCCAGGGAATAATTGGGTGGACTATAGAAAAAGCTTCATGGAAGAGTCAAGAGCTGCAGAAACAGCTTTGCGTGTTGCACATGTACCTCAGTGCAGTGCTTTGCCCATCCCTGCATTAACCAGCCTGATCAGACAGCCTCCTTTTCCAGGACATGTTCAACCTCCTGTCCAGGAAGAATTCCAAATGAATTCCAAAATTAAGAATCCCATTGACTAATACCACATCTGTGTGTTCTATTTGGAGAAGCGTGCCTATTTTGCAGCCTGTCCTCACGGCAAATAGGGGGATAGGATGGATCTTTCTAAAGTTTTTTTTCCCCCTAGGAGCATCAGCAGATAAGACTTGCCCCCAGAACTCAGAGGAACAGCAAACATGTTATAGGCTGTTTGAGGACACAGTGCGAAGGTCTTCTTCTTTAAATTCAGCATGGTTTTTAAATGAAAGGAATAATTTAAGTCTAGATTCAGTCAAGACTTTGTTGCTAGTAAAATACAATTTAAGCATTTGCCTTGCTCAGAGTTCTGTAAGTATACAGCAAGCCAACAAGGCATTTTAACAGAGATAAATTAACAAAAAGAATACAATTGAGTACATAATGAAATACAGTATGTGTCATATAATTGTAAATAGACCATGTGAAATAAATTTATGTCTACCGGTATAATAGTACTTTTAGCTTTTATTTTGTAACATCCTGCTTTTGGCAGTGCCTCGTCCTCTTTTGCAGGTTGTGACATCTGGTGATCCTGGCATTAACATGTTTCCCCACCATGGTCATAGTCCACATTGGAACAGGACTGAGTGCTGTGTGTGCCAATGAGAGCTTTCTTCCAATTGTAAATCATAAATGGGGTCAGGAGTGGGTGGGTAGGCAGCAACTTGGATTGTAACCAAGTCTGGGGAGAGAGATACTGTAGTGCTCTCGCTCTCGCTTGCTCTTTCACACACACACACACACACACATGCATACATACACTTTCATTAATTCCTTCAGTCCATCTTGGCACCAGTCACACTGGTTATCTATTTACTTTAAAATTTCAGCTATGTAAGATAAAAGGCATGGATATTATCCTGTTCAGTTCCGCTTTAAGAGAGCCTGAATCAGAAACCAGTGGCCCTTTTTCACTACAGTAGCACTGTACCACTATGATTCCACTTTAACTGTCATGGTAACATCCTGCGTAATCCTAGGGCTTGTACTTTGGAGAGGTATGAGAGCTTTAGGGCTGAGAATTCTAACTACCCTCCCCTAAACTGCAAACCTAAGGATCCCATAGGTTGGAACAAAGTGGAACATAGTGCTAGTATGTGTAGTATGAAAGTTCCCCAGTGCAAAAATTAATGTTGTTGTAGAGAGGAAATTAATATGGTTGTAAGCAGATGGAACAATACACAATAGTGTCTGTGTGGGAGTGATTCTGAGGCCACACTCTTTGGCATGAGAAAAGTGGGTGTTAAGATAAACAGGAGTGTCCCTATATTCATGTGTTTTATTCAGAGGGTGTGAGTGTCCTAATAAAGGGCCAGCATATTGGGCAGGGATATTGAATTTGCACGTCACCTCTGTGTTGGCCAAAGAAGAGAAATACACAGGCCTGTAAAAAACCTCTTGACATCAGTTCTGTGGCTGTGCAAATGCAGCTGCAGGATTGCAGCTCTCAGCAGTTCTAGCCGATGGTGAGGAATGCTGGGAACTGCAATTCAGGAACATGTGGCAGGCCTCATTTTTCACATCCTGGCTATTGAGCATCAGTACCGAACACTCAAATAAGCCTTACAACTAGGGATGCCAGACTGAAGACTGGAGAGGGCTCCTGTATCTCTAAAGGTTGTTTAGAAAAGGGAATTTCAGCAGGTGCTGCTTTTCATATAAACAGATAACATGTAACATCGGCTCCAAAAAGTACAGGAATCCTCTCCAGATTTCACAATGGCAACCCTGCTTACAGCCTCCCATCACCAGCACCCATTAAAATGTCTCCACATATACATGGTTTGAGTCAATCTTTGCTTTTAGAGAAGGCGCAAAAACAGGCAACCAAAATGATCACAGAGGTAGAGCATGAGGAAAGGTAACAACATTTGGTACTAAAATTCAGAGACATTGGCCTAATCAGCACTGCAGATATAATGCAGTTTGATGTCACTTTAACTGCTATGGCTCAGTGCTGTGGGATTCTAAGATTTGTAGTTTTGTGATATATTTAGCTTTCTCTGTCAAAGCATTCTGGTGCCACAACAAACTACAAATCACAGAATTCCATAGCATTAAGCCATGGCAGTTAAAGCAGTGTCAGACTATATTAATTCTGTAATTAAACCATAGCTGTGTTAATCTGGAATGTGTTGGTCTGCCTTTGTTGGCCTTTTTTTTCTTCTCAAACAGTCCCAAAGGGATCTTCTAGCACCTTTTGGGGTAACTGGGGGGGGGGGGGGGGAGCCATCTGAAGAAGCAAACCAGGTCTACAAATACTTATGCTACAACTTCTCTTGCTCTGTTCATCTCAAAGGTTCTACAAGATTTTCTTATGTACTAATTTTTGGGGCTATCTAGATAGGAAAAAAGGAATATATGATACCATATGTAAAAAAGATAAAGGTAGTACCTTGACATGAATGTCTAATCATAGCTGACTGTAGGGGGTGATGCTCATCAACATTACTAAGCCGAAGAGCCAGTGTTATCTAGTGGTTGTGTGGCCAACATGACTGCACTGAACACTGTTACCTCCCCACAGAAGTGGCATTTATTTATGTACTTGCAATTGTATGCTTTTGAACTGCTAGGTTAGCAGAAGCTGGGACTAGTTACAGGTGTTCACCCCTTCATGCAGCACTTGATTCTCAAACTGCCAACCTTCCGATCTTCCAGTCATCAGAATTGGCATCTTAAATGTTAAGCCACTGCATCATGATACTATATGAGATGTATAAAATTATGCATGCTGTAGGAGAGACTGTTAGGCAAAAGCCTTCTCATAGTAGTAGAACATATGTACTGTACTTGTACCTGGGTTGTTCAGTGTGATCCATGAAAAAAATTACCGTATTCCTTTTCCCTGTCATTGATGCATTTAGAACATTTTGTCTTCTGGGACCCAGTTTCACTTGAATTCCTTCAGCTCATTCTTCTGGTTTAGGAAGAGGCATGGACTGATAAAGCTTAGAGCTGTGTGTGCTGTGCAACTGTAAAAAAAAATCAGTGAGAAAAATATAAGGTTCTTATCATACACATTTCTTCATCTTTTGTTTTTGCTGACAATTGAGAATGGCAATGAGATCTGCAAGGTGACTCAACCTCTTCTTCCTCTGGCTTCTTATTTGCTTCCCTTAGGCATCTCAGATTTCACATGCTTCCAAATTTATATTCACAGCCATGAGGGCTAGGAACTTGAGCTTTAAAAATTGAAATATAAATTATTCAAGGATTTGATTTCTGTGCCCAGTACCAAATGGCATGTGTGTACAGCCAAGTTGCAGGTAATTCAGCTTTTATGATCAAGGTCTACCTTCATGAAACACAAGCCAGTTAGAATCCAGAAGAGGCCAAAGGGACAGTAAACTGCCCCCTCCACCACACAGAATATTGCCCCCCCCCATTCCCCTCCTTTGTTTAGACTCATTTGAGCCTTTGCAGAAAGGCAGGCAGAATGCAGACTTATGGGCCCAAGTGGAGACTTATAAGTGTTCTAAACTATTTTTCTGCTTGAGGCAATATAGGAGAGGTATGTATCTCTCTGGGTGAGAAAGAGGGGGGACAGAACTCCGTTTTGAATTGTTTAGCCTACTAACCCACCTTTGTGGCCTTGTTTTCTTTCTTTCTCAGGGTTGCTCAGCTGAAGAAATGAATGTGGGCACAGCTCACAGCGAAGTGAACCCTAACACTCGGGTCATGAACAGCCGGGGCATCTGGCTCTCTTATGTCTTGGGAATTGGCCTCCTACACGTCATCCTCCTCAGCATCCCCTTTTTCAGCGTTTCTGTGGTCTGGACTCTAACCAACATCATCCACAATATGGTATGGCAGCCACGCTTGAGCAATGTCAGTTTCTGATGTTTGGCATTGCAGGCCGATGAGTTTTCAACAGGCAGAGAAGGGAAGGGAAGCCAAGATAGTCCTTTTACTGTGTGCCTCCTGTGGATGGGAAGACAATTGTTGCTATTACTATTTATTTGGATTTAATTATTATTACTTAGTTATATCCTTCCTTTTGTTCCCTGACTTCAAAATAGTGGCCGTCACTCTCTTCTAACCGCTGTACCACTCTGACCCTCTTTTAGTTGCAGGTTCAAATCCAGGAGAAACGCAAACTTGGAGGTGTGATTTGGCTCTGTTTCTGCTAGGACCTAGTTCTTCAGTCTGATTGCACCCTTGGATTTATAGTCCTCAGTCCTGTTGGTAGCCACAACTAAAATGGATCCACTGAATCAAAATTGTTGAATGATGAAATACCCCTTATGTAAATCTTGATTGATTTAATAGGTCTGTTCTAGTTTAGAGAGCCAGGTGGTGTAGTGGCTTGTACTGTATGTTGTACTAGGACTCTGAATGAAACCAGCTTTCAAATCCCTGTTCAGCCATGGAAACCCACTTAAGCAAGTTACACTCTCAGCCTCAGAGAAAGGTAATGGCAACCCCCTTCTAAACAAATTTTGCCAAGAAAACCCACTGATAGGCTGAATTTCGGGTCACCGTAAGTTGGAAATTAAAGCACCCAACAAAAATAACTCTAATTGGGACTAACAATAGAACTGAAGTTCTTGGCTTAATAAACTATTATTACTTAGGTCAAGATTAAGATACATCACACACTCTCAGCCTCAGAGAAAGACAATGACAATCTCCCTCTGAATAAACTTGCCAAGAGAAGGGGAAAATGAGTAAATTAATCAAGTATGGCATATAGGTCTCACAAAATTGTTGAACGTGGAAAAATGCTACCGGTATTAGAAAATGCTGTGGTGAGCCTGTGTTTGACATAGTCTTAGTTCTGGCAGATTTCCCCTTTGTTTTGCAGCATGAGTGCACAGGGCCAGATTAAGACCTTTTGAGGCCCTAAGCACTGAAAAGATTTTGGTGCCCCCATATATATCTGCAGTAATTCAAAATATGAACAATAATAAACTGTAAAATACATGCACTTTGGTAGACTATGTGGCAATTTACCAGTTACCAGATTCTAATTTTGTTGTATTTCCAAGATTAATGTATATCATTAATCTTTATTATCGTGTGTGTGTGTGTGTGTGTGTGTGTGTAATTTTTTTTATTCATTGTGGGAACCTATTTTTATGGAACCTGGTTCTAAAGCATCATGTGCAGTTTTGCACCATATGGTCCATGGTAAATCCACCAATGAAAAATGTCTATAGTGTATCCCTTCCCTTGATACCCTGAGCATGTGCTTATTTTCCTTAATGGTTAATCCAGCCCTTTGTGCATCAGCCAGTCCTTTAGGCTTGTCTGCATCTCTGAACTCCAGCTCCCTCACAAGATTTGTAGGATCAAATATCCAGACAATACCTCAGTGCAGTCTGTTGCCTTATGAACCTTCCCCACAATGATGTATTTCTCTGCATGCACTCAGAGGGGAGAAGCCAACTCTCTTGCTGGTAACCTCAGCTGTTCATTAAGTAGTGTCTAGTTTAAGATTGCTAGAAAGTTTGTATTTCTTAATTATATGACCTTATTCCATCACCTCCAGCTGAGGACATAGATCCTTGAAAGAGAATGGACCTTCCTGGGATTTAAGAAAAGCCAGGAGTGCCAGGAGTCTTGTAAATGTTAGGCCTACAGCCTTTTTATGGTAGCACCCTGACTATGAGACTTCTACCTGGTACATAGTCACTTGACCCTTACTTTTGGGTGTCTCCTAGAAACTTTTTAAAATAGGCTTTCATACTGTAAGCAAGCATTTTATTTGTTTTGCCACTTGTTTTAGACATGGTTTAGACATCTGCTGTGGTTTTATTGTTGTGATTTTAAGTATGTTTTTATGTAGGTTATCAGTTACTTCAGTCACTCCATTTAGGAAAGGTGGGCTGCAAAGAAAATCAAACAAATAAATAAATGTGTTAAGGATAAACCGATCGACTGTTTCTGTACAGCTGCCTCTTGGTTGCTTCTCCCGTATCCAGATGTAGCTACTGTGTTTGCTTGTAATGCTGCACAGGTACAATATCTATCTATGGAGAAGAGTAAGGACTGTGTAGGATAACCACTTGCCCACAAAGGCTGTACTATGTTTGTTTCAATACAATGCTTACCTTATTTTCCAAAACGTGTGAATGTATGTGTTAGTAAAGCAGGGTATGACTTGCCAGGGGTGGGGGTGGGGACAGAATTGGCTAACCAGTTTCACAGAATTTATAGAGTTGATGTTTTCATTTACATATACACATACCTACCTACGTACCATAATAACTTGCTTTTGAATAGCCCTAGAGAGCCAACTCCAGGGAGTCTTACCCAGGCTAAATTCGTTTGTTCCTAGTGCACATTGAATCAAGATGACAGAATGTAGGATGGCTTAATCCTACAGAATACAGTACTGGAATTTGTCGTTTGAGTCACAAGAGCTCTATGGCAATGAAATCTAAGTACAGTTGGCCCTCCACATTTGTGGCTTTGACTTTTGTAAATTTGATTGTTTGCAGTTTTGATTAATATGTTCCCTCTAAGAACCTCTAAGTCCTCCAGCACAGTTCTGCTGGAAGTTGTCCATAGAGTTGTGCTGGAGAATATAGAGGTTCCTGGAGAAAACACTTTTCCAGGCATTTGTAGGTCCTCCAGTGTGATTCTGTGATCAGCTTCTAGCAGATGATGACCATGGAGGTATACTGTAGGACTTGGACATTCCTAAAGAGGTGTTTTCTTCGGTGAAAAGAATAGTGCTTTTTATTTGTGTTTTACCCACATTCATGGTGGTCCTTCACCCCAACCCCAGCAAATGTGGAAGGACCACTGTGCTCTTCCTTAAACTTTGGATTCCATAGGAAGAAGCCATGGCAGATAAAATAGTATCAAACTACTCTAATGGTGTAATGCAGATATACCCTTTGTCCAGGGCCAGCCAATGATAACTCAAGGGAGAAACAGAAATCAAAGAAAGTAAAAGTTCCATTTGAACTGTAAAACCATGATCCATGGCTGCCTAGGAACTTGTTTCTAGTTGCTACAGTGCTTCATCCACATACATTTTCTTCTGGTGCTTTGGTATTTGGTTTTTAAAGTTCAACCTGAGAAATTAATACTGTATTTGGACCTTTTCAGACGTTGGAAATTGGAAATATAATCCAGTGGCAATCCGAACGCAATCATGGGGTTTCACGTTATTGCGAATTAAAGTATCTCACGCAATTTCGGGCAAAAGGGAAGTCATTCTGAACACAATCATGGGTTTTAGGTTATTGCGAATTAAAGCATCTCACGCAATTTCGGGCAAGGGGGGGTCATTTTCAGGTAATGGGAAGTCAGTCTGAACACATTCCAAACGCATTGTCTAAACTAGCAAATTCACGTGAATTCAAATTGGCTCTATTTGCAATAAAGAGAAATTCCTCCTGTGTGAAAGAGTCCTTTGTAACCAACAAATTAAAATCTCAAACCCCAAGAGCTGTAGCAGAGCTGCATTCTGTTCTGCTCAGGGAAACCATGCTTGGGGAAGCCACGATGCTTGTTTTGGGCAGCTGAGGATTGTTGTTCAGGCTTCTGGATGTTCTATTGCATTCCTGAGTTTGTTTAATGTAGTTGCTTGGATCGTTCATCCAGTATTCACAATCACACCCACTCTATTTAAATTAATTTCAAAGAGTCACCATCACCCAGTAATTCACTTAACACAGGCTTAATAACATTCCCATTTCATTGTCTGCTTTTACTAAAAACACGGGGAAACTCCACACCCTCTGTGTAGTTTGTCTAAAGGGTGTTTTTAATGGGTAGTTATTTATAAGCTGCCTACATCTAAATATTTCATAGTATGTACAATTATAATGCATATTATATAGAACAATACATAAAATTAATATGTGATATCTGCATTGGGCTAAGTGTAATTAGACCTGAGTAGAGCAGTTGTGTCACTGAGACTTATGTAAGTGTTGATTTAAGTCTCATGGATTGCAGTTAATCTATTCATCTATTCTTATTGTAATTAACAAATGGATTTTGTCTCTTTATTTGCAAGAATAAAACACATAGGTTGAATTACATGAAATAGTATTCACTGGGGTTTGGTTCCAGGACCCCCAGTGGATACCAAAATCTGTGGATGCTCAAATCCCATTGTATACAATGGCATAGGAATTTATCATACGACGGAATTTGGGAGTATAGTGCAATGGCAATCCGAACACAATCATGGGGTTTCATGTTATTGCGAATGAGTGTATCTCACGCAATTTCGGGCAATGGGAAGTCATTCCAAACACAATCATGGGGTTTCACGTAATTGCATATTAGAGTATCTCATGCCATTTCGGGCAATGGGAGGGGGTCATTTTCAGGAAATGGGAAGTCATTCTGAACGCATTCCAAATGCAATCAGATTTTATGTAAATTCACTAAACTAGCGAATTCACGTAATTGCGAATTAGCTCCATTCGCAATTGAGAGAAATTCCTCCCATGTGATAAACTCCATACTAAAATGGTGTCCCTTTGCTTTTTGGATTTGAATCCCCCCCCCCCAAAAAAAAACCCTGTGGATGGTTGGATCAGTGAATGCAGACTCCATGGTTATGGAAGGCTGCCTGTATGGCTTCAATGCATATCTACAAACAAGTACTGTGTAAATTTACAGTGCTATACAAATTAAAGGACAATAATAATAGCAGCAGTAGTAGTAATAAGTACATCCTGGTACCTCTAAGAAGGGTATTCCAAAGTCTGGGAGCAGCCACTGAGAAGGCCCCCTCTCTCTTGGTCTCACTAAAGGAGCCTGCAAAGGTGGTGGGAGAAGACAGAGAAAGGACCTCTCCAGAAATCTTAAAGTTGTAATGGACTCATAAAGGGTGATATCATCCTTCAGATAACTTAGATCCAAAGTGTATAGGACTTTATAGGTCATCACCAGCATTTTGAATTGTGCCTGGAAACAGACTGGCAGCCACTGGAGCTGTTGTAACAAGGAGTTGGGTGCTCCCTATTAACTGCCATAGCAACATCCTATGGAATCTGGGGATTTGCAGGTTAGGGAGGGATATTTAGAATTCTCAGCCAGAGAGTTCCAGTGTCACACCAAACTACAGATCCCAGGATTCCATAGGATGGAGCGACAGCAGTCCAAGTGGAATCATAATGTTATAGCTGTGTTGTGTGAAAAAGTTCCAGTCTTGCTTAAGGTGTTTTAGTACAAAGGTAGAAAGGCAAATTGATGCCTTCTTCCTTCTACTAATTAATATGTGGTACAAGCTATAAAGAGGTTCTCTGTGTGAGCCTGCTTGATCTACGCAGCTCTATGGTATTGGTACTGTTGATGCACAATTCCCATTCGTTTCAGCAGAACTTGCCTAAGAAAATTTCCCAGTAGACTGGGGCCCCAAGGATTAAATTCATCTGTCGACTGTTGCTCCCAAGATCTGCTTTTGTCTCCCAGAACCTCCATAGCTTGGAAATGTTTGTTTTGGGACTGTAAACCCTAGAATTCCTGGGCAGTATGATCACTGTTTTTTGGGAGTTATAGTACCAAACTGTAGCTTTTCTGAAGTCTGAGTGCATGGGCATTTGATCAGGCACATGTTAACTGTATGAAAAGTGTTTTTGGCCTAGGACTGGTAATACAGCTTGCGTAGTATAACCATCAAGTTTCATGTCCTCTAGACAAATAATTCAGGGTAAGATACACTGTTCTGTGCTTTGGGGGCATGAGAAGTCTGAATTTGTTGGTGCTTCTTAATTGTCAGCAGAAGTAGCAACAGTTCCCCCTCATGGCATAATCATTGAATGACCATTTTATGTAGGGTTACAGCTTAATACTGGATTCTGCTTGTCTTCTTCGACGAGGTCTGCTGAAGCATTTGTGGCTGCATCTGCACTACAGAAATAATCCACTTTGACACTGCTTTAACTGCCATGGCTCCATGCTATGGGATCTTGGGATCTGTAGTCTGTTGTGGCACCAGAGCTCTCGGAGAGAGGAGGCTAAATAATTCATTAGACCACACTTACCAGAATTCCATAGCATTGAGCCACGACAGCTAAAGCGATGTCAAACTAGATTATTTCTGCAGTCCGGATGCAGCCCATAATGAGGGTGGAGAATCTGGGGTCCTCCATATGATTCCCAAACCCATCATTCTTGATCACCTGCTATCTTGGCTGGAGCTGATAGCAGTTTGGAGTCCAACAGTATTTAGATGGTCACAGGGTGCCCATCCCTGGTTTATAAAAGTGGGCACTGTACTGTTCTTTGAATTTTGTCCCCGATCCCCAATTCTCTAGCTTTGCCAAAATTCTAGTTAGTAGTTAATATGCCTGTTGGAAGCACTGTCCTTGGTAAACTTCACACATACACTGTAGGTCTCTTCCTACCCTTAGATTAACTGTTTATAGTAGTACAAAAATAAGTTAGCATGAATTGTGCTCCTGTTGTGTTCAAAGCGCATGGTGCACATTCTTAGTTAATTTTATTAAAACTGTTGATATTTTGCCTTTCTTTTGAAACACCTAAGACAGGGAGCTAGCATAACAATTATACAAAACGATTTTTTTGTTCAAAACAGGACAGAATAGTCAAATAAGAAAAATAAACAAGCAAACAGAAAGCCAGGATCCTCAGAAAACAGACAGTATATAAAGTTACTGGAACCGTGAGCATGGAAACATTATAAAAGGTGCTTGGGAGCCACAGTCCAAAGGAATAACTTTTCCAAGCTGTGTCTCGGGTCCAAAACACACTGCAGAAATAATCCAGTTTGAGACCGCTTTAACTGCCCTGGCTCAGTATTAGGGAATCCGGGAATTGTAGTTTATTGTAGCACCAGAACTCTCTGACAGAGAAGCCTAAGCATCTCACAAAACTATAGTTTCCAGAATTCCCTGGCATTAAGCAAGGGCAGTTAAAGCAGTCTCAAAATGCATTATTTCTGCAGTATTTTGCACCTCAGCTAGCATCAGAACATCATCAAGGAAGGAGACAAGTGGATACCTGGACTGCCCTGCCCTGTGTGGGATGCCACAATTGAGAAAGCTGGGTGCCACTCAGTCTCTCCAGTGGTGTTGCCTTCCTCACAATAATCCTCATTGCAATCCTAAAATCACCCTGCAAAGTAGTCCAATAATTTACCATCCAGGTGAAGATGGCAAGAGTGGATGAAGCAGAAAGATAATGAAGTAGTGCATGTAAACTTTAATCCTCCACTCAGGCCATTTCCAGAGCTGTGACTCTATGGATTAAGTCAATTCTCAGCTGTCAGGATCAGAAAACATTGCAGCAGTTATTTGCATGGGACTATGGAGGAGGCATATTTCTAACCTCCAGCATATGCATGCCAGCAGGAAGCAGTCTGGTCTTGTCAGTTCACATCTTACTTCTCCTTTGCAGCTGTAGCCAAAAAAACTTTCAGTGATATAGTTTCCTCTTTCTAAAAGCACTTATTTGCCTGGGCAGTGATGTGCATAAGTTTATGACATGAACTGGAATTTTATACTCTGCTTCTCTCACCTTCCCCCTCCCCGACCCCTTTACTAGCTCCCACTGAACATGATTATTTATTTATTAGAATATTTATTGTTGTTGTCTGCCTTCAAGTCATTTACAACTTATGGTGACCCTAAAGCAAATCTATCATGGGGGTTTCTTGACAAGTTTCTTCAGAAGGGGTTTGTCAATGCCATCCTCTGAGGTTGAGAGAATGTGACTTGCACAAGGTCACACAGTGGGTTTGCATACTCCACCCTATATTAAAAGATTTTAGGTAACTTACAAATAGTAATAAAGCAAGTTTTAAAAAACAGTAAGGTAATTTAAATAAGCTAAAAACACATTAAACAGTACAGTTGGCATTCCGTTTTCACAGGGGATCCGTTCTGGACCGCCACCCCCTGTGACATCTTTCTTTAAGGTTAGCATATTTGGTGCAAAGATGCTTGCCTATGTGTTATTTCAGCATTTAATTGCCATAGAACAAGAGAGAAAGAAATAGAAAATCAGCTAGCTAGCCAGCCCAGAAGTAAAGAATTAAGCCTCCTATACTATCTCAAACAAGCATGTCTTAATGTTTTTTTTCCAGAGCATGTACATTTTCTTGCACACTGTCAAAGGGACACCGTTTGAGACTCCAGATCAGGGTAAAGCCCGGTTGCTCACCCACTGGGAGCAGATGGATTATGGCGTCCAATTCACAGCTTCCCGCAAATTCCTGACGATCACGCCGATAATACTGTGAGTACAAAAGTGGTCCCTCAGATTGTACAGCTATTCCACATTCTTACTGAGGAATTCTGGGGTTGTAGGCCTTCAAAAGTAACTTTCACCAGCTAAACTCTGTTACTTTGCTATACAAAGAATGTTGCCATTTGCAGTGAGATAAAAGTGGAGATGGGAGCAGTATGGGACTTCAGAAAATTATGTATAAAGGCAAGGGAAAAGATGAAATGAATCCTAGGAACTCGTCTCATGGACTTAATTGACATCACCAAGCATAAGACCCTGAGGGTAACCGTGCTAGATGATGATGATGATGATGATGATGATTTATAGCCCGCCCAATCACTAGGAATCTGTGCAGGTTACAGCAGATTAAAATACATAAAATACAATAAAATTCAGAATTATCCCTTCCCACCCACCCCCTTCTCAAGCTAAAATGCAATTAAATCATCTCAGTTAAAACAATAAAAATACAATGGTGTTAAAATTAGGGGACAGGCTTGGTAAACAGGGCAATAAGATCATGTCACGGTTGTGCCATGTAGGGAGAGAAGTCAGGTTGGGAAGGCCTGAAAGAGCGGAAATATGGCGGATCTCCTCCAGCAGGTCGTTCCTTAGCTTTGGAGCAGCAGTAGAAAAGGACCTCTGGGTGACTGAAGTTAACCTGGATTTTTTTCAGCTGAAGTAGGTTCTTCCCAGAGGACCTTAAGGTGTGGGATGGACAGTACAGAAAAATGTGTTCCCTTAAGTATTCTGGACCCAAACCATGTAGGGCTTTAAAGGTGATCACCAACACCTTGTACCTTGCCCAGAAACTAATTGGCAGCCAGTGAAGGGACTTCAGGACCGGTGTTATATGGTCATTATGAGAAGTTCCTTGGTCATTACGAGATGAGTCCAAAGGCAGTTTAGTCCCATTTTCTGTTTCATGCAGTGGCCAGCCAGTTGGTGAGGGGGAAACTCATAAACAGGATCAGCACTTGGAAAAGGGTTTTTGGTTAGTTTGGTTGGAGAGGTGCAAGTTAGAATAGAACTCCCAGAATCCCTCACCCAGCATGGCCATTGGCTGTGTACTGATTGAAGGATACAGAGAGTTTTATTGAGGTTGGGGAGGAAGAATAAATAAACTTTTCCCAAGTTTTGAACAGAACATAGTTGCAACAGCTTTTCCCCAACTTATGGCAACCCCATGGATTTCATAAGTTTTCTTAGGCAAGGAATACTCAGATGTAGTTTAGCTAGTTCCTTTCTCAGAAATGTAACCTACAGCACCTGATAGTTGTTGACAGTCTCCCATCCAAGTACTAACAAGAGCTGACCCTGCTTACCCACAAAGATCAGATGGGATCTGGTGCCTTTAGGGTATTTAGGCAATTACAGGAGGCATAGCCTCACATTGTAGCTGCACACAAAGTGGGTTTCCCAAATAACATTATATTACAGTGGGTCTTTGGTACCCACTGGGGTTTGGTTCCAGGACCCGCTGTGGATACAAAAATCCATGGATGCTCAAGTCCCATTATATACAATGGTGTAGAAAAATGTTATACTCTTTCAGCCTCAGAGGAAGACAAAGGCAAACCTCTCTGAACAAATCTTTCCAAGAAAACTTTAGGGTCACTATAAGTCTGAAACATGAAGGCACACAACAAAAACAAACAAAACTATGTGAGGATTACTGCTAAGTTCAGAGGGAACAGGGAAGGGATGTCGGATGACATTGTCTGATATTGTCTTTAGTTAAAAGAGCCCTGGTGATCAATCTCCATGAGCACTGCCTACATTCCAACACTGCTCCTCACAGAATGACCCTAACTCTTTTACTCCCAGTCTCAAGAGGAGCAGTATTAAACTTTCATGGGGTTATAGTACAGCCACCATGTGGTGAACATTTGAATGCTACTATGTGGCTCTTACTAGGCTTTGGTAATTTTCATTCTTCAAGGAAGCAACAAGTAATATTAGCAATGTTCTTCTCACTATGAGAAAGTTTTTACAAACAGTAAGTAATTTTCAAAAACTATTTGCAGGCCAGAACTTATTCTGATCCAAATTCAAACATGGTTGTTGCATTGCCTTTGCAGGAAGCAGCATTTCTGTTTCCTGCACAGAAAATGCTGTTTTCTGCACAGAAAAGTGATAAAGTTGCACAGAATTAGTCCTGAACTTCAAAGGTTCTCCTCAGTACAGGATTCTCTTCATCAAGTTTTCCCAACACTCAAAAAAGCACATTTTTTAAAAAACACGCTTTTAAAAAAATCTTATCAAATATTACATTTGAGCCTCAGCTCTTACACATATCTTTCTACTTCCTAGCCTGTTTGGAAGAAATGAGGTGAACTGGGTGTCTAATTCCAGAACTAGGCCTACTTCCAGGCCTCTGCAAGGGTTCTGTCAGTGCTGGACACTGGTATACATAATTGCTTTTGCATAAGCTTTATTGGCGTTAAATGATACAGTAGATCCACAGCAGCAAAGCATCCCAACCCTTTTGGTGACAGAGTCCAATATCTACTCACAGCCAATGGTAAAATTGTGCCTCCAAGCTAATTCTAACCAGACTATCCCTTGGTCAGCAATCAAATTCAGTCCCTATTGTTGAACTTATGAGAAGTCCTTGGGTTGAGATACACAAAGCAAGACCAATGGAAGATGGGCTTTCAAGGGTTACATAGTGCAGAAATAAACAAAGTGCATAAGCATGATCCTTCTCCTGCCAATAGGAAAGAGAAATGTCCAAGCATATTTGCAATACAGAAATATTCACTCCCCTAGTTGGTTCTCAACATTCATCTTTTCTCAGTCTAAAATGCAAAGGGAATGAAAAAAGTATCCAGCAAGGTCTCTTAATACAATTTAACCCTTTTATTCCACTGGGCAGATGTTAGCGTTTAGCCATGATGCCAACAAGGAATCTAAAATCCCTCTGCCTGGCACCAAAGACTCAACTCACTGTACTTAGTAAACTTGCATTTTAGACTACCACTACATTAATCCCACCATGGAGAGTGACCTTGAAGGAAAAAGTTGTTTTTCAAAGGTTGAGAAAGGAACACAAAGCAATACAATTCACTCTTCTTTTCTTCTTTTCTCCCCACTCCTCTCCCCCCAGTTATTTCCTTACCAGTTTCTACACAAAATATGACCGGATACACTTCATCATCAACACCATCTCCTTGATGAGCGTCTTGATCCCCAAGCTACCGCAACTGCATGGTGTCCGCATCTTTGGGATCAACAAGTACTGAGCTTGGGTGTATTTTTTTTTTAAAAAATCTCTTCTGATGAGCTGTGAGAGTCCAGTGTGAGGACCCCCACTTCCTTAATTCTGGCTGCATCTTCAGGATACAGATCCATGGCAGCTCTTTTCAGACAGGCATATATGACACAGGATTCCAAGATCCAAGAAAACTTAACCAGCTCAAGCAATGCCTGAATCCTAGATAGAGTTTAAACTTGCAGAGAGACATGGGGAAGCTAAAACTGATTAGCATTATTAGTATTATTTTTCTTCCTCCTGAGAATCTGAAAATAGAAGCAGGCAGTCCTGCATTTTGAAAGGTACTTATAGCTTGTTCTCTGGGGATGAAAGACATTCAGCCCAGAAGGCAGAACACACGTAGAAAGGTAGGAGCCTGTTACAAGGTGATATTTAGGATGATAGCAAATGCACTTTAAGATGAAACTGTCCCACCTGGGGAATTTTGACTTGTTTGTTGGAAGGACTTCATCAGAAATTTTGCAATGTGCACTGGGAAAAAGGGAGACAGAGATCTCCAAAGCTGCAAACCCTAGATGATCATTCATTTATTCCCTTTAGTTATTTGTTAGGCAGGTGGAAGAGAATCCTGTTCCTTTCATTTTTCACTTACAAAGCCATGCTCCCCTGAATTGTCTTTTGAAAGCTTTTGCTATAGGGGAAGGGCTTTTGGTGGTAAAATAAAACTGGGCAAGAGAGGAAAAAACAGGAAATTCTTGACATTTTTGATGCACTTGAGTAAGCATAGTTCGACAGTCACATGACTGATATCTCTGCTGCAGTGTCTTTCCCGACTCCAGAGCCAACAGCTGAATGACCACTCTCTTGATGTACAGATGACTTACTATGATCTTGCACAGTGACAGGGGTGGAGAAGATCAAGATGAGGCCAAAAAACCCAAGCCTCTTTGGCAAACTCTCTCTCTTTCAGAATTCCAGCATGTGCCGGTGCATTTGATTAGGTAGGTACCTAATCTGGATTATCGCAGATTCATAGCAGCACTGTGGTTCAAAGAGTTGACTGTGACCACTCTGGTATTTTTGAATCCCTTTACTTATGTGGCAGATTGGGCTTTGCCTTAAGTGCACCACTGTGTCAGAATAAAGTTCCCTTGCCCTGCATTATTTAGAACACTGAGAGTTTCCTATGTTCCTGTCCAGCAACCAATGGCTGCTTCTGTCAGCCTGCTTTCTAAGCCTACAGTGGGTCTCAGTTTAACAAAGAGAAGATGGATTCTCTTCTATTAATGCAACAAGTGCATCATTTACATCTGCAGATCTTTTATTTGTTTGGAAGAAAGCAACCACCACCACCACCACCACCACCACCACCACCACCACCCCAAACTATCATATAATATGGCTTGTACTGGCAGAAGTCTTTAAAGCACAGGCTGTAATCAAACTACCCTTCTGGACATCAGGAAAACCCTTTATGTTAAGTTTTGATTATCAGCATTACGGATGTATGAGCTTGCTTCCAGTTGGGAAGGATACATCCTTGTAGAAAATGTCTGGAAATACCCTGTCCACATCATGCAAACGCATAAATTGCTAGCTAGAAGAAAAGGTTTAGAATTAAACAAGGCTGGAATATTTTCTGACATCTCTCTACTAGAGCTCCTAAAAGTCAGAAGCTGACACTAGAACTCAACCTCTGACTCTTGCTTCCTTGCTACTCCTCTGAGATAGCATACAAATTTTAATCCTAATGCACTTGAAGATTATAAGCTTTTTTGCCTTAGAGAAATAAACACTTCCATACCTTCTCAGAAAATAGCAGAATGATGTCTAGAATATCACTTCTGCTTTTAGGAGTTTCTATGGGGAGTATATGTTTTTCTGCTACCAAATTTGGCTCCATCTACTTAATTAAATGTTTAAAAAGGATTAAGCCTATTCCGGGAAAGGGAAGCACTACTAAGTGAATATGGGGGAGTAAATATGTACTATCACAAACAATGTTTCAGAGGGAATCCTTCATAGAGTGGTGGGAGAAAAAGACAAAATGGGAATGAAAAGTGGAGGAACTAAGATAATAAAGTAGCTGGGAAACATTACTTTTTTTGAAATACAGTGTACACAGAATCATCCAGTAGCCATGCTGTCCAGAGGAGTCTAGGAGGCATAGTCCAAAATAGTCACTTTACTAAGATTTGGTTATGAGTTGCAAGAAAACTCTCATTTGAGCAGATCTCTTTGGGGCTTCTCAGCTCTCAGTATCTATTTTGGTAATCACATTGCAAACACCTAATGCCTGTGCCAGTAAGCTAGGAATCTAAGTTTCGATCTTTGCCAACTGAGCTAACTCCATGTCCTTGGAGTTTTCTCTCCAGAGACGGGGTGAGAAAGGAGTGCCCAGCATCAGCCCTTACAATTGGTAGACCTCAGGATTGGCCAGGCCAAGTATAAATGCCAGAAGCCTGGCTCATTTGCCCTTGTTTGTTTCACACATCAGGAATGTTCTTGCTGTACAAGGGCTGCAGTGGATGAGCTTGACTGCAATAACCTAGTGCTGGCTACTGCTTCCTGTCCAGATCTGGTCCTGGGTAGGGCCACCCTCTGGACTTATTGGTCCCTTGTCATTCTAATGTACTATTAATATAGACACTGACAATTAGAGTGTGAGCACGTGAATGTGCAAACTAGGAAGACAATTGTAACTTTAAATTTCCAAGTAGACAATATATATTGGTGATGACAGGTTTTGCCCAGAACTTGCCATCTAAGCACAGAGATGGAGGCAGGATCCTCCCAGTATAATTCTTCTCTGAGAGAAGTGACTTTCCCAGTTCATCACACCCATCTATAAAGTGGCAATGAGGATTAAATTTGTAAACTATTCACCAAAATCCCAGCACAGTTAAGCATTCTGAGCTCCATTAACCAGTTGAGCCTATATTTTTACCACTGTCTTAAGACATCTGGGCAGCAGGGTACTTTTAATTATTTATGAAAAGGGAATATAACAAGAATTAGCAGCATGTGGAATATAATGAGGAAGAGAGACAGAGATATGTGTCATCCACTGTCTCTTTTAAAAAAAAAAAAAACACATTTTGAAAATGTTAATTTATTTGATGTGGGCTTTTTTAGCTAATAGAGTGTTGTGCTAGAGCTTTAATTTTTTGTTTGTTTGTTGTCGTTGCCATTCTTCATTCTGCTATTAAGAAACTGATATTATTGTGTCATATTTAAAGTGGAAGACTAATGCACATCTCCCAAGTTTCAGTGATGTGATTGTGCAGTTCAAACAGCTGTACGCTACTAAATGCTGAATATCAGTAATGATTTTAAGAAGCAAACGAACGCACAGTTTTAACACCAGCTCTTGCTTTGATGACAAAGCAAAATGTGAAGAAGAAATGATCTGTTGATCAACATTACACATGGCTCTAAAATGAATCGCATAAAGGGCTTGTATATTAGTGTTCTTTCAGTATAGATGGTCAAGGGCTTAAACACAGTTCAGAGGTTGCACTCTGCTGTAGTAGATTTGACAAATTCACACAAATCTGTGGGACTGGTACCCGTGGTTTCACTTACCTATGTCCAAAAAATACTTTCTGTCTAGGCATTTTCTAGGTCCTCCAGTGTAAATCTATGGTATACTTCTAGCAAAAATTGACCATAGAGTTGTGCTGGAGGATCTAGAAATGGCTTGAGGTGCTTCTCTAGGAATCTCCAGGTCCTCCAGTGTGACTCTATGGCCAATGTCTAATGGAAGTAATTAATTTCAGTAGGGTTTGCTGTTGTCTGCATTTCATGTTTCCACAGTAAGTTCGGAAACATATCCTCCATGGATACGGGGGTCATACTGTATTTATTTTTGAAAGCTATAAATTGTTGACTGCTGGAAAAAAAAAGAAAAGCACTGCTTGTTAAAATTATGTCTGTGTACAAGTTCGTCTTCATGTAATTTCATCACAGGCTCCTTCTTGCATCACCCAGTGGAGACCGGTAGCTCCGCTGTCAGGGTACCAATGAATCTGCTCTGGTCTAAATCCTAAACGGGCCATCCAAGGTGCTGAGCCTATTTTGAGGGGTGACTTCAGCACAATGGATAGCTCTTTTAAAGTTCACACTGAAATCCAGAGTCAGTTGACCATCCAGCTGGCGTTAAAGCAATTAGCCTCCACTGACATTGGCACATTTTCATTCTTTTATATAAGGGGAGACAGTTATGGCTCTCCAGATGTTAATGGACTGCAGTTTCCCACAATCCCTTGTCATTGGTCCACTGTTATTCCAGATACCAAGATCATTGGCCAGTGTCTTGTTCACAGCCAACAGTGTTGTTGAGACACTCAACATCATTCATGTGTTCAGTTGGCCGCTCAGATCCATAGGCTTTAGATCCATGAATTTGATCACTGGCAGATCATCATGCCCCATATTAAATGGCAGCAATGTGTAAGCAGATATGATGAAGAATGCATGTTCACATCAACACCATTTAATAATATGGGGTGCAATTATCCGTGTTTTCCCCCGAAACTGAACCTCCATGAATCCAAAGGGTCAACTGTAAATATAAGCCAGGGTTCCACAGGAATAACGGCTGATCTCGAATGAGCCACATGCTGCTCCATGCTGCCTGATTTTTCTCCCTTGCAGCAAAAAAAGCCAGAGACCATCTATCTGTCCAAGGCTGATTTGTTGTGAAGTCTGAGCTTGGCAGGAGCGAGCACTCTAGCTTGACTTTTCCCCAACAAACCAGAGAAATAACCCATTACCTGTTGAATGATTATTCCTCTGGCTTGTGAAACAAATAAACTGTAGTATCAGCTCTTGCTAGGTTCAGTCATGGAGTACCAGTATGCTGGGTCGCCCACAAAAAGTTGGAATTCTTCAGAATTGTGTTGTGACATCCAGTGTTGTCATTGTCCATGAGAGTTCCTGGAAATAGTGGTACTGTCACAACAAAATGGAGTCTGGAAAGGGAAGGAGCATCTTTCAGAAAATTCTGATATTTTATTTTATTTGTTTGCAATATATGGCTGCCAGGTTTCTGCTCTGGCAAAAGTTATGTCTAGTGCAAAAAAAGAGAACTCTCTTGTTAATGTTAATGTTAACCAAGGCAAGACCATATGATGGCTGAATTAAAAATCACTATTGCTATTGCTGCTGAAAAGGTTTTTAACTATTGGGAGTCAGATGGCCTTGTCCACCTGCTTCAAAGTACTCAGAAATCAATTTGTAGATCATGAGTATTCTTCTGTATACACCTGCTTTGTCTAAAACAGTCTTAATTCCCTACCACATTATTGCTTTCTGGAAGGACCCAGAACATAGAGAACACTTTACAGTATAGTCTCTGCTTTTCCTGTTTGCCCTGAAGTTGGCATATCATGGAAATAGCATCTTCAAGAGGGTGATTTTCAACAGGAAAGTGATGTATGTCAAACCAATTAAACTTGTTGCAATCTGGACTGGAGTCTATTCTGAATACATCAAGTTGCTTTTTGTGGATTATCATATAGGATTGACTTGGAGAATTGGACACATCTGTGACACAGTGGCATCACTAGGGGGTGCAGCCAGCACTGGATGATACTGAAGAAGTGTGACACCCAATTGGGCCCTCCTCTTGCTGGTGAGAACGGCAAAGCGCTCCCTTCTCATCTTTGCTATCCTCTCTTACAGCTAAGGAGAGACCCAGCCACACCCCTCCAGCGTCATTGTGGTGGCAACACCCTTGTGAGGAGGTGTATACCCGCCATGGGAAAAGAGGGGACCGAGCATGCCCTTTTGGCTGCTGTCAAACCCTGCACTGGGTGACACTATGCGTAGGGACACCACTCCGAGGACAAAGTAAGAATTGCCATCTTACAAAATGTTGGACAGACTGTGTCTGCCTACTAAGTGTCAAGCCTATATTCCAAGTTTTGCCAAGTACCTAGATCAAATAGTCAAAAGAGGTGACTGGACAGTCTGTACATGCAGATTTGTTATCATGGGCTCCCCAGAGATGCTTTGCCTAGATTGGGAATCAAAAAGGTTTAATAGAAGAATTCAATTGACTCTCTGGGGAATCACTTGATTCTCAAAACCATGTGGATTCTTAACTATGTCCTCAAGTTGTTTGTAGTTCTTTGCTCTAATCAGCAGAGGAGGGCTTGTTTAATTGGGAGTCAGTACCTGCCCTATGGTAAACCTGGCTTGAGTCTATCAGTAGTAGACACAGGAAAGTGCCTAGCTGGGGGTTTCTGGGAGTTTTGTCCAAAGAGTAACTTTTCTACATTCTGGAAAATAAATGTTCCAAAAGATCTTGTGCCGTGGTGACAGTGGGAGTGGAAAATACTGCAATATGTAACTGTGCCATTCCAAAAGCATGTAAAAGTATGTTTCATTTCAAAATGTTTACAATGGACAGTTCCAGATGATGGGACTCTGAATGATATGCTCTTTCTCCTATCCAAGTTAAAAGAGATCATCCCCCAAGATAGTCATGACAGACTCAGTTGGGCAGACTAGGTATGTAGGATGGCACAGAGAGAAGCTCAACCTCAGTGCTTCATGGGTCCCTAGTCAGAACAGTATGTAGTAAATCTGGGACTCTAGAAACAGTAGTATTGCCCTCTCCCCTCCCCCCCCCCGAAGCTTTGTTTACTGTAGAAGTAGAATCTTGTGAATTTAACTGACAATTTGACATCATCAGTTGATTGTCTACCTGTTGACAATTTGACATCATCAGTTGACTGGGATCTACATTTTTTTAAGCTGTATGCCCTTTACTTCACAAGGGTTTAGTTTTTAAAAAAAAGTCCGATTAATAAGCCCTATAAGAAAGCAGGGTATGGTATGAGAAAACAGCATTTGATGATATAGGCTGTTCATTAATTATATTGAAATAACCTATTGCATTGATTTGACATTATCTGTGAAATATAATTTTTAGAGTATGTGTTGTCAATGTCGTTTTCAGTGTGCTTTATCAGCTTTACATGGAACGACCTTGTGCTGGACATAGAACTGCAGTTGTGTTGATTTCTCCCTCTCCCCCCCCCCTTTCATTTTCAGATTTGCTTTTCTTTTATTGTGTACAAATAAGACTGAAAAGAACTATTTCATTTGGAGAAATTTCTAAGACAAAGTGTGGATATTATTTTTATGAGTCCTTTCTACAGTATTCCGAAACAAACTAATAAATCAGTATTCATGTAATATTGTGTGTACATTCCTTCAAGCTGTGGCTGTGTATGAACAAGCAGTAGTACAGCAAACCTTAGCTGCTTTTATTGCAGTTTTCCAAGAGATGGGGAAATTTCTGATAGAAGTACAGTTCCACAAGGGAAGAGAACAATTAAAATGGAAACCAAAACCAAAGTGAACAGAACATCCAAATATACCAAATGATTTATTACATTAACACAACAATTAATTGCCAAGTCTGACATAAAGTTTTGAGGCTACCAATGTGTAATGAAGAGAGCACCTATGGGTCACATAAGCGTTTGTCAGACTGTACTGTCCTGCGCTCCTCTAGTGGCTCGCAGGAAGCAGTTGTGCTTGTACCATTTCTCCTTGGCTGGCTGGTCCAACATGCCATTTGTCTGGAAGTAGAGTCACCGAGGCCTAGCCAGAGCCAAGTGATGGCAGCAGTACCAAGCAAGAGGCATCACCAGCCTCCTCTGTCACCAGGGGCCATTATGCACCAGACTGAGCAGGTGCGCTAGTTGAGGCTGCAGCAGTGTTTCATCCTGCAAATGGGTGCAGTGTTGGGATGTGTATGGGAAGAAGAAGCGGTCGCTGAGCCCTACCAGAAGCCATGATTCAGTGAACTTCCTTACACTCCTCTTTCTTCTCCCTTCAGGCAGAGATGGCTGCTCCAAGCATCCTTCTGTCTGTTCCCCTCCAGAACAGAAAAGGTTTAGGAAGCAGAACAGGAGGAGGAGGAGGTATCAGGGCCTCTGAGTCTCACACACTTTTTGAGCAATACTTGCACCGCGTATAGGGGTCCTGCCCCACCACACCAAGCTTGCTTTTAGTGACCCATTTTATGCAGGGTGAGTTGAACTTGGGTGCCAAGAGATGGGGGGGGGGGGGAGAACGATAATGCATAAGGGTGTAGTGGGGCATTAGCCACGGAGTGCACCAGCCAGTCCAAGCAGTTCCAACACTGTCATCTCCCTCCAACAGTTCTGGTGCAAGCTGACTGTGCCTGAATGTCGGTCGAACTTCTCACCCATCCAGGATTTTATGACATAATCTCCATTCTAAGCATGATCACGTTAATGAAGGAAAGTGCATACATACTGATTTGGGAGAACTGAATGGGACAACCTGAAACAACTGACTAGTCTGATTGCTGCTTGTCTGTTTCACCAGACAAAATGCATAAAAAATGGGAGGGTTAGTGTGCTCCTTTTCTCTTCCTGATTCACCTCTCGTGACACAAAATCCAGACAGCGATGCATGGTTTATAATGATGTCATGCCAGAATTGCACTTTTGCAGCTTTATTTTATTTATTTTTTTGAAAAAGTAAAGGTAAACCAATCACTAAGCACAAGGCAGGACAAACAGGACTGTGATAATAGCATTATTACACATTTTAAAAAAATGTCAAAATCATGCTTTTTAAAGTGCAAATGTAGCAAAGGTGCAATGCACAGTGTCAGCAATCAGCTGTTTTTCGTGTACAGTTGAAGAAGTGTTCAAACAGAAAAACCTGATATAATGACATATTCTGTCACTATCCTGTGTTTATCAGAAATATTTTTGACAAACAGTGAAAGGATATATCTAACATTTTATGGACACTGCAGCTAAAAAAGAACACATTAACAAAGTTCATGGTATCATATCCCTTTTTTAAAAAAGGACAAAGTGTTTAGTTGACTTTAGCCAAATCCATACCTACAAAATAATTCTGTTCCAATTTGCAATATCCAGCCCCAGTTTTGTCTTGTTTGTATCACACCCACGCACTATAATGTAATCTCCATTTGATTTTGAGATACACAATTTGTTAGCCCAAAGTCACACTGGTAAAAAAGCAAGTCCTCTACCTTATCCACGTGCTCACTGTATCAAATTATTGTCTGCCACACAATAATAGTGGCTGCACTTTTTCCCCTTCCCAGCATGCATTAAACCTATTAACCCAGTAGCCTTACTGGTTTTCCCATCCATCTTACAACCCATCTTGCACTCTCTCTGGATGGCTGCCCCAGCCAACCCTTTTCCTCTTTTAATCCCCTAGTGAATATGCAACAGAGTCAGCCTCGAGGAGAAGGAAAAATAAAAAAATGTTTATTTCTCCTTCTCCTTGGGGACATTGCTGCCACCTCCCCAACCAAGCCCAGCCATAAGATCAACTGAAAGTTTTTGTTTCAGTTTATTGTGCAGGCCGTGAGTCTGGCAGAAGTGGCATCTGAAACTACAACTCTGGCATCCTACGACCTAAATCACAGCAAAAATTCTTCCCTTCAAGTACCAAATAAAAGGCACACATGGTGGAATAGGGGTATGTGCTGTTCTCTCAAATATTCTAGTCCCCTTCCAGGAATACAACATTTCCCCCTTATTTATAAAGATGCATGCCATGTGCTCTGCTACCTCAGGTTGGGGGGGGGGGGTCCCCTCTGGCACTCCAGAAATTGATGAAATACTATTCCCATCATCCATGACCCTCACCAATTGGCACAGCTGGCAAAGGCTGATCAAAACTGGATGCCAACTACATCTAAAGGGTGACAGGTTCCTCAGCTGTGTTCTGCTGTATTGCTCAGTAAGAAGTAAACACTTCTTTATGAATTCAAAGCATGTATCTGTTGCTTCTCCACCGACCCACTCACCCACTGAGGTAATGTATAATGCATAAATCTTGAGTAAAGATTTTTTCCCCTGTCAATTTGATTTATTAATGTGCATACACACAGATCCACTGCCTAAGAACAAAAAATGGTGATACGCTTGCTGGATGGAGGATGCCACCCACCAATCCATCTGCCCCCCCCCCCCCAAAAAAAAAGCCCTCCATGCAACACCAAACTGGCAGGATACATGTTACAAAAGAAGTAGAAGGAGGAGGAAGAGGAAGAGGAAGAGGAGGAAGAGGAAAAACTGTGCAGTAAAAAGTAAAAAATAAAAGTAAAAAAAAGATCTGTTTAAACTCCTCAGGAGCTGAAAACAAGTGCTTTCACTCTGAATCCAGCAAATATCATGGCATCATCCTACAGGATCAGCATCAAGGTGAATATGAATTATGTTATATGTGTGGATTCAGCCTTTGAGAAGACTGTAGATTGTTGAATCTGGTGGTCAAACAATTGTGGGGTAAGATAATACAGTCAAAAGAAAAAAAATCAGAAGAGAAACACTTTTAATAGATCTTATGATTATATTACTAAACATAATGAAATATATGAATAGTATATGGCATAGGATATTCATGCATTTAAGAAACATGGAAAAATAAAAAAATAAAAAAACAGATTCAACCAATCGAAAATGTATTCAGTATTGGAATTAGAAAAGTCAGCATAAGGTTTAGATGTGACTGTGTATTATAAATTGCTTTATTAAATTATCTGATTAGCCCAAAAGGAAATTTTTCTAGGTTCTGCCATGGAAGTTATCAGCACATTCCCAGGTGAATGTGTACAGCCTTAGTCGTTCATATATCATGCTCTACCATGATATGATACCTTGTTATTCAGTTAGAAGATGGAGTACATACAGACCCACATACAGGGCACTGAGGACTAGGAAAGAGGCAGGATCTCCAGTTCCTGAAAGACCAGCTTCAGTTTTCTTAATGGTCACTCCACTCATTTCAATCATTGTTCCAGTTATAATCAGGTCCTCTCCAGTTAAGAGCTGGGCATCTACAGTAAAGTTCACTTCTCTGTTGCTTTGATTATTATCCAAGATGTTCTCAACCTTAGCAAACACAAAAGACGCAATATCAAAACAGTAATATCAAATCTGATCCATAATTTCAATGTCCATGATGGAAAACAACTGATGCGTAATTATCCCGAGACAGAGCATTCATTGTAAAAATCACTCGTGTGTTTTCCCCCTGTAAACACCGTAATGCGCTGGGATGTACCTCAGTCTTGCACAACAGTAAGGAAGTATGCAATTCAGAGTTCAGGAGAATTGATTCCCCAATTGGCATGGAAAGAACTACAGCCTTCAACAGGCTGGCATCCTGTTCAGTATTTATGAGAGGGTAAGCCAGATTTACAGTCTTGTAATTTATGGGATTCATGATTATGGTCAACAATAACCATATGTGAACTGAAAAATCTACCTCTTAAGCCAGGCAGTGCTCCCATAGAAAAGTTTTGAAGTGCTGCAGATCAGAGCACTGGGCATGACAATTGCACTGAGAGAAGCAGTTGTGGTAGGACCCTGGGGTGTCTCTGCAGCCTCCTGTCTCAATGTGCCCTATGACCAGGAGAGTGCTGCACTTGTCATTCCCCAGCTCCTTGATTCACAGCGCCTCTGAAACCCTTCAGTTGGGGTGCTGCCTGACTTAGGAGGTAAGTTTTGCAGAGGATAGTCATCAGCAGAAGTACATATCATTATGGGGCTCAATTGTCATAGTTAACGTCTGCTAGTGCAAGATCTCAACTGTAGTTCCTCAGCTTGGCTAGGGTGATCAGATGTCATAACCACAAAGGAGGTCAAGGCACTGCAAAATGTAGGCCATTCAAGAAAAATGTAGGACATTACAAATTAAAAGCTAACAACACTAATATAAATGTCAATTCATGCTTTTTTGTCATGCTCAAAATGGAGGATATTTTGAAATTCATGCCGGAAAGAAGGTTAAATGTAGGGCATGCACTGGAAAAGTAGGACATCTGGTCACTCTGAGCTTGGCTAGCAGCTAAAGTATATTTTAGAAAGACACAGCCTTTCGTATGAACTGCTGCCCTTTCACACTACACAGTTACAACATCATCATCTCACATGAACTGGCATGATTGCATCCTATGAAATCCTGGGCTTTCTAGTTTAATAAGGCATGAGAATTTTTCTGGCTGAGAATTCGAAATGCCCCTTCCTAAACTGCAAATACCTGGATTCTGTGGGATGGCACAATGTCAGTTAAAATGGAATCACAGCACTATACGTGTGTAGTATATTTGATGACCCAGCATAAGAATTCATACCAATTGTAGGCTTGTGAAAATATACACATGTGACACTATGCCATTTTTGAACCTCCTAGTCAGGAAAATATTTACTAATATGTGTTTCTCCCTGCTTTCCCCCCCCCCCCCCCCCTAAGTATTGTCCTGTGAAATATATAAGAAATATATGACTTGAGCTCTCACTTACCAGCGCCAGCTGCTTGGATACAATGTTCCTTCCCACAGATTCATCCAAGAGCATCAACTGTTCCTCTCCCAGTTCTGAGAAAATGAGGGAAACAGTCAATGGAAGGAAAGGGTTCCATTCTAGCATAAATGTCTGAAGCAGGGAACAGGCAAGATTTTTTTACCAGCAATAAGAGAGGAAAGAGACACTGTTTTTTCCATCAGATTGGGACATGCAAAAGAAGAAAAGTACTATTCAGTATTCTTTTTCACACAGCTATTGACCTTTCAGAGTATCAATTGAGGAGCAACTGGACAAATCTGTGAGAACATCTAAGAGAATATGAGCTGAGCTATTACACCATGATCTTATATTATTACATATATTACTATTTATCTAGATATTTATCCAAGACTATTAAATAAATCCAGGACAATTAAACAGATCTAGTTCCTCTCTTTGCTCAAGGAATTATTCTCCAGTTGCACTGTTATAAACTCTCCTGGTCCTTCTTGTTTTAATTCTTTAACCTACCTATGGGCTGCCTGTGCCCAATCCAGGTACCTTAAATTTAGAGGTAACTTGGCTGCCTTCAACAACAACAGCCCTCCAGATGTTGTTGGACTGCAACTCCCAAGAGAAATTCTGGGAACTGCAATAGCTTCCCTGAGTCCCAGTTTTGAGGAAACGGTGGGATGATAACAACAACAACAACAACAACAACAACAACAGAATAACATCTGGAGGGTTGCACAATCCCCACCTGCTCTCTATAATCATCATAAGACAGACATGGGAATGGGACCTTTAAAAAAAGTGAACTGGTGTTATGTGTGTTAGCCTCCTTACACTCCTCCTCTTTTGATATCAGAAATGCAGGTTAATTTGCCCTTCTATGACCCTATTGCAGATGTCATTACTAAGATTCCTTTATCACACATAAGCTAGCAATAGGAGTCGCCTGGGCCCTGTTGTTCCAGACATGCTTGAGGAGGTATGGAATGCTCACAATGGGATGATGCCAAAGAGTCAACAGCCCTGGCATCTTCGCCCGCTAATCTGATTTCAGAGTGATGTGCTTCCATCACTCATATTCACACCTCAGTGTTACCTCCCCAGAAAACTGACTTCAAAGCGATCCAAATCCATTTCAAAGGAAACACCCACATTTGGCTTTTTCTATACCTTGAATTTTGCCCCAGAGCTAAAATTCCCTATATATACTGGTCCTTTTCTTTGTTCCCCCTGCTTAGTCCAGTATCAGGTAACCATGCTGCTAGTCTGCTTGGCTAACCCCTCTCTCGCTTGCCAACCACCATTTGAGTTCCTTTTATCTCCAGACATGTAACAAGCGGAGCAACTATTCAATATTTCTATGAGTTTGGCCTTCTCTGTTCCAATGTAACACCTTTGAATTTCCTAGTCCTTATGAGCGTGCATGGTTGGATGATTGTTGATTTCTCTCTTTTACAACAAAATTTAAAAGCCTGCTTCTGGAATCCCTTGTGTCTCTGGACTTGGTATACATAGGAACTAGTTCCAATGGCTAAGTAACCCAGCCACTACCAATGAGCTAGTTCATGATTCTCAAACATACATTGGCATTTGAGTGTCCTTTTTTGGACAGTGTACAATCCTGGGTTACATATGGAATGCTCATAAATGTAAGAAATCAGGGCTCTTGTTCTCCCTGGATTTGTCCATTCTGTCTCAGATTAAAAATCAGATAAGGTCCCTACCTGTGGAATCTGGGAGTTCTTTGCAGCTAAAGTTTAGATTCTAGAACCTAGACAAATGTCTCATTTGTTATAGTTATCGTGGAAACTAAGAGTGGAACAATCAGCCCACATCACATCACTCTATTCCATCGTATTTCTGCATTTGTCTACAAATTATTTAAAAATTCACCTAAAAAGTTATATTTAAATAACTATTTTTTCAAGTTTTCTCTCAAAAATATGCATTTTAAAACACACCTAAACATATTTTTAGTTAAGAAATGCAGTAGAACATTTAGAAATCCAGAAACTGATAGATATCTCAGTAGAGATATTAAGTCAGCAGGTGTGTATCATATCAGTTTGTATCTGGATTTATAAAGACTGGGTTTCTGAAGCCTTCCTGTTAGAAAGTAAGAAACAAATACCATCCTGTCTCAAGTCTTTGGTGGCATTACTACTAATTGGCTCCCTCTACAAGAATCAGGTGGGAAATTTGAAGCAGTTTTGATTTTGGAACGCAGCACTTGTCTGAAAGATCAGAGCTTATATAACTGTGTCAGAAGTGTCTCATGGGCTGAAAGGCCCATTAATGAACTACATGCATCCTAATGGTCTTGGTAGTTTTAAAGACATGATCCTTACCATCCAGAGCTCCCAGAAAGTAGAGGACCGCTTCTGCAAGTTTAGTGATAATGGCTCCACTGGGATCTTGTAGGTTCTCCACCAGACCTTGCAATTCTGGTTTGTCAGCCTTCAGCTTGCATCGGCCAGGGCCTTCAAGAGCCTCCTCTAGCTAACAGGATAAAGAAAAAAGGAAAAGATGTTAATGCCAACCTCTTACATGGGATATTGTGGCACCCATATGAAAGCAAGGGCTGCTAAATGATGAAGTTTGAATCAAGAGCAAGGAATGGAATGGAATGGAAAAGCTGGGCATGGAGAAATGGGAAGAATGTTGAAAGCCAAGTTGATTTTTTTGTCCTTCTAATCTTCAGATCAGATATGTTAGAGGAACAAGGCTGCTGCTGACATGAAAGTGATCAGCAAGAAGCCAGCAGCAGCCCCATGGTTTTAACCTCCCTGCCATAAAGATTCCCCTGAAGTTTGGGAAGGGGCTCCCATGGAATGCCATTCTTAGGAAGCACACTAATGGCTGCTGGGGTGCAGAGGTGAAAGCCTGCACTTATTTCATCCTCCTATGCAAGAACAAAGAGTTGGAAATTATTCCTCACCACTGCTCTTTATTATTTTTAATGGTATGTCTTAATGGTATTGAATGTTTAATATAATTATGATTTTACCGAGTTCTAGATTTGAGGAAAAGGCAACATTTAAATAAAGACAGTAATAGTAATAATGGTAAAAGCTTGCCTAACATTCATTCACTAAAAGAATATTGGACTTTGCAGGAGGAAAAACCCAATATTTTAACAGAAAAAACAGTATATTTTGTGCAGAAAACCGTATTTTGTGCCAAATCACATTGATTTCTATGTGAAAATGCACGGGTTTTTGCACGTTAATTTTTTATCCTGAAATTTTAAAAAAACCTCAAGGAGTTGACCATTCTCTTGCCAGGGTGTTTGGTGTGTCAAGAACCTTTTTCTCATGAAGGAAAAAGGCATTTATGAGTACAGTGGGCCCTTGGTAACCTTGGTTTGGTTCCAAGTTTGGTTTGGTTTGGTTTGGTTCCATGACCCCTGTGAGTAGCAAAATCGATGGATGGTCAAGTCCCATTAAATACAATGACATAGTAAAATGGCAAATTCAAGGTTTGAATAATATATAAAATGGCAAAATCAAGGTTTGCTTTTTGGAATGTATGCATTTTTGGAATATTTTCAAACTGTGGGTGGTTGATCCATGCATAAAATATCTGTAGAAACAGAGAACTGCCTATACTCTTTTTACCCCTACTGTTGAATAAGCACTGCACAGAGAATTATAGATTGTCCAAGAGATAATCTGGGCTGTGTAACATGTTACTAAAGCTTATATATGACAGTAATTGTATAGCAGAGAGCTGACTGGATAGTCTCTTTCAACTCTTTGATTCTATGAGAGAAATTTCTAACTTCTATTAATAAAACATGACACTAGTTTCGAACACACTAATGGGAGAGATGCATGGAGACAATATGACAAAGTATGTGGGAAAAGAAGGCCAATGTGCCAGTCTGCACACTCTACTGGAAACAAATCATGTGGAAACCATTAGGCTAAATTCACAATGAGAATATTTTTACCTGGAGCTCTAGCTTTTGTAAGAGGTACTTGTCCCTCATCACAGCCACAAAGCTATTTAGAAATGTGCCACGTAAATTTGCAGATAATAAGGAAAACTGTTTGCATTCCCGTTTAACTTCCAACTGTAGGTCTTCATTGTCTCTGATAACAACTGCAAACATAGATATGGAAACAAGGTTGTGAGAGGTCAGGGATGGATGCTGTGAACCCATTTAAGGAAGAGACACATCACAGGGCTGAGCATTGAGATATTATTATTCCATGCTATTGAAAATATTGTATTTATACCACCATGCAAGCTCAACATAAAATATTCCCAGCACAAGCACTAGGAGGTGTTTCACTGATAAATTAAATTCCAATTTTTACATAGTGTAGAGTCTTTGAAATTCATAATTTCTTCAAGAGTGATGACTTGACGTGATAATTGTATTGACTAATTGTACTGACTTGCTAACTGTATTGACAAGGTCTCCAAGATGGCATCCTCAGAGGCCACTATGCCTAAGGATACCCCCTGCCTTGGCATATGGTGAGACTTTTGCCCTTCCTGATTGCTAATTTTGGTGAAAGAGAAAAAAAATAAACTCTCAACCTGGCGTGCTGCAAAGTGAAGGTTAGCTTCCAATGCCATATTTCTTTTCAATAATGCTTTCAATTTGCACTATGAACTCTACTTCAATATGACCTTTCTCCATCAGTGTTGTTTTTCCTGTTATTTTGATAATACAAACAAAAACAGTGGCAAGAGTACTATGTATCGGACTGTGATCAGAGCCTATTAAATTTTGGTGGAACCAAAACCTCTTTTAAGATAGTTATACTACAATAGTGGAAGGACCCACTAGTTGAAGACCTGTGAGCAATGAGATTTTTAATCTGTTAACACCTGTAGTTTCTCCCCACTTGCCCACAACCCCCCTTATTGAGTCTATCCATCTGGTTTGTGATCTTTGTCTCTTTCTTCTACCCATTACCTTTCCTAGCATTATTATTTTTTTCTAGTGATCTGTGCCTTCTCATGACCGAAGTATGATAGTTTCAGCTTGATCATCTTAGCTTCCAAGGACAGCTCTGGTCTGATATGTTCAAGAACCCATTTGTTTGTCTTCTTGGCTGTCCATGGTATGCTAAGTATTCTTCTCCAGCACCCCATTTCAAATGAGTTGATTTTCTTTCTGTCTGCTTCCTTCACTACCCTGCTCTCACATCCGTACATGGTAATTGAGAATACAATGGCCTGAACGATTCTGACTTTAGTGCTCAGTTGTATGTCTTTGCTCTTCAGTATCTTTTCCAGTTCTTATTTCTTGACTGCAGTCTGCATTCTGGTCAATGTTTGATCCTAGATATGGGAATTCTTCAACTATTTCAATTTCCTCGTCTAGATTGAATTTGTATATTTCTTCTGTGGTCATTATTTTTGTTTTCTTTATGTTCAGCATCAGACCTGCATTTGGACTTTACACACTTTACAGGCCAGAACCATAGAATCATAGAATCATAGAATCATAGAAATTTAGAGTTGGAAGAGACCACAAGGGCCATCCAGTCCAACCCCCTGCCATGCAGGAACTCCCAATCAAAGCATACCCGACAGATGGCCATCCAGCCTCCGCTTAAAAACCTCCAAGGAAGGTGACTCCACCACCCTCCGAGGGAGTGTGTTCCACTGTCGAACAGCCCTTACTGTCAGGAAGTTCCTCCTAATGTTGAGGTGGAATCTCTTTTCCTGCAGTTTGCATCCGTTGTTCCGAGTCCTGTTCTCTGGAGCAGCAGAAAACAAGCTTGCTCCCTCCTCAATGTGACATCCTTTCAAATATTTAAACAGAGCTATCATATCACCTCTTAACCTTCTCTTCTCCAGGCTAAACATCCCCAGCTCCCTAAGGCGTTCCTCATAGGGCATGGTTTCCAGACCCTTCACCATTTTAGTCGCCCTCCTTTGGACATGCCCCAGTTTCTCCACATCCTTTTTGAATTGTGGTGCCCAGAATTGGACACAGTATTCCAGGTGGGGCCTGACCAATGCAGAATAGAGTGGCCATCTTTGATCCTGGTGTGCAATACACTCTCATTTTCTTTTTTCCCCCTGCTACCATCCTTGGACTCAAACAGGCTTTGTTCACTTTTAGAGTACAACAAAATGTGCCAAGCAACCAAGGACCCTCTCCCAAATTGACTAGTGACTAGACAATGACTTATTTGCCATTTTCAGCTCCTTTAAATTTATCCCATCTCCACCTTAAGCCATTTTAAAAATCCTCACCACCATCATCACTACGGAGTTTATCATATGACGGAATTTGGGGGCATAATGCAATGGCAATCTGAACGCAATCATGGGGTTTCATGTTATTGCGAATGAGTGTATCTCACCCAATTTCAGGCAATGGGAAGTCATTCCGAATGCAATCATGGGGTTTCACGTAATTGCGTATTAGAGTATCTCACGTAATTTCGGGCAATGGGAGGTCATTTTTGGGAAATGGGAAGTCATTCTGAATGCATTCCAAATGCAATAAGATTTCACGTAAATTCACTAAACTAGCGAATTCACGTAATTGCGAATTGGCTCCATCCGCAATTCAGAGAAATTCCTCCCATGTGATAAACTCCTACAACCACCACCGCCAAGAGGTCTGATGAAGAAGAACTCTGCTGTTAAGTAGGAATGCAAGAGAAAAAGAAAGAAAAAGGATTTACCTGCATCAGCATAAAATTGATCTTGTTCTGAAATGTAAAGAACAAGGATTTGGGGGTAGGGGGAGAAAAAAATGAGAAGAGGTTCAGAAATTAGAAGAAGTTGAAATTACTGTTGCGTGTGGCTCCAATTTCATTTCATTTCCATGCCTCTATAGGTGGACTTATATTCTTTCCACACCTTGGCATCTAGCATAATACATTTTCTGTTTCTTAAAACCTGCAGTGCAATCCTAATCAGGTTTATTCAGAAGGCCTCTAATTTCAGTGGAGCTTACACACAAATAAGTGTCCACAGGACTGCAGCCTTGGGTTGTAATTCCAAGCGCACTTATTTAGAAGGAAGAGTCGCTGAACTCAATGGGATTTATATCATATGAAAACATGTTTAGCATTGCACTGCTAGCACACTTGCTACTATTGAAAATATTTTGTCAGACAAGATTTCAAGGTAAAGATTTGCATTCCTGAGACTCAGAATGTATATATACTGCAGAATTAATGCTTTAACTACCATGGCCTGCTATAACTGCTATGGAATTCTGGGATTTGTAATTTTATGAGCAATTTGCCCTTCTCGCTCATAGAGCTCTGGTGCCACTACAAACTATAAATCCCAGGATTCCACATGATGGAACCATGGCAGTTAAAGCAGTGTCAAACTGCAAGCAAGCATACTTATACAGTCGGCTCTTGTTATCCACTGGGGTTTGGTTCCAGGACCCTCCGTGGATAACAAAATCTGTGGATGCTCAAGTCCCATTAAATATAATGGCACAACAAAATGGTGCCCCATATATAAAATGGAAAATCAAGGTTTGCTATTTAGAATTTATACTTTTTGGAAATATTTTCAAGCCGTGTATGCTCAAATCCGTGGATAAAAAAATCTGTGGATAAGCACGGCCAACTGTAAATTTACTCATAAATTGATAAACCACCATCTCCCTAAGGATACAGTCTGCACTTTGGAAGTGCTTGGTAGAAAGCTCTAGATGTAGAGACTAAATTAGTCTGCAGTCTCATAAGCACTGACTTGGGTTGGTGGGCCAGTCACACTCCTTTCTGAGGAAGCCTATTTTTTCTACATTTAATAATAATAATAATAATAATAATAATAATAATATTTTTTATTTATACCCCGCTCTTCAGCCAAGGTTATCAGAGCGGCTTACAATTTGTTAAACAAACAAGCTTCATTTATATACCGCTTCACACCACCTAAGCAGTGTCTAGGCAGTTTACAACTGTAAGCTAATTTGCCCCCAACAATCTGGGTACTCATTTTAGCGACCTCGGAAGGATGCAAGCCTGAGTCAAGCTTGGGCCCTTTGCTGGTCTTGAACTCGCAACCTTATGGCTTTGAGTGAGTGGCTGCAGTACAGGCATTTAACCACTGCGCCACCAGGGCTCCATTTATTCATGTTGTGGTGAAATCTTCTGATACTACACTGTTATAGGACTATGTTCCGCTTTAATTGCCATGGCAACATTCTCTGGAATTCTGTGATTTGTAGTTTAGTGAGGTCCAAGAACTCTCTCACTAAACTCACTAAACACTAAACTCCTTTCCCTAAACTGCAAATCCCAGGATTCCATAAGATATTACCACAGCAGTTAAAGTGGAGTACAGAACAGGGTTCAAATCGCTCCTTGGCCTATTGGATGACCCTGGGCAAGGCACACTCTCTCAGCCTCAGAAGATGGTAATGACAAGCCCCCTCTGAAGACAGTTGCTAAGAGAACCCCGTAACAGGTTTGCTTTAGGGTTACCATAAGTCGGAAATGACTTGAAGGCACACAAGAGCAACAAACAACCGCGCTGTAATATGAGACAGCCGTAATGCAAGCTTGAAGAACATGTGCAAAATATCAACTGGTTTGGAATATGGCAGCCAGAATATTGATGGAAGCTTGCCCAAATCATTATGTTTGTTTCTAAGTATTAAAGACTTGCATTAGCCACCAGTTTGTTTCCAGATATAATTAAAAATGGTGACATTTAGTTTTCATTACCTAGTCCCAGATTAAATTAGGCTTAAAGAGCTGCCTAGTACTCTAAGCAGATGCCCCACAAGGTCTCCTCTGGAAGCCTGATTCCAGTGGCTCCCATCTTTAGGTTAAAGTGAAGTGTGTGGCTACCAGGCACAGGTTTTTCTCAGATGTGGCATCCAAATTTTGAAATGCCCTTTGGGTTTAGGCAAACATTTACAATGCTGGTTTTGGGCATCTGCTGAAAGGCTCACATTGGTCTCTCTGATCACACTGAGTTCAAAACCAACACACAATATTCAAATTTAGTGGCCACATCAAATTCAAAAGATCCTTCTCCTGACTTACATGTCCTCTTATCACCATTTGTGGTTGACAAATCTGATCTTTTCTTCTTTTTTTGGGGGGGGGGGAGTGAACCTTCAATGTCATATCATTTCTTTTTTTTAGATCTTCACAGAACTTACCTAGGATTTACTCCATTGTGGACATTTGCTATATCACATAGTCTAAATCTTATTTAACAAACCTATACCCACTGTCAAGGTTCACAGTCACATAAACTAACTGGTAGGGCCTGAAGCATTAACAGATTTTTTTTTTTAAGTGATGTGTTTTCGACAGAGTGGTGGCACTTCTACTAATGTACAAGATTCTATGATGTCCAAAAATAATATAAACAAATTTGCTAAACTTTGCTTACCAAAAGTTCCTCGTTTATCCTGTGTATAGTGGGCAATACCTGAGGAAAATCAAAATGATTTTCATAAATGGAATGAATCATGCAGTTAATTTCAACATCAAATTTTGTGAACAAATGTTGCCTTTAAATTTAAAAATGACACCAAAGAAATAGAAACAGGTTTTGACCTATTGTGCAGTTACGTTCTATTAATGTGTGAATGATGTCAACAAATAAAATATTAAACAAATTTGCTATAAACTCTGCTAAAATTTGCTAAACGTTGCTTACCAAAAGTTCCTTGTTTATCCTCTGCAAAGTGGGCAATACCTGAGAGAAAAGAATTTTCACAAATGGAATGAATAAAGCAGTTTATTTGAAGTTTAACATTTGTGATGCCAATAGCCTTTAAATTTGGAAATAACACCAGGGCAGAATGTCATCCAGAAACAAGTTGTGATCCATTATGTAGTTGCCCTCTGTGAATGTTTGAATAATGTCCAAAAATAAAATACTAAACACATTTGCTAAGCTTTTCTAAAGGATGCTTACCAAAAGTTCCTTGCTTTTCCTGTGTAGAATGAGCAATACCTGAGGAAAAATAAACCATTTTCATATATCAAACAAATAATGCAGTTTATTTCAAGATTAACATTTGTGAATAAACAATGCCACCAGCGTGAATTCGAAGGCCTTTAAATTTGGAAGTGACACCAGGTCAGAGAATCATCCAGATACAGGTTTTGATCCATTATGCAGTTACCTAGGACTGTAAGCAAATACAAATGATGGGCTGAATTCTGAGTAGACTTTGTGATTAGGTATTTTAGTATAATAAAGCATTTTATTAGATTATCTGTTTTTGTTGTTTTATTTCTGTACAGGGCCAGGGATGTTGATGACCCTCCCTCCTTTGTAACAACTCCCAGTCATTGCACTCTCCATCCCTAGATGAAAAATAACCACTAGTATTAGAGAGTAAGGAATAACTCTAAAGCAGAAAGTAAAAACAGGTAGTTTGAGAAAGGAGGTGTGAACTGGCTCTGAGCATTCTCATTTTAACCACTATTTCATACCCACGGTCTCATCACACCAAGATCTCCCTCTTTTCTAGTTTTGGAAATCATTTCCTGTTGCAGACTATACTTCCATTCCAAAGGCCTGCTGAATTGTCTCCATCTCTCATATATTCCCTAATTATTTGACACCTTAACTATGGGCCCAAACAGACAGGCCAAAATAAAGCTGCTTTGGGTCACTATGTCCTGTGAACAGTGTGGGAACCTTCTTTGAAGGAACACATTCAATGATATCCCATTGGCCATCTTGTGTGTGTAAGGTAAGCAGCAATGCTCCCCAACCTCTAATGCAATGAATAAAATGTTACTCGTTGAACAAAAGGAGTAAGCATTTTCTAGTTCTTATATTATTTGTCAAAGGGAACATTGTTGTGCCCTCAGGTCCCACTTCAAAGTCTTTATGTTGTTAGTTGTAATGAATTAATTCCAAGTTCTGTCCATGCTCAGCATTGTCATAAATGGAAGGAGAGGATACAAGACTCTCCTTCTGTTAAGAGTTAGGTTGTACATAAAGAAATCTATTACCTGATGATCCCTCTTTTAGTAGTAGTTTTTTGGCTCTGAATGCAAGGATGCAAGCCTTTGGGATAATAATCACTTTCCTACTATTTCTGGAACCCTAGAAAATCAAAGAAAAACTTGAATAAATTACAAGGAATGAGGTGTCAACATGGACATTATTTGTTGCTTCTCTCACAGTGAAAGGCTGCAAAGAACTCAGATCTGACCTTCAGCCTCATTTTGAGATAGGCTTCATAAAAGATGCTGCCTTCCATTTTGTTGGATTCATCAAATTGTGTCTCCTCCACAGTCTCTACTGCTTCAGTCACCACGTACAAATTCTTTTTACACTCCTTTGATTGTTTAATGAACTCATGATCCATGTTGATTTTTCTGAAGCAGAAAAACATGCATCCATTATCCAGTATATATGCAAGAGAACAGATTGCATAAAACACTAGTGTATATAACAATTAAATGAAAGTGTCCTTAACTATTACTACTACTACTACTACTACTACTCATCTCAGTTTCACAATCTATCAAATTTTACCAACTGGAGTTCCAGATCACCAATGATTTGTATTCTATTCAAGAATCTAGAAATCAATTATGTATCATGGGATGTAATTGTACTGTTGTGATCCTGTCTATGCCAATTTCATTCACCTGTTTTGTCTGTCCAGTTGAAAAGGCCCCTGGAGCACCTATCAACACTGGAGCCACCATTGTCCCCCCCCCCCCAAAGGTGCTGAATCTGTTTGTAGGTCTCAATATTATAGTCTTCTCTCTCTCTCTTTTCAGCTCAGCTGTCCCACAGACTTACTACATTTTATAATTCAAGCTTTCTTTTTCTCAGCCAGTTATGTCTGGCATATTATGTTCTAAACTGTTTATCTTGCAAGACTTTTACTCCACTATTTACAACACCTTTTTGAGGCTTGGGTTCCCACAATTTCTTTGCAGTTGGTAGATCATATTTTTTGCACATATTCAAATGTATCATTGCAACCACTTTATCATGGCACTTCTTATAGTCCATCTATAGATCTTGTTGCATGAATAATAATAATAATAGTTATTATTATTATTATTATTATTATTATTATTTTGAAGGCAACAAATATATCTCTATTTCTTATATTTTCAATGTCTTTGTGGTTTATTCCATGCTGGCGTGTGGGGCTTTTTAATACATTTACACTAAGGAATTTATCAAATAAAGCTACCAAAGCATTATTACAGTAGAGTAGTAGTGTCTGGGATCAAACCTTATCACACAACACCATGTCTGTCCTGTATCTGCTTTCTCTTCTATCCATTCCTAGAGAGTTCCTTTTCATTGATGGGCAAAACCTGTTAATGCCTCCCATTCACACTGGTTTTCCACTATTGATTCATGTGTGATAAGTTCTCCCTGCAGCAGTTCCAATATGGTAGTTTTGTGGTGCAAGTAGTAGTCTTATGGTGCAAGTGGGTGTATTTATGCTCCCTCTCTCTCCCCCTCCTCCTCGTTTTGACCAAGTACACTGTTTTTCTTCCCCCCCCCTAAATTAATTTTTTCTTAATGTTTTTACTTAATTAATTGCTTTGACTGAGCAATTGGGGGAAAAACAGACTGAAAGGCATACTGGGAAGGACACCCAGGCAGGAAGGCAGAGTTATAAAGACTGGCTTGCAGAAGACAGAGCCCAGGACTACAGCAGCACCATGGCATTTTTGAAAAGCTGTGCAAAAATGACTGTCACTAAAACAGTAAGTTTGCATTTCTGATACTAATACAATTGTGGCATCCTAGCCGCCTGGTGTGATAAAGCTTAGGGGAAAAAATAGATAAAAATAAAGTGACCTCTGCTCTTATAATTGGAAATCAAGTCTACTTGACCCTGGGATCAGATCACACCCGACTGGAAAACTGCTACATGAAATGAAACAGGTACAACGTACAGCATACCTGTTACAAGTAAGATACTGCGTTTGGACAAGGCATGAGATCAATATTCATACTCACGCCTCTTTTATCATAGCATCAAGGAATGTGGGGGGCACGTTTATCTTTTGCACCTTCGCAGTCCTCACACGGGACACACTGGTAAGGCCTTTTGTTTCCATGCTGGTAATAAGTCCACCAATATCTCCTTCCAGTGTTCCATCAACCTGGTCCACAATGGTAACTGGGTCTCTATTATCTGGGAATGAAAATGGACAAAACATGGGACTGAAAGAGGCATTAGTTAAACAAATGTAACAGGAAGATCAGAACATCTTTTCAAATGAAGGGCAGGAAAATGGCAAAAGAAATATAAAAGAATGGTGGCTATAACAGTATGGCAAAGTGGTTTGAGTATAGGACTTGAACTCTGGAGATTTGATTCCCAGTTCACCTATGGAAACCCACTTGGTGACCTTGGGTGTTTCACAAAGAAAACCCCATGATAGGTTTGCCTTAGGGTGGCCATAAGTGAGAAACAACTTGAAGGCACACAACAACTATACCAGATCAGATGAATGGTAGCACAGCAGAGATTTAAGGCATTGTCTTTTGCAGCTCTAAGTGACAACACTGGGGATAGAATCTGAGAGTGAACATAACTGATGAGGACATGGGAGAGGACCTTCTTGGTTGCTGCCCCTGGGCTCTGGAACTCATTTTCCAAGGAGGCCAGAATGGGTCTCCTCCCTATGTCAGCAAGGAAATACTTTTTTATTCCAACAGGCTCCAAGAACTGAATTTTTTAAAGAAAGGGGCTTTCTAGATTGGCAGGAAAGTGTGACATGAAGTTGCCTTTTCCTTAAAGGCTTTCAGCCTTTAGATGGAGCTGTGCTGTTCCGCAGTTTTTAAAAAAGAAGCTGGGAAAACCAGCACCTTTTAAAGGCGCTTCTTCTCCCCTAAAATGCAAAAAAAGTGTTTTCATGGCACACTTTCCCTTTTTCTCATCTAAAGGCTAGACTTTCATGCAGCCATGAACACACTTCTTTTTGCCAATCTAGATCAGGCCAAAGGACTTTTAAGAGTGTGCGGTATTGTTTCAATTGTACTCTTTTAAAATGCCTTTTATTTTTCTAATTGTATTATTTAAACTGTTTTAATATTGCTAACAGTTTAATTTTTTTAGAATGTTGAACTTTTGTTTGATTTTAGTTATGTTGTATTCATTTTAATGATAAGCCACCTGGAGCTGATGTTTTGGGGAAAAGGCAGAGTATAAATAAATATAATAATAGTGATAGTTATTGTTGTGTGCTTTCAATATAAATCAAGAACAAAGAAACACAAAAGAAGGAGCAAGGAAAAGAATTTACACTGTTCAATAGGGCCCTCTGTATCTTCACATTCCTCCTATTTCCTATTAGCAGCTGTTAATATTATCTTCCTTCTTTCTAAGGTATTTTGCATGTCTAGGGACCCTTTCACAATATGCAATTGTAGCACTCTGATTCCACTGTAACTGCCAAGGTTGCATGTAATGGAATCCTGGTACTTGTGTTTGGTGTGGCATTAGATTTCTGCCAGAGGATGCCAAACGCCCTTCCCTAAACAGGATTCCATAGGGTGGAACCACAGCAGCTAAAATGGAGTCATGGTGCTCTAACTGTGTAGTGTGAAAGGGCCCTAACTGCCTCAATACCCTAAAGGCACCAGATCCCATCTGATCTTGGAATCCCATCAACCCCCAAAGTCAGCACAGCCAGATTCAGACCTGGATAGTACTTGTAGGGGAGACCATCAAGGAATGCCATGGGCTATAGGCTATATTTCAAACTAGCAAAACCACTTCTGAGAATTCCTTGACTAAGAAAACTATGAAATTCATAGGGTTGTCATAAGTCAACAGGCAACCTGAAGATACACACATACACACATTACTATGTTAAATGCAGCTTTGTTGTCTTGTGCCTTCAGGTCATTTACTTATGGAGACCCTAAGGTTGTTCATCGGTTGTTGTTGTTGTTGGCGGCAGCAAGTTTCTTTAGAGGCCACTGACATCCTCTGAAATAGTCATAGTTAACAATAAATAACAACAGCAGCTACCACCACCTGGAGGGCAAAGTGAAGGCCTCAAAATGTTGTAAATTTGCATTTTCAATCAACCCCCTAAGTCAGCACAGCCAGTGTTAAGGAATGCTAGAGGGCACAGTTCAATATCTAGAGCACAATATTTACGCCACCCCTGTCCACATGCAAGGCATGGGCTCTGCACTGCCCGGCTGTGGCTCCAATATAAGTGGCACCATCAATCTCTGTATTTTATTATGGGAAAGAAAATAATGAGGAACATAAATACCTACAAAGCATTTTTAAAAGATGCATGACAGAGTTTGAGAATATTGTTGGGACTGAGATCACAATTTGGCCAAGATCCAAGGCAATGTGTCAGAGCATAACCAATTTGCATGTGCTGCTGCATTCCTCCCAGCCCTCAATCTCCTGCAGATCCCAAATCCTGCAGAGCTGATGTAACGGCTATTAAATGGCTATGAAAAAGGGAAAGGAGAGAGAAGGGAGGAGGGGATTGTACTGGAGATGAAAACCAGTTCCCACTACCAAGGCATCGCTCTCCCCCTGCTTAGGTAGTGGTGATGGTATTAGATGTGGTACAAGAGGCCTCTAGACATTGTACTGATGCAGTTGCCTCACTGTTCTTGCTCTTTCCCTACACATATTAGTGATACTGGGTCTTGTCCAGTTATGGTTTTGCTCAAATTTTCCCGTCAAGACAGCTGATTTTTGTCACTTTCCACTAAAGCTGAACGTGAGTCAACAGTGCGATGCGGCAGCTAAAAAGGCCAATGCGATTTTTGGCTGCATCAATAGAAGTATAGTGTCTAGATCAAGGGAAGTAATAGTGCCACTCTATTCTGCTTTGGTCAGGCCCCACCTGGAATACTGTGTCCAGTTCTGGGCACCACAATTCAAAAAGGATGTGGGTCCAAAGGAGGGCAACTAAGATGGTGAAGGGTCTGGAAACCATGCCCTATGAGGAACGCCTTAGGGAACTGGGACTGTTTAGCCTGGAGAAGAGAAGGTTAAGAGGTGATATGACAGCCCTGTTTAAATATTTGAAGGGATGTCATATTGAGGAGGGAGCAAGCTTGTTTTCTGCTGCTCCAGAGACTAGGACTTGGAACAATGGATGCAAACGGCAGGAAAAGAGATTCCACCTCAACATTAGGAGGAACTTCCTGACAGTAAGGGCTGTTCAACAGTGGAACACACTCCCTTGGAGGGTGGTGGAGTCTTCTTCCTTGGAGGTCTTTAAGCAGAGGCTGGATGGCCATCTGTCAGGGATGCTTTGATTTGGAGTTCCTGCATGGCAGGGGGTCGGACTGGATGGTCCTTGTGGTCTCTTCCAACTCTATGATTCTATGATTCTATGATTCTATTTAAGGCTCCCAGGGCCCTTCAAAACTTCTCTTGAACCCTTTTAGAGGAAAATCAGAAACTATATGGAGAACATCTTAGGTGCTGAAAAGAATGGGGGGACAGGATAGAACTCCCCTGTTTAAAATGATGATAACTACCTTTCAAGTGCTAAATGTCCTAGGGCCAGAGTGTTTGAAAGATCTTGTATGGGATATTTGAAAGATCCTGTCTTGGTCTTGAAAATGGACATGTTCTCTGCTGGTACAACGATTTATCAAATTGATAGATACAATCGGCTCTTGTTTATCATAGTTACAGAATACTTTGCCATCGAATATGTGCATTGTTCCCTTCTTGAGTGTTTTTAAGGAATCCTCTAGATGGGGCAAGTGTGTGGGAAGGTATTTACTGCTATAGACCTTGGGTGTGTGTGTGTGCTTTTTAATATCCAAACCCCATTTCTGACCACTTCCGGCACACACATTTTATTTCCATCATTGTGTGCATTTCTTCTTAATTCTAAGCCATATTGAGATTAAAATAGCACCTATTTTCCTTCTCCCCCTTTTAATAAGTTTTGACGTAATAGTGCTGTAGAGCTTCACTGGAATGGCACTTTTGCATTATATGACTCTAAGGTAATGTTTTTGAAGACAGAGAGAAAGAGAAAAATGCTATTCAAATCACAGGACCACTTCAGCACTGAGAATAAGATACATTATACCATCAGAGATAGAACATATATTTTGCATGCCAAAGGTCCCAGGTTCAACCCCTACAATATTTAGGTAGGGCTGGGAAAGATTCCCACCTGAATACCTGAAGATCCACTGCACACTAGTGGACAGAGAGATAATACTGAGATGGAAGAGTGACTTTGTCTGTATAAGGCAGCTTGATATCAGTTTTGCCTCTCTAATAAACAAACAGACAAACAGACAAACAAAACTGATATGAATGTAAATGAGGCTTGGCATGTAACTGCATGGTCACAGAATATTTGTCTGATGAAAATACTTTGGGTTGTGCGTGTTCTTCTATTTCAAAATGAACTCTGGACCAAATAAAACTGAATCATGTAGTCTGTCCAGGGTTATTCCAGTCTTCCTAATCATGGGAAGATCAAGGACACTGAACACCTAACCTCCATTTATTACAAATGTTATGTATCTTGCTCCCAGCCTTTTGGGATTTAGCAAGATTGCCCATGCTTTTTAGAGTATATTTTTGAAGACACAAGGATTAGAAACTTGGACTAAATATACTTTAAAACATCCAGGAAACTGCATTTTCCACCCTGTGTTCCATTCAGAAGTTTCTAGCTCCTGCCAAGCCAGTGTAGCATGCATACAGCTTTGTAAAACATGGATAGGATTATCTGGGTTAATGTCTTTTATCTATTGTTGTTTTGGTGTACAGTTTGTTGTCTGTTGTTCTGTTTTAGAATGTATTAAAATTAAATTATTAAAAAAACATGGATAGGAATTTTATACTCCTCCAGATGTTGTTAGACTACAATTCCTACCACTCTTCACCATTGTCTATGCTGACCAAGGATGCTGAAGCATGTAGTCGAAAAACATGTGGAGAGTTGCATGAGTCCCTCCCCTGCTTTAAAAAATGCCGAAGGGAAATGATTTCATGGAGAATAAGGCTATCAGTGTCTATTAAACATAATACTGCATGGCAGACTTTATTTTAATACCAGCTGTTGGACAACACAAACAGGAGGATGCTGTTGCACTTATATCCTGCTTGTGGACAGGGCCCCTGGAAGTGGTGTGGGTCTTGTTGAAAATATATATTTCCCTCTCCCCAGAAAGCCTCTCCAGCTAACAATCTTTACTCAGAAATACTTGATTCATGGCACAAGTTTACAGGCTGGTACTCAGAACTGTACATGTCCTGAACATTACATTACGAATGTAATGTAATTAAGAACAGCCTATTATTATATTGTAATGTCATTCTATTGCATTGTATATTACAATATAATTATATCCTGTTCTTAAAATATAGTTAATGGTTCTTAGGTTGATTAGAGTCTAAACTAAGTGTCAGCTAACAGAATTTTGTTGCTCATTTAATATAGTTGAAATTCACCAGTTCTCAATGGATGTCTAAACACAATTGACAAAAATGATATTGCCGAGAAAGATGAAAACATATGCACCCCAGGACCTCTTCTCAATTGTCAGGCCCTGGTAATTTGTACTGGCTTCTACCCACCCCTTGTTGGCCTTGCAATGTATGTAATATGTCTTGCAGTTAAACGCATTATGCAATCAGCTGAAAGAATACCTTCCCCTTTCGCGAAAGAATGAATAAATAAAATGGGGAGGGCACAGAATATTGAACACGAAACATCTTTGGACCTATCTAACACAACCCTTATGTTCTCATAACTGAATCTTTGACATTACCTAGTTTTGCAGCATGGCCTCCAGAAAGAAGCACATCTGTTAGCCTGTATTCAGTTTTCTGAAAACAGCTGTTCTTCCACAACCAATTTCTTTTCTTCTTCTCGTGAAGTAGGCAAAGAGGACGATAGTGATCTTGGTCTATAATGCTGCATACTGGGAACAACTCTTCGTGTGGGTCCAGTAATTTTGCCAAAGATTTGGTTGCTTTATGGAACGGCATTTCAGGGAAATAATTTTGAACTAAAAGGGAAAAGCAACAAGAAAGGGAACAACATTATGAACTGCAATGCACTGTGTAACTGGCAGAAGGATAGCTTCTTCTTTTGCAAACAGTCATTCCTTCCTGTCTTGAAACCAGCTTAAGAAAAATATTTTGCCCTTTCTGTATCTCATAATACAATTATACAATGAATATAATTATCACCCAAAGGTGGACAATAGCTCTAACTAAAAAGTTCATACAGCCTGATTTAGAAAGACAGGTTTATTGAAAGGTGGCTTCCTATTTTAGTTAATTTTTCAGTGGCATCCCTAGGGTTGCTGTTACCCAGTGCGGTAACTCGTGGTGCCACCAACCTAGTGACCTCCTCCTCCCATTTCACACCATACAGAATCCTTAGTAATGCTTTTTTGGACTAATGTTACTCGTAAATAATAATTCCCATAAACTACTGATTGTCATTGGAATCGCTGTGAAAATTAAAAATTAAAATTACACCCTCAAATTACAATATAATGTGCACAACTTAAATGTATTTATATATACATAATGAAGATATGGTTAAAATGTCGTGCTTTTAAAGACAATTTGAAAAGATTTTTTTTAAAAAAATTAAATCATTTTTTAAAAATTAAATTTAAAAATTTGAAATTTAAAAAATTATGGGGCCTTTCCTTCCTCCTCCCACTCCACTCCACTCTTACCATCTCTTAAAGCATTTTAAAGGAAAGCAGGTGAATGCCACTGCCCCTTTCTGCCAAAAGGTAGGTGTTTGAGAAGTAATGGTGTCACCCACCCCTTATGGTGTCACCTAGTGCAGTCCGCACCTCCCCACACACACACACACCCCTAGTGACACCACTGAGTAACACACACACACCACCCCTGTGGGTTCATCATGGTTGCAAAATTCTCATGGTGTCTTGATAACCAGTTTCACTGAATCAAAGTCTTTGATCACTGGAGATGGTCAGCCTTTAGCCTTCAGCAGCTTTTCCCTTGCTTTTGCCACTCCCAGATTCAACTGACTGACCCACAGTGTAAAGAAGAGATTGGAATACCGCACTTCTCAGCTAACAAAGGAGTTTATCATACGACGGAATTTGGGGGTATAATCCAAGGACAATCCGAATGGAATCATGGGGCTTCGCGTTATTGTGAAGGAGTGTATCTCAGGCAATTTCGGGCAATGGGAAGTCATTCCGAACGCAATCATGGGGTTTCACGTAATTGCATATTAGAGTATCTCACACAATTTCGAGCAATGAGGGGGTCATTTTCGGGAAATGGGAAGTCATTCTGAATGCATTCTGAACGCAATCAGATTTCACATAAATTCACTAAACTAGCGAATTCACGTAATTGCGAATTTACTCCATTCGCAATTGAAAGAAATTCCTCCCATGTGATAAACTCCATTGCCTTTGACAAAGAAGCACATTTTTACCAAGTCTTTTTGCTTCAGCCCAGCCTTCCCTTCTCCTCCTTGTGCCTTGTCCTCTTTCAAGCTGGAAATTTCTAAAGCAGCATTGGCATGGTTGGAAGAATGTGTGAAGGAGGGTGTGATAATGGCCTCTCTTCATTATCTGGGCAAAACAGCTGAGGGGATTGTCTCTCCTCCAGGTACACAAAGGGTTATAGAAATGTCAGGTTAAGTTACATTATTGGGGTCAGTGTCATGGAGGTGTAACAGGCTCACTAGAGACAATTATGGAATGAGGTGCCCAATTGGAGTGACGTGCCAACTTCCAAGATGCTTCCCCAAGGAGAGTTATAAAACCTCAGGGTGCCATGCAGCACAGAGAAAGAACAGAGAGGAATAAAGAGACAGAGGATATTATCAGATGGGCAAAGATGGGGAAGAAAAGGGCAACATCTCAGCTAAATCGTGCGATTGCGCAGATTTTCAGACGATATCTCACTCATCCAGGACTTATCCCAGGAAGAACCAGGAATGCTCTGGCAACAAACCATTCACGGAGAAGTCCTGTGAAAGGTTTCTCAATAGTGCGAATGAAGCATGATGTGAAAGTGTGAAAGTTAACCATGCTTCATTTGTGCTGTTGCAGGAGCTATACATTCTCTTTGCCAGGATCAGTTTTGCAGTGGATTTCAGTCTTCTTTTGACGTATGGAGCACAATGTTGTTTACACTGGATTAAAACTATGTAGTGAAGTAATACATTTTATTTCATTGTCTTTTCTTCTATACAGGATGGAAACATGATTTCAAGGCATGTGCCGTAGCACCGAAACAATAATGTACTAATGATTCATTCATAGATATGTGAGAAAAATGATTGCGATATTATATGGTAATCTCACAATAATCACACAACTGCGTGACTTTGGGAAAATATCGAGTGCTATCGCGCTACTGTTGCATTAGTTTTCATTGCCATGGTTATTGCTGAATTGGCCCTGGTATGATAATCTCCTGAAGCATCTGCCTCACCAGGTAAGATGGTTACAGACTAAGCAGGGGTCAGACTCTCAACTCCCCAGGAACATCCACCATCCAGAAATCCGATAATTCCACAGCATTGAGCCATGCCAGTTAAAGCGGTATCAAATCAGATTATTTCTGCAGTGTGGATGCAGCCAAAGCCTACTACCTTAGTAGATCTGCATCTGAGGCTTTGCTCTGGTGCCACAACAAACTAGGGGCTCATTCCCATTTACATTTGAACTGGTTTGCGATTTGCCTTTGCTTGGTGTGGGTGAATCAATTGCAAAAAGTCTGTCATTCCCACTATGAAAGTGGATCTTTTCATTATCCCCTCGTAATCGCTTCTTTTTTGGCACGACTGTCATCCCCACTACTTTGTGCCACTTCAAAATGCATGTCACACATCTGCGCGTCATCAGTGACGTAAGCGGCAGCCCAGGCAGCCCAACTTGGGAACTATATTTTTTTAATTGATAGACGATTTGGTTCATTGGTTTTGCAACTACTTGCCTCACTGATTGCAAGTACACTCATCCATCCATATTTGCGGCTTTGATATTTGCAGATTTGATTGTTCACAGATTTGATTAAAATGTTCTCTCTAGGAATATCTAGGTCCTCCAGTGCAACTTTATGGTCAACTTTAACTAAAAGTTGCACTGAAAGACCTAGAGATTCCTAGAGAGAATACTCTACTACATATTTGTAGCTCCCCCAGTGCAGTTCTATAGTCAGTGCCTGTTGGCCATTGACCACAGAGTTGCACTGGAGGACCTAGAGATTCCTAGAGATATATCCTTTCAGGTAAAAACATAGTGTTTTCGTTATTTGCAGTTTTTCCATATTCACGGGGAACTTGTACCCCTAACCCTAGCGAATACGGAGGGACAAGTGTAGTTGCAAAACCAATGAATTGAATCTTCTAGCAATTTTTTAAAAATATAAACCATAGATCACACCACAAGGACAAAGGCAGCATGGGGTGGGGGGGGTGGATCTACCAAAAACTGAGGAGGAATAGTAAACACCCCTCTGCCATTAGTCCCCCCCCCTCCAGAATGATGTGATTCAGATCCATTGTTCCCACTTGTTGAACAGGCTCCTGAATTGATTCTTTTCAAAAGAAACGCCAAAGAACTAGTGTCAAGAAGGAGCAAGTTTTTTGCATTTGCCTCACTTCATCGTGACTGAAACCGACCAAAGTAGGAACCGGTTTCAAAGGGGAACAACAGTCATATAACCCGATCAGCAATTTGCTTTAAATCATAGTCGGAATGTGGCCTGCGCATCCCAGAATTCCATAGCATTGAGCCATGGCAGTTAAAGCAGGGTCAAACCAGATTATTTCTGCAGTGCAGAGCAGCTTTCCAAAGGAGGGAAAAAGCAAAGCAGCTGCTCGCAGTTGCAACCTTATTTATAACAATAGAGATTTCTAAAGCATTCTTACCTCTCTTGTTCTCAAAGATGTGTCAGATTTAGTTCCTGGGCTTTAACCAATGGGGTCTAAAAAGGGCTCGTCTCTTCAAGTCTTTGGTAGTTTTGTCAACCCCTGTTTCTAAACAGAGCATGAAGAAGGAAATCTGTTCTTGTTGCAACTGGGATTCCTATCCTTGTTACAACAGGATGGCTATTGGTGGTATCGTGCATCTAGTTTCGTTTTCCTTTAAAGGAGCTGAAGAGGAGAATTCATCATCACCTTTCCAGGAAAAGCATTTGTTTTTTGGCAGGCTTGAGCCATCCAGTTGTTGCCAAGAGCTCATGCCAGAAAGGCAGATCTCTTTGCAACTGCATTGGGAAAGGACATTTCATCACGTTTTATTCCACTTCTGAGAATCACTGTGATGCAATGACTTGGGTGTGGGACTCTGGAGACCAGGGTTCAAATCCCAGTGGGTGACTTTGGGCAAGTCACACTCTGTCAACCTCAGAGGAAAACAAAAGCAAAAAGAAAAACCCTCTGAACAAAGCATACCAACAACAGCAACAACAATTCTAGTTGAAGGTTTGGGGTCATTCCCCCCCCCCCCGCCCCAGCTGATTCATCAGGAGGAAAAAAACAAGCCAGTCACTATGGAGTTTATCATACGATAGAATTTGGGAGTATAATTCAATAGCAATCCGAACGCAATCATGGGGTTTCACGTTATTACGTATGAGTGTATCTCACGCAATTTCGGGCAATGGGAAGCCATTCCAAACACAATCATGTGGTTTCACGTTATTACGTATTAAAGTATCTCACGCAATTTCGGGCAACGGGGGGCCATTTTCTGGCAATCTGAACGCATTCCGAACGCAATTAGATTTCACATAAATTCGCTAAACTAGCGAATTCACGTAATTGCGAATTGGCTCCATTCACAATTGAGAGAAATTCCTCCTGTGTGATAAACTCCTACGAGAGAATAGAATCCTATATGTCTAGCATTCTGCAACTTATATCACTCACTCTGTCACTGCAATCTGTCCCTCCTTTGCTTCTTGCACTCCACTACTTGCACCACTCACTTTTCCTTACCTCTATCCCTCATCACATTTTTGTAATGTATCTCTCTCTGCCTTCTTGGACTTTGCCACCTGCCCCACTCACTCTTTCTTTGTGCCCAAGGGAAGGGTGAACTTGCTTCTTGCAGAACAATTTGACAGAATCTATGTATTTTGCCCCAAATCTCGGTACCTACACAGGCTAGAGACTTACTTTAAAAAAAAAGCTTGTTATATAATCCAGATGATGGTCCAACCAAATGGCATCGCTGAGAATGGCGTCACCTGGTGCATTAATTCATGGTGCCTCTCTCACACACACACCGCATTAACCTCCTTCCATAACACACCATATAGAATCCTTAGTAATGTTTTTACACCAGTTTTTCTCCTAAATCATAGTTCCCATATACAGTTATCCACAGATTTTTTTTTATCCACGGATTTGAGCGTCCAAGGGTTGACAATATTCCAAAAAAGTATAAATTCCAAACAGCAAATCGTGTTTTTCCATTTTACATAAGGGACACCATTTTGTTGTGCCATTATATTTAATGGGACTTGAGCATCTATGGATTTTGTTATCCATAGGGTGGGGGTGGGTGTGTCCTGGAACCAAATCCCAGCAGATAACAAGAGCCCACTGTATTACTGAATGTAATGGTATTAGTTGTGAACTAAACAACTAGCAAAATTAAAATTATACCTAAATGTATTCATATGTGGTCAAAGTTAAAATTTGGTAAGATGCCATGTTTTTAAAGAAAATATTAAGAGTGAACAAAAAATTAAAAACCCCGAGGCCTCTCCTTTCTCTGCCCACTGAGCCTCACTCCATTCATGCCTTCTTTTCCCACTTAGCTCTGGGTTTTTTTAAGAGATGTGGGTATACATCACAGCCCATCTCTGCCAAAAGGCAGACATTTGGGGAGCAGTGGTGCCACCCCCCTTAGGGTTTCATCTACTGTAGACCACAGCTCCCACACCCTCATAGGACCTTATCAGACGGGAGGACTTTCTCTTTATTGCGATTGGAGCCAATTCGAATTCACGTGAATTCGCTAGTTTAGCGAATTCATGTGAATTCCTATTGCATTCGGAATGCGTTCAGAATGACTTCCCATTACCTGAAAATGACCCCCCCATTGCCCGAAATTGCGTGAGATGCTTTAATTCGCAATAACATAAAACCCATGATTGAGTTCGGAATGACTTCCCTTTTGCCTGAAATTGCGTGAGTACTTTAATTCGCAATGACGTGAAACCCCATGATTGTGTTCAGATTGCCATTGGATTATACTTCCAATTTCCGACGTCTGATAAGGTCCCTAGTAATGCCCCTGGCTGTAACCCAAGTAAAACCCAACCCACCAGGTGCCATAGCAAACCTATATGTATATCACCTTCAAAGTCACATCAGTCCCGTTCTCCTAACATTTAAAAAAAAAAAAAAGGATTTGGAATGCTAAAAGCTCAAAAGCAACAACACTTTTTTGACATTACTAGTTCTAGTTTTCTAGTGACCTAGGGTACATCTACACTGTAGAAATGCAGTTTGACACCACTGTAAGTGCTGTAGCTCTATTCTATGGAATCCTGGGATTTGTAGTTGTCCAGTCTTTAGCCTTCTCTGCCAAAGAGCATGCAAAACCACAAATGCCAGGATTCTGTAGAATGGAGCCATGGCACTTATGCACTCCAGTTGTTTTCTTAACCCTCTGTTCATTGTATGTGGCCTTGTACACATGACACAGGATAGATAGGATCAAGAAGAATATTGTTTAAATGCATATGACAAGGATTCAGTTAACTACTTTCTACTGCTCTGGCCTTTTTCCTTTCTATTTTTTATTTTAATTTCACGTCATTACCCTGATTTTATAACTTTCCTCCATTTCAAAAGCCATTTGGGGGCTCTTGGTGGGGAGGATTGGGTGCTGTTCAAGTACTTCTTGCTTCACAGTTGGGAAGGCATAAGGGTTCAGCAAATGTTCAGAATTTACACCCTGCTTTCCAAAGGATAAAAAAATGGAATAATGTCCACAGCAGGGCTTCTCCAATTTGCTAGGTTTGTGAAAGAAGCAGCTTTTCGCAAGCAAAGGATTAGACCTTAGACAGCAAATCTCTTTGGCTAAGCTTGGTTAGCACAGAAAGCCTTGAGAAATTCTAACATTGCAACAGGCACTGACAGTTGGTATAAAGCATTTAGGATGAGATATTGTCCTATCCCTTAGTTAAAGATTGAGTGTTTAGCTTTAAGGAAACAGCTTGGAAACATCTCTAAGGAGTTTATCATACGACAGAATTTGGGGGTATAATGCAATGGCAATCCAAATGCAATCATGGGGTTTCACGTTATTGCAAATAAGTGTATCTCACGCAATTTTGGGCAATGGGAAGTCATTCTGAATGCAATCGTGGGGTTTCACATAATTGTGTATTAGAGTATCTCATGCAATTTCAGGCAATGGGGGGTCATTTCTGGGAAATGGGAAGTCATTCTGAATGCATTCCGAATGCAATCAGATTTCACGTAAATTCGCTAAACTAGCGAATTCACGTAATTGCGAATTGGCTTCATTCGCAATTGAGATAAATTCCTCCCATGTGATAAACTCCTAAGACTAACAAGAAGAATACATTTTATTTCTTACCCACTTTTCCTCAAGGCTCAAGGTGGGGTACAATGTAGATTAAAACCATGTAAACGCATTGGTTAAAACACAGAAGCACAGGACACATTAAAATGATTCAATATACCAATTTAAAAATCATAGTTTAAAATCAACTGGGTAGGCCTGCTGGAAGAGATAGGTCTGTAATACCATTTTAAATTTGGACAGCATTTTCAGCTCTCCAAGCTCTTTCAGCAACTCATTCCACAGTCTAGGGGCATCCAATGAAAAAGTCCTCTGGCTGACAGTTGCCACTCTAGTCCTGGTCAGTTGTAGTAAATGTCTCTCAGAGGACCAAAATATATGGGGCAGTTTGTATGGGAGGAGATAGAACAAAACATATAATGAAAGAGTGCTTCTGACCATGTGTAAAAAAAACAAGGTAAAGCTTTTGTGATTCCAACAGAGCTAACAGTAGATGATGAAATCTCAACATTGGTTAACATTGGAATGAATTGTTGTGTGCCTTGAAGTCCTTTCAGACTTACAAACACCCTACAGTGAACCTATCATGGGGTTTTCTGGGGCTGAGAGTATGTGACTTGCCTAAAGTGAGCCAGTTGGTTTCCATAGCTAAGTGGGGAATCAAACAGATAAGCTCACAGGTGCTGTGAAAACAAACACACAAAAGTGCAAGGCCAACTTTTGGGAACCATTTGGGAACCAGTGTAATGTGTAGTGGTTTGCATGTTGGATTAGGACCCTGAGAGACCAGGGTTCAAATCCCTGCTCAGCCATGAAAGCCTAGGCTAAGGGATCTTGCGCAAATGATATTCTCTGAGCCTCAAAGGAAGGCAACAACAAACTCTTTCTGAACCAATCTTGCCTAGCAAACCACCTGACAGATTCACAGTAGGGTTGCCTTAAATCAGAAACAACGGGAAGGCAGAGTACAATGTAAAGGCTGCATTTAACTTAGCAGTGTGTGTGTGTCCCTTCAAGCCGCCTGTCAACTTGGTCAGGGGGTTTTCTTGGCAAAATTTGTTCTCATCTGAGGTTGTCTGAGTATGACTTGCCCAAACTCACCTAGTGAGTTTCCAATGGCTGAGCGGGGATTCAAACCAAAGTCTAGTCTTACAAAGTTTCGATTGTAAGCCTGAGGGCAGGGAAATGTCTTAATTAACAAATTGTAAGCTGCTTTGATAGCCTTGGCTGAAGAGCGGGGTATAAATAAAAATTATTATTATTAGTCCAGCACCAAAACCACTACACCACAGTGGCTCTCAAAACTGGAATAAAACTTGATAATATTTCCTTTTCCAAGGTAGTTGTGGAGAGACTTGCCTTTCACTTTAACTAGCTGCTGGCAACTGGGTAGATCAAAGGGATGGATAAGAAATTTGATTATGTTTTCCCTGCAAGGGGATAAATTGTCCCCTTTAGCTTCTTCTATATAAGAAAGCAGAACTAAATGCATACACACACATTCCTATTCTGCTGCAACAGGAAGTTAAATGGGCATGCTTTCCCCATGCTTGTTTTTAAAGGGAGATGTTGAAACTATGAAAGATGAAGAGAGGCTTGAGAGGCCATCAGTTAAAGTGAAGAAACCAAACTTGACAGAACTTTAAGAACAAGAGAGGTAAGAATGGCTTAAAAGTCTTGCAAGCGGCTGCTTTGTTTTTTCTACCCTCTAGGTAAACCTCAGTGACAGAATCGACAGATTTTTATAGAGACCAACAGGGCAAGATGAAGCAAATAGGAAATTATTTTTCTTCATCATATTAATGCATTTATAATTGGTTCAGACAGTGAAAGCAGTCACTCAGGCTTTGAACAAGAAGAAGACTGAGGGCTAATCTACATATAAGTATATTGTATGAATTGCTGAGGATTATCACATATTCATAACAGTTAATTGTCTTCACTTTCCTGTGCAAAATCGAGTTTATTCACAACTATTCATCCTCCCTCTGCAGAAAATGTGCAGCCATCTGAATCCACACAAAGCAAACAAACCCCTATAGGTTAGATAATGTGCATCCTTGTGGATATTTGCAGATACTCCAGTAAAAACAACAAAGCCTTATCCTACAGTTTGTGGATTTTTGTGTTTCCCCTCTTCCACACACAAAAAAATCCTGAACTCCTCTAAATTATGTGTGGCAAGATCACATTTTATTTGCATAGAATGCTAAGCCAGTTAAATATTTAAACAGGCGTACGGTATCATATCACCTCTTAACCTTCTCTTCTCCAGGCTAAACATCCCCAGTTCCCTTAGTCATTCCGCATAGGGCACAGTTTCCAGACCCTTCACCATCTTAGTTGCCCTCCTTTGGACCCGTTCCAGTTTCTCCACATCCTTTTTGAATTGTGGTGCCCAGAACTGGACACAGTATATGGATGAGGCCTGACCAAAGCAGAATAGAGTGGCACTATTACTTCCCTTGATCTAGACACTATACTTCTATTGATGCAGCCTAGAATTACATTGGCCTTTTTAGCTGCCGCATCACACTGTTGGCTCATGTTCAGCTTATGGTCTACTTGAACTCCTAGATCCCTTTCACACGTAGTTTGATTCAGCCAGGTGTCCTCCATCCTATATCTGTGCATTTCATTTTTCCGTCGTAAATGCAGTACTTTACATTTCTCCGTGTTCAATTTCATTTTGTTAGCATTGGCCCAGCTTTCTAGTCTATTCTGTTCTAGCAACACCATAGGGCCTGGCTTCAAGTTGAAGAGCCCTCCCTCCAGTCCATCTGCCTTGGTCCAGGCCTCAGAGGAAGAGAAGAACTGCTGGACCTGATCCCTTCCCCTCCACCATTCCCTTCTCCTTTTGTGTCGTGTCTTCTTAGATTGTAAGCTGAAGGCAGGGAAATGTCTAATTAACTATCTGTAAGCCACTCTCAGAGCCTTTTTGCTGAAGAGCGGGGTATAAATACTGTACTCGAAATAAATAATAAGTAAGGCTGCATCCATACTGAGGAAATAATGTGGTTTGGCACCACTTTAGCTCCCGTGGCTCAATGCTAGCGAATGCTGGGAATTGTAGTTTTGTGGGACATTGAGCTTTCTCTGTCAGAGAATTCTGGAGCCACAGCAAACTTCAATTCCCCCCAAAAGAATTGAATATTCAAGAACTCCCACAAACAAACTAATCACTAACATTAATATTTATATAATGATATTAAGAAACTCCCAGAAACATTTGTGTACTGAGTAGATATTTAATTTCAAATATTTATTGTATGTATAAATCTTAATGAGAAAAATAAAGTGCGAAAACAAAAACAAACTACAATTCCCAGAGTTCTCTAGCACTGAGCCAGGGCAGTTAAAGCGGCCTCAAACTGGATTATTTCTGCAGTGTGTTTTGGGCCTCAGTCCTGGAATATGCCCAGAGTTTGGGCATATGGTACGTCAGGTAGTTTTGCACTACATTTCCCATCATCCCCAGCCACTCAAGCTAATGGTGGGCATCATGGGCTTTGCAGTCTCCAAATACACAGCTTCAAAATATAAACCGGAACCCGGAAGTGTGACACTCTAGCCCCGCGCGCATCTCTATGGTTGAACATAAAGGTTCCCCAGCGGGTGGCCTAAAGAAAATAAACCGGAAGCTGGAAGTGTGCCACTCTAGCCCCGTCACTATCTCTATGGTTGCACAGCGGGCGGCCTCACGATGTAAACCGGAAGCCACGGGTGTGACACTCTAGCCCCGTACCTATCTCTATGGTTGCACAACGGGTGGCCTCGCACTGTAAACCGGAACTCCAGCTGTGACACTCTAGCCGTGCCTATCTCTACGGTCGCACAGCGGCGGTAGGCTTCAAAACATAAACCGGAAGCCGCGGGTGTGACGCTCTAGCCGCGCGTCGATCTCTATGGTTGAGGAGAGGAAGGGAAGACGCAACAACCGCCGTGCTCTCTCCCCTATTGGACGAGAGGAGAGTTCTGTCGCGTCGTCGGCGATCGATTGGCCGAGCCTGCCTGGCTTTTCCCGTCACTCCCCGCGATTGTTGCTCTGTCACTGTGGTGGGACTGAGTGAGCCGGCGGTGTGTGTGAGAGTCTCTCTCTGTGTAAGCCAAGCGGCCATGAAGCAGGAAGGCGGCTCCCGGCGCAGGGCCGGCTCGGAGAAGGCCAAGCCCCCGCTGGCGGAGCCCCCTCAGCCTCCCCCTCCGCCGGCCGACGTCGAGATGCCTGAGGAAGGGACGGCGGCCGCAGCGGCTGAGCCCGCCTCGGCAGAGAAGTCGCAGCGCGAGCTGGACGCCGTCACGCTCGAAGGTGAGGGAGGAGGGGAGGGGGGAGCGAGGGGAGGAAAGGGGGCGTGGCCAAAGCCCCTCCAGCGCAGCCCCAGGTGAGGGCGGGGCCGTGGAACGTTCCGCAGAGCTCTGATTGGACGGAGAGAACAGACGCTCTGGCTTTAGGGGCGGGGCTTAAGCGTTCCATTTTTTTTGTATGCCGCCTTTCTCCCAGAAAGGGACCCCCCCCAGGCGGATCACAATATTTATTAAATAAATAAATGAAACAAAAATTCCTTCGCGAAAAGGCGGAATATAAATGATAATAGTATTATTATTATTATTATTATGAAAATTATTGTTTTAATATAATTTTATTATGTTATATATTACGTTATTAATATTATATATAACATTATTATTATATGTAATGTCAATACTATCGTATCGTTATTGTAATGTTATTATATGTAATGTTAATGTTGTTATTATAGTGTTATAATATTATTATATTGTATATTGTCGTGTCATGAATAATAACGTTAATGTTGCGGTATTGTTATAATGTTAGCAGGAGGCATTCGGGAACTGGGACGGTTGATCGGGAAGGTCAGAGGCGAAAGCGCAAAGGCCAGCCTGACGCTGGTCATGAAGGAAATGGAAAATAATGACCTCAGAAGAAATACACAAATTCAATCTAGACAATGAGGAAATCGAAATACACTTATCCCTCCATATTCGCTAGGGTTAAGGGCACAAGTCCCCCGTGAATGTGGAAAACCACAAATAACAAAAACACCATGTTTTTACCTGGGAGGACACCTCTCTAGGAATCTCTAGGTCCTCCAGTGCAACTCTGTGGTCAACGTCCGACAGACACTGACCATAGAACTGCATTGGAGACGCTACAGAGGCCTAGTGGAGTGTCCTCTCTAGGTCTTTCAGTACCACTTTTAGTTAAAGTTGACCACAGAGTTGTACTGGAAGACCTATAGATTCCCAGAGAGAACGTATTAATCAAATCCACGAATATTCAAAGCTGCAGATATGTAGGGATGAGTGTATTAGCAGAAGGCGTTCAAGAACTGGAACAGTTAATAAGGAAAATCAAAGGCAAAAGTGCAAAGTCAGGTCTGATGCTGGAACATAAAGAAAACAAAAAATAATGACCACAGAAGAAATACACAAATCTAATCTAGCCAACAAGGAAATTGAAATAGTTTAAAAAATAGTTTTAAAAATTCCCATATCTAGGATCAAGCATTGACCAGAATGGAGACTGCAGTCAAAAATAGGAAGAAGACTAGGAATGGGAAGGGTAGCTAAGACAGAACTGGAAAAGATACTGAAGAGCAAAGACATACAACTGAACACTAAAGTCAGAATCGTTCAGGCCATTGTATTCCCAGTTACTATGTATGGATGCAAAAGCTTCACAGTGAACAAAGCAGACAGAAAGAAAACTCATTTGAAATGTGGTGCTGGAGAAGAGTACTTAGGATAACATGGACAGCCAAGAAGACAAACCAATGGGTTCTTGAACAGATCAGACCAGGGCAAGAAAATGAAAGAGTGATGGGAACCACAGTGTGGCTACAAATGGAAGTCCATGTCATCTGAATCCACCACATGCTCTACGCAATTCTGGGAACAAGGCAAGGTGATGGCATGGCCCAAGTGTCATCTGATCTTGGCCAGAGAGCACCCGAGTTCAAATTCCTGATTGGGAAACTAGGGGTGGGACTGTGTGTTAAAGGTGCAATGGGCAAATTGGTGCAGCAAATGCATATACTGGAGAATATAAAATACATGTATACTTGTGTCTGGAAAATTCCAGCCAATCAGATTTCCCCAGGGTGATTGTGTTTGAGAGACATTACTGTGCAGTGTTCAAAGATCTCTGTACATTTGTGGAAGGTGTTGGTGTTCCCTTGACATCTGCAGGAAGCTTTATCCTGAATGGGTGAATCAAGGACATTTTGCACACTTAATCGTGTTTACTTTAGAAATAAATACTGGATGAGTTGGGCTAAAAGAAAATATCTTTATGTGTTCTTTCCTGATTGTCACTTGCACATTTGAACTTACATGCAAAGCCACCACTTTGAGCTTTTTTGGAGAAGGAACAAGATAAATATATGCAGAGTTCTTTAAGATCAATAGATGACACCCTGCTCCAGATAACCATCTTTATTCGAGGTTGCAAGAAAGGAACAAGGCAAGACCACCTGTCTTTTCACAGTACACAATTGTAGCACTGTGATTCCACTTTAACTGCCTTGGCAACATCCTTAGAGAATCTGAGGATTTTTCATTTTCTGAGATAATGTATTTAAAATTCTTAGCCAGGGAGCTCTAGAGCCTCAACAAACAAACAAACAACCCATCCCATACAGCCATGGCAGTATTATATAATCATAGTGCTATAACTGTATATTATGAAAGGTGTTGTAGTGCTGAAATGTTGGCGTTTCTTCCCTAAAAAGACTAGCCAAAGCTCAGTTTCACAGCACATTTGAAATTCAAATGTTTGCAGAGGAAGGGAGGGGACTTTGTTTGTGAATGCAGAGGCTTTGTAGCATGGTATCTATTTACAGAGCTAGTTTTATTCTGTTCTTTTATGTATTTAGAACCCTAGGCCTCCCTGCAGTCATCTGCCTTGGTCCAGGCCCCAGAGGGAGAGAAGAACCACTGGACCTCATCCCCTTCCCACCACCTTCCCCTTTTCCTTGTGTTGTCTCTTTTAGACTGTAAGCCTGAGGGCAGGGAACCGTCTAATTTATAAGATTGTATGTACAGCAATGTGTAAATTTACGGCGCTATATAAATAAAGGTTAATAATAATAATAATTTTAAGTGCTGGTTCGTTTTTTGATGTGGAACTCCTCTAGTAGTATAGCATGCCAGTGGCATCACTGGGGGGTGCAGACAACACCAGGTGGCACCCTAGAAGAGGGGGGATACCCGGTGAGGTCTTCCTCCCACTGTGAGGAGTACTGCTGCCAGCGCCCACCCCTTCTTCAGTGTCATGGCTTTTTCCCTGAGGAAGAAGCCAAGGCAGTGAAAGAGAAGAAGGGGTAAAATGCCCCCCTCTTGTCTTTGTCTCCACACAGCTCAAAACAGTAGCACCATTCATTTAAGGACAGCACAATAGGCCACCGAACAGTGTTATGGAAAGAAATAAATTTTATTATTATTATTATTATTATTAAAAGGCTAGTGGTATGAATGAGTCCCTTGTCAGGAGTGAGTGTGTGTATGCCTTCATATCACTTGTCAGCCTTATGTCAAATCCATGTATTTCATAGGATATTCTTAGCTAGTAGTTTACTCTGAAATCTAGCATAGAGCATCTTGTAATCCTTGGTGGTCCCCTGTCTAAGTACTAACCAGGCCTGACCTTGCTTAGCTTCCAGCATCCGACAAGGTAATATCTGCAGGGTGTTTATACCACTCTACATAGTTTACAGTCTAGTAAACTGTGGTGTGCTTGCCAAGCTCTGTGGAGAACTGGCTTCCGTTTTGTGTAGTCTTCTTTTTAAAAAAAAGCCATAAAATCTATCAGGATTTTTTAATATACTTTATATGGAGTGGTGGAGAGGAGAACAAAAATGTTGAAGAATGGTTTTTATTTTTGTATGAGCTTTCATGGATATAAACATGCTTCTTCTGATGCAGTAATAAATAAATAAATAAGCAGCCAGGGTGCATATTTAGAAGCTGCTACCTATGCAGTATAAAAGCATCATGAGGCTACTCCAGAAAGGTGAAGAAATATATTAAAATGGAGAATGACTGTTACAGATGGATAAAATGGGAATTTTCCAAAGGAAGCATCCCATGTTGATGGGGAGGCAGGCACAGCAGGCTTGTTGTTTGGAAAAATTTCCTATGAATTAGTCTGCTACTTCAAGATACTGATTCCTTGTACTTACGTTTCCTTTTGGATGATTGTGATCCTAATGTGTTCCAAAAGGTGGCCAAATTCTGTTACGTTGTGTGTAAATTAGGTCCTCAATTGACAAATGGTAGTGACAATGCTGTATAGATGATTTGATACTGATGTGATACTGCTTTTATCTGTATAGTTCATATTTTAAACTATGTGATTGTTATATTGATTACTTTTGTACTGGTCAATGACCGAATAAAGTCTTACTACTACTCCAGAAATACTGTAACGTTTTAGACAAACCCATTGTCGTGGGAGTTTTGGATTACTGTTGCAGCTTCTCAGGAGCTGCATGCATGCACAAAATCATGTGCAGTTACATGTGCTCGTGCAGTATTATAAACCAATAACTACCTCCCCTGCATTTTTACTCAGTCACTAACAAAACTGACTCACAAGCGTTGAAAAATGTGAAAATAAGCACTGTTTGTCTACTCTGTGAGTACAACATAATTATTATTATTATATTATTACTACTTATTAATATCCCACCTTTTCCAAACCCTGGGACTCAAGACAGCTTACAGAAAATAAAACAGATACAGATAAAAGCTCACATAGGTAAAAACATACAAAAGATGAACTATAAGTCAACTATGGCTAGAATTAAAAAGAAATTTAAAACTATCTTAAAAAGTGAGAAACGCAGATAATGCAGCACACGGTTTAAAACTCTTTCCCCACAAACAGTCTGTTGGGGTAAAAAGTTTTCACTTACTACTGGAAGGACATAATGGAAGCAGACACAACCTCTGTGGGAAAGGTTTTCCTGATCACCCTTTAAGCTAACCAGAAACTCGTCTGGTTTGTCTGAATTAGGTTTTGGCTTGTTTGCCCTCATACTGTCCTCTACTGATTACGAGCACCAGAGCTGCAAATAGCTTCTTTGAAGTTAGGTAAAAAGGAGTAATAGAGTTAAGGAGTATTAAAAGGGTAACTAAACTGACTGGTGGTAATTTAAGTGATCTTTAATGTGAAGCCTGAAAAAATCTTGGAAAAGTAATTCAAGCTGGTCTCATTGCACATTGTCATATTATTTCTACAGAACAATGTATAAACTTTTCTATAACTTTCAGGCTCCCCAATCACTGCTTGACAGCGTCTCTTCAGTCTGACTTTGCTTTGTACTGGTTTTGATTGAAGTATTGCCAGCATCAAGATCTGGCACTGAAGAATCTTGTGCTGATACTTTTGCCCTCCTTTATATTGTTTTTTCCCATCCCCAGACTGGATTTACAGCAATACAGATGATGTTGTCACGATACCTAGCAACAGGAAGAGGGTGGCCATTACATTACAGTCTTTATTACATTTACAGTACATACTTTTTAAGAGGTTGCCAGAAGTTTGTATCTTAATCATGAGAGGTACCTACTTGCATTATTAATATATGGCCCCATAAAATCATAATTGGGATGCTGAACAAACTTGCTTTTTTTCAGAGAGGTTTGAAAGTATTGTTTTTGAAGTCCCAAGGTTTCATGATATAAGGGTTGTGTAAATAAGGGTTGGGCTTGGTTTAGTTTAGTTTTGGTTTGAGATTGTTGTTCAGGCTGGTGTGCAAATTCTTAATTGCCCCAACCAGTGGTGGACACATTGATGGCCATACAATATTGCTTAGCCTGTTTCTTCTGTAGTTAATTTTATCTTCCTTTTTGGCCATTGCAGACATCAAGGAACACGTGAAACAGCTGGAAAAAGCTGTATCTGGGAAGGAACCTCGCTATGTCCTGCGTGCCCTGAGAGCTTTGCCATCCACTTCCCGCCGCCTCAACCCCAATGTGCTCCAGAAGGCCATCAATGGCTTTTTCACATCGAACAGTGCTGTACGGGATTTCCTCATCAGCTTTCTGGAAGAGGCAAGTCTAATAGGGATTTACAGGGCAGCAGAGTAATGTCACAGAGGCTGACTAAATGTTTCAAGAATACTTTTGCTCTCTAGGGATGCTCCTTGGGGACCCTATTGAGTCTTTTGGGATGGGGAGCAGTGCCCTATTTTGTCATATTACCCATATTATATGTCATGAAGTGTTGACTTGTAATAGGTGGGCAGCATATGGTTCTCTAGGGCCTGAATGTGAAGCCTTTTATTAGACTCTGATAAAGGAGTGCTAGAACTAGAAATCAGAAAGAGATTGATAACAGCCTCTCATTAACCTGAAGACATCTCTCCTACCTCTTTGTAGCCTATGGACACAGAAGCTGACTTGCAGTTCCGGCCCCGCACAGGCAAAGCAGCTTCGACTCCCCTCCTACCAGAGGTAGAAGCCTACCTCCAGCTACTCCTGGTCATCTATCTGATGAGTAGCAAACGCTATCAAGAGGTAAAGCATCATTCTCCCCATGAGTCTCTGCCCCCAGTTGATAACAGAGCCTACTGGGTATTGTATCTTGTATCTACAGGTAGGGAGAACATAGGAATAATCTGACATCGTTGTCATTATTATTATTATTATTTCTTACCCGCCTCTCCCCATGGATCAAGGTAGGATACAACAACAGTTAACAAACGAGCAAACAGCATCAGTTGAAACACATTGGTTAAAACATACATCAGTTTGAAAGGACAAATAAAATTTATCATTTAAAATTCACAATTTAAAAATCATCTGGATTTTTCTAAGGCATAATTAACATACTTATGCCTTATAATTAGACACTTACCGTTACCTCCCACTCCACACAAACCCAGCTCAGAACTGTAGATGCAGATGTAAAGCTGCTTCTCAGCCTTATGGCTAATGCAGGAATGATGATGATTAGGAGGTCACATTGGCTTCCAAGGAGATCTTGGAGGACTGCATTCACCATTTCACACTACACATAGCCTTGGGCTGTTTTAGCCTCTCTTTTTTAAAAAAAACAATGGGAGGTTGATCAAAACAGCTTGGGATGAGTAAAACATGGCAAAATTGCCCCTACACACACTGGGGACATTGAGGGGGCATATTTTTGACACTGAGAGCCACAAAAATATACAGCCCTAGGGTCACACTTGCTGCACCCTGGGCCAAGAACAAGCATAATGCAGACACAAATTCAGAACACCAAGCTCCAAAATGAGAGAGATGAATATGTATAGCTGTGTACTTTCGTCAATAGAACTAAGCCTTGAAAAGTTGCGGGCCATCTTAAGCCCACAAAATAGTTATGATTTATATAAAATAATCTTTGACATTGATCCCAGTCCTCTTAATGTGCCTGTGGCCCCAAGTATTTTATGCATTCTTTCTACAAAATTCTACATTTCTCAAATATTCAGGCACATAATTTGCAAACTCATATGCCCATAGTTTGCAAACAATATAAACTTATGTCTGAAGTATGTTCAGGGCCAGACCATAGTCTCAGTGGGTGAGGGCAGTGGGAACTCACTCAAGTCCATCTGCTTCAATGAGCTAGTTTGAGCTCCCTTGGACATGAGCAAAGATTCCTCTATGTCTCATTAAGTAATTTATGGAAGCCTGGCTTTCTGCCTCAAAGACAGTTTGCGAGGGCCCTTAACGGTAAACTAAGATGCTTTGTGCAGACCAGACAGGAAGTGCAAGAGATCAATACGTGAATATCGTTCATGATCCTACATGTCAGCACTTAAAAGTATGTAGCATGACATCTCAGTTTCTCCTCCTTCTAGGCCCAAAAGGTTTCAGATGATTTGATGCAAAAGACAAGTCCTCAAAACCGCCGAGCCCTTGATCTGGTGGTAGCAAAGTGTTACTACTACCATGCACGCATCTATGAGTTCTTGAACAAGCTAGATGTGGTGAGGAGGTAGGTCTGGCAGCATCCAGATGTTGCCATAATCTTCTTTTTTCTGCAGTAATATTTTTTCAAGCCTTCTGCTGACACAGCTTCTCCTCATTCCTTCTCTTCAAAGTTTCCTTCATGCACGCTTAAGGACGGCAACGCTCCGCCATGATGCAGATGGACAGGCTACCCTCCTGAATCTGCTGCTGAGGAACTACCTTCACTATGACCTCTATGACCAGGCAGAAAAGCTGGTATCCAAGTCAGTGTTTCCTGAGCAAGCAAACAATAATGAATGGGCCAGGTACCTCTATTACACAGGTGAGAGGCAAGCTTGACTCCTCCTTCATATCCCAGATACCCTGGGCCAAATGTATGCCTGAGCCCATATACCCAAGTTCTGCATATTCTGCCGCTTTTCAGCTTTTGCCCAAGAAATTAAATACAGTGGACCCTCCAGCTTTCACACTGAGGTTAGGTTCACAAGATCCTGGTGAAAGTGGGAAAATCACACAAAAAATATTTATTTTAAAGAACACCTTCCTAGGAAATTCTAGGTCCTCCAGCTCAACTCTGTGGTCAACATCTGCTAGAGTTTGATCATAGAATTGCGCTGGGGGAGCTACAGATTCCTAGAGAAGTGAATCTCTTTAAGTCCTCCAGCATAGCTTCTGGTGAAAATTGGCCAAAGAGTCACACTGACAGACCTAGAGATTCCTAGATAGAATATATTCATCAAATCCATAAATAATGAAATTCACAAAAGTCAAAATTGCAAATGTGGAGGGCTAACCATTCCGCTTCCAAAATAACTTAGGCACATTACTCATTAATTTACTGAATTTGCTCACCTGCTAGCCAAAACAAAGGAGCAGAGTTTCTATGTAGAATGTTTCCAGAACAAATGATGTCCTGCTTAGATTTTTGAGATAGTGCACCCTTGCCTGTGTATTTTCAAGGTTACTTTAATAGCCCTAAGTTCAGTCAAAATGTAGTTCTTTTCTTTAAAAAACTTACGTTTCTCATGATACCAAATTCCACACTTGGTAATGAATTCTACACTTGTATACTGCTAACACAGACATCCTGATATATATGCAGCTCTCAGATACCCTTTGGTTTCAACTTAACTTAATCAAGGTTTTGACAACGGAATAGCAGCTTGAAAATGTTTGCTTCCCAACAAGGCAACACTCTTGCTTCATACATTACTTGAAGCTCAAGCTACTTGCAAACCTGTACATTGTCACTTTAGCAGTGTATATATTGGACTGATCATCTCCAGCAATCCAAGGAAAGTAGTGGAGAGGCTTCCATTCTCACCTAGCTATCTAGGGCATAGTACAATTGTAAAGGGAATAAGGTTAATAAGTGAGAGATGTTAAAAAGGAACATGAGAAAATAGATGTGTTGACTCCTTATTATTTCATGTATTTTTTTTACTCAAGATACAATAACATGCATGATGAGAGAGGGTGAGAAGATTTCAGTTCAGCTGGAGCAATAAAGAACCTTGAGCCAAGACAGTCCATGTTTGCTAGTGTATGGGCTGGGCTTGGGCTTGCAAAAATAAAGCTGCCGTGAGATAATATCTTTGCCTACCCCTAGACAGAGCATGTTTTAAGAGATGGGGTTGGAATGTCATGTGCTCAGCATTTGAAAACATTACTGTTTTGGACTCTAACTCTCAGGATCCCTCAACTATCCTGCCCGTGCTTGTGCTAATTGAGGATTGTGGGAGTTACTAGTCCAAAAATTAATATTTCCAAATTCCATATGTACTGATATAGTGCACAAGTCACATAGAAGACAGAGATTAACACGATCATATTGGGTGCCATAACGAGCCAAAGTGACACCAGTTTAAAACATTTGCCCAAATTCCTATTCTTGAGAAACCGAGGCTGTATCCACACTGCAGGAATAATCCAGTTTGACACCACTTTAAAATACCATGGCTCAGTGCTACGGAAATCTAGGATTTTGAGCCATGGCAGTTAGTGTCGACCTGGATTATTTTTCTACAGTGTAGAAAACCTTTGTCTTCATCCTCCAGATTCCAGCTGAGCATTGGAGTGCAAAATCCATTTGGGGGAAACCCATCAAGCAGCATTAATTTATTACCTCCACTTTAGTCTTTCTTAATACTTAGCTCCTCTTCCCTTATAGGCCGCATCAAGGCTATCCAGCTGGAATATTCTGAAGCCCGGAGGACCATGACGAATGCCCTACGGAAAGCACCACAACACACAGCTGTTGGCTTTAAACAGACAGTGAGTGAGAGTTGGGTCCTCCAGATGGCGCTGTGGGCTTACAGTAGGGAAGAGTGTGCATCTGTCAGTCGCACACTACTGAGCATCAGTCTGTCATGTTGTTGTGGAAAGAGAAATTAATCTGTTGCATCTGTGCTCTAGGTCCATAAGCTGCTGATTGTGGTAGAACTGCTACTAGGCGAGATCCCAGACAGACTGCAGTTTCGGCAGCCATCTCTTAAAAGATCCCTCATGCCCTACTTTCTGTTGACACAGGGTAAGTAGTACAGCTGTGCTTTACTTAACAGTATGATGAAAACAATGGGCAGTTATACTGAACTGCATGTACTGGTATATGGAGGAATTTTTAATTTAAAAAAAATCATATGTTTTGGATCCTTGTTTGCATAGTCCATTTGCAATTCTATTCATTTATATTGATACTCTTTTTACAAATAGTAATTTTATTTGGATGGTGTTCTAAATGTTGTGGCTTAAGTGTGGTATAGGAAGTGAAAACTTAAATCACACAGCTAGTCCCAATAGAGTAGACCCATTGAAGCAATCAATTCTGCGTAAGTGCTAACTGCATAACTTACTATTTAGCCATTAATTCAGTAGGTTTATTCTATTTAGGACTTAGCAATTGGATTTAGTCCCAAAGTATAACACTATTTATTTTTATTAGTACAAAACCCTGGGGAACACAGACAGAGCAGTGGTGTACATTTATTTTATCTATTTGTACAAAATTCTCCAGACACCACTAAAACAAAATAGATAGAGAGAATCTACATGCAGAGCCACCCAATCCTGGCATCTAAAATATACAAGAGAGGATTTGCTTGGGCGGGCTCACAACAAACAGAGGTCTTTCAGAGGTGCCTTAGCTGTGTATTCTGCATGATAGAGGGTTTGACTAGATAGCTTTTGGAGTCCTTTCCCACTCTCTGATTCTACACATTCTTTAATCATACCAGCATATGCTTAAAAGTAGAAAAAAAGGTGAATATATATATCAATGTTTTATTTTAACAGGTAGTGATGTTTTGCCACTTCCAGTTTTCTTCCACTGTTTTTTGGTAATCTTGGCACTCAGCAGACAAAAAATAGGCCCTGAGAACTGCTGCAGTTGCCGACCCCTGCTTTTATGAAGTTGTATAGGGAATTTCAAGGTGTTCAAATTACTATTTCTGAATAGTTTGATGAGACAACAATTCAGATACAGCTTGCACTATGCTTTTCAAAGTTTTTTCATGCTTTAGCATGTTTTGGAAATGTATGACATTTATTGTATATCATGCTTGAAAAATAATTGATATAAAATATTGGCATCCTGGTTTTTTAAGCAAACACTCTCTCATACTTTGTAGATGCCATGATTAGGTACCTTGGATACTTATCCAACTTGTAATATATCAGTCCTCAAAGGCTTTTCGTGGCTATAATCATTCATTAAATAAAACTACTGACATATAACATGCTGTCCTGAATTCTTAAGAAAAATGTGAGGTATGAACTGAATAATTAAGAAGATGTTATAAGTAGGCAATTAAATACATATATGTGGTTTTATCTGACGAAGGCTTAAGGTGAGTTTACATAGCAGAGTCATTACATTGCAGTCAGTAAGGGTGTTGCTTTTGGCAGTAGTGAAAGTTGCATATGGTAACCATACATCTTACTTGTATCAAAGCCCATAGATGCAGCACACATTAATATTCTAATCCAAAGTATCATCAAAGATAGTAATATATTATAGTATAGAAAATGGGGTTAGAATTTATATGCTATGGTTATATAGTGTGTGGGCACAAGCCCCAGACCTCTTCACCTCTATATGTCTTGCATCCTTGTGTGTTCTTCCAGCTGTTCGGACAGGAAACCTGGCAAAGTTCAACCAAGTCCTTGATCAGTTTAGTGATAAGTTCCAGGCAGATGGAACTTACACCCTCATCATTCGCCTGAGGCATAATGTGATCAAGACAGGTGAGAGGCACTTGACTCTCTTTGCCCCACAACCCCAGCTCCTCAGTTAATCCCATCCCATGGCAGCATGGAAGTTTGGGTTTAGAACAGTGCTTAAAATGTCAGCTGAGCCATATTTTCTGTTTCTTAGACTCCATTAATTGTATCCTTGTGTTTCTCTTTCTCTCTCCTGGGACCTCTCCATGGGGGATGTGATAGCAAGTAGCTCCCTTCTCTAGCAAAAGCTGCAGTTAAATAGAATGAAAAAGAAAGAAAAAAAATCATAGGCTTCTGATGGATGTCCCTTGTACTCTCCTTGGGCTGTCTTCTTGTCCCTCATGTAGGTGTTCGCATGATCAGCCTTTCCTACTCAAGAATCTCTTTGGCTGACATAGCGCAGAAGTTGCAGCTGGATAGCCCAGAGGATGCTGAATTCATTGTTGCCAAGGTGGGTGACTGCACAGTTGGGGTGAATGAGAATTGCCACTCATGCTCTCATTTTGCCAGGCTAATCGAGTTCCATTACCATCTTTAATGCTCTGTCTCTTAAGAGAGTTTATCCTTGTGTATCTCACAAGACCTGTAGGCTGTTGGGATTTTGGCCTTTGTTATCCATATCACTCTGTTGTTTCTGCCTCTGTTTTCCTGAAACAGGATATCCAAACTCTAAATGCATGAACAGGAAGTTTTTGAGTCTACACAGAACAGGCTGTAGTCTTACCGCTGTTCTGTCGCCCTACCTTAGTGATAGAGACCCACCCCATCTACACATCAAGCTAAAAACTACAGAGGCGTCTGTGTGTGTGTGGTATCAGGTCTGATTGTGTGAACTAATAACATAGTAAGTCGCTGTCAGCATTCACATTACCTAAATCTATAACTACACACAAAGAGTGGATCAGGGCTCTTGAGGAGACATGAGCCTGACAGCCTTTCTCTAGAAATTAATCTCTCGGGCTTTCTGCCAAAGCTATATGGCTTTTTTACTCTGTGACTATTGTTATTGGAAGATAATGGATTCTGTGCTTGTCTCTGGTTCTCAGGCCATTCGGGATGGTGTGATTGAAGCAAGCATCAATCATGAGAAGGGTTACATCCAGTCCAAGGAGATGACAGACATCTACTCAACACGAGAACCCCAGCTGGCCTTCCACCAACGTATCTCCTTCTGCCTTGACATTCACAATATGTCTGTCAAGGTAAAGGAATGAGTGTACACTGCTGTCTCATGGGGCAGATAGAAAAAAAGGCAGCATCAGGGATAATGGGAATGCAGTTTCTGTACATTTGCTTCAGGAAATGCAGTTGAGTAGGTATCAAGAGGATCTGATTGTGGGATAGTACCTGAATTATAGACTCAGAAATACTGAATTTGAATCTCACAGCTTAGAGGCATGAACTTGCTAGATGTTGTGGCAGGCATGCTACTTTCTTTCTCACCATCAGCTCAACCTGTAGTATGGGGCTAAATGAGAGTGTTACACTGAGATACACAAAGTCCTTTGAACACTCTAAAGCCCAATATACATGTTGCTTGTTTATTATTACCAAAGATGTAGTTGAACTGAGGCTCCTCAGCTTTGGGAAGGGTATATGAACTAAGTGGCTACAGAAAGGAGTCCTCGGAGATTGGATTTAAGGATCTGATTCCTTAAGAACCCAAAAACATAGTAGGGAATGTCAACCTGCTCAAGCCAAAGAACATAGGCACCATATCTGTAAAACTCCCATTGTACCTTTCAGAGCTTGGAAATAATGCTTTTTTGGAATACAGTGCCCCAAATCCTCCAGTCAGTATCACCAGTAAGCATGGTGGCTAGAGAATTTTGCAGCTTGCATTCCAAAAAATAACTTATCCAAAATCAGGTACCTCTAAATGTGCTGTTGAAGGCCTCCCTGGCTAGACTTTTTGCTCTGAGGCTTGTTTGGGAGACTGGCTTCCAGTTCATTTTGTCTATTTAATTCCCTCTCTTTTTCAGGCTATGAGGTTCCCTCCGAAGTCTTATAACAAGGACCTGGAGTCTGCAGAGGTAAGGTTCCCCTGGTGACTGCTCAAGAAGCTACTTTGGTTACAGTGCAGATTTGCACTAAGCTGTGGCATGAAGATGTTATTTCTTAACAGGTGCTGAGCCTATCATGGACCAGCAGTCCTGTGCATCTCCCTCCCATCACCATTAACTTCTTTAACATTTGGTGCTAGTGGCTTCCTGTATTCTAGTCTCAGTGTCTGTGTTAATTTGAGATGCTACATAAGCCAGAATAGCAGGTTTGAGGAGAGGATTGTGAGCCAGCCCAACAATTTCATTGAACAGTAGGGCTTTGATTAGACCTATTAAAATCAATAGCACTACAGTTAACTATGGCTAATCTTTCTCATTCATTTCAACAGGTTTTCTGTGTGTCACTAAGTTCCAAAACACACTGCTGAAATAATCCCGTTTGAGACTGCTTTAACTGCCCTTGAGCTCTCTGACAAGAGATTAAATGCCTCACAGTACTACACTTCCCAGAATTCCCTAGTATTGAGCATTGAGTTAAAGCAGTGTTAATATTTGTGCAGTGTGTTTTGGATCTTTGTTTCGATCCTATCCAGTAATCTTGGTTCAAAAAACACTGCATTGAACCAAGAGTTCTTTTTTAAACCAGTGCTGTATTCTAGTATCCTAAATTATGTTTACTCTGCATGAAAATTTCTATGCCAGAAAAAGCAATCCAGTGATCTACATAATGATGAAAAATGAGCCTGTTTGTAACTTTTAATTCACAGTTTCTGCTCCAAAAAAAAAAATACAGTTTATGAATCCTGGTATGAATTTCTCAACAGTTATGCATAATCTTGGATTGTGGGTAGCCCAAATATATATTGTCACTAGTATAAGTGCTGTTTTCTTGTGTAGGGTAGCTCAGGGGCCTACAAAGTGCTAACACACTGTTCTGAAACATAGCTGTCATTTGGTTTTAAATGGCTGCCTCCTGTAATGAGAACCGTATAAGCAATTTTTAAAAAGACATCGGCGTGCCTGCTTGCAACTAACTTGTGTCCATACTTTCTGACAAGTATGTGGACACTCACTGAGCTTGCAAGACCTGAGCAGATCTGTTTATAGCAGGATGACTAAGAGGTCTTTCGTTTATAGGATTGCCATGAGTTGAAGTTAATGGCAATTAAAAACAAACCTGGGCCTTAGGGAATTTCTCCTTAGGGAAGTGTATATGATCCTAGCCTGCAGAACAGCTCAGTGTTCTTCCATGCCAGTGAAGTTGCACTGAATCATATGGTTGCTTTTGATTCACAGGAGCGCCGGGAGCGTGAGCAGCAGGACCTAGAATTTGCCAAGGAAATGGCTGAGGATGATGACGACGGTTTCCCTTGATGCTCTGGGGATGGCTGCATTTATTTTTGGTTTTTTGTTTCTTGCTCAATACAAACCATTGTCTTCTGGTTGAAACCCAGAACTTGCCTTTATTTCTATATTCTGCATGTTGGGGGTGGTACAGAGAAAAAAAATAACTACCCTTTAGCTGGTCTGGGAGAGAAAACACATACACCCGATTAAAGGGTGGTCTTGTTCAACTGAAGCCCCCTTTGTGGTTTTCAGTCATAAATATCCCCTCGAGGGACCCAATGCATCCACTGTTGTCCCGTTCTGTTTTTTAAGTGAACAGAGGGCTGGGCTGGGTGGGAGCATGCCTCTTTCGGTCCACCTGGTGAAGTAATTCCACTTGGAAACTTTTGTCAAACTTTGTTTAGGACTTTTAAATAAAAGTTTGGGGAAAATGGAATGCCTTTTGTCCAGCTTGTTAACACAGAGCAGCGCTCTTACATTTAATGGGCTCAAAAAAGGTGAGAGCTTCATTGTTTTCTACCCACTAATATTAGTAGTACAACACCTGAAACTCTGATGTAGGGGGGGGAAAGGTTGATCCAATGCTGGCCGGTAAAGATGTGTTCAGGGAAAGGGCGCACACACCCCTTTCATAAACTGCAAACGTTAAAAAAAAGAAAATTGCTGGTCTATGTCCAGTGTTACTGACAGCAGAATATTTTCTGTTGAAATAAATGCAAAAACATTTGAACTAATAAATGAAACTTTAATATAGAAATAAATAGGGAGGGAAACCCATTTTTTCTTGCGTAGGCCCCATTTTCACCATCTTGAATAACTTAGTATAATCTGCAAACTTAGCCACCACATTGCTCAACCCTCCTTTTGGTGTTGCATGAACTTCACTAGTCCTAATAAAGTCCTTGAAAGACCCACACCTCTTACTTACATTACAAGAACCATGAGTTTGCTTCTTCCTTCTTCTACCTGTTCTTTAACCAATTGATCTATTAGAGGCCCTGCTCTATGATTGCTGCATTTGCTCAGGAACATTTGGTATGGTTTTGTAAAACTTGAAAATCTAGGTATATTGTCAAGCTTTTGGGTTGACACATTTTACTGCTCATGGCAAGGGCTACCAATTCTTTATTTGAAACCAAGGGTGGATAGCTCTATGGCATTGGTCCCAAGTTTTTCCCACACCAATGGCATACTGGAAGTGGCATTAATTCTGATTCCCACCTTTGAAACCATTTCAAAGGTTTAAAGAAGTGGGGTGGGGAGGTAATCTATGTAATTTGTGCACAGTTTTGGTGTGCTTGATGGGATTTTGAGACCAAACATTTCCCAGAAATAAAAATTAAAAAGGAGGGGACTGGAGGCTCTGAGGTCAGCTTCACCTCAGATTTAAATCCATTTCTGCTCTTCTACTTTGATTCCATATGTGCACAGAGGTGATATTTAAAGTACTGTGAAAAGTTTCATATAAATTTCTGCAGGTGAAGCACAGAAACAAGCCAAGAAACAAGCCAGAATTAAGAGGATATTTCTCTTCAAGGCATAAGATGGGTAACTAGAATGATTGGGGGGGGGGGGAGGTGGATTATGTCAGAGGGTAGACATGATGGAGTCCAAATCTTCCCGTTTCCAGATACTCCTTTTTAAAGCCCAGTCATTCACCAAATTGGGTTTAAAAGTAGTTTAGTAGTTGCATTAATGACTAATGTAGTTCCCACCTAAATCACACACACCCCGCAACCACCCTGCCTATCATATGTGAAGGTTATGGAAACTGTACATTGCATTTCTATTTTGTGAACATAGACGTGATAAAAAGGAAAATGGGGGTGTTGGGAAGAAGGAATCTAGTAGCACCTTGGAGACAAGGGTTGCTACCACACTGCAGGATTAATACAGTTTGACACTTTAACTGTCATGGCTCCATCCTATGGAATCCTTGGATGTGTAGTTTGTTGTGGCACCTGAGCTCTCTGACAGAGAAGACTAAATATGTCACAAAACTACAAATCCCAGAATTTCATATAGCAGTGAGCCACGGCAGTTAAAGCAATGTTAATTATGCAGTGTAGATGCAGCCTAGGTGGTTTGTTTCAGTATGAGCTTTTGTGAATATTGATTACCTTCAGATGTGCTTTTGGGAGTACAACCCAATGTTTATGGACAGTTGCATAGTTGTGTGGCATGGGATCAAAATATAATACAACAAAGAAAGATGCACACTGTAGCCTTGGCTTCAAAGATAGTATAAGATGATACAATTCATTCAGGCAGCTGTCTGTAGTATAGAGGTACAAAAGCAGTAAATTTGCGTACTGAAAGTCATTTGCCTGAGTCAGAGATGCCTCTGACAAGAATTTGGTAGATGAACTGTGTTTGTGAGAACCTGTATATGAATATATGTAATGTGCCAAGAATCCATAATTTCTGTTCAACCTCTGCTAATGGATTGGAAATCTTAAATATGTTCCAGTTCAGCTATTTCTCTTTACAATCTTGCTTTAAAATGTTTTTTTGTGTGAATCCTTTTTTTGAATATTTTCAGGCCGTGGAATCCGTGAATATAAATCCGTTGAGAAGGCGGGCTGACTGTATCTCTTCTCGTCCTTCTACTACAAGGGAAATAAATTATACTAGCTCCAAGATCAGTGTGGACCCTAGTTCTAGGGGCATGTTGCAGAAAAAGACTTTAGATTCTATGAATCTCTGGACGCTCTCAAGGTAACTCCCCCACCACAACCAAATCTGGAGTCACACTGGTTAGTGACTTCTGAAACCAGAAGCAAAAGACTTCCAAGGGTTGATCTCCCTTTTCTAAGGGAAGCCTGGAGGTATGAGGAAGGGGAGAGCTAATGCTTCCGGTGGCATCCAAACACCCTAGGATTGCATGTAATTTAATGTGCACCAACTATTGGTCATGGAACCAATTGAAAGTGCTCTCAAACGTAACCTTTGTACAGAACATGGGGCAAGATGAATGAGTTGTGGAACTGAATGAATGAACTGAAAGAGTCATCCTGCTGCCTTCACAATTTCATGAAGTCAAAAACTGCCAAAAAAGCACAAGGCAATCACATTTGATTTCAAAAGAGGAAAGAACCAGGGAGGGATAGTTAAAAGGAAGTTTAATGGGGAGGGGGAGTTTAAAATAACCCAAAGCCTTGGAGGTCATTTAAAACCACAATAGTAAAAGCTTCACTGGAGTGTGTACCACAGGAAAAGTACCATCAAGTGCAAGAGGATGCCAGTGTGGTTAACAAGAGGAAATAAGGAAGGATAAAAGGAAAGAGTGCTTCCTACAAAAAAAAAAATAAATGGAAGTCTTGCCCAAATAAGGAGAACAAAAAATTCTAATTTCCATTTTTTCTTGAATAAACTTAATTTGGGATACAAACAATTAAAATAACATCTTCGTAAGACTAGCAGAAATACCTGGCTTTGCAGACATTAGGGTAGCCCTCATGATTCTTTTAATCTTCTGATTTTGCTATTTTAGACTTGAATTCTATTGTTTTGTTTCAACTAAATTGAACAACTGAATCAATGAAATTTATGTATTTACTTGTATGTGTCTGTGTGCACGTGCACATGCGTACCTTCAACAAAATCCACAAACCAGTGACACATTTATTGGGTCAACTAAAAGGCACAAAATACAATATGCACATTTTTGAAACATATCTTCATCAGACAAAGATGTTAAAAACCATACAGACAAAAATGACTTATGTTCGAGTCAAAGGCCTACATTTTGTCTCAGATGTGACTTCTGCTGTCAGTTAAGATGGTCTAGAGCAGTGGCTCCCTGACAGTGATTCTCCAGCTGTTTTGGACTTCAACTCCTAGAAGCCAGCCAGCTCAAGTCAACTGTTAGGAATTCTGGGAGCTGGAGTCCAAAACATCTGGAGGACAAAAGTTTGAGAATCACTGGTCTAGAGGGATATCAATGTAGGCAGAGGCCACTCTCATTCTTGGCCATGGATTTGAAATTTTATTGCCCATGGTTTAGTGCCCTTTGTCTCTGGTTCCCATATGATCAAGAAGGGGAGTAGCCGCTGCTTACACCAATATCCCTCTAGATCAGTGGTTCTTAACCTATGGTTCACAGACACCCAGGTGGCCACACTGTCCTCACAGAGGGTCTACTAAAGCTTGAAGGTTTTAAGTCTGCTCAGTTTCCCTCTTATGCACAGTGAAGCAGCCAATTGACAGGAGCAAAGGATGGATGGATGTTGCCGTTCAGTTCACTCCAGCCTTAAAACTGGTTAGAAGAAGCAGGAGAAAACTCTTCCCTCCCTCTCCGGCACTTTTGAGGGAAGGTTTAACAGATGGTATAATTGTTAATGGTTCAATGTCAAGGAGGAGGAGGATTTGGGTTTTAAATCTTGAGTTAAGTCTTGGGTCTTCGCAGAAGCATCTGGATAGCCATTCATGGTTGCTGAATTAGTCAGAACTTTGGTTTTTGACCTGTCAGAAACTCTTCTTAAATTCTTTTCACATCATCATCCATCCAGTAAACTAGGTACCAACTCAGCACGCAGCATGGATTGTAGAATTTATTCTGGATTCCACAATCCAGAAAATATAACCTTTTTATTCAAGGAGGCCTAATTGATGTTGAGAAAGGAGCTGCTTTTTTACAATTGAAGTACTTTTTGGAAAAAAAACCCCACTTAATTTCTTTTGATTGGGGTTTCAGATTGAGATATGTTTTAACATCATAATCTTTTAATTTTTTTTAATTAATCTTGTGAGCTGCCTCAAATCCCAGTTTTTGGGAGAAAGGTCAAAGTCGAGCAATTAATCTACTCTCATAAATAATCAATATCTCTACATAAGCAACCTATCAATAAATCTGCGCTCAGATTTCTGACAGCCTGGAACTCTTTTGTGGTAGAGGCCCTTCCAGCTCTTTATAAGTGAAACATTGGTACTTCCACTGTTTCTCTTTTAAGTCATTGGAAAGGAACTTGAATGATGATAGGAGAAAACACAATTGAGGCCCACTTTGCTGATGACTGCATGCTGAACGTCATAACTCGGATTCACAATACCTATCTTCCTAACATTTTTCCACAGAACATTCCTCCAAGTTTTACTAATCTCTGCACATAAGAACTTGCTCCAGCGACCTCGCGTGTTTATCCTTCCCATCTGTGTAACTTCATTATGTTAGCTTTTCAAAATAAAGTGTGATATTTCACAGTATATTCTTCCCCCCTCTTCTTTCCCTCTCCCCACTGCATTTTGGGTGCATGGGTTAGGATGGGAAACCGAAGAATGTCCTGGATTTCCCAAGAGAGACTGATCACAGGAAACGGAATAAATCTCCAGTTCCAGTCACACTGAAGGCTTTTCCTGCCGAGCCTTTTCTAGCACAACAAAAAGCACACAAGAGATTTGTCAGTACAAGTACCTAACATTTTCCTTTGAAGTGGAACTTCCTTTTCAGGTGATATTTCACCATCCTAGCTCTCTGATTACAATATGTTGTCGCAGGGAAAAATAATGTGAAATTTCCTCACTCCCCCTCTACATAAACTGTGGCGTCTAAGGATGCTTCACACATTACTTCACATATGTGCCCAAGACAGGCTATTGTTGTGTCCCCTCCAGCTTCTGGTCTATGGCAATCCTAAGGCAACGCAATCATGGGGTTTTATTGGTAAGATTTGTCCAGAGGTAATTTTCTCTCTGGACCTTATCAGATGGGAGGAATTTCTCTTTATTGCGAATGAAGCCAATTGGAGCCAATTCGAATTCACGTGAATTCGCTAGTTTAGCGAATTTACGTGAATTCCAGCTGCATTCGGAATGCATTCAAAATGACTTCCCATTAAACGAAAATGACCCCTCCATTGCCCAAAATTGTGTGAGATGCTTTAATTTGCAATAACGTGAAACCCCACGATTGCGTTCAGATTGCCATTAGATTATACTTCCAATTTCCAACGTCTGATAAGGTCCAATGGTCTCCCTCTGACGCTGAGAGAGTATGACTTGCCCAAGGTCTCCCAGTGGATTTCCATGGCCAAGCAGGGATTCAAACCCTCCAGAGTCATAGAGAGTCCAACAGATGCAACAAGCGATTGCAAACTCTTACCCTAGCTGACATCTGCCTTCTGTAGCCAGGTCAAATTGCCCGGGGCTTGGGAAGGAGGTGTGGGAATAAATTTAAGTCAAGAGCTGCTGGTGGAATAGTTTGAAGCCATGGTCTTAGAGGGGGAGCACCCACAGATGCTGCCTGAACTTCAGGCAGCAAAATGTCATGGTCCATATCTGTTACCTTGAGGGGACAGAAGATGATAACATATGCAATAGGTAGGGCCTTTTACTTAAATCTGCCACTGATCATCCTTAAAGCGACTGCCCAGAGGAAAGAATTGAATTATTCCAGGGAAACTGATTTGCAAGGGTCAGTCGGGCCTTTAGCTTTCATTAAAGCTACCTTGGACATCATGTTAAAGGAAAGTTCCTTCCCAAGAAATACATTTTCAACTTTCATCTGTATTCTGATTCATCATTAACTGCTGATTTGATCAATTTCTATAGAAGTGTTCCATTAGGGAGATGACTCACTTACATGTTTGCTCATTTTATTAAACTCCAGGATTTCTTTGTCACTCTACAGATTTTACAATTGCAACAATATCTTCTTTCTCTGCTCTCCTCACCATCACCACTTAAATATTCTAGTGTTTCTTTGGTCAAATCTACAGAATGAGCATAAAATCAATACAGCACATTTTTAAAATGGTGATGAATAAAAAGGAATCATGGGGCTGTAAATCTTTTTTTTTTATTGGTGACACATACACCCTTTCATTTCAGTGTTAGCACATAAGTATTTTAGAGTATGTATAGACTCATAATACATTCCAAGTGGAAGGGAATGCAGTCCTTGATATGAAGACAGCCCCATTGTTCTATATTGAAAGTCCCATTCCTACCAACTGTCCTGATTTGGTGTGTCTCACGTAATTTCGGGCAATGGGAAGTCATTCTGAACGTAATAATGGGTTTTACGTTATTGCGTATTAGAGTATCTCATGCAATTCCGGGCAATGGGAAGTCATTTTCAGGCAATGGGAAATCATTCTGAACACATTCCGAACGCAATTAGAATTCATGTAAATTCGCTGAACTAGTGAATTCACATAATTGCGAATTGGCTCCATTTGAAATTGAGAGAAATTCCTCCCATGTGATAAATTCGTAAGTCTTTCCTCAAAGGGCATGGTTTCCAGACCCATCACCATTTTCACTGCCCTCCTCTGGATATGCTCCACTGATAGGAACAGTCCTGATTAATCCTCAGCCATCTCATTTTTCAGCTGCTTTTTTACAATATCCCAGTTTCTTTTTCTTCCTCCCAATTTGCTCTCTTACTTCAGTTGCTGCAAACTTAGGACATTATCACATGGGAGGAATTTCTCTCAATTTCGAAAGAAATGAAAGTGGGGCCAGTTTGGAAATGAGTGAATTCGCTAGTTCAGCAAATTTAAATGATTGCTTATTGACGCTGCATCACGTTCGGAATGACTTCCCATTGCCCAAAATTGTGTGTGATATTTTCTCACGCAATAACATGAAACCCCATGATTGCGTTCGGAAGGACTTCCCATTGCCTGAAAATGCATGTGGTAGTCTCTCACACAATAACGTGAAACCCCATGATTGCGTTCGGACTGCCATTGGATTGTGCTTCCAATTTCTGTCATCTGATAACATCCTTAGTCCAAAGTGCAGAAATAGTTTGCACTCCAGTAACACATCAGGGGAGAGGGGGAAGTGGAATGGTGTCCTTCACAGTAAACTCAGGTAAAAACAAACTATTGCAGCCTTTCCTAGCTTGGATAGCTTATATATTAATTTTTGCCATCATGAACACCTTCTGAAATTGCTTGACCACCTGTATCTTGGTTTTCACCTTGAATTACAATAGGAATAGCTTAGGACTGCTGATGTGGAAAGCCATTCTGATCTGTATAATGTATGTTGTATATTGTTTGTTTCTACGCTGTACACCGCCCTGATCGCAGGAAGGGCGGTATACAAATAAAATTTTATTATTATTATTATCTAAGCTACTTTGAGAATGACAGCTGAATTTTGTACAAATAAGAAAGATGGAGGGAGGGGAACAGATAACATTATCATTCCTAATCATCGAAACATTTTGGCACTTGAACCTTGCAAGCCCTGAGTCCAACACATCACAGAGAGCCAGGGGTCTTTTGCTTGCCAGGTACATCACTGTGCATGACAAAACTATTGGTATGCCTTTTATAAAAAAAACAGAAGAGAAACAGTAAATCCTCCTTATGCCTGAAAATTGTTACTCATCCATCTCTTCCCCTTGCAAAATGCTGGACTTTTCTGCCACCTGGAAAAAAAAAAAACAATGGGGGAAAAAACAATGGGGAAAACTTAAGTCCATAATGATATGATACTGCTATGTACATTTCCTACAGAAAAGTGAATAAACAAACCAGAGCAAACTGAACACTTAGGCCAGCATCCTGTTAGTGGTAATGCACAACAGTCATAGCCAATAAAATTTCCCAATACAGAACTGCTGCACATATCACATTGTAGTATGCAAATGTGCATTATACAATAGAGTGTCAGCCATGTGCATTGACAAACCACATATATTGTGCTACATAGGTATTCTGTATGTTGCTGTGTGCCTTCAAGTCACTTCCAACTTACAGCAACCCGAAAGCAAAGCTATCATACAGTTTTCTTAGCAAGATTTGTTCAGAGGGGGTTTACCTTTGCCTTCCTCTGGCAGTGAATGTGTGTGACTTGTCCAAGCTCACCCAGAGGTTTTCTATGGCTGAGCAGGGATTCAAACCTTGGTCTGCAGAGTTACAGTCCAATGCTCAAGCCACTACATAATGGAAGTGTAATATAACTCTGCTGGTAGATATTTACACTATCCAAAAGGGATGTGGTGGCTTAGTGGTTAAGATGCCAGTTATGACAATCAGAAGGTTGACAGATGATAGGGTGAGCTCCCGTCATTCGTCCCAGCTTCTGCCAACCTAGCAGTACGAAATCATCCAAACGCAAGTAGATACGTACCACTTCAGTCATGATGGCCACATGACCACCAGAGTAGTCTTTGGACAACGCTGGCTCTTCAGCTTCGTCTGCCCCCTACAGTCAGTTATGACTAGACATGTCAAGGGGAAACCTTTACTGTATTTTTAAAGGGTTATAGGATTTCTACCTGGGTCTAAATTATCTTTTAGTTCTGACTAAAGTAGACCCATTGATTCTATTACATTTGTGTATGTGTTGACTCATCATTCAACAATTGATTGAATGGGCCTTCTCTGGTTGGAACTAACCAACAAGGATGCCATCGATAGTGTGAAAGCAGCCAAGATTCAGTGAGGCCCGAAACATATAATAAAATTACATGGGGGGGGGGGAGACCCTTTGTGGTGATTATTTTCTTTTCAGCTTGGTGGCTTCTAGATCTTTTGGACTTCAACACCCATCAGCCTCAGCCAGTGTGGTCTGTTCTCTGTAATGCTGAAAACTATAATCCAAAATATCAAATTGGGATGGTCCTCCTCTTCCACCTAGGGCACAGCTTCAAGAAGGGCAAACATGGAGCAGTAAAGGAAGAAATGGACACTCACCTAGCCAGCCAGATCAGTCAAATAAAGCTTAGTGATCAATGGGGAGACACATGTTGCACAGATCTCCTGCACATCCCACTGTTCTATCGAACAATTCTGTGTATAAGCCATTGCCCTATTTGGAAGTGTAATTGGTTTTATTCTTGTTTTGTTCATTGGTTTTTGATAATCCTAACATTACCAGATCTTATCTGATTTTGGTAGATAAACAGAACCAGCCTTGGTTAGTACTTGGATGGGAGACCGTCAATGAAAACCAGGTGCCGTAGATTATATTTCATAGGAACGAAGTGGAAAAACCACCTCTGCAGACTCTTTGTCTAAGAAGCCCTATGAAATTAATGGGGTCAGGTCAGCCTAAGTCAACAGGTGACTTGAATACACATACTATTGCCACTATGAAATATCTATGAGTGACTGGGAACATCTTGTCATCCTAAAAAATAATCGCATTCACTCTGAACCATGGAGGAGGCTACTACCTTGCCCTGAACACCACATAAATGATTGCAGAGGATTTCTGTTCATGGCAGATGGATTGAGAGGGTAACACTGTAATATGCATGCAACTTTTTTATTCCATATGCCTTCTATATGAAAATGAAGCAACTTCCACACTTCATGCTTTTTCTCCACTGACTCAGCAGAACATATTGCAACCCCCAGCTTGACTACTTCCACAATTCTCTGAACTGGGCCAAAAGGCCCCTTTAAAAAACACACACTTAGATCCTACTGAGTAAGTCCCAAATACTTTTTCTGTCTTTTTTTTCATGTATTACATCAGATTCTACTTCGCTCTTACTCACTGGTCTATGGGTTTTTTCTAACAAAAAACTGCTGCTGTCATATCCTCTTTGTATTGTATTCTTTTCTTTAAAAAAAAAAGAGAGAAAGAAACAGGTCGGAACACGAGCAATCTGAACAATTTCAAAGAAAGATTACTTGAGTTAGAAATTTTAAAAACCCAACAACAGATCCTGGAAATATAGGATTGCAGGAAGTATGACAGCTTGGAAAAGTTAATTTTTTGGGGCCATAGCACCCAGAATTCCCCAGCTAGCACAGCCAAAATTGTTCCCTTCACCAAATGCATGACTGGCCCAATATATTTTGCTGCCTTGGGCAGAGTAGCAAATATTGAAATTAAATTATTTTATACAGAAATATGGCCACAGTCTCTGTTCCCTCAGGCATAAAAAAAGCAGTTGTTGTTTTTAAAAAAGATCGTACTAATAAATTAAATAACTTAGCTGCTCTTTCATGACATATCAGCTGCATGACATAGCTAACCAAAAAGTGTTTCAAAGGAGATGTGATGCCTCTCCAAGAAAGGTGTCCTGTAGACATTTTCAGTATTTCGGTTTTGGAGGGGGAAATAGGGTATACATTTCCATATGAGCAGACATTAATTTAAAAAAATGGAAAAAGCATTTTTCAGTAGTTTTTCAAGCTCTAGTGTTCAGGCTGTATCCCCCCTACACAAACACCAAACTTTGGCAAGTTTTCAGACAGCTGATAATAAATATATGAATAATAATACTAATTTTTATTTCTTTCCCACCTCTCCTCAAGGCTCGAGGTGGGGTACAGCACATTCAAATACAAAACACAATTTAAAAAACCAACAGTTAAAATATAGCACTATAAAACCATTAAAATAGAGTCATAAGAGCACATTCTTTAGAATATACAAATTAAAAAGCCACGTTACTTATTCCTCAGTGAGAACACCCACTAATGGCAACTGGACCTTAAAAAGACTGCTCTTCTACAACTACTGCCTCTCTCTTTCAACATGTAGTTTCAAGAAGTTAACCATGGAGTTTATCACATGGGAGGAATTTCTCTCAATTGCGAATGGAGCCAATTTGCAATTACGTGAATTCTCTAGTTTAGCGAATTTACGTGAAATCTGATTGCATTCGGAATGCATTCAGAATGACTTCCCATTTCCCAAAAATGACCCCCCGTTGCCCGAAATTGCGTGAGATACTCTAATACGCAATTATGTGAAACCCTATGATTGCGTTCGGAATGACTTCCCATTGCCTGAAATAGCGTGAGATACACTAATTCGCAATAACGTGAAACCCCATGATTGCATTCGGACTGCCATTGCATTATACCCCCAAATTCCGTCGTATGATAAACTCCCATGACTGACCAGCAAACCTGCCTAGTGCCAACTGCAAACTAGGCCTGCACTTTAGAACATGTCCAGTCTTTGGATAGGCGGCGGGTGTTTAAATGTTGAATAGTTATTCAAAGTCCCAAGGGAAGCTTTTGTAGCTTCCTGACCTCTGAACGTTATCTGCCCCTGTTTTAAGGAAAAGCCTTACAGGATCAGTACCTACTGAAGAAGGAATAATAGAAACATGTTATGTTATTGGTCAAAGCATGAGTTTGTAGATTAAATTTAAAGTTTAGCTTTTTTTCCCTTTTCTTTTTTTGCAGAGCTGCTCCAAGTGGCAAAAGACTTCTGTTTGTCATAGCACACACTTTTCCTCACATACATGGATCTAATGTTCAGCATACTTTGTTGTGTTTTGGGCACTGGATGACAAGCCCAAGTTTAATTTGCAGGTTTGATTGATGAAGTATACATCTCTATGGAATTTCATTGGAGGTCAAACAATGTGTCAGTCATAAGGAATATATAATCCCTTTAAAATCTAATTTGAACCTGTCAGATTTTTTTGTCTACAAATGCAGAGTCTGGACAGGGAGGAGAAGCAAGCACCCAAACATGCTGCAGCACTAGAATCGCAAAAAGCAAGGGAGTGCATTTATACCACTGTCTCTTGGCTACTTATAGTGTGCTGCTGCAGATCATGGGCTTATCTTTCATTTATCTTTATTGCAGCTGTACAAATTCAGTGCTTTACAGTAGCTACCAGCCATAAAAGGCCATTAAGCAAGGGACAACAGCAGAAGGAGAGGACAAGCTCCTCACTCTATAGGACAGAACAGTACGTCCCTACAATAGTGTTTCCTCTATAAATCACATTCCAAATTCCCCTAATTCTGTTACTAACAGGCAATATGAAAAAACAGATTTCCAGTAGTAAAATCCTTGCAATTACACCCCCTAGCTGCAATATTTTTTGCAGGAACGTTCTCACTGTGCTTGAACTCAGCATTTCAGGATATAAATCCCAATTAATCCTCTCTACCAGGAATTTTCTTATCCTGCTAACTTTCACTTTCCTCTTTCTCTTTTTTTAACAAATCAGATTAATCTACTGTGGATTGCTCCAAAATGGCTCTTCTCCTCTTATTCGTTTCAATAGGGTGACAATTTTACACATTACCCTCCTGAACCCCCAAAAGCATCAAGTTCATCGCATAAAAAAAAGAGGGCATAGATTTTATGAAACTTGCATATGTAAAATAACAGGTGCCAATTTAAAAATAACTATTATTTTTTTAAAATGACACCCTAAAATGACACCAGAGAATGACAGTGGGACCCGTTCACATTACACAATTATTGCACTATTATCCCACTCCACATATCCATAATGAGTCATCAGCACACAAAGTGCCCTTTCACACTACACTGTTGTATCACTATGGGTATATACTGTATATACTCATGTATAAGTCTAGAAATTTTAGGTTTAAAAATTGACCCAAAAATCCTGAGTCAACACCATTCAGCCTTTAGTATATGCACTAATAGTTATGCCTGCTGGAATTTTATAAGTTCTTTGGAATTGTTTTCCTTTACTTCATCGTTTACATCCTTCATTATATTTGCCTAAGTTTTATCCACAGGCCATATCAAAACCCATAATTTTGGCCCTAAAACTTGCCCTCAATTTATATATGAGGTCGACTTATAGTCAAGTATATACGGTATATCTACACTAGTGTGGTGTAGTGGTTTGAGCATTGGACTACAGCTCTAGAGACCAGGGTTCAAATCCTGACTTGGCTATGAAACCCACTAAGTCATCTGGGGCAAGTCACACTCTCTCAGCCTCAGATGATGGCAATAGCAAATCCGCTCTGAACAAACCAGCCATGAAAACCCCATTATAGGTTTGCCTTGGGTCGCCATAAGTCAGAAAAATGACTTGAAGACACACAACAGCAACTTATCCACACTGCAGAAATAAAGCAGTTTGACACTTTAACAGCTATCCTGGGATATGCCGTTTGGCGAGGCACCAGACATCTCTGACAGACCAGGCTGAATACCTCACCAAACTACAAATCTGAGAATTCCACATAATGGAGCAATGACAGTTAAAGTGGTGTCAGACTGCTTTATTTCTGCAATGTGGAAATGTTCTATGACTCCGCTTTTAATTGCCATGGTTCCTCCTATGGAATCCTCAGATTTTAAGACTGATGAGGCACTAGAGGCGGATAATTCTAAATACGCTTCCTTAAACTGCAAATCCTAGGATTCCCTATGACACAACCATGGCAATTAAAGTGGAATAATATTATTCTGTAGTGTGAATGGCCCCCAGGTGATCTTTGTTTGTCTACCTAATCTGCTGTCAAGCAGCGAATGGCTGGTAACCTCAAGGTCCCTGTTCTTAGGTTTCATGTTCTTTTAAATCTACTTTGTACTGGACTGGCCTTAAAACAGAAGACTGCCATATGCAGGATAGGCCACATGCAAAAGAAAATGCAAAAACCAAAACTGTAGGTTCATGATGAGTGTTAGCAAAAATATCTGTAGAAACTTTGTCTACTTCCACTTGGCCAGCCACGTTTGAGATAACAACTCTAATTTAGTTTACTACGTTCCTGCACGATCCAGCCCACCCTCTGCGATCATGTTAAGCAGCAAGACTTCAGGCTTATTGGACCTACATTGTTTTCCTCTAACTAGAACAGCAAAACCCACCAGGCGCAGTTACATGCAAAGGGCTTACACTGGGTGCTTCTGAGAATGTTCTGACTCTGAGACGAGGAATTTGTCTTCGAGACCAGAACTGAACTCAGCTCACAATCCTTTGTTCCATCCCCCCAAATTCGCTCTTGGTGATAACCACTCCTCCCCGCCACCAGCCAGCTTCCTTCATTTCAACAGTCCAGCTTCAGAGTCAAAGGTCATTTGTGTGTCCCTACTATTTGGAAAAAATCAGTATGCAAAGGAATCTTGTTGCACCTTTGAAACTAAATGAAAGAAAGAAGATAATACCTGGAGTTTTCAAAGACTTGAGACTACTTTCTCAGATGCATAAGGTGGAGTGAGGAATCCAGAGACAGACGAATATAAGCCGATTGTACGTAGGTCTGTTTCTGGACTCTCCACTCCAATTTCTGCATGGGATCCGTCCCACATGATAAACTCCTATGTCTTTGAATGCTATTACCAAAAATGGAGATTGGAATCATTTGCCAATTTACTGCAGTGGATATTGATTTACCTTCGGACTAGACTTGGGCTAGAGAAGCTCTTCCAGTCAAATCATTATGCAGAGTAAGGCAATAGGTTGCTTGAAGTACCAGATTTTGCAGGTGGGGTGCACCAATGGTGAGGACAAGGCTGTGTAATTCATGGGGTCTCTGTTGTGCCACCTAAGCTAGGCTACTCCCCTTTGATAACTGGAAGGCACCGGGTGTATCTGCACTACATTAGGGTATCAATTTCATACGACTTTAACTGTTATGGCTGCAAACAGTGGAATCTTGGTTGGGATATGTAGTTTGGCAAGGTCCTTAGACTTCCCTACTAGAGGATTTTAGTCCACTGTCCTTTAATAGAGAACTCTAAGCATCTCAGACAATGTCCGAGAATTCCTTAGGATGGAGCCCTGATAGTTAAAGTAGAATCGAACTGGTATAAGAGCCAAGGTAATGTAGTAGTTAGAGCAGGCCACATGCAGCCCACCAAAGGATTTAGAGGCCTGTAAGGATGTGAAATTGCATCAGTGCTTCTCCTCCACCGCTTTGTATCCTCCTGAGGAGAGGGCCATGTGGAGGAGGAGAAGAAAAAGCAAACGCTCCTCTGCTGTTTGGCTTTCTCCCGAGGAGAAAGACGGGTGAAGTAGGAGGAGAAAGAGAAGCACATCCTCGCCCCTCAAGGCTCTTCTGTTGCTTGGCCTTCTCCCAAGGAGAAGTTCGGGCGGAGGAGTAGGATAGGCAAGGCTCTTCTGCCACTTGGCTTTCTCTTGAGGAGAGGGCCAGCAAAGGAGGAGGAGGTTGGAATTAATATTAATTAGCACTAATTCATATTAATTAATTAATTAATATTTAATTAAAACCTATCTGCAGCGTGAAGAAGTTTAGACTATTTTAATTTTGGTCCTTACCTCCTGCTAAATTATGCAGGTCTGAGTTAGAGCATTGGACTATGACTCTGGAAACTAGGGTTCAAACCTCACTTGGCCATCTAAACCCACTGGGTGACCTTGAGCAAGTCACATGCTCTCGGCCTCAGGAGAAAGCAATGGCAAACCTCTGAGCACATCTTGCTAAGATAACCCCATGACAGGGTCACCATAAGTCAGAAAGGACTTGAAGGCACACAGCAACAATACCTCTGTAGCACAGGTGTATATTTTGCCATTGTTACTTCTGCAATAAAATTCAACTATCAGTTTGGTCAGTATCTATATTTTGGGATGGAGAAAAAGAGTAATCTTCCCTTTAGCATTTAGCAAATGTTTCAGGACAAGCCTAATTCTGTATCACAGAGTTGAACAAATTAATAATTATATATCCATGGTGCAACCTACTACTGTGGGATGATGCAGGATATGGTTCAGGTTTCATCCCAAGAGCACTGTACTAAGAAACAGAAGAATAGAAAGAATGTATACTCCAAATTAGTGACTGGAAAAGTTACTTTTTTGACACAGTCCCAGAATCTCCCAGCCAGCATGGCCAATTTGCCAATCTCTAATCAGAATGACTTCCCTTTTGCCTGAAATTGTGTGAGATACTTTAATTCGTAATATCGTGAAACATTGCCATTGGATTATATTTCCAATTTCCGATGTCTGATAAGGTCCCTAGACTTCAGGAGAGGTGGGATATTATCCTGTATTTTGTAGTTATCCAACACCTCAGAAATCCACACTGACAGGTGCTTCTCCCAGTCCTTCTTTTGACTTAAGCCTGCAACTAGTGAGGCAGCAGGGCTTGTCCCAGCAATTGCATTTATCTTCTTCATTGAGAACTTGGAAAAGCTTCTTTTGTGGACTACAGCTCCTAGGATTGCCCTGTCAGCATCTTGCCCTGCTCCTCACCCAGCCTGGGACTGACAGACAGAACACAACATTTATCCATGAACTTTTAGGGCTTACAGATCAATCCTAATCATTCTGCCTTAAATCAATGCCCATACAGCTTACTTTCAGGCAAACACACAGGGTTTTCCTTATTCCACTACTGGCTTTGTTCTTCGGAGAAAATAAAAAGCTCAGGATCCACACCACATGGAATTCAGAGAGCAATTTCAGGGAATAGACAATTGCGCTTTCTGTTCCAGAGGTAGTTCATGCTCAGAAGCAAGAATGTCTGTTCCTTCAAGGTTGTTGTTGCTGTTGTGTGCCCTCATCGTTTCTGACTTATAGCAACCCTAAGGCAATTGTATCACAAATTTGTTCAGAGAGGGTTTGCCTTTGTCTTCCTCTGAGGCTGACAGAGTGTGACTTATCCAAAGTTACCCAGTGGGTTTCCATGGCCGAGACAGAATTTGAACCCCAGTCTCAAGAGACATAGTGCAACGCTCAAGCCGTTATACCAGGTTGGCCCCCCTTTGGCGCATATATTTCTCTGTAAAATTAACACACTTGTCAACACGCATTAATGACACGCACATGTTTCTGTCTTATGAAGAGCCCCCATCCCAAAATACATATCCTCCTACAATGTAATTCCTCTACTGATGGGATTCAGAGCAGGGCCCATTTAATAGATCTCGAGTCTCAGGCAAGCACAGTGGAGCACTCCCTCAAGTATGGAGGCCCCAAACCATTTAGGGTTTTAAATATTACTATTAGCACCTTGAATTCAGACTAGAGATGCATTGGCAGCCAGTGCAATTCCTAGAATTCCAGGGAGCACTCTAGATGCTGCTTTTTAATGTTCTTTTTGAAAAAATGTTTTTAATTGTACTGTTTTTAATGCTGTGAAGCTGCTGTGAAGCTGCTCTGAGTCCCAGTCCTGGGAAAAGAGCAGGATACAAATAAATATAATAAATAAATAAAATAAATAGTTAAGGACACTTCCCAGTTCAATAAGGGACAAGCTTTCTCTGGTCCTCAAATAAAGATCATACTTTTCAACAAGGAACACCTGGAAACCCTACTTCAGGGATAGTTATCAAGGTGTGTTGATTGATAATTAGGCTGTTCTTGTGATTAGCATAGGCTTCAAACCTGTCAGTGCTTAAAATGTTATAATAAAACCAAACTATAATAAAGTTAACATTTTTAAAATACACTTTAAAATTGATATTTGTCCTTATTTCCAGATTAAAACTGGAAACACATCTCAGTTTTTGAAGAAAAATAAATCCATACACATGCTTTCTGACAATAGTAGGAGCTACAGTCAAAAGACTGGCTAACGTTTACTGTTCCGTGATTTACCTATATAAAGAAGTTAATTTGAGTTAAAGAGAAAACTTTGGGAGCCAGCATGGTGCAGCAGTTTGAGTGTTGGGCTATGACTCTGGAAACCAATGTACATAGTTTTTTTGTAGAACTTTCGGGCTATGTGGCCATGTTCTAGATGAGTTCCTTTCTGACGTTTCGCCAGCATCTGTGGCTGGCATCTTCAGATGCTGGCGAAACGTCAGAAAGGAACTCTTCTAAAACATGGCCACATAGCCCGAAGGTTCCACAAAAAACTATGGATGCCGGCCATGAAAGCCTTCGACAACCAATGTTCAGTTCCCTACTCGGCCATGAAATCCATTGGGTGACCTTGGGCAAGTCACACTCTCTCAGCCTGAGGGGAAGGCAATGGCAAACCTCCTCTGAAGCAATCTTGCCAAGAAAATCCAACAACCACAATATGTTTACTTAAGTCACTCAGTCATAAATTACTTTTTTAAGAGAACAGCTGAAGAAGATGTGGGATTTCTGAAATATAATTGGACCAAGCAAAAAGGAGACATTTAGCAACTTTGTTTTGAGATGCTATCATCTCCTACTTCTTCTTTCATTGATCATTTGCTTGCAAATGTTGACATTTGAACTTGTTATGGTTTCTGTAGATCTATAATTATTGTAGTATCAGATTTATAATTATTGTATTAGTTAACAAATAATAATTCATTTTTAGTTAACAGATCTATAATTATTGTTGTTCCAAAAGAGATTAAAAAGAAGAAGAAAGTGGAAGAATACCCTTTATAAAGTCAAATTGGTATTACACTTTGAATTATTAAGTCAGGAAAATGGAGATCACTCACTCAAATATAACTGATGAAAACAACCCAGGTCACTATCATCCCCATTTCACAGATGGGGAGCTAAATGAAGTTTCATTTCATAAATGGGGTATCCTTTGGTGGTGGTGGAGTGATGATGAAAACTTGTATGATCAGAAGAGAAACCAGGGCAAAATATCAGACGGGAGGAATTTCTCTTTATTTCGAATGGAGCCAATTCGAGCCAGTTCGCCAGTTTAGCGAATTTACGTGAATTCCAATTGCATTCGGAATGTGTTCAGAATGACTTCCCAAAATTACCCAAAAATGACCGCCCATTGCTCGAATTGTGTGAGATGCTTTAATACACAATAATGTAAAACCCATGATTGCGGTCGCAATGACTTCCCTTTTGCCCGAAATTGCGTGAGACACTTTAACATGTAATAATGTGAAACCCCATGATTGCGTTCGGATTACCATTAGATTATACTTCCAGTTTCCATCGTCTGATAAACTCCATTGGAAAGAAGGCAAAGCATCTTAAGGTTTTGAGCCCTGAGCTAAGTCATATTTTTTAAAAGTCAAATTTAAGAAGAGACCCATTGAAAAGAGGGCAAAGCATCTTAAGCTTTTGAACTAAGTCTTTTTTAAAGTCACACATAAGAAGAGACTCATTGAAAAGAGGGCAAAGCATCCTAAATTTTTGTGCCCTGAGCTGTCATATTTTTGTCAAGTCACACTTGAGACTCTTTGAAAAGAGGGCAAAGCATCTTAAGTTTTTGATCCCTGAGCTAAGTCATATTTTTTAAAGTCACACTTAAGAAGAGGCCCATTAAAAACAGGGCAAAATACCTAAGTTTTTGAGCCCTGAGTTAAGTCTTTTTTAAAAAAAGTCACACTTAAGAAGAGATGCATTGAAAACAGGGCAAAGCATCTTAAAGTTTTTGAGCCCTGAGCTAAGTAAGTCATTTTTTAAGGGTTCCACACTTCAGAAGAGACCCATTGAAATCCATGAGCCTTGAAGCAGATACCTGATTCCCTTGGGCCTGATGTACCCACAGGGGGATCCAACCCCATTGAAAACTTACCAGAATCCCAGCTTATTAAACCCTCCCCTTCCTTGCCTTGATTTTTTTTTTTATTCCAAAAAATTACACCCCCCTTTTTTTCTCCCTCTTTTCACAATTAGTGTGAATGGCCACACCTTTCACCTTCCTTGGAATTTCCTCAAACTCTGTTATAAATACCCCTGATGGCCAAGGAAACTTTTCACAGTTGCCTTTGGAGTCAGAAGCTGACAGATCTCCCTCTCTCTCTTTTGCTGGATTCCCAGCAAGCTGCTCAGCTAAAGTGTCAGCAGCAGGAGGCACCAAAAAGAAGAAGAAGCCAAAAAGTGGGAGGAGATCCAAAGCAAAGAGAGATCCCTGAAGAGCTTTTGGAGCAGAATGAAGTCAGCAGCACCAAGTAAGTGGTAGGACTCTGGTCACTGTGCCCCTGCTGTGCCAGCCCCTGGCTGCAGAAGGAGAGAGCCAAGGCAGCCCAGGTAAGCCTTGGCCCTTCACCTGGGGAAGAAGGGCACAGTCAGGGGGGACACCTGGATCTTCTGGCAGGGACACAGCAGGGGACCATTGGGTTGTCTCCCCTGCCTACTTCTCAAAGGTTGCTCAGGAGGAAAGGGCTGGTGTTTTGTTAGAAGTTTTAAAATGCCAGCCTGGTGGATGGAGGGCCTTGAGCTTTGGGATGTGCTGGCATAATCCTTGCCCATAAGGAAGCCAGGCTTGCCCAAAGGGAAACGTTGGGGAATGTTTGCCATTTCTTTCCCTATGGATAAGGATTCACCTATGTATCTTTATGGGCAAGTGTTCTCCTATGGTTAAGTATTCTCCTATGTATATTTATGGGCAAGTGTTCCCCAATGTTTCCCTATGAATTAGTATTCTTCTATGTAACTTTATGGGCAAGTGTTCTCCTATGGTTAAGTATTCTCCTATGTATCTTTATGGGCACGTGTTCCCCAATGTTTCCCTATGGATTAGTATTCTCCTATGTAACTTTATGGGCAAGTGTTCTCCTATGGTTAAGTATTCTCCTATGTATCTTTATGGGCACGTGTTTCCCTATGGATAGGTATTCTCCTATGTATCTTTATGAGCAAGGGTTCTCCTATGGTTAAGTATTCTCCTATGTTTCTTTATGAGCATGTGTTCCCCAGTGTTTCCCTATGGATAGGTATTCTCCTATGTATCTTTATGGGCAAGTGTTCTCCTGTAGTTAAGTATTCTCTTATGTTTCTTTATGGGCAAGTGTTCCCCAGTGTTTCCTTGTGGACAAGGGTTCTCCTGTATCTCCCTATGGGCAAGAATTCCTCAATGTTTCCCTATAGACAAGTATGATTTCCCTATGGACAAGTACTGTGATTTGTTTTGGTATGTCCCGATTCTGGGTTCAAATCCCAGTTTGGGCATGGAAATCATTGGCTGCCTACTTTGGGCAAGTCACACTCTCTCAGCCTCAGGGGAAAGCAATGGCAAAGCCTCTGAACCAATCTTACCAAGAAAACCCCATAAAAGAATTTCCTTAGGGTTGCCATAAATGGAAAGTACAGTACCAACAACAAAGTTTAAATGTAGAGAGGGTTATGTGTTTTTTTAAAAGGTTGGAATGGAGGAAGTTTTCTCTTGGCTAACTAAAGGATAACTAGGGCCCATTCCCACTAAATCAGACTTTAGGGTGGAAAAGGTAGCCCCAGCTAGGCAGAGCTATCTGTCCGAGCTGGTTTTTAAAGGTCATAAATCCGGAGCTTGTTCGTTTGTTTAGTTTTGCCTCACAAAATGCTGTCTCTCTCCCTCAGGGCTAAAGGCTAAGAGGGCTGGGAAGGGAGAACTGCTCCTTTTGGGTCCACATTTTCTCCTCTCTCAAGCTGTTTCACATGGATGGGGTTAGTAGAGAAGCACCAAGCTTCCAAGAGAGATGACAGATTATCACACTGGGCCTAACTTTGGCATTAAAGAGAGATTAAGGTGCATTTAAAGCATCCTACAAATAAAGTGAAAATGGCGAGTAATTGCGCAAATAATGATCACACACAATTGCGCAAATAAAGCAATATCGGAAATGCATTGTCACTAGAATCCCGAAAGTAAAAAGATGAGCGTTAAAGCTTCTTTGTGGCCACTTTAATGGCGGGATTTGTGTGACGTTGTGTGAAATCGTTCTGCGTAATTTTTCCAAGATATTCACAGGATAAATTCCCAATCTCCTCCATGTGATAAACTTCATAGAGAGATAGGAGATAGATGTGTGAAGGAGAGAGAGAGAGATGATAAAGAGAGGATAGGAGATAGATGTATGTGTGTGAGAGACAGATGATAGAGATGATAGATTATAAATTATAGGTGATAGAGAGATAGATAGATGAGAGACAGATGACAGATGATTGACAGAGTGACAGATGATAAAGACAGATGATAGAGAGGGGATAGATAGATAGATGAGAAAGAGATGATAGATGATTGATAGTATGACAGATAGGTGATGGAAACAAATAAGAGATAGATAGATGATAGAGTGACAGATGATACAGACAGAGAATAGATGATAGAGTGATAAGAGATAGATGAGAGAGAAAGAGATGATACATGACTGATCGTGTGATGGATGATAGAGAGACAGATGAGAGATGAGAGAGAGAGAGACTTGTTTCCTCAAAAAAGCTCAGTGGTTTGGCACTTATGTTTTCCCAACAAGACTAGGGGACTAGTGGAGTAATTCACCTCAAAGGATGGGATTAGCCTGCGGGACTCCTTGCTACCTGAGACAGAATGTCCCCCAGTTTTCCCACTTCTTTTCTTGTTAAATGCTGTACAGTTGACTTACAGCGACGCTTAATAACTGAGATCCAAAACACATTGCAGAAATCATCCAGTTAGAAACCACGTTAACAGCCCTGGCTCCGTTTTAGGGAATTCTGGAAACTGTTCTTTTGTATGAGACATTTAGCCTTCCCTGTCCGAGAGCTCTGCTGCCACAATAAACGACAGTTCCCAGGATTCCCTAGCACTGAGCCGGGGCTGTTAAAGGACTCTCAAACTGGATGACTTCTGCAGTTTGTTTTGGACCAGAGAAACCTCCAAGTCTCCTTGTCCCCAATACCTCTTTTCAGGTCTTGCAGAATCAAGGCCTTGCTTTCCTGCAAGGTCACCCTGTGGGTTTCATGACCAAGCTAGGGATCAAACTTTGGTTTTTAGAGTTATAGTCCAACACTCCACTATGCCATGCTGACTCTCTCCCCTCTTTTTATACTGAAATCGACAAAGGTAGCTATCTCATTCGAAGTCCTCTTTGGCAGAGAAGACAGTGTAGATGCACTTTGTAAAACTAAAATCCCAGGAGCTATAGCATTTAAAGTGATGTCAAGCTGCATTATTTCTACAGTGCCAGATGCACCCCAAATAAGCTTTTATGAACTACCAACATGCACTAGTGAAGTGGGATGTAGTCCACAAGAATTGATGCTAGAATAAAGTTGAGATATGAATTTATTATAGACTAGGTTTTAAGGGACTTTGCTAGGTGCATGAAGTGAGTTGCACTTAATGAAAACTTTTACTGTAACCAATTGGCAAGTATTTAAGGTGCCACAGGAATCTTTTGCAGTCCTATGTGTCCATGGCTGCCCTGAGTAGTTTACTCTGTTACTGAATTGCAGTTCATCTCTTTCATATCCTCTGTAAATCTGCTTACTGTCACTTAGATAAATTATTCTCTTCATATAGCAGGAGTGGGAAACCTAAGGACCTTCAGATGTTGCTGAAATGCTACTCCCATGGGCTATTTTGCCTAGATCTGATGGCAGCTGCAGTGACATCTGGAGAGCCATGTAGCCAGTCACCCCTGCTTTAAGAGACTTAGCTGTTACAGAGCTCTGATAAAATACAATGTGTGAAATTTTGGGGCACCTTACAGACATAAATGATCCGGACATCTCGGTGAGATTGGAATATCTGACCTGTCATCGTCTCTTCTGCTTGCATATTTTTTATGTATAAATGAATGAATTTCTACCAGAATATAGCAGCCAGAGATGGAAAGCTAGAAAGTGTGCAGAGCTAACTACCTTGCCTGTGGGAAAATGAGGGAAATGTGCCACTTCTGGGAGCAGTACTCCAAATATTTTATTTTATTTTGTCCTCCAAGTTCTGCCAATAGTTATATGGATATTGCAGGATTGCTAGGGTTTTTATTTGTTATTATGTTTTTAATGTAGTCACCTTCTCTTTTCCTAGGTGGTATTATTTCTCTCGTTGGCATTGCACTGTGGCAGTTGTTGATGTGCTCAGCTGCACCGATAACAGAATCTTCTGGGGACCCAGAACTCATCCAGTTTAAATGGAAAAACAAGGAATTTGTTGCCAGGATGAAGGTGGAGATCATTGATCTGAAGGAGTTGATGGTAAGCTGCAGGGGAAAGAAGTAAATATTTGGGCATGTAAGGGAGAGCCCCTAACATCTCATTGCTCCCAACTAACTTAAGTCCCATTGATTTCAAGGGCCAGTGTGGTGTAGTGGTTTGAAGACCAGAGTTCAATTTCCAGCTCAACCATTGGGTGACCTTGGGCAAGCTGCATATTCTCAGCTTCAGAGAAAGGCAACCCCCCCCCCCCTTTATGAAATCTTACCAAGAAAACCCAGAAATTACTTGACACATGGCAACAAAAAGTCTAGATGGGGCTAACACTGGATCTAGCTCACTCAACCACTTGTTTTTGTTTCAACACAACAGTTTGTTCTGATGATAGCAGAACAATGTTTAAATTACAAAGCAGAAAGAACATGAGAAGAATTAAACCAGCTAAAAATACTTTTGGGACCACTAAATGAAAGCCAACTAGATGACATGGTGGGAGAGGGTAAGGCTCCTTCAACATCAAGCAAGGCTCCAAAAGGCAAATGTTTGTTAGTCAGGGTGTCATCACTAAAAAGGTCCCCTCTGGAGATGGGCTTGAGACTAATAGAAAGATAAAAAGATAAAACCAGATCAGGGAAGCAAGCAGCCCCTGAATCCGCAAAAGTGTATTGAAATGGTGTTCTGATCAAGAGCTGACAAAAGATGCTCCTTACATAGCCAATCTGGCTAGGAGCTTGGCAGCAACATTTGAAAGCTTCCAAACAAAGGCAGCCCAGGCATAGTAGAACTTCACTTAAATTATTAGAGATGGGGTCAGTACCTCAAAATGTGGGATTTGAATGCCAGTGTAAGATGTATCACTATACCACCCAGCCCAAACAGTCCATCTGATCTGACAGTGCTGGGAATGGGAACCTGTGGCCCTTCAACTAGTTTTGTATTCCAGCTCCCATTATTCCATGGTGGGACAGCTGATGATATGGATGGGCAGTGATTCCACGCACCTGTTCTAGCATGAATGTAATTCTGTCTAGAAAAGATTGTGAATCACATTATCATACACCTGATCTACCTGTTAACAGAACTTCTATCTGACTTGAATTTCTGTTCACTGGCTTGAGCTAGTCCACTATTGATCTCAGACACCAGTCCACCACTTCACTGTCCCATCTGAATGAGATTAAAATGGGAAGTTGATTTGGGTGTCATAAGTGTATAAATGGCTCTCCACATCTCCAGTAGACCCCAGTAAAAACTTAAAAGACAGTGGAGGGAGATTCTTTAGCCAGAATTATGAAGTCCTCTGTATCATCACAGAAAGTAATTCTGGTGTAAATGTATATGGATTAGAACCCACTTCATCAGAAGCATGTGATCAAGTGTAGTCTATGGATACCGTAAGTGTGCTTCAGGATTCTTTGTTCTTCTGCAGTAGACAAGGATGAAAGTTGTTAGTCATCACAGGGTTAATTCAGATGGCATAAATTAGAAGGATGTCAGGGAGTGTTGTTTACTGAAAGCTTCAGAAGACCAGCTCTCAGTATTCTTAGCCTATTCTCCATCATTCAAATAGGTTTAAAAGACAAAAGTGAATTGGTGGTCATCCTAACAGAATGTCAGTTTTGGTTTGAGCAGTAGTTTGCAATCTTCAGGCTTAAGGATAGTTTGGACTTAAACTCCCAGAACTTCTGACCATTGTTAATGATGGTTGGGGCTTCTGGGAGCTGAAGTCCAAAACATCTGACAGACCAAAGGGTAAAAACTTACATATTTAAACGAGACTGGAAGCTAGCCCTGGAATAAACTCCCATCCACCTACATTATCTATTAACATCTATTATTGGGAAAGCAACTATATCCTGAGAGGTGCTAGTGTACCACTCTTGATTGCATACTTGGGCAAACTTGACTTAAAATAACTTGTTCCCGCCAGATGGAGTTCTCAGATAAACAAAATAGTTGGCAAGTCATTCTGCCATGGGACTCCTTCTCCAGCCATTTCCTATAAATTACAGCTTGCTCCTCCGAGGAGTCTTAACCCCATACAGAGTGGAGCTTTCTATTTTCCTAGTATTGTGAATTTGGTCAAGACCCCATTTAATCTCTGCAAATGCATTGGTTTCACATTTCCCAGCATCTGTGAGTTTTTGCCAACCCGGAAAGGTCATCATTCGTTGACAAAAGGAGCAAAATAGTTTGCAAACACAAACTGGGAAAGCACTGGCCTTCTCATTAGCTTCCTTTTGGAGACCAGTTTAACTAGATCTGTCAAATTAAAATGAAATACATTTCATAGTACTCCTATCTGGGTTTCGCTTAATTTAAAGGAAAACTGCATCGCAATGGGAGTTACTTGCAACCCTTTACATTACCAGTATAACAAATCCTATAGTCTGGGTTGACAAAAGCAGGGTAGATAGTTTTTCGTGTCTTGTAGTAAAGGAGGAAGGGACATAAAATAGACCTATTTAGTTTTTTAAGAGGGGTTAGACACTAATATTGTGTCGAGGCTATTTCCCATGCAACTGATTAAAACTGTCCAACTCAATCAACATGCACATAGCTTCAATGTTTTTTAAATGTTGCATTATTCTAGTTTTGTTATTTATAAAGAGGGGGAAATGTGGCCAAACTGGTTAGCCGATCCAAGGAGTTGTAGAAAAAAGTTCAGTTGCTTGTGATGTACACTCCTTCACTATGAACCGCATGTTCTAGTGGGGGTGCTAAATACCAGGGAGATTTCTGGGAAGAAGGGCAAATGTCTTAACTGAAAATATTAAAAACATTATTGACTTAGTTTCCCCACATTTCTTCATAGCAACATGACACCTTAAAGGTATTTCCAAAAGAGCATGGGCATTGTCTGGTGGGGATAAGTGTTTGCCATAAGATGTATATGCTGAGCAATCTATATATCTGACAATATTTCTTATCTACTCCTTTCTCTCCCAGCGTACAGATCTCAACCTCGGCACCGATAATCAGCTTCTCTTCATGCAGGGATTTCTAGGCATTGAGCAAGTGGATCATTCCCATTGCCAGATAGCAACCTGTAATATGGTAAGTTGCAGCTATTGTCTATTTAAGCCCATTATCCTATTACACAAGTTCCAGTTTTAATAGTTGACAGAGAAGTATTCCCTAGAGTGCAGTGAAATTTGTGGTGAGTGATAAAGTAGATAGTTACAGGCAGTATAGAAGTAAGCAAGAATAACCATCGCTAGTTCCAGAGCTTCAAAAGCTACTTTTTTGGATGACAGATCCCAGAATCGCTAAAGAGTATGGGCACGAGCCATGGTGTCTACAGGATTTGGGAAATTGCTAACCATACATAACTTTTCCTGATTTTGTATATTTGCTTCTCACCAAAGATATTGTGCTCACCAAACCACTCTACTGCAAAAGCACAATGTATCTGAGCAGCTCTTTTAGAGCTGAAGCAGCATCTGAACATATCCAATCTCATCTGATTTCAAAAGCGAAGCAGGGTTGGGCCTAGTTAGTACTCGGAGAATACTCCAGGAGAGGCTAGAAGGAGGGCCAGTCCACCCCTGCACTCTTCCACACGCTGGTGGTGCAGTGGTTAAATGCCTGTACTGCAGCCACTCACTCAAAACCATAAGGTTGTGAGTTCAATAACAGCAAAAGGGCTCAAGCTTGACTCAGGCTTGCATCCTTTCGAGGTTGCTAAAATGAGTACCCAAATTGTTGGGGACAAGTAGCTTACAATTGTAAACCACTTAGACACTGCTTAGGCAGTATGAAATGGTATATAAATGAATCTGTTTGCAAATATGTCCATTGTGACAGAACAACAATCTAACCAAGGAGTGATGGACATAAATTTCATGAGCCACACATGGCAAGAAGCCTATTAAACTGCAAGTTAGCCAGGCCATTCCCCATAAATTAATTGCTTTTTGTTTTCTTACCAGTAAATCCATCACACAAAGCTTGGAATACGGGAGGGGGGGGGGTTAATTAATTATGTATCTTTTGCAAGCCTTATTCATATATATGTTTTTAAAATCTTGGGTAGTGGCTGTTCATGCTGGGCAATTTCCTGACCCTACTTAACAAAAATGAGGTTGGAGTGGGCTGGGGAGCAATCTCTTCCTTGTAATCAAACTAGAGGGAAATAAATAATCTTGGAGATCTAATTGGGAAGTCCTGATTCAGCACTTTTGAAAGTTTTAACATATGAGTTAGCAAGGTTGAAAAGAATGCTGTAGGAAAAAGATTAGATTAGGCACACAATTAAAAAGAAGGGAATGGTCCAACTGAGAAAGCAGTTCTGAAAAGGTGGTTGTGAATATAAGTAGAAGGAAATAAGAAACACTTTTTCAAGTCCTGCTCTCACCTTCCTTGGTATGTCCTATCGCTCAAGATGCATGTGAGGTTTAACTTTTCATTCAGATTGGGTTATGTGTCTTGTTTTAAGGGGATGCTGGGCTTTACCCTATATGCAGGACTGGGCTGAGTGTGGTCAATGGGGTGAATGCATTCAGACCTACAAAGCTAATTTTGTGACACCCCCACTCCAGCACCCAATTCTGCAAAGGGGTGCTCATGTTGAAGTCTAACATGATGATCTTGCAATGTTTTGAATTCAACCCCTCAAGAGGAGAGAAATATTACCAAACAGCTAAATAAACATCACTGATAACAACATTCAAGGGAAATTCCCTTATCTGTTTTCCCAACAAATATTTCTTCACAATCTAGCCATTCACAGTCTACAAAGTTGGTGCAGGGAGAACTGAGGAGAAAGCTGGAGCAGCAACATAGCCACCAGTTTTTATGCAAAATATTTTATTTAGTTTTGTTTTGTTTTTTTGCTTGCTTATGGAGAAAACCTCTGTTTGCATTCACCTCATATAACCCCATTAATATTTCTGTTATTAATGTATAACTTTACAGCCTCTTCTTAGCTTGTTCTTTGGCAGGAATGAGGTGGAGGCTGTGTTCTACAAGTTTGATAGTATTCCCTTTTCATTTCTGTGTTCTTCTCACTCAGTTCCTACCCAGTCATTTAATTCACATCTGTCCCAATTGGGCGACGTTTCTTATTTCATCCTAGAAAGTTGGTATAGTTGGTCAACGGCTCACCCCCTATATCAAATATGTAATGAGTAAATATCTAGATGATTTAAAAGCTGAACTATTTTGAGATATCACTTTGCACCTGAATTACATGTGTGCGCATAACAGTATTTGTCTCTCTTCCCTATCACTCTGGTCAAAGCTGTTCTGTGTCTGTTAGCTGTTCTTTATTTTATTTATTTAGCATGTTCTATAAACACTCTAAATAAATATCCTTCTAAACCAGTTGTGCAGTTGTAGTGTCAAGGCAAAATAATTGTCCCACTGGACAGAGAACTGGGGTGGAGGCAGAAGTCTAGCCTAATAAAAGTGTTAACCTTTTTTTCCCCTTTCCCTTTTAAATCTTCTTCTTGCAGGGAGGTTGTTTCAAGCAATTGCGGGAAGGCCTGCAAACCTACTATGGCTACCTCTCACACATTAAACAGATCCTACCAAAGTATGCTAACAGACTGGCCAGTCTCCAGATGGATACTTCAAACCTGTCCACCAACATCCAACTGCAGGTGAGGCTGATGTACAACGTACTCAAATTAGGTTGGGAAGGGGAAAGAATGTTATAATGAATAATGGAATTAAATGAAAAGAAACTGAAGTGTTGGGACAGGAAGTTCCAAGGAGCAAGTCACTCACACAGCGGCTTGCTAAAATTGTGCATTGGACAGAATAAAGATGTTACATTATCTGCTAGTTGCTTTCTGTCCTGGTAAGAATGAAAGACCACAACTCTTTCCTACTATAGTCTCAGCAGAGCTTGGAAAAGTTATTTTTTGGACCATAATTCCCAGAACCCCTCAACCAGGATGGCCACAAGCAATGCTGGCTGAAGAAGTCTGGGAGCAGTAGTCCAGAAAGCAAACTTTTCCAAATTCTGAGTTTCAATACATTTGATCTAGCTGTCAACAGAGGATCAACTCCCATGTGGCTCGGGGATAGTGGTGGTAGTGGTGGTCTAAGAGTGCAAAATAATTTTACTGTCTGCATTGGTGGCTCAACAGTTAACATCCTTTGTGTGAAACAAGAGATTCCCCTAACCAAAATAGTTTTAGGAAAAGATGAACATGGGACTTGCCAGCAAACCTCATTCCTCCACTCTTGAACTGCAAAAAGGCCTTCTCATTACTAGCTGTAATTCTTGACCAACTACATACAGAGGTAGAAGTGTCCCACTTGTGACTAAAAGGGGTGTTTCCATACTGCACTTGTCCCTCATGATGGCTAAAAGGATCACATACCCTCCAGCTGGCCCAGTGAATCCTCTGTAATTTTCAACTGCTTTTAAAATGGCCCAGTCTCTCTTCTTTTCCACTTTTTCCCCTGGTTTACTTAAATTGTTGCAAACTGAGTTCAGAGTACAAAAGTAGTTTGCACTCAGTTAGCTCAGCAAGGGGAGAGGAGGTGCAGCATCTTGCTCATCCCAGTAAGCTTGGGCAAAAGAAAACTGCTGCACCATCCCCTGGCTTGCATGTTCTTGTTCTGTAATAACTCTGATATCTTATGCACATTCTGATGTTGTTTGGCCACATGCTTCCTACTTTTAATCTGTGAAACACTGGAGAGTATGGGATCGCTCTCTCAAAAACAGGAGAGGGAGCTTACTTACTAGAAGGTGTGTGGGACATCTTTTTAGAGACCTTATCAAATATCAAGTGCTCCTTGTGAAGTTGAATGTAATGGAGTCGGTGGGTTTAGGTCTCATTCAAACTTATTTTCAGTCTTCAAGAAAGAAAGCCTCTGCCATATAATATTATATTCTAATCTGAAGTCTTTTCTCTTCTGCAGATGGAAGAAAGTACAGGTAGTCTGCCTGTTGTCACCTATCCACAAACAGAAAACCAGCCTACCTTTCTGCAGGTTCAAAGAGAAATTGGAAGCTATCTTGTCCTCCGCAAATTCATGATGTTCATGGATATAATTACACGAGCGCTAAACCACTGTATTGTGTAATATGATGGGTGATCCGGAGGATTCTCCCAGGAGACCTTGGGTGGGAGGATGGTTCTAACTGGCTGTTCTTTTATAGTCCCTGATATATGAACTATAGGAGATGGATACTGTTTTCCTGACAGAATTGCTTTGACTGACAGGACTACTGGATTTTATTATTTATTTGTTTTTAACATATTTTTATTGAAAGTAGTGTAGAATGAAACAGGTTTTTAAAAATTCTGGCAGCAACCAAGAGCCAGTTTTTTTACTGGCTTATTTGTGTTTTTCGCTGCCATTTTCTGCCAACAGGAAATAATATGAATGATGACCCTTGGTACTGAACTCATCTCTTTTTTTTATCATTGTGGCCAAAGGTTAGTAGGGAATTTTCTCCCAAAGTTGTAAGGTTCTTCCAAACATGTTACAGACTTCTATCAGTTTGGCACAAATGCTGAACACAGAGCAATGTCCTTTCTGTTCTTGTAATTTTTAAAACTCTGACACATTCAGAGGCTGACATAGTAGTGAATCTTTCAGCACCTGTTTTGTTTTTTATTTTTAATTATAGAGTACTGTATTCACTTCAGTTCCTGCAAAACCTCTAGTAGTGTGCAATTCATGTAGTTGCTATCTAGAGCCATTTGGAATTGGTTCATCTAAACTATTCTATAACATGACAGCTTTGGATGAACTTCAACAAATGTGCTTTGCCAACACTTGCATGGAAAATTCTTAACTTATTTTCATTGACAATTTCTAGTGGAATAGACTTTGGGTTATTTCCTAACAAGTTGTTTTAAGGGTTTTTTTTTTTAATTTATTAGGTTTATTTATTTTTATTTATTGAATCTTTTTTTTAAAAGTTTCAAATCTTCCATTGTAGTCTTTAGGCCTTTAATTCTATGATACTAGGGTATTTATCATTTATTTAATATTTATATCTGTGCTGTCAATAAATCTTCTTTTGGCTTTAAAGTGATTATCAGTCTCAGCAAGCCTTAGACGTGCAGGGTGTGATTCTTGCAGTCTTACTGTGGCACATATGTTGAGATATGCAATGTTAAACTACTGTTTAATATTTAAACATAAAAGTACTGGCTGTGTTAGTAGCTGGACCAAATTGCAGGGTGATGAACAATGGGAGTTCCTAGTTCCCACCTCTGCAAATCTCTTGGGCATGTGATCTAATATATCGTCTCTTAGGAAATGCTCAACACGGGGTTGGATCCCGATTTAGTTGTACTTAGAACAGACTCATCCAACTCAGAGCTCAGAAAATGTACTTTTTTGAACTACACCTTCCAATCCTTCTCCAGCCTCAATAGAAAATGAGCATGTTGGCTGATGGATTCTGGTATCTGCATTCATAAAATAACACTCCCAGGCTCTGCATTCAGTTAATGAAACTCCCATTATTTTCAGTGGGTCTGTAACTAGTGCAATGCGATCTGGATCCAGCCCCTGGATTGCAATTATGTGTGTTGAAACAGGATTAGTAGAGAATAACTTTGAAATGACTGCTAGTATTTGCCATGGGCCAATAACTTTGAAATGTCTGCTAGTATTTGCCATGGGCCTTTTGGGCTCAAGACATTCTTCTGCCAACAAATAGCAACACTTTATTGCTGGGGACAAATGCCTGAAGTAGAGATGGTGAACAAGGCACTCTTGATTTTGTTGGTCATCAATTGCCTTAAGCTGATGGCTGTTGCAGCCCAACAATATCTAGATGCTACATGTTTCCCAGTCTCAAATACTTTGCTGCATTACTGTAATTTTTATCTTCATCTGTCTTTGGGCAGAGAACCTTGGACCTCCAGATATTTTGGTTTACAGCTCCCAGCAATACTAACCAGTGAGGAATGTGGAAGCTGTAGTCCAAAAGATACTGAAGGGACAAGTCTAGCCACCCAGGACCAGCCCAAGGTTTTTGGGAATGGGGTGCCAAGCAAACCTACCTGGCAGGGGTGACAAACAGCAGATGTCTTGAATTCTACCATATGGCTTCACTATTCTTTATGGCAATGCTGGCCCAGCCTTTGCACATATATGTGCCCACCTGGTATTAAGAGACAGATGTAGATCAAGCCTTAAAAGAAAGAGGTACGAGTAACTCATTTTCTATTGCCAGAAAATATATATCCATTTTCTATTAAATCATATATGTGTGATTACCTAGTTTTGTATTATGTTAAAGGATCTTATTTAATGTTTATTATCTGTAATTTTAATTTATTATTTTGAAATGATATTGTTAAATGCAAGAAACGTGTGAAATTGTTTACTGGTTTGCACAGAATTCCACTTTATCCCTAAATTGGGTTTGCATGGGCTAGAATGCTATACATTGCCAGTCCTTCAAGGTCTGCACAATACTCTTATTTTCAGATCCAAATATTATTAGCAGAATGCCACTTGCATCATGTGGCTTCCAAATGATCCAGCAAAGAGATTGAGAAATAGCTGGCATCATACTCAGAGAACATGTCCAGGTGAAATATTTCACCACTTTCAAACTAAAATGCTATTTTCTGCTTGTGTGTTTTGCTGCTGTGTGAACAGTTGATTTTATCAGATTTTATCGCTTCTCTTATGTCAGTAAGCTGCTTCAAGTTCAAGCACCCTACTTGGATGGTAGCAGCGGTAGATTAATGACAAATGTCAGCAACTACTATTTTAAAAAATGTTTTGTGTGACTGTTAAATAAAATGAATATGGCAATGCAACATTTTTAAAGGGTAGTAATGATTGGTTGGATTGATCAATGGATACTATTTCTGTTTACAATCTCTAATTCAATTGTACTACTGATCAGTTTTAAAATCGTGTTAAATGTTGAATCTTTTCCATTCTGAAAATGTATTTGATTTGTGCCATGGAATGTGTGGATAAATTTAAAACTTGGTGGCTAGAAATAAAATGTGCCTTTTATATGCATTCAGATGTCTGATGTGCTTTTTAATGTGTTAGGGTCAAATTCAGCATTAATAAGAAGAAATTGAGTATGGGAGTAACAATGAAGAACAATGGTATGTTAACTGGATGGTTACAAGGAAATCCCAAACTTGCTGCAACCTTAGGACAACTGTTCTGATTCATTTCCCTCCACATCTCTAATTCAAGGACAATATTCCAGATTACAGAGCTCCTGTTTAAAAAAAAAAGGAGGGGGGAGCAGCTCAGATAATGGCTTAGTCCAGATTCAGGTACATTTGGCCACTACTAAAATTAGGGCACCGTCTAATGATGCTTGCTACAACAGACTTTTTGTTATGGTTGGTTGGTTGGTTGAAGAAACATTGTTACAGTAAGGCATTTTTCATTTATGTGCTCCCATGCGCCTATTCTCTTAGCATGACACCAAGGTGGCTTAGAAAGACTCATACCAAGATAAAGTAAAAACCTGATGATCAAAAAAGTGTAGAAAATGACTATTACATTGAGATTTTTTTTAAGTATTCATCTTTAGTTTCTTTCAATTTATGTGTACTGTAGTTTAAAATCTTTGGAGTTTATCATACGACGGAATTTGGGGGTACAATGCAATGGCAATCCGAACACAATCATGGGGTTTCACGTTATTGCGAATGAGTGTATCTCACGCAATTTTGAGCAATGGGAAGTCATTCTGAACGCAATCATGGGGTTTCACATAATTGCGTATTAGAGTATCTCACGCAATTTCAGGCAATTGGGGGTCATTTTTGGGAAATGGGAAGTCATTCTGAATGCATTCCGAACGCAATCAGATTTCACGTAAATTCATTAAACTAATGAATTCACGTAATTACGAATTGGCTCCATTCGCAATTGAGAGAAATTCTTTCCATGTGATAAACTCCAATTTTAAACTACAGTACACACAAGTATGCAATCTTTTTTTAAACTACAGTACACACAAATGTACAGTCTTTTTAAGCTACAGTATACAAAAATTGTAAAAATCTCCCAGCAACCAATTAATTGTTTGAATAAATCAATTGCTTTAATAAAAAGATTTTTGCTGGGGAGAGCAGAGGGAGCGCCTCCTGTGAAACGGAATTTCACAATCTGATAGCAGCCACTGAGAAGGCTCTCTTTCCTCGATGTCCCCAGATGAGCCTGTGATGCTAGTAAGACTGAGAGAAAGCCTCCCTAAAGATCTTAAAAACTCAAAAGTGAGGTACATGTCGGGAAATAACAATTATTATTATTATTATTATTATTATTATTATTTATTATTAGCCCGTCCCTCTGAACAGGCAATCGGGGCGGGGATACAACAATATTAAAACATTAACAGTTAAAATTGAAACAACCCAATCCCAACCTCCCACCCCTTAAAATAAGATTAAATTAGCAATGAATTAAAACATTAACACATAAATACAAAAATACAAAAACAATATCCTAAGCCTAAAGATTCGTGAGCAGTATAGGTAAAGGCTAAAATCATGGGGGGGTAGGGGGAGCTGGAGAGACTCTTGGCCTTAAGTTTCGAGCCGGGGAGTATTAAGCATTATCTGGGAAGGCCTACCGGAAGAGATGTGTCTTTAAGGCTTTTTTGAAGCCATCAAAGGATACAATAAGACACATCTCCTCCGGCAGGCCATTCCACAGCTTAGCTTGGGGGCGATAGCTGAAAAGGCCCTCTGGGAGATCTGCGACAGCCTGGTCTTCATGGGCTGTAGCAGGTTCCTCCCAGAGGACTGAAGTGTGTGGGGGGGTTCATACGAGAAGAGGCAGTCCCTAAGATAGGATGGACCCAAGCCATGTAGGGCTTTAAAGGTTAAAATCAACACCTTGTACTGTGCCCGGAAACTAATCGGCAGCCAGTGGAGAGACTTAAGCACTGGTGTTATGTGCTCTCTCCTAGATGGTCCCATAACAAGCCTGGCTGCCATATTTTGGACCAGTTGTAGTTTCCGGGTTAAGCACAAGGGTAGCCCCACATAGTAGTCCAGACGTGAGGTTACCAGCGCGTATACCACAGTTTCCAGATCTCTCACATCCAGGAAAGGGCGCAGCTGGCGTATAAACCGAAGTTGATAACAGGCAGTCCTGACCATCGCATTCACCTGATTAGTCATGTGAAGCGACAAATCTAGGAGTACCCCCACACTACGAACAGAGTCCTTTGAGGAGATTGTGGCTCCATCTAGGACTGGAAGTTGTATTCCCAAAACCTGGTTTCGGGCCTGTGACCCTTAGTACCTCTGTTTTGTCTGGATTAAGCTTCAATCTGTTTTCCCTCATCCAATCTATTACCACATCAAGACAGTCATTGAGAGGAGAGACGCCATCTGAAGTCTGAGCAGACGATCTGGTCATGGAGAAGTATATCTGAGTGTCATCAGCATACTGAAGACACTGAGCTCCATGCCTCCAAATGATCTCACCCAGCGGCTTCATATAGATATTGAATAGCATCCAGGACAGGATGGCGCCCTGGGGGATGCCACAATTAAGCTCGATTTTGGAAAAGCAACTGTCCCCGAGCCTCACCCTTTGGGATCTTCTGGAGAGGAAGGACCGAAACCACCAAAGCGCGGTGCCTCCAATCCCTAGCTCCCTCAGCTGATCCAAAAGGATGGAATGGTCTATAGTATTGAAGGCCACTGAGAGATCCAAGAGCACCAGCAGGGTCACACTAACCCTGTCGAATCTCAGGCGGAGGTCGTCAGTCAGAGCAACCATAGCACTCTCAACTCCATATCCTGTCCTGAAGCTGTTTTGAAATGGATCAAGATAATCAGTTTCATCCAAGACAGCTTGGAGTTGGGAGGCGACAGCTCTCTCTATCACCTTGCTTAGAAATGGCAGCAAGGAAACTGGTCTGTAGTTGTTCCTGTCCAGGGGGTCGAGGGAAGGTTTCTTCAGGAGAGGCTTCACAGCCGCCTCCTTCAGACAGCCAAATGAATGTTCTCAATGCGTCCCCTCCCTGGATGACCAGCCAAGATGGACACGGATCGAGAGAGCAAGTCGTCTTCCTTGTACTTCCAAGGAGCTTGTCCACATCATCGGTACTCACCGATTGAAACTCATCCAGTAAACTAACAGCAACGGAATTGCTGGACACCTCATTTATGGACACTGGTAGAATATTGGCATCCAAGTCGGTCCTTATCCAAGAGATTTTATCTGCAAAGTGAGTGTTAAACGCCTCACAGCAAGCTGCCGTAGGATCCAGTAGGGGGTTTGACACAGGACATGGGGTTTGACACAGGGCAACTACCAGTGTGGTGTAGTGGTTTGAGCACTAGACTACTATTCAGGAGACTAGACTACTATTTCAGCCATGAAAACCCACTGGGTGACCATGGAAAGTCATACTCTCTCTGTTTCAGAAGATGGCAATGGCAAACACCCTCTTAAGTAACTTGCCAAGAAAACCCTGTAAATCCTTAGGATTACCATAAATCAGAAACAACTTGAAGGTATACAACACACAAACACAGCACACATGTATGTATGCTGATTCTCCCCTACCCCATAATCTACAGGAGGTAGGACCTGAACAAGAGGACGGAAGAGCAGGCCATCCCACCAGATTAGGCCAGTGGGCCACACTTGACATGCCTGGCAAAAAAATAATATTAATGGGACAAGTTAACAAGTGAACTCCCAATCCAGCACAAATCGATTGGGGGGAGGGGGCACAGGAAACACCAGATTTTCCTGAAACACTGCAGCAAACTGTGTTTTTAACATTAAGGGCTTTTCACTTTGAGTTTGCCACTGATTGGGCCCTGTATCATGTGTCCTGATTGTGCCAGATTTGGGGGAAATGCCATGCACCGCGTATCCTAATTAGCACAGATTCAGGGGGAATTCATTTCTTTTCCCCTAGTGTAGACTTGGCCCTCATCTCCTGTGCCGGATTTCATATTTCTGGGCTTTTAAAATATGCGCTCTTGTTGTCTGAGCCCTCCTGAGAACCTGTTGAGATGTTACTCACAGGTGGAGATTACGAAATATATTTCTGCCATTTGTGATTGTAAAGTCCTGTTAAAACTCTTCACTATAGTGGCTGTGGTTTTGACTTCCTTGTGGGTAACAAAAGTGGTGCATTCCATGTTTTGACAACTGACTCATGACTTAGATGAGAGACTGCCAATAAGTATCAGGTGCTGTAGGCTATATTTCAGAGAAAGGAACTGGCAAAACTACCTTCCTTGCCTAAGAAAACCTTATGAAATTCATAGGGTCGCCATAAGTCAACAGGTGACTTGAAGGCAAACACACACACATACATTTTTTATTTTTACTTTAAAAATTTAAAAATTATGTGGTTTCTAGCCTCTCCTGAAAACGGCCTCGAACAGTTTCCATCTGATCTTCCATCACAACTACAGCCCAAGCACATTTAGTTAAAATGACCATATCATTAAAATAATATATGATCCAACATTTCAGAGATGACAACTGATATGTGTAGCCAAGCAACATCACAGTGTGTTCAAGATGCCAACAGTTATTAATGAGGAAGGATGTACAAGCTAAGAAAAGCTGCTTCTGGCTGAGTTTACTGGATTCAACCAACCACACTTTGAACATATTCACACACACACACACAATAAAGTCCAAAAAGCAAACCTTAATTTTGCTTTTTCATGTAAGGAACACCATTTTACTACAATTGTTGTTAGCTGCCCCATCTCATCCCATGGATGAGACATCTCCAAGTCCTCCCATCTTCCACTGCTCTGCTTAAGTCCTGCAGATTCAGGCCCATGATATCCCTAATTGAGTTTAGCATCTGGTGTGTGATCTTCCTCTTTTTCTACTGCCCTCCACCTTTCCTTGCATTATTGTCTTTACTAATGAGTCATGCCTTCTCATGATGTGGCCAGAGTATGACAGCCTCATTTTCATCATCTTGGTTTCCACAGGGAATTCTAGTTTGAACTGTTCAAGGACCCATCTGTTTGTATTTTTGGCTGTCCTCAGCACAGGATCCTCAGCACTCTTCTCCAGCACCACATCTCAAATAAGTTGATTTTTTTTCCTGTCTGTTTTTTTCACTGTCCAGCTCTCACATCCTTACATGATGAAGGGAAATACTATGGCTTGGGCAATTCTGACTTTAGTTCCCATTGTATATAATGGGACTTGAGCATCCACAGATTTTGTTGCCCTTGGGAGGCCTTGACCTAGAACAAACCCCAACAGATACCAAGGACCTACTGTATTCTAATACTTGCAGTTTCACACTGCCTTCTTCCATCTCTCCCAAACTTCCAGGGTTTTTTTGGGGGGGGGGGTACATTTACAAACAGATGACTCTGAACCCATAGAGTCATCCTCAGCCAGAAGTTTCAAATCTTCCTTACTTTCTCAGAGGAACAGAAAATTATCATCAGGCATACGACTGTAACCTCCTACCTATCCACCCACATCCTTCCCTCTTGACCAGAATCACTTCTTCATAATAGACTATCACATGGGGAGGAGTGGAGCTGGGAGCCCCTGTTGCGTGATTGCAGCAAAGATTTTCACACACATCGTGATCTGGGAGAACTTATCCCTGGAAGAACCAGGAATGCTCCAGCAACAAACCATTCATGGGGAAGTCCTTTGAATGGTTTGTTGCCGGAGCATTCCTGGTTCTTCCTGGAATAGGTCTTCTCTAATCGTGATGTCATCTGAAAATCTTTGCTGCAATCGGGCAACTTTGCCAGGAAAATGCCTTTTGAATCTCTGATTTCCCCCCATGTGATAGTCTCCATAGACTGATAACTCCTCTTCTGCTTTACTGTTTCCTGGGTCAGTGTTGACTGATAAACCAATTATATTTAACTTGTCCTGTGCTTCAGATAGAAATATGTCTTTGGCCAGTCCTGGTCCATATAATCACAGATAAGTCTTGCCTGCCCAAACCCTGCTGCAGTGGGGAGGAGGGAACACAACAGCCATTTAGTGGCTCCTATTTATTTCTAAAAAACTTGCACAGGCAAACATGTGACAGATCAGATATTTGTGGTAAGTAGTGGGATGCCAATTATTTAATAGGAGAGCCAGCCCCATTCTCACAGCTTCTCACGCTAATAAAAATAAAATTGTAACATATCACTTTTGGGACAGCCATCTCTAAACCTCTCCATTAAATTCCAGAGCTCTGCTGCAGCAATTTAAAAGCAAAAAGAAAGAAAGAAAAGAAACAGAAAAAGAAAAAGACATTATGCTTTGTAATACCAAGGGGGAAGCAAGGCAAGGGGAAGAGGGGGACAGTGACACCCCATATCTGGCGATTGCACAACTGCCCCAGAAGTGACATTTTGCACTTGGGGACTTGTATGATTGCTGGTCACTGACTGGTTTCCCCTGTGAATGAAAAGGGATGGGTCAGGGACAGAGTAGCTATGGATTGAAGGCAGCATCATGCAATGAGTATCCCCAAAGCCGCTTCTTTCCCAGTGAAATCACGGTTTAAAAACCACATGTAGTAATGTCCTAAGACTCTGGGAGACCAGGGTTCGATTTCCCCCTTTAGCCATGGAAACACACTGGGTGACCTTGGGCAAATCACAGTCTCTCTGGAGTTTATCACACGGGAGGAATGTCTCTCAATTTCAAAAGAAATGGAAGTGAGGCCAGTTCGGAATTGAGTAAATTCGCTAGTTCAGCGAATTTACGTTATTGCGTATTGATACTGCATTGTGTTCGGAACTGCCCGAAATTGCCTCCCAGTGCCCGAAATTGCGTGTGATAGCTTCTCACACAATAATGTGAAACCCCATTATTGCATTCAGAAGGACTTCCCTTTGCCCGAAAATGTGTGTGATCAGCTTTCACGCAATCACACGAAACCCCATGATTGCATTCAGATTGCTATTGGATTATACTTCCAATTCCCTTTGTGTGATAAACTCCTCAGCTTAAGAGGAAAACAATGGCAAACACCCTCTGAACAAATCTTGCCAAGAAAGCCCCATGATAGAGTAACCTTAGTGCAACCATAAGTCAGAAATGACTTCAAGGCATCACAGTTTTTAAAATAAATCTGATTACTTCATGTCTGTTGCCTGCCTTTCCTCACAAAAAATCCAAGGTAGGAGATTCCATTTAGAGTCCCATCTTTAAGTATAGAAATATCTAAAGGCTGTAGTCCACAAAAGATAAAAATTTCCTAGTTCTGCTGGGGATGGGTGCAGTTTAACCAGAAAAGAATACATTCCCTTCCTGGAAATTACTGACACTTTGTATGTCAAGGCAGGGTAGAAGGCAAGAGCAAATAATTGTGTTGGGGAGCAAGGATATCTTGGCTATAAATGATGCATAAAGTAAGGAAGGGACTGATAAAGAAGAGAAAAGGCTTCAAAAGTGTAACACTGGGGTTACACTCCATCCAGCCACAGAGGCTGGGTCACAGGGTTAGGTCTCTGTTAAGGCTTGTTGGTTCATATCTGCTTTCTTGCTTCCCAGGCTGTTTGTCATGACGTCAGAGCCCTTGACAAGAAAGTTCCAACATTGCCACATTGACGGGTAGTGCTTCCTCTTCATTACCTTCCTGGTTAACAGAAAATATGTAAAACACACACATACGCGCACACACACCATTACAAGGAGATCACCAGGGAAGGAGATCAGTAGGGCAAAATCCTGGGAAAACTGGAAAGAGGAAGAGGAAGAGAGAATATGAAAGCAAAAATGAAATACTAAAAATGTAACGTAGTGGGAGGGGCAGGAAATTAAATGTCAAGAGAAGATCAATTTACCATTTTTCAAACGTCATAGATTATTATTCAGCAGTTTAAGCACCACTCCCGCCACCTCCAAAAGGAGCCAGGGTAGTGTAGTGGTTTAAGCGTTGGACTATGACCCTGGAGACCAAGGTTCATGTCCCAGCTCAGCAATGTATACTCACTGCGTCTTCATCCACACTGCAGACACAATCCAGTTTGACATGGCTTTAACTACTAGAGCTCAGTGTTATGGAATGCTGGAGATTATAGCTTTGTGAGACATTTAGCCTTCTTTGTCAGAGAGCTCTGGTGCCACAACAAACTACAGTTCCCAGAATTCTATAGCAGTGCGCCATGGCAGTTAAAGTGGGGTCAAACTGCATTATTTCTGCAGTGTGGATGCAGCCTGGATAACTTTGGGCAATGGCAAACCCCCTCTGAAGAAACATGGCAAATCACATGGAATTTGGAAGTTTCCAAAAGTAAAAAGGAATGGGTTTTGTCAACTTTGCATTCAGATTGATGTCACATTATTTCTCTTTGACACAAACATCGTGTGTAAAACAACCCGCTTTTGCGTCCTCCTCCTCCCCCTTTAAATCAAGTTTCTGCACAGGAGCCGTGTGATAAACTCCTATGATAGGTTTGCCTTAGGGTTCTCTTGAGCCAGGAATGACTAGAAGGAACACAACAACAAGCACCGATCTTATATTGTCAAACATCATTCAGCATTATGTCACTACCTGCATATGTATCTTCTTGATGTATTTCACTTCTAGATTTTTTTTTACACTATTGAAGATCTTGATCCATTTCAATCTGCTTTTCCAAATAGGTTGTGCAAGCAAGACAACTTTGAATATTTTTTGCAATGTTTTGTTCACTATTGTTTTGGCTTCTGCCTTAGTCTCATTTGTTGTGAGAAAGGTTGTGCATAAATCAAATCAAGACAGATAGATAGACACTAGGTATTAGACCGAAGTGATCTACCATGTCTCTTTTGGTCTGTTAGCAAAACCAACAGAGCATTCAAGTTAGGCATGACTACAGTTTGCTGGATTCAGTGATAAGAAGGGCATTACCATGGCTTGAGAGGTAAAGGAAACTAAATTTCATACATTTGATCTAAGGTTTAACCAACTAAATTCATTACAGACTGTTCTCTCCCAGACTGTCTTGTTAATTCTTCCTCCCTATAGTTACATCTTAGTTCTTGCGGTTTTTGCATGCACGCCAAAGCTGAACATCTCTCCTCAGCATGAATGAACATGCCACCTCATCTTGCCTCATGCTCTTCAGCACCCATGGGCTTGTTTTAATTGTTTCCTCTTTTCTTTTCTTTTTTATGAAGCTGCAACATGCTGACACCCTTGGCTACGCCAAATTCTTAGAAAGCAAGTGGATTTCCTTCTGCTTTCAAAATGTTCAGATGGTGCCTGCAGAACACACATTTCGTGGACTGGCTGAGAATGGAGAAAAGTCTCAGGTTGATAGATGATGTGAACTAAGGTTGTCAGGTGTTTCTTATTATAAAAGGATGTACAGTTGGCCCCCCACATTTGCAGATTTGACTTTTTGCAGATTTGATTATTTGCAATTTTGATTAATATGTTCTCTCCGGGAATCTCTAGGTCCTCCAGCACAACTTTGCCAGAAATTGACTAAAAAATTGTGTTGGGGAACCTAGAAGTTCCTAGAGAAAACACTGCTCTGGGCATTTGTAGGTCCTCCAGCATGATTCTATGATCGACTTTTGGCAGATGTTGACCATAGAGGTGCACTGGAGGACCTGGTTATTATAACCCCCTATTTGAGGGTTGGAAAGCAATAGCAAATACATTTCTATACCACTTACTGGTGTACTAAGTGGTTTACAAAGCTTATTAAGCTAATTGCCCCCAACAAGCTGGGTACTCATTTTAGCGACCTACAGGAGGATGCCAGGCTGAGTCAACCCAAAGCCCCGGCTGGTATTGAACTCACAACCTTGTGGTTTGTGAGTGAGTGGTTGGAGTACAGGCATTTAACCACAGTGCCACCAGGGCTCCATAAAAGCTTTTCCTTTTATGGAGGTTGAACAAAATGTCCAAACATTCTGTATTCTTTTTTTTTTGGCATGGTCACATCAGAAAGATAGAAATGTGTGCCTCACATAATTTATAAATGTGTATAGAGAAATATATGGCTGTAAGTTAACCGAACTCAATACTTTAATTTGATATTTCATAAGAATGCAAACTTGTTTAAGAGATACTTCCTGAGTGTCAACACTGTACGTCATGTATTTCAACTGTCCTTTGTTGCAATTTTGAAAGCCTGGAAACACTATTAGGAACAGGCTGAAGTCCCACCACCTCCGTAGTCATAACAGACAGTGATGCAAAATAGGGCTTTCTTGGTGGTTGCCCCTCTGGAACTCCCTTCCAAAGGAAGATAGAATTACTCCCTCTAAGCACTCCTTTCGTCTGTACGAAAAGACTCTTTTTATTTTAAATGGCTTTTGAGAAATATAGTTTTTTAAAGAAAGAGATTTTAGGAGTGTGCTGTACCATTTTTTTTTTGTACTACTGGTAAACTACTTTTTATCATTTTTAACTGTAGGTGTTAAGTTGTTTTTAACTATTGGTAGTTTAGTTCCATTTCAATGTTGATCTTTTGTATATTTTAATTGAATTGCATTTTAATTTGTAAAACCATCTTGGATCTCTGCTTTCTTGGGGAAACAATATAGTATAGAATGATGATGAGGATGATGTTGAGGATGATTATGATGATGGCAGCCAATGAATCCCAGGTGCTTTAGGCAATACTTCAGAGGAAGGAATTGACAAACCTACCTCTGAATATTCCTTAGCTAAGAAAACATGAAGGCGACTTGAAGGCATTTAGGCTGCATCTGCTCTGCAAAAAATCCCTGAGGAGCCAGTGTAATGTAATGGTTTGAGCGATGGACTATATCCCTGGAGACCAGGATTCAGATCCTAGCTTGGCAATGTAAACTTACTGGGGCTGCATCCACACTGCAGAAACAATCCAGTTTGATATCACTTTAATTGCCATTGCTCAATGCAATTGAATTCTGGGAATTGTAGTTTTGTGAGACACTTAGCCTTCTTTGTCAGAGAGCTCTGGTGCCATAACAAACTGCAGTTCCCAGAATTCCATAGCACCGAGCCATGGTAGTAGTTAAAGTGGTGTCAAACTGGATTGCTTCTGCAGTGCAGATGCAGCCTATGAAAATCACCACTTGCTCACAATCTATCACATCTTTTGGTTTAAGCCACAGCTACTCCCACAACTCCTTTAACCAGGATTTTGTAAAGCAAAAATATGATGACAGGAGTTACATGTTTTCTGAAAGCCCCACAAGGGATGATCAATTTCCATCCGTACTGACTACTTATGTAACAATTCCATAGAAAGCCATGGAAGAAGGTAGCCAGAGTTCACTTGTGGCTCTTTCCAGTTCTATCTTGAAAAAGGAGAACGGAGACAAAACAGGCCAAAAGACACGTCATGTGTCCTTCAGAGGGTCTTTCAGTATTTATACTTGAAGACAGAACAACTTTGTTGCCCAAAATGCCAGGGTCCCAAGAGAACACCCACAATCAATACACAAAGAGGGAATTTAATTAGCTCAAAGAAAGGCTTTGGGTCACTAAAGTTGGGGTCAGACCTGTGTATGATGGTTCTGAAACTGAACTCCAGAATGCAAGGTCCAAATGTAGTTTTATTTATAACAGAAAAAGGGAAATCAACTTTCACCACCAAAATAAATAAATAAATAAATAAACCTCTCACACACACATATAAGAACTGACAATATAAATGGTGTTAGCAGATGGAGATTTTCAGGATTGCAAAAGGTAATATGGTACTGGTTCCAGAAATGAAGGTTCCAGTTGGGGATTTTGTGAATTGAAATGTTTCAGCAACTGCCCGTGGCTTCAATAATGCTGAGGAGCCAAGCGAGACACTGACAGGGCATTTCACTAATGTGTCTGTTTATTTTATTTTATTTTATTTTGCTGGCTAAATGGCCGTAATAAAGAATTGTAATACTGACAGGGTGTCTGTCTTTTGGGAGAGGTGAATGAAGGTAGTGTCAAATTGCAAGTATAAGATTATAGTGGACCCTCTGTATCTGTTAGGGTTTGGTTCTAGGTCAGGACATCCAATGGATACCAAAACCTGTGGATGTTCAAGTCCCATTATATACAATGGCATAGTAAAATGGCATGCACCCCTTACATAAAACAGCAAAATTGAACTTTGCTCTTGGGAATTTTTGCATGTGTGAATATTTTTACAGTGTGGTTGATTGAATCAGTGGCTGCAGGATCTGTGGATACAGAGGGCTGATGGTATGTCGTATTTGTGTGAGTACACAGTACAGTGGGCCCTTGGATTCTGCTGGGGTTTGGTTCCAAGACCCCCATGAATACCAAAATCCATGGATCGTCAAGTCCCATTAAATGCAGTGGTGTAGTAAAATGATGTCCCTTATATAAAATGGCAAAATCAAGGTTTGCTTTTTAGAATTTATACATATTGTTCAATATTTTTAGCTTGTGGAATCCGGGGATAAGAAATCTGTGGATACAGAGGAGTTACAGTACAATAAGCTAGTACAATTAATGTAACACTAAAACAGTCACTATTACTCTAGATGACTGTAGTCAATCAAATAAGGGAGAGGAACACCTTGAAGTCCCCCCCCCTTCATGAAATCAAGCATGGGAATGGTTCTCCAGGTGAGGCTACCCTTTTTCTCACAAAGAGAAAGAGGAAAGAAGTCAGGGGTGTGTCTACAGATCAGGCAAAATTAGGGTATTGCTCTCAGCATCAAAATCCTTCAGCCCCCAAATTTCTAGCATTGCAAAAGTGAGACAATGAAAATTGTTTATGCCTAAAACTCTTATATTTACTGTATTTGCCATTTATTTCCTAAGCAGTTTATTGCATTGCAAAAAAAAAAAAAAAGCAACTTACCACTGCCAAATTCAATTCTAATTCGGGATACATCTGGATGTTATCACATGCATTTTGCCACTGATGCAACCAGCTGAGTGCAGCCTGGCTAACTTTCAGCTAAAATCCGAGCTCAGCTGGCCTCTTTTCAAAACCTGGAAGCTCGCCGCTTTGCAAATTGGCCGGCTGAGCTTGGATTCTAGCCTGAAGTTAGCCAGGCTGCAATTGGCCAGCAGCATCAACATCAAAGTGCATGTGATAACATCCAGATGTATCCCGAATTAGAATTGAATTCAGCAAAACAAAAAAACAGAAACAAACAGCTTCATTTATATACCACTTCATACCCTTAAGGAGTGTCTAAGCGGTTTACAATTGTAAGCTATTTGCCCCCCAACGATCTGGGTACTCATTTTAGTGACCTCGGAAGGATGCAAGCCTGAGTCGAGCTTCAGCAGTGCTAAGTGACTTTTTTAGCAATGCTATAAACTCCTTAAACTGAGAAAGTGTGACTAGTTGAAAGTCTTGGGTTTCCATTGCCAAACAGGAATTTGAACCCTATGCTCCCAGAGTCCTAGTCCAACAATCAAATCTCTACAACATGCTAGCTATTACTACTTGATTTATTATTTTAATGGCTTTGAAAAAGTGTGGTAAGTGCAGTGAGTGGGGATATCAAAGGCTTTCTTAGAGGAAGTTGTGCAAGTTTCAACCATGAGAGACTATGAAATTTTTTTTAACAGAAAAAGGGTTTCAAATTCCAGTTATAGAATCATAGATACCACAGGGGCCACTGAGTCCAATCCTCTGCCGTGCAGGAACTCACAATCAAAGCACCCCCAACAGATGGCCATCCAGCATTTGTTTAAAGACCTCCAAAGAAGAAGACTCCACCACTCTCCAAGGAAAAATGCTCCAATGTGGAACAGGTCTGATGTAGACTACTGTGTCAACTAACTGAAATTATGTGCTTGGAGACTTAGCTCTAACTCTTGTAGCCTACTTCCCCATATTTAAATAATAGATCTGTGTGCAACATGCATAGGTGGTGGTAGATTTTGTAATGAGAGAATATAAACATTAATTTTAATGTTATTTATTTATTGGCTTCAGAGGAAGTGGAGCTGAGAAATCAGGCAGGTTGCAGTTTGAAACCAAGATAGGGAGTACAGTATGTGTTGAAGACAGAGGGAAATTTGCGTGGGTGGGACAGAAATTTCCTGAAAAGAGATTTGTTTTAAAAAATGAGAAATAGGACCATGATCCAAGAGTCTGGTAAAAAATAGTTGGGTGTCCAGGGCACAAAACTCACAAAATATGGGTAGGAGGTAGGAAAAGATATCCAGGATGGAAAATGTAAAGATGGCACATATCAACAAAGGGGAGGGAAGGGAAGAAAATGGAACACAGAGCATGATGGAACTATTGAAGGCTTACAGAGGACTAGGCCTCTTTAGAGAGAATGCAATCCCTTCCAAAACAGGCAATCTGCCTTATATCCACCCCTGGAAACTACAGATCCCTCATATTTGTCCTGTCAGGATTCAGAAACCTGGGCCCCATCCAGCAAACCCCTGCTTCCAGGCCCTAGTCCAGGACTTGTGGAGCCACGTCGAAGTCAGATGTCAAAAGACAGCCTGAGAATAGATCGAAGAAGGGGCGAACCTGCGGCCCTTTTGGAAAATAACCATGTTGTTCAGGAACTGCTCAGCTTTGAAAGCAGAGGAAGAGGCTGTTAAAAATCTCACATGTTGGTCTTTACCTTCGGTTCAGTACAGATCTCCCGTGTGAATTGTGATGATCTCTGAAATGGAATCACATGACGTACCATCCCTAGCACCACAGTAACATAAAACAAGGATAGGACATTTTTTTTGGCCTAAGATTTGAATGTCAATTTGAGAAGTGTCTTCGGGGACTACATCTCTCACCAGGGTGCAGGACAGATTAGGTCAAAGCAAAGTGATCAGGAGCACATGCAATTCTTATCAATTTAGATATTTCCCCACCCAGCTTGTAATGCATATCTCAGCTGTGTGCCTTTCAGAAGTAAGATGCTTCCCAGGGGCTGCAAGCTCACTTTCATGGATCCTTTCATACTACACAATTATACCACTACAATAACACTCTGACTGCCATGGTTACATCCTATGGAATCCTGGCTCTTATAGTTTAGTAAGGCACTAGAGCTCTCTGGCTGAGAATTCTAAATTGTTATTGTCATGTGCCTTCAATTCATGTCTGATTTAGGGTGACCTTAAGGATAACCTATCATGGGGATTTATTGGAAAGATTTGTTCAATGGGGCTTTTCCCTTGCCTTCCTCTGAGGCTGATTCGAATCCTGGTCTCCAGAGCTATAATCCAATGCTCAAACCGTTACATCACACTGGCTCTATGGGAATTCTAAACACTCTCCTTAAACTGCAAATCCCAGGATTACGTATGATGGTGGTTAGTAGAATCACAGTGGTATTGTTGTGTAGTGTGAAACTGCCCATGTAACAGCTGTCCAGGCTGCAAACTAGAATAAGTTCCATGCAGTAGGTTCCTATGCTGCAAACCAGCGCTCAATAATCAAAGATGTATTGCAAAGTAGGAAAGATGTATTTTGGAAAAATGATCTAAATTTAGAAAAACATTGAATCGTATTGTTCAAGTTATTTTGTTTCGTTGGTATTGACCATATGTTAGCATAAAAGATAAGCAAATGTAAGTAAGTAACTGAAATTTATTTGTCCCCAGAAGGGCAGACTGTGGAAATCTACAACTGGGAAATATCCAGACCATGCAGAAAGTTGCTGTGGAGAACTACAGTTCCCAGAATCTACTACTAGCCATGGAGGGATAAGAGGACTGTAGTCCCAATTTTTTTTCAAGCAACTTTTCCAAGCTGTGTGGCAGATAGATCTACTAGGCAATGAATGAAAAGACAGGGCAGCAGATATCGCCTAGATTCAGACCCTTTGCCAAGAAGTTTGTCATGTTGGGAGGGAAGGAGATTGGAGCAACAGTGGAAAGATACAAGGCAGGTGAAGAGGGAAGAGTGCTTCTAGGATCTTTTAGAGTAGATTTCTTGAAGCAGGAACTGCGATCTGATGTTAGAAGCTGGCAGTACAATTTGATTTGTTTCAATTTCTAGTGTTCATTCCAAAGTATAAGAAAACTGGAGTGTGGTTTGCACTTGTTACAGGAAGATGCTGAATAATACTGTCCTCATTAATATGATTCATGCATTTATTTCTGAGAATGAACATGAAGAGATTTGGACACTCAGTATAAGCACTCAATTTACAGTGGCCCCTCCACATTTTCTGAGGTTATGGATGAAGGAACCTTGTGAATGTAGGAAAACTCAAATAAAACATTTATTTTTACCTGAGAGAACACCTCTCTAGGAATCTCCAGGTTCTCCAGCTCAACTCGGTGGTCAACATCTGCCAGACGTTGTTCATAGAATCCAATAACACCTTGAGTCAATAATTATCTAACTGTACAGTCCAATCAGTATCTGGTAAGAAATACTTCATCCAGTTGACCCTGAAATACTATCAAAGATTTATTTATTCCACACTTAATTCCAAGGAGGTCAGGGTGGCATAAACATTCCTTTGCCACCTTTTCATTCTCAGAAAACCCCCATGAAGTAGGAGCAGCTGAGTAGGCTTCTCCAGTTTAGGTCCATCAGTAGTACACAAGAGTAGCTTATAGCAGGAATGGGCAACTAGATGTTGTTGCAATTCCAACTTTCCTCATGCTGGCTGGCCTTCATGCAAGTTGGGAAGCCCTGAAACTTTTGATGGTCCAGAGGTTTGACCACCCTTGCTTTACAAGAATTGGGGTGGGAATATAAGACTAGTATTTTGAGGACTATATGAATACAATAGAGATCCAATGTGGTGCAGTGGTTTCGCTGTTGCACTAGGACTCCAGAAGACCAGGATTCAAACTGAGCCATGGAAACACATTGAATGGGCTCGAGCAAATCAGTCAGCTTTAGAGGCAGTCAAATTTCTTCTGAAAAACAAGAAAACCCTATGATAGGATCCCCATAAATCAGAGTTGACTTGAAGGCACTTCACAAAACTAGAAATGGATACAATGTGTTCCTTTTACTTTCTTAATGCCCCCCGCCCCCATCCTGGAATTTAAACAACGCAGATATGTATGTTCCACATGCCAAAGACCTGTATCATATCCCAGGCCTCAGATTTACAACTCTGGCTTCTATTTCCCTTCACTTTGATGACGTTGGTCAACTGTTGTCACAGACAACAATGCTTGACTTTCCCCTTGGTTGCAATGCTCCCGTCAGTCATTTTTCGAAAGGCGCACCAACTCCAGGAGGTGAAGTTACATAAGAGTTATAATGACCAGTCATCTTGCTATTTTTATCTCTCCTGCAGGAAATAGGGAGAAGAAAACCCAGAGAAAGACGCAAGTAAGCATTTTCCAATACAGAGTGTAAGCTCTTTGGGCCTGTGTCATCCTGAGATCATTCCATATGTAAAAGTTGCCAAATCATGTTCTGCAAAACCATTTGAGCCCAATCGTTGCTTCCTTCTGCAGCCAAACAGGAAGGAAACACAAATCAAGCTGCAAAGGGAACAAACTCACCATATCCACTAGAGGCTTTTTTGAAATATTACCAAGCAGGCCAAAGAATGTCCTTCATATCACATTCAAAACTACAGTTCATCAAGACTTCCTCATCCAGGCAGTACATCAGCATTGTCCCAGTTGCACAGATTGGACGATCCTTCCAGAAGCAAGCTGTCTACTGGCTGCCTGCCTGCTACAGATACATGAAGATGTTGCCATGCACCAGCCAAACAAACAGCTTGAAAATCTGATTGGAAACCCTGCAAGTCCTCAATTTCCCTCCATCTTCTCAGTTAATTTCCAGGAATTTGGAGAGGCAACGGCCGGAAGGTTTTCCCTGTCCCATACTTATGTCGGAGGTTTGTCACATTCAAATCCAGAGTGCCACAGGTAGTGGGAATTACTTGGGAAAGGGTCTTTTTCATTCCAATGAAGTTGGTAAGCATATTGAGTCAAATGTACGAGAGATGCTATGACACTCAAAATGTCCTGAACAGAACAACTTTAGGGATGTACCTTCAAATTACACTCAGACAAGACTGTAATCATGTACCACTGGGAATTACAAAGCATTTATCTACCCTAACTAAGAATTTAAGAATTTTTCCATCCACTCCCCTACCACAGACAGGATATTGAGAGAAACAGACTCAGATCCAGTCAGTTCCTTTGGGGAGTTGGGCTGTCACTCAGAAGTGCAAAGTGGGACAGAGTGAGTAAACAACTCAGACATGTTCTTTCCAGGCTTTAAGCTCAGGACTAACACAGTAGCTTGGCTTCTCACAATTTCTCGATACACATCCTAGTTAAGGCTAGGGAGTTTATCGCACGAAGGGAATTGGAAGTATAATCCAATGGCAATCTGAATGCAATCTTCACATACTGCAAATTGAGATGGATAGAATGGATTCTACCACCACAAGTGAAGGTAGTATATTTTGTGTTCCCCTACCCCAAACCTCAAACACACTAGCACAATAGAGGAGATAGGAACAGAACATTTCTCCACTTTATTTTATTTAAGGAGATTTTTCAATTTATTTGTTTTTAATGTGAACAAAACCTCAGTAATTGCATTCCGACTGCAGTGTGGACAACCTGTTCTATCATTCTTTCCTCAACAGGCTGCAGGCTAGGCTTCAGATAACTTTCAGTAGGGAAAGTAGCAGGAACTGGTACCACACATTAGTCAGAAGTGTCCAAAGAGAGTTCAAAAATCACTCAGTGCATTTTTCTTTTTAGCAATTCCACCTAATGGCCAAGATGCTAGACCAGCCAGGTAGAGTGTAATGCTCCATCCATGCCCTTCCATGTCCTTCCCCCACCACTGCCAGCTGTCAAGATTTAGGAAGAGGTGCTACTTACCTGTGGGGAAGGGATGAAGGAGAGAGACAATTCAGATGAGGATGATGTGGCTGCTTTGGACTTGGAGGAGGAGAGGCACAAAGGTGCACTCATGTTTACATTTCCACCTCTCAGCTGCCTAGGATGGAGGTTTTGGACAGGGTGCTACAAAATAGTTCCATGTGCCCAATCCAAACAGAGACGTAAACACATGCAATCCATACTTCCATGTGTGTATGTCACTATTAGGATCCCCCCTATGTCTGAAGCTGCTTTTCACAAATGCCATTTCTGATCACAAATTGATTAATCCTCGAATTCACTTGCCCTTTTCAAGCCACTGCAGTTGACTCCAAGCATTTGTACTTTATTAGGCAGTTTGATCTGAGGAGTGGGGGTAATTCTTTCTTATCCAAATGAGACACAAAGATTTTGCCCCTCACTCCCACTATAAGCATAGTGCAGCCACAGTCAACTCTGTAGCTTGTTTTTGCGCAATATCCTTCCACAAAGGAAAACAAGCTGCTTGAGGGCAAGATGGAGCTCCAGCCACCATGGTTGTCATTTTGCAACAGATATGGAAGAAAGTGGGTGGATGTAATTTGGACCTGTATGCTTTATGCTTAAAGTTTCCTCTTGCATGACAGACTTCAAAGAAGATGGGGATATGGGTCACCAAACATAGCCCCATTCACTTTCATGAGCAAATTGCTTATGAAACAGCAAAAAGATGCTTACATCTGTTGGCCAGACTCTAATTCCCCAACTCCACTTCACAAGCTTAGCTCTCTGACAACTTTGTGGCTATATCCAAAGCCACAAATACTTCCTGCTCTTTCTGAGTAGACAGGTGCTTTGTTCAGTCCACACCACAAAAACTAGTTGATCTTATGGCAACTGTAGCTACCTCATGCTGATCTTTATTCAGGACCTGAAATATATATGCATACATTTAAGAATTTAAAATACCGAGAAGACCCACCCTTAACTCTGCAACAGGGACCAGGAGGAATGTAGGAAGAGATGACTACTACTCATGCATCCAATGAAGGGCAGATGATTTATGATGAGATACTGTATTGACAAATTCTGGAATTTCAAGTGCTGGGAGTATGGGATGCATTTCCTCATCTACAACAACTCCAGACTAGAAGTGTGAAATCAATTGTAAGGCTGATGTGCATTTCACAAGCTTTGCTTTTCCTCATGGCTACCTTGACCTCAAGCACTGCAAAAGTGTTCAGTCCATTGTTGGAGATTGTTAGCCAATTCAGGAAAAACTTTACAGAAAACAAGACACATTGAAAGACAGTTCCCTCACCATGTAAGGCTAAAAGGGAAATATGCTGATTCCAGTCCAAATTCCACACCAAAAAAAGGGGTAAATTCTGAGACTTTAACAGAATTGCACGTGTGCATACAGACACAAACATATTTGTATTGAGCATATCATAAAAGACCTACCCACACTCTGATCTCCAGAAACCATGGCCCATTTTAGATTGGCAAAAAGAGGTGTGATGAAGGCTGCATGAAAGCCCAGCCTTTAGATGAGAAAAAGGGAAAGTGTGCCATGAAAACGCTATTTTGGCGCTTTAAGGGAGAAGAAGCGCTTTTAAAAAGGTGCTGGTTTTCCCCACTCCTTTTTTAAAAAGAGCGCTATAGCGCAAGTGCATCTAAAGGCTAAGGTGTAGTTGCGCAGTTAAATGGGGCTAAATGGAATTAAAAAGGATTATAATGGATCGTGAGTTGGGAGCAGGCGTGGTGTGGACTTCACTTCTAATTAAAACGCTCAATGCCCTGCAGGTGTAAAAGCTGGGGTTTAGCCGCGCAGTTTTTTAAAGCTCCCAAACCCTAGCTCCAGCCCTAATCGGAACCCTAGACATGCACAGTAGGGACTCTGGGATGCCGTTACTGTTACAGTGGTCCCCCGGGTTACGAAGGTAATCCGTTCCGGGATTACCTTCGTAACCTGGAAGCTTTCGTTTCCCGGGGGACCGCTAAATTCAATGGACCGTGTGGCTGATTTAAAGGGGCCGCATGGTTTTTTTTTTCGTATCCCGGAGGATCTTTCGGATCCCAGGGGATACAATCGCGGTCCCGCCGGTTTCGTACCCCAGGGTTTTTGTACCCCGGGGGATTCGTAACCCGGGGGACCACTGTATTCTACAGTGGATAACATGTCAATTCATTCACAAAATAAGGGGGTTCATTTCTTTTATATTTTTCTAACTCCAATTTATCTTTGGTTTCTCTTAGTCCCTACCCAGCAAAAGTTGCTAAAAAGAAAAAAGTCCTCTACCGCCAAAGAGTAGCGCTTTCTCTCCTCCTCCATTGCGGTTTTCTCTCTCTCCCCTTCGTCTCCACCTCCTTCTACCTTCTCTATTTCTTCCAGGACGATCTTTCCTTTTCTCATTTATTTATTTATTTATTCATTCACTCAGGCCTTTCTTCCTTCACTTTCCTCTCCTCTTCGCTCTAATCTTCCCCCCCGTCTCCACCAGACCGGCTCTTTTCTTCCACTCACTCACACACACTCACACACCTCTCTCGATCTCCTCTCTGCTCAATTCGCTTCAGTCATGGGTCTGTCCTTCTTTCAGTGCTTCCCTCTCAACTTTTCCATTCTGGGCTTTCCTCTTATACTTTTACTTTTTTTTTCCTCTTTGTATCGCTTCAGTCTCCCTCCGTAACTTCGAATCCGATTTCTCTTCTCCTTATATGCTCTCCGCTTTCTCTCTCTCTCTCTCTCTCTCCTCTGTATCAATTTTTCTTCACCGCTGCCACACTCTAGCCTTCTTTTACCTCCTGTCTCCTTCGGTTTCACCCCAGATTCTCTGATTTCTCTCCGTCCCTTCCAACAGACTCCTCTTTTCCACTCACCGTCCCAAGCCTTTCTTTGCTCTTTTCCTTTTTTTTTTTCTTACTCCTGTCATTCCGCTTTCTCTTCCAAATTAACTTCTGTTTTCCGCTCTCCCACTTCGGACTCTCCTTGCCTTATTCTCTCACCATTCCACGCCAACCTTCCCCACGTTGCATCCGAATCCTCACCTCCACTCCTCTGACACACTCTCACACCCCGGCCTTTCCTCTTTCTCCACTCTCACCGGGTCGCTGGGATCGTTTGAGTCAGGGCTCCGTTTTTTTTTTCAAACCGGTTTCTCTTCTCCACTCACATACTCTAGCCTCTTTTACTTTTTTACTTTCTTTCTCCTCTGTTTTTTCTCCAATCTTCCCTCCGTCTCTTCCAAATTAATAATTTTTTTTCTTCTCACACTCTCCAACCTCTCTTCAGTCTTTTCTCCCCCAATTCACTCTAGTCTCCTCTTTGTACCTTTAACTGTATGGCGTACCTGCGCAATTGCGCAGTTCACAGCCGGCAAGGAAAAAAAATTTAAAGCGCGGCTAAAAGCCGCGTTCATTGCCGCCCATGTAGCTGCTCCGCCTGTGTTTGTAGCGTTCTGACAGCTTCCCATGTAGCTGCTGAGCCACAGAAAAGACCTCAGATAAGTCGTTCCCAAACCCCTCAGTCTAGCAGCCCTGTACCTTTTAAATGCACACCTGGGGCTTGCAGTCTAGCTGCTAAGCATTAAGGAAAAGGCAACTTCATGTCACACTTTCCTGCCAATCTAAAAAGCCCCCATGTTTAGCATTCCTATTCTATTTTACCCTAGGTGCTGAGATTTCAAAAACTACTTTTTCTGCTATAAGGATTAGAAACTTGTTGAGAATCATACAATGCTGAATTCTGTTTCTCAATTATTGTGAAATATGTTCATACAGTGAGGAAATACAGATAGTTCATGTTTACCCTAAATTAACTCACTATATGAATTTCTGAGAAAGTAGAAAGAGAAAGGCTTATAACCTTAAAAGTTTATAAAATTTAATAGATTCAGAAAAGCATTTAAAATAATAAACACCTATATACAGAAAGGCAAAGAAAATAAAGAGTTCATTAAGATGAAATTATCATGCTCATCTTGTGAAATTCAGCCTCTTCGTGAAAATAATCTATTATTCCTTTTTAAATTGTAACTTTTCATAATAATTTTTGAAACGGTTTTGGAAGCTACTGATAAAAGGTCAACTAAATACATAGTATTTTGGACACATGTTTTAACAATACATGTAACAGAAGTTTCTTCCAGGATTATAAAACAAGACAAACCAAAGACAAACCAAGTATTAGAAGACACCTTCTCACGGTGCTGGAACGCTCATGGTGCTGAGAAACAGCGATGCTGTTTGAAAGGAAAAACAAAAAAGCTAGAGGTAGCAACCGTACATGGTGGCTCCGAGACTGCTGGTAGCCACCCTTCGGGAAAAATGGAGAGCAATTCATTCTCCCATAATCTTCTCAGTGCTGCAGTGCCTGCTTCTGCACAGTTCACAGATGCCACATGGAAACTTTAGAACAGCATGCATTCTGCACTGCCATATTACTGTAAACTTCTTCACAGAGTTCTGTCCTTGCTTATACTAGTGCCCATGGGATGCTCACAAGGCAGCAATAGCGTTAGCAGCTACTCTACGGCCCAGAGGTAAGCTGAGATCTGTGATGGCCAATACGATTTTAGGACTGGACATGGTGGATGCTTTGACCAACTCCGAGACCTGTTCAGGAGTAAAAGATGATAAAGAAGTCAAGGGGAAACAATGTAAACAACAAAATACTAACAGAAAAAGCCCAGAAGCGGGGTGTGTATATTTGTGTGTGTGCCTTCTTTCAAGCAAAATTTCTCACCATAGCAGTAAGAGGGGGGAAACTGGTTTTTTTTAATAGAACTTCCCACAGTGAGTGTGTGTAACCTAATTTATTTATTGCATTTGTAAATGCTGCCTCCAACATGATTAAATTAAAGGCAGGATATGAACATTATTTTGTGTGCAAGAAATTCAAGGCAATTTACACAATACCAAACACAAAGTGAATTGACAAAAATCACAAAATAGCAGGTTTGCTCAGGAGCTGACAGCATATATTCTCTAGCACTCTGTACCCAGGGCTTCTTTTCTGCCTTCCCTTAGAGCAAGTTGGAAATTATTGGAAGGAGGGAAGAGAGAAGTGCTTAGGTTTACCTATAAGAGGTCGCTTCAGTCTTGGAGGGGATTATAATGTAAATTTATACCTAGCAAACACTTTTGACTTCAGTTACCCCGTGATTGAACAGTATCTAAAGAGACAGCACACAGCCTGTAAGTGTAAAAATGTAGCTCTCTAGAACTTCTGGCCTATGCATACCCATCAAAGAAATTTTTAAAAATGAATGTTGTCTGACTATTTCATAAGCACAGTCTCTTTTAATGAACCTGATTACATCCTTTCACCATCTGCCTTTCTACAAATATGATTCTAAAAAAAACCAAAACACTGGTCTGCAGGATAGTATCCATGGAAGATTTCCAAGTGAAAATGTTTTCCCCTTGTGTCAGGAAAGTCAAATAGGAAAAGAAAGAAAGACAGGTGATTTTGATAGCCTAACTGACCAGGGAGCTGCATGTGGGGGGGGGACTTGCTTGTCATTTTCAAGGCTTCGGCATATGCTTTCAGGGGATCTAACAAGTATTGTTTTCTATCAACTTCATGTGATACTGTTGCTGGCAGAAAACATTTTATTGTCAAAAAGACAAAGGCCTTTCGTTTTTCAAACCACTGGTTATTAAAAGTAGCACTTCTGTCGTCATGTGGATCTCACTAATGGATCAATCTGAAAATGAACCCTGAAGTGCCAGACCCAACAGTGGGTGTTTAGGTATCAATACTTTGGATAAGACAGTGAGGAAGCAGCAGGCAGAGGACGTCCATGGAGCAAGGCCTTGAGCTGCAAATGTGCATGGAGCAAAGGAAGCTACAGAGTGAGAGAGAGGGAAAAGATGGAAAGTTAATGGGGGAGTAGCAGGAGAAATGGAAGAAGCCAAAAATGAACTGACTCCAGCTCCAGGGAATAAAATTGGTTATTTTATTTTATTGTATTTTATTTGTGGGAATAGGATTTCATTGCTGTATTAATTAATTATTAATAATCCACTCCATGCAAATAGAGATTAAAAATAATATAAATCCCATTAAAGAAAACATCTATGCAAATGCCAATTTCAACATGAAGTGCTTTAGTTAGTGCAGTAACATACTATAAATTTAAATAGCTGGCTGGAATAAATAGAATTTAAGTACACATCCTTCATTCAAATGTAATGAACACAAATTTGGGGTTTTTTAGATTTTTCTGTAAACTTAAACTAGTGGCACTTTTTAAAAATTAATGTTTTCATCTATAAAGAAATATTTACACACATCTGACAGTTCTCACCATGGTGAAAGGCATAAACTGTAGGATGCTGCCACGGCTTCCCTGCTCCAAGCAATCCACACACTCCTCCATGAACCATTGGACAAACTGTGTGTGTGTTCCAGCTGTTTTGGCTCCCAGGATTGAGGAGATCAGTAAGAAGAGGTTGGCTGGGAAGCAAAAAGATAAAGAAGTCTTCTAAATTGGAAGGGGAACACTTGGAAAATTGTTGCAAATCTTCTCTGTTTTTAAAAGCAGCAACAGCAGCATACTGCTTCTAGATTTTTAAAGATCTCCACATAAGTTAACACACTTCCTTTATAAGAGTCATACTGTATATTATTTATCTGTGCAGTATGTGCTAGGACCAAACTGGAACATTCAAAAACAGGTTTCATCACTGAGCCACTCGTGATCCCTTCATCCAACAAAGCCCTGAATAACATGGACAGTGATTTAGCAAGGCCAAGGTAGACCTGCCTGCTTCTAGAGCTTTCTTTATAATCTGATTAGAAGTGAAAAGGTTTACCTAGTACTCTGTTGAGAGGGTCTCTCATGCTCACTGTGTGGAGCTGTGAAGCGGACAGTGAACTGCTCATAGTGCGATCTGCTGAAAGAAGAGAAAGGAACCCAGTTTAGTCACTAAAAAAAAACACATTTTCTGAATCCCCAACAGGAAATACCCCTCAAACACACCTTTCATCCCTTGTGCAGTATCCACCTTGAATCCTGAGATATCAAAAGGATGATGGCAATGAGTTTTTGCCTTACCTATCTGAATATGTGGATTATCATTCTTAATGCTTCACAAAGCTATGCATTTATTTACTTATTTAGAGCATTTATACCTCATCCTTCAGCCATTATATGGGGATTCCCAGCATAATGTCCACAGGTATTACCACACCTGCAAAGCCAGGCTGAGGAACCCACCAGATAATTATTTTCCCTCTGTAAATAGTGAAGTAATTTCCCTGTTTTCTTACATGAGGAAGGGGGAATAAGCTGCTCTGCTGGGGGAAAAAAGGATGGAAAAGGTTAGGAACTCAAACTTACCAAGGACTTTTGAGCTGTGTTTTGGTAATAATAATAATAATAATAATAATAATATTAAATCTGTTACAGATTAAAACCAATACAGTAATATAAAAACAATAATTTACAATAGACAAACAGGCAACGCGGTACCATTCTAATCGATTTTTGAGGGGACATTGGGAAGTCCTGAGGCCGGGGTTATCTATCCTGGAAAGGCCTGCCGGAAGAGAGCTGTCTTGATAGCCTTTTTAAAGCTGTCTAAAGATGTACTGTAAATTGACGGATCTCATCCTGCAGGCCATTCCATAATATAGGAGCAACAACAGAAAAAGCCCTCTGGGAGAGTCTAATGACTGCAGCAAATTCCTCCCAGAGGACCGGAGTGCGTGGTAGTAAGTGCAGTTCTCTTCCCATCCATCTCCCAGCACCACATCCATTTTTCCACAGGGCAACATTCTCAGACTGTTCAAGTGAATGAATTAAACTCCTTATTTACTTAAATGGACAGACTCTATCCTGCCAAAATAATTGGTCAAGGGAGAGAAGCCCACCCCCTACTGTGGCTCCTAGAAACTAAGTCAGCTACCAATGTAGTGCCTTAAGACCCAGAACTAAAAATTTGGAAGCCTTTGGTCCAAATCTTGCCCGTACCATGATCTGATCAAGTAAAGCATACCCTTTCAACTGTAGGCACAAATATAAAATAGGGGTGCATGAGATATTAATTCTGACCTTGCATGATTTTTGGAAAGAATACAACATGACAATACATGAAAAGCACTTAGAACACATGAAGGCAGTATATAAGTGGTATTGTCAGCAGTGTTACTATGGCTGTAGTGTGTTAGCTGACCAAACCTAGGTAAGACAGACACTTGCTTTTCTATCTGTTCTTTCATCTGGCATGAAACTTAATCATATGTTCAGTGTGATTCAGTTTTTCAAGAGGTTATTGTCCCCTACAACTTGGCTCTTCATACACTCACACCACTTAAACATCAGATAATGACACCCAGTCAATAAAATAATCATCATTATCATTAACTGATTACCTTGCAGATTTCGTTACTATTTTTTTATTGTGCTGTACTACATATTAGAACACTAAGAGAAAAACAACAAGAGCTATGACTGAACAGCAGCTAGGAATTTATTTAACATTATTTGATGAAAACTAGACACATTTTGAAAGAAAGAGGAAATGAACCATGAGATTCCTCTAATGCAGTTACTCTGACAGCAGACCTGGGTGAAATACCTCCAAGGGAAAGGAAGTTAAATTCTGAAATGCCCTCACTGTGAATCACAGATCAAAACTGGAAGGGTTTTTATTTTTTGCTTGCTCTCTTTTGCCTTCTTGTTGTAAATCATCTTGTGCATATATCAAAGAAGACAGGAAGCAAAAGTGACAGCTCATTGTTATGACAGAACAAATCAGAGGATGAAAACTCCCATATTGCATTGTTATAGAGGGAAAAAAAGTAAAAAAAAAAACAAAATGTAGTAAGGAGAAAGCAAAAGCTCAAATGTCTTGAGAACAATACAATACAGAGTATCTCTGAATCACTGAGTAAAAATCTAATGTGATGGACAGTGATCTTCACTATCTACATAAAACATGGCCAGCACTGTGTTCTCCTGGTTAGCGATATTAATAGGAAAAAAATCACTGTACCCCTCTAATTATAAGCCTTTTCAATCTGCCATTGTGAATGTTATACTAGTTCCATCCATACATGTAAGGTTAAATAATTATTGAGCCCCCCCCCCCACCCTCCACTGTGGGAGAGAACAAATGCTTGTCTACAGTTCCCACACTTAATTTGGCCTTCCTGAAGTGGCTTTTTGCTCAATCGTCGTAAGTGCAAAAAACTCACACGTCTATCATTCAAAAATAAGTTTCCAGATATCCCCATCATATTTTGGACAAGAACCATACTTTAGTGTGAAAAACAATGTTTTGCACACACACAAAAAACACCCATGTGATTTTCTGGAAATATTGGGGGGAGGGTGCTCACAAAAATGAATTTCAGACACAACCCTCTAAATTTCTCCTTTACAGAATGGTTTCTCAAAACAATTTAGGATATGAGAATACCAGGGGGAGGGGGGACTGCAAAAGAATCACCCTTGTGTTATTCTTCCCTATTGTGTATACTCAGTATAACTGTTCTTCTGGGAAACAAATAATGCTAAATATTCTTTCCATTCCTATTCCTGGCATTTACTTATCATTTAACTTCCTCCCCAATCATTGGAGTGCCAGAGGAAAGGAAAATTTCTGCTTCCATTTGACCCAGGGCCCACAACAAAACTTCTTCATATGCAAATAGGGAGGTTTCCTCTGTCATATAGTAAAGCTCAGAAATTCAGAAAACACGATCAGCACCTGGGACCAGCAAGCATGCCCAATCTTGTCCTAATCCTGCATTTATGAAGCATCTGAACTTTACTCTATCACTAGAGGAATAATTTTATGAGTTAACACGTGCCTTTTATGATTTTAGTGAAAATTGTATGTAAACTGATGGATTGTTTACAGATAAGACCAAAACATAATAAATATAAAATCTTTCGCAGGTTATTACAAAGACGAGAACTGCCTACAGATATGAATCTGGATGTCCACTATAATTTGAACCAGAGGTTGCTGCAACCTAAAAAAGCAAAGTAGCTTGGTAATTGGAAACAAGGCCTTTTCTATGGTGGCACCTCAGTTCTGGAATGTTCTTGCCAGGGACAGTCAACTGGAGCTATTATCCTTTCAGCACCAAATAAAACATTCTTTTTCTCCAGGGTTTTTAAATGAACCCAAATTGCTCTCGTTTTAATATAGTTGTTGATGTTAATGTTTGGTGTTGATATTCTACTAAATGTGTGCAAAACCTCTCAAATGAATCCATTATTTAGTCTGAAAATAGAAAGACATACAGCATAAAAGAGCCCAAAGCCTACATCCAGGCAAACTCATTATCAAGGATGAACAACCCTTTACTTAGTCTGGGGGTGGACAACTTTGTGGAGACTAGGGCAAATCCACCCCAGTCCTCTCCTACAGAAACACAAATACCTCCATTTATCACTGCAGTCTTTTTCAAGAGAGCAACTGAACATAATGTCACATCTCTGTTTGTCACCATTTTGAGAGGGACTGCAAGGAAACTGAAGGTATTTTGGGCAGTGAGTAATTCTGCGGGTGGGGTATTTTTGCATGCTTTCATTTACTTGGGGAGCTCTCTGATTGGCTTTGAGGGAGTAATTGCCCAAGAATTGCACCAAATATTTTTGTTTAAAAATGGTGGGGAGGAGGTTGAAGGGCTTTCAGGAACTGGTATAGGTTTCCAAATGCCTAAATCCAGTCATTTATCCCGACTAGAGTAAACCCACTGAATGAATGGGAACTTGATAAGTCGACATTTATCAAAGTTCCACTGATTCAACTGGTCTACTTTAGTACAGACTAACAATTGACATTAGACCTATATCTATCTGCACCCAGAAACAAAGAACTTTTCATTTCTGTTCATCTCTTGCTGTTTATCCTCTTTATTCTCCTGGAGGAAGTGCACCTTATAATACATAATCATATTGTTTTAAAGTACAGTGACAACATATTAAACATTTTACAATATACCCATCTAATTTGAATTCTCACAAACACAAAAAGTTATTTTTCTGACTTTATTAAAGAAAGAAAGATGAAATGGAACATCATGTCAGAGCAGACTGGTGGGTGTTTGGGCCCACTTTAATTCCAAAAGAGGGTTCTCACCATGATTCCACTTACTAGGGCTGGACAGGATGCTTGTGTCTTCCTCATTAGAGCTGAGCAGGCGCATGAGCTTGGATGGCTGGGTGTCATCCAATGGAAAGAGACTGATGTAATCCTGGAGGACAAACCAAAAGGACAGCAACAGCCAATTGTGGTTACTGATAAATGCAGCACAATGAGTAAGACAAGTGTTTTGTGCCTTGCATTCATGCCTGGGCTAAAACTCCAAATTCATGGCCCTTCTCTAACCTCTCTTCTCAAAGCAGGCAGATTAGAGATGATTCACATATTCCATTTAGATACATATCTCTTGCAAAAAAGATGAAAAGAAGTTATTAGAAAGATTCCCGCAGTGTAAGAGCTAGTGTGGTATAGCAAATGAGAACTAAGTTGTAACCCAGAAGGCCTCCATTCAAATGCTCCTCCCAGCCAGGAATTCTGCCACCTCTTTTGGAATTCTATGGGGATAATATTAGTAACCCATCTTACAAAACTCAGATAAGACTGGACAAATGATCAGAGGACAAGAATATAAATGGGTACTACAATGGGCTCTTCCTATCTGCGGGCTTGCCAGCCGCAGATTTGAGCTTCTGCGGATGTCAAGCTCTGTTGCTTTAAATGGATACGCATAAACTACATTTCCCAGAATTCCATAGAATGGAGCCATGGGAAGTACCACCAGGAGTAGGAACCACCTCAGCCATCCTTCTTGTCTGCCTCATGACAGCCTTTCTCTTCTCTTCCCACGCCTTCCTCTGCTGAGGAAGAGGAAGAAGAGCAGCCTGGGAGGGAGCAGAATCGCCTTGACTTTGGCAACCTGAGCGGGCACTCCCCTGTGACTGGCTGAGAGGAGAGGAGCCAGGTCAGGAAGGGAGTGCTGGGCACCACTCTTGCATGGAGCTGGAAGACACTCGGGGGTGGGGGGGCGCTTCCAAGCGAGGCAGGAAACCATTCCGAGAGTCCCTCCCTCCTCTTTGGTGGGTCTGGAAGCCAGTAGAGGGTGAGGTGGACCCCTCAGCCAGGAGACCCAGTGATAGCAGCAACATGCCACCCTCCCGGCTCTTGCCTCCTTGTCAGCTGTGGTTCTCCTCCTGCCTGCTCTCACAGCCTTCTGGTCCAAGCCCCTGTCCTGCATGGAAATCTGCCCTGGGGAGATGCATCTTGGGAGGGGTGAGGAGATTGTGTGTGTCTTCAGGTTGTTTCTAACTTATGGCAACTCTAAGGGGAACTATCAAGAACACATGACCATAGGAAATAATGTGTCTCAAGGACCCCCCCTTTTTTTAATCCATGGGGGGTGGGAGTGGGGGTGGAGAAGATCACCCACAGATAAGAAGGGATGACTATATTCATTATAGATATATAATACCTCCAGAATGAGAGACCATGTCCCTTAGAATGCCACCTGACAGTGAGCAGAGCAGAAGAGTGCTAATGTGCCCATATTCTGTTTGTGGGTCTTCTAGGTGGAGCTGGTTGGCCACTATGGGAAACTGGATGGATGAGGCTGGCCTTTGATTTGATATAGCATGGCTCTTATGTTTCCATGTGGTATACAGTACTACTGCTATAATGCAGGTTGAGCACTCAGTCTGAAATCTAACAATGTGATCCTTTATATGGCTACTCTAAAGTAAGCCCACTGAGGTCAATTGGACTTACTCCCAGGTAAGTGCAGTCACTCTTGTGATCTTCCTGTTTGTAAGCAGTCAAGTCCATATGCAAAGACACTGGAAGACAAAAGGGATTCTGCCCCCAGAAACGATGCCACCAGTTGAGTAGGGAGCAACATAACTGGAGCTTCATACAGGGAGCATACTACCCACCTGTTATGTCAGCTCCAATGGCTACCAGTCCATTTCTGAGCTCAATTCAAAGTGCTGGTTTTGACCTTTAAAGCTCTACACAGTTCTGGCCCGGCTTACTTGTCCAAACGCATCTGCCCCTACGTCCCACCTCATAACTTAAGATCTTTTGGGGAGGCCCTGGTCTCACTCCCGCCAGCCTCGCAATTGCGGCTGGCGAGGACGAGAAACAGGGCCTTCTCGGCAGTGGCCCCCTGCCTGTGGAATGCACTTCTGAGTGAGATACGATCAACCCCATCCCTCCTGGCCTTTAGGAAGAAAGTAAAAACATGGTTGTGGGACCAGGCTTTTGCACATTAATGTAATGCAGCACTTCACTGGGACTGGCTAACGTTGATGGTCATAAGAACATGGATTACCGCTTTGGGATATGGAAGGATCATATATTGAGATCTTAAACTGTTTGATTGTTAATTACTGTTGATTGTGCTTGTTTTAACTTTGATGTATTTATGTTTTAAATTGTACACTGCCGGCATCTAATGATTGCCTTGTAAGCCGTTCTGAGTCCCCCCTTGGGGGTTGAGAAGAGCGGGTTAGAAATACTGTAAATAAATAAATAAAATAATACAGAAATCTGAGCTCGCACTCACATGAGCTTTGAAATGCACATTTCACTGATGCTAATGAAGGACTGATAGATAGCTTTGACAATGAGGTGTACGTTTTGATATGTGTTTCCAAGAAAATAAGTGACAGGCACATGGAATGCTGCTTCTGCACATGAAACTTTAATACTGGATCAGCAGCAAAGGAAGCACCCAAGAAGGAGGGCAGAGTGAGGAAGATTTTCTCCCTGTTTTATTCCAGCATTCTTTTTTCCTACCCAATACTCCCCCAACCCATATCCTTATCTCCTTCTTGTTCTTCTAAATATCATACAGTTTTCATTTCGTTAATAATGCTATTTACTAGGAGGCTGCTGGTGGAAAGAGAATGCTGGACTTGGGGCCCTTGAATTGATCCAGCAATGTGATTCTTGCATCCTTTCTGCTCAAAGTGAGACAATCCCTTTGGTGCAATTTCCCCCTAAACCAGTGTTTCTTAAACTTTGGTCCTCCAGCTGGTTTGGAATTCAATTCCCAGAATTCCTGATCACTGGTCATAGGTGAGAGTGGGGGTTCTAGGACTTCTAGGAGCTGAACATACAGAGGACCAAAGTTTGAGTACCATGGATCTAAACATAACCACTTTACCACTGGGACACAGGTTCTCATACTCAGGACTCGCCTATTTGATATGATAAGGTGGTCAGAAGCATCATTCATTTTGCCATGGCTTTTAAAAACCTGAGAAGGAAAATTCCAAACCCAAGTCATCATCAGCAAGCAGAGAATACTTCTGGCAAAAAAAACTGTGCCACTCCTCAACTCTATCCCTTCCTCTTTTTTTGATTCCTATTGCCACTTCAAATTCAGTGTGGCCTGTCATTCTTTTAATGAAAGCTTGCTGAATACTGAAGCAGGAATAAGAGCTTACCTCTATATCTTCTCGGTGTCTCTTGCGTTGCCAGGCAGACATTTGTGCTCTGTTATGGGAGGAGTAGGAGCTGGAGGCACACCAGACAGATAGCCTGAGGACAAGAAAGAGAGGGAACATCAGTCCCAAGAATTCACAAGTGAATTACACTGAACCTCCTTGCTTATTCCTACTGGATGTAGGTCTACCAACTACAATATTCTCAGACAGCATTGGAAAAATACAAAATCTCACATCATACTTAGTGAGGATGAATAACCCCAAAATATTGGCTCTGGATTGCAAAATTGTCCCCCTTTTTATTGCTTTAATGGCTCTTTTGGGAGAACATGGCTCTGAAGAAAGATTGGGGCCTTCTGATTCCCAGGCCTAGTGCTATGAGGTTGTAACATCTGGGGTGGATTTTAGTTCCAAACTTTGCAGCTAACAAAATCTGCAACTCTTAAGTCATTTATAATACTCCCCTGTCTTATTGTATTTGTTCCTTTGTCTTCTGACTACCAGCATTTAACATTTAGGTGATCTTCAGATACTGCTTTCATCTCATATCAAAAGCAGCAAACTGTTGTATTTCGAAAAGGTATCGACAAATATTGGCAAAAGAAGAATTTCCAGAGATAAGGGGACAAGACTTTGTTGCTCTGGCACAAAGTTTTTCCCTTTCCTACTACAAAACAAACTATTCGAAATAAGAAGATATGTCTGTGCTTCAGGAGTGGGCAACTGCATGGAGGCCATGGGCGAATTTCATCTCCAAAACCCTTCACACACACCAGCAAGGCCAAATACATTGTGACATTTCCTACTGCCATTTTGAGAGGAACTGCACAGGAAAATTGAGATATTTGGGGATAGCATGGGGTTCTGGTATAAGTGTCAGGGGGATATTTATTTTTTTATTATATTTATATCAGGGGGACATTTTCATGAATTTTCACATGTCTGGAGTGATTTCTGCATATTTTGGGGGCAAACACTAGGCTTCAGAGACAACAAAATGGGAGTCCAGACACTGCATGTAGCCCACAGTCCTGATTTACATTAAATTTCACTTTACATATTTCAGTATTTTGGGATCAAATTTGATTTCATTACTGCTTATCTGTCTGTCTCTTACTTGGCAAGGGCCTTGCCAGGGGGATCCATTAACATATGCCACTTGGAGGAGTCTGTGAGGAGATTGGGTAGGATGTGCCCCAAGAGGGTGAGTGTCAACTGTTGCATATCCAGGCAAAAAATTGAGTAGAGCAACTCCACAGCCCTCATTGCATGTTCTTTCCGTGTCTCTTTCAGGAGCTCCTAAAAGACAAGAGAGAACAATGAATGCAAGAGGGTGAGAAGCCCCAGAAAAAGATGCTCAATTCTTGCTTAATAATGTGAGGGTTAAAATACTCTTGAAATGCCCTGTGCAAGCTCAAAACAGGCTGAGCCCCAGAAGCTGAGATTCCTTGGTTCAAATCACAATTTCATCATGACAACTCCCTGGAAACTTTAGCCAAGATGTTTTGTTGTTGCTGTTCCTTCAACCCAACTTTGACTTATGGAAAGCCTATCAATATCATTTACTTGGCAAGATTTATTCAGAGGGGGTTAGACAAGGTACTACTCTACTCTAACCTTCTCTCCCTCACTCTCACTGATAATATGGAGACAGAAATAAAGCTGTTCCACTTTATACAACAGTCACAAGGATCACTGAAATAAATGTAAAATACTTAAAGCTCTTAGAAAAAGCTGAATATGTTATTAAAACCAAACCCATTCCATTGGTTTGTTTCAGCACTCATAACTCATTTTATGTTGAATCTCAACCAGTCCATTCCTACAACTATTTTCCTTAGAGCCTTGTTCAACTTCCCATCTTATACGGGATAAATATGCTAAGACTAGAACATCTATCAAGAAAGAACTCAAGGGCAACCAGGCTGGATCAGACTGGCAGCCTATCTTGTAAAGCGTTCTGTTTCACCATGGCCAAGCAGATACTATGAGAAGCTTTGCATTTTATAGACATGACAGTGGTAACCCCTACAAACTGGTACAAAAAGCATACTTCTTATGACCCTGGAGCTGATTATTTATATTATTTATTGAATTTATCACCCGCTTTCTCCAAGCATGGGATCCAAGAGGCCATAAAAGCACAACACATTTTTAAAAGTCTTACAGGTTGAGTCTCCCTAATCCGAAATGCTTGGGACCAGACGTGTTTTGGATTTTTTTGAATTTTGGAATATTTGCATACACATAATAAGATATTTTGGGGATTGGATTTAAATCTAAACATGAAATTCACCTTATACACATAGCCTGAAGGTTAATTTTTTACAGAATATTTTTAATTATTTTGTGCATGAAACAAAGTTTGTGTACAATGAACCATCAAAAAGCACAAAGCCGAGTGCCGAGAGGTAAAACAATGGCGCTTGGCTGGCAGGGAGAGGGCAAAGGGGTGAGCCTATCTGGGCGCTGCACATTAACCCCTCCCTCCTGGATCCCTCAAATGGGACTGGGAGCAAGTTTCCCTGATAAAACGTGGTGTTTGGGAAAAGAAACAGGGAAAAACTTGATCTTGGAAAAAAACAGGTTAAGGGAGATTTGCGTCAGCCCCCCCCCCCTTTGAATTCTGGGCAGGAAAAACCGGTGCAAGTGTGAACAACCCCTTTTTAAACTGGTTTACAAACCGGTTTATAACACAGTGTGAATGGTCATTAAATTTCTATTTAAAAAACACAAGTTAACAACAAATTAAAAACAGCATCAAAATCCTTAAAAACACTACATAATACATACTCATTATGACTGCTTGCGATTGACAACCTTATTCTCCATACATATGTCTAATCCTCTTTTAAAACCACCCACTTTAATGACCATCACTAATGCTCACTGCCCCAACATACCTTGACAAGGTTGTTGCAGAACCAGTAGACCCCTCCCATGTGCAAAAGAGTGTCAAAGATGTGGATGGAACGGCTATCCACCCAGCCCTTTTCTAGCACCTTGGAAAAGACACTCATCAGCACCTCTTTAATAGGCTTCTTGGGTGGGAGGAGGTTCCAGTAGGGCATGGGGTCTGCTCCAGTGGCCGGGAACTTGATTTGTGCAGCTGTCTGCTGTACAACATCAGCACACATATGCTCGAGGATTGAACTCATGATCAGCACTCTGAACAGGGGAAGGAGGAAAATTAATTATGAGGTTTCCTAAACTTGCTTACATGTCAAAGGATGCTGGCAGGTTATTATCCGTGTGTTATGCCTTCAAGTTGCTTGCCAACGTATAGTGACCCCAAAAATTTCATATGGTTTTCTTAGGCAAGGAATATGCAGAGGTGCTAGTTCCTTCTCTGAAATATAGCCTACAACACCTGGTATTCATTGGCAGTCTCTCATCCAAGGGCTCAGGACTGATCCTGCTTAGCTTGCAAGATCAGACATGACCTGGTGGCTTTAATATAATTTAGGGTTCCTAAATTTACAAGCAGATCCCACAGGATATGTCATGGAGACATGACAATCATGTAAATAAGCAGAGCATGCACAGGGGATATAAAGCAGAACAGAATACAACCAGGATAATCTGCAGTGCAGATGTAGCCTTTGCTTCACATTTTGTACTCCTGTTCCAGCTTCTCCACATCTTGACAGGCTACACAGGTGATACTTACCTTTCACTGTAGAACTGTAGGGTGTTCTCACCATAAAGGGGTGTTCCCAACTGCCGGATCATCTGCAATGACTTCTCTCTCTCATCCAAGCCCAACATCCGGACATGGGCCACTAGCCAGGCCACAGCACATACAGCCATGCTGCACACTTTCCCTTTGATGTTATCGGTGATTTTCTGGAAAGTGAGACAGGTTCTTATTTTTGGCCTTGCCTAGATTGTGTAAAGTGACTTGACTGTCGGGGAGTAAAGAACAGAAGGCTTTGCTCGACATGGCTCAATAAGAAGACCCAGCTGTTTAATTCTAACATGCCAGAAACCTGAATGTTCATTCCTATCTTTATCACCTCTTGAACTGATTACCTGCACTGATTCAAAGGTGAGGACTCCGTTCTCCCAGGCATTCAAGATTTCCAAGATTGCAGCAGAGATGCTCATACATGCTTCTTGCCATTTCATCTGCCTACTCCGATGGAAGCAAAAAATCAAAATGGAAAACCTGGTCAGAAATCTAGGCCATGATTAGAAATTATTTTCCCCCAACTCCAAAATTTCAATCTGAAATTTCATCCAAGCTGAAATCAGATGTTGGCAGTGCTGAGGATGAGGATATTGAAATGACAAAGCAGATGAGGAGAAGGAAGTGCTCTGCACTATAGGACAGCATCTTGTATTATTCAGATGCTTCAAATATTCAAAAGTAACAGAAAGTACCTACTTAAGATAGCTTTGAGGAAGAAGAAACAGTTTTTCAGTATATTTTTTGTCTTGGAATGAACTCTATTAAAAGTAACATTCCAAGCTATGTCTAGAACCACATCTTCTTACAAGTAAAGAACTTTGTTTTAGATGACACATTCAGCATTTCAAAAGGAAAAAAAAAACTTTTGAAAGTGTCTGAGCACCACATGGCAAAAACTGAGGCAGAGTAAATGGCTCCAACATCCCCTTCCCAAGTATGCAAAGAATTATACGCTATTTTTAAAAAAACAGCCTATTTTAAATGCCATATAAATGGTCACAGATATTCTTGGCATAGAATTCAGCTAACTGGTGTGGATAGTTCTATATTCTTCCTAAGGCCTAGAACCTGCTTAAACAAACTGAAAGCCCAGGAGATTTAGGAATCCAATCTCAACAGAATAGAGAAAAGAGACTGAACAGTCCTGTAACCTGAGCAACAAAGAAGCAGCTTGTCCTTTTTCAGTGCATCTTAAGCAATTTGCAGCCTGCTTTTTTTAAGGAATTGGCTAATTTCTTGCTGAGCATCTCACAGTGATGTAGTTACTTACACCAACTTCATTTCTGAGGAATTGTTAAGCAAAGCAACCAGTGATTCCACCTTGGTGGAATCAGGCCGGAAGCAAGGATGGTCAGGGTTGAGAATCTTCCCTTCTTCTGGCATGCAGTTCTGCATCCAAATCTCAAAGAAAGGCACTTCACCTGGAGGGCCAGCTTCTGACAGGATCACCTGATGGATAAGAAGCCAAGAAGAAACTCACCATGCAAACCCAAGCTAATGCAACAGCACCCCCTTGTGAGAAGTTAGGCTATCAACTCTAATCTTTGAAGCAGCCTCCTGGACCACTATTGTGGTCTGTCAATAGTTCTGAAGGGAAGGGGGAAAATTATCTAGATGTGGAAATGGGGGGGAGGGGGAATGCTTCAAGATTTAGCAATAGACACAAGCACCAACAAATTACCATAAGTTGTCAGGGCAATTTTGGGATGACATATATGAAGTAATTATGCTTTTAGCCAATGTACTGGTCTGCAAAATTGCATTGCCCATTTTTTTATTGTCCATAATATCTTTTATATTTATCATTGTTAATTTGCTGTTGCACATATGTCTCTTCAAGCCATCTGTTTGGACAAATGACTCATAAAATAGCAACAAATAAATAGTGTCCCTTTTCAAGTACAAGAAGTAATTTCTTGAGATAAAAATTGTTTTGGAAAAAAACATCCAGTCCAGTGGAATGTTTTCTTCGCATCCTTGCTAACGTATACCCATTTTAATTACTTAAATACATCAGTGGGATGTGTAACACGGAAAAGTCATTATCCAATTTACAAAAGATTCTTTACTTGCTGACTTTGATGTACTTCTTAGTTGCCACAGGTGAGTGGATATTTGCAAGTCTGTGTTTTTCTCTCTCTTGTGTTATTCTACTCACAACATCCCAAGTGGAGGGTCATGTAATTTTCATTGTACAGAGAGGACACTAACAAGACGACTCAACCATGGCAACATGGTGAGGCCATGGCAGGGAAAGATTTAATCCTTATTTCCAGGACTTGCTAGATGATACAGGCAATTTCTTCCCTATTCAATTTTTTAAAAATGCTCAGGTACCAACTGTGGACAGCTGCTTCCTTTTATTTCTAAAAAGAGAGTCTCTCTGTCCCTGTCAGGATACCTGGCATCCCTTTAATTTATCAAAGCCGTAATTTCAAAGCACTGAGAAACAGGGAAGGCCAATGGCTCAGCTTCAGAGATGATGCTTTTTGTGGGTTACCTTTGGATTCAAGTAGTTAGTATAGCATAGCAGCTAAGAGACTGAGATAAAAATCAGAAAGCCCCCTGAATCTTGGCTCTGATCTGAAGAAAACCTGGCTCAAGTAAGCCATTCTTTCTCAACCTCAGTCTCTCCCTCTGCAATGTTGGTAGTAATAATATTAACTTACCTCACAGAGTTGCGGTAAGGAATTAAACTGTACAATTCACATAGAGCACTATAAACATTTAAAAGTACTACGAGTGGGCCCTTGGTATCTGCTGGGGTTTGGTTCCAGGACCCCCATGAATATCAAAATCCATGTATAATCAAGTTCCATTATATACAGAGGCACAGTAAAATGGTGTCCCTTATATAAAATGGCAAAATCCAGGTTTGCTTTTTAGAATCTATTTATTTATTTTTATGCTGTGGATGGTTGAATCCATGGATGTAGAATCCATGGGTACAAAAGGCCAATTGTAAAGTGTTAAGTATTAGAGTTACAATGATGGTTCCTCTTGTTGTTTTTAATTGCTATTCTTATTGCTACTTTACTTGCTACTTGCTATTCTTATATCCAAGGATGTCATGTAATAGGGCTGATTAAATCCTAAACCCAATAGAAATTGTACTGTACTGGCCAATCAGCAGTCTAAGGCAGCTTTCTTCTTTTCTTCTTCTATTTCACCTTCCTGCACATCCTTTTCCACCAAACTGTCATGCATTCCCTCCTTTTCCTTACTGGTAGCTACAGCTCAACTGTATAACATCTCATGGTGATGATAAGCTAACACAACTTCGTATCTTTAAAAAAAGGTAAAGGTAGTCCCTTGACATGAATGTCTAGTCGTAACCGACTGTAGGGGAAGTGCTCATCTCTGTTACTAAGCCAAAGAGCCAGCATTGTCCAACAACTACTCCAGTGGTCATGTGGCCAAGCATGACTGCACCAAAGGCTGTTACCATCTCACTGAGAAGTAGTACCTATTTATTTACTTGCACTTTCATGCTTTCGAACTGCTAGGTTGGCAGAAGCTGAGATTAATGACAGAAGCCCAGCCCATCATGCAGCACTCGGGCCTAGAACTGCCAACCTTCCAACCTTACGATCGTCAGAACTGGCGTCTTAACCACTGAGCCACCATGTCCTACATACCAAGTAGACCATAAGTTGAACATGAGTCAACAGTGTGATGCGGCATCTAAAAAGGCCAATGCAATTTTAGGCTGCATCAATAGAAGTATAGTGTCTAGATCGAGGGAGTAATAGTGCCACTCTGTTCTGCTTCGGTCAGGCCCCACCTGGAATACTGTGTCCAGTTCTGGGCACCACAATTCAAAAAGAATGTGGAGAAACTGGAGCGGGTCCAAAGGAGGGCAACTAAGATGGTGAAGGGTCTGGAAAATCATGCCCTATGAGGAACGACTAAGGGAGCTGGGGATGTTTAGCCTGGAGAAGAGAAGGTTAAGAGGTGATATGATAGCCCTGTTCAAATATTTGAAGGGATGTCATATTGAGGAGGGAGTAAGCTTGTTTTCTGCTGCTGCAGAGACTAGAATGCGGAATAATGGATGCAAGCTGCAGGAAAAGAGATTCCACCTCAACATTAGGAGGAACTTCCTGACAGTAAGGGCTGTTCGACAGTGGAACACATTCCCTCGGAGTGTAGTGGAGTCTCCTTCCTTGGAGGTCTTTAAGCAGAGGCTGGATGGCCATCTGTCGGGGATGCTTTGACTGGGAGTTCCTGCATGGCAGGGGGTTGGACTGGATGGCCCTTGTGGTCTCTTCCAACTCTATGATTCTATGATTCTATGATTTTATAATCAAGATTTATTCTGGAAGAGACTAAGGACAAACCAATTCAGGACACAAACATCAACACTAGTCTATCATATCTGTATCCTTCTTTCCTGCTGCAGTATGCTTTCATATCATGTACACAGGCATTTATATGCCATCAAATCACTAAGTTATCATGGTGACATTCAACAAAACAACAATTAAATTAAAAGCATATACATTTATTACAGATAGTGGGAAGTGAGAATAATCAAAGAAAGGTATTTTGCACAAACTTTTGAGATATTCCTTTATTAACATGTCTGATCATGAGCTGAGTACCTATCTCTCACTTCCCTCTGCTCTGCAACATGGGAGAATTCTTACCTCAGAGCCATAAGTCTGAGCGACATGACACAGCATAAGGAAGGAAATGTCGAAGAGAAGTGCTCTGACTGAAGCTGCTTTTGCTGGAGAAAAGGAGAGGGGAACCCTTAAAAATTACTGTACTTCATGCAGAACAAAAAAAATGTGGTAGAATTCAAAGATATAGCCGTGTTAGTCTGTAGAATCAGTATGTAGAGAGATCTTGTAGCACCTTTGAGACTAACTGAAAGAAGTTGGCAGCATGAGCTTTTGTAGACTACACTCCACTTCCTCAGATGCATGCATTTGGAAAGTGGACTGCAATCTACGAAAGCTCATGCTGTCAACTTCTTTCTTTCAGTTAGTCTCAAAGGTGCTACAAGATCTTTCTACATTAAGAAAACATTATTGTAACTATTAATAATGTCTAGTGTATAAGAAGTACTTGGAAACTGCCATCACATTCATTCTATCAATAGTACCATGAGGTTCATCATGACCAAAATTGTGGGTGACTGGTCTGTGCAAGGCCACCTCTCTATATCTTTAAAAAGAACCAACATTTTATATCAGCAATCCCAATTCTCCAACATAAAAGCTGAACTCTAGAACTCAAATATTTTGTGGGACAAACATTTCAAAAGAATGGCAAGACTTCAGACCTCTTTTCTTCTTTCTCTTTTTGAGCCCAATCTTATGTACACAAACTAACGTAAAACCTAAACCTATTAGCATCATTTATGGTCTTTTTAGCAATTACAGCAAGGGATAAGGGACAGCAAAGGCCCTGCCCTGTTTAAGTGAAATCCTATCAGACCCTTTTTCTAGCTCCAGACATTTTATCAGGTCATTGTGGGAATGATTGAAATTAAGAATTTTAAAGCATTCCAAACATAGACAGAAATGAAGGAAGCGCAATACAGAAAGCCTCAATGAGCGGGAGGTTCTCCCATTAGTCCAATGGAAGGTCAGAGAGCCTTTGCGTGTTCAATCACATGCAAACATACTCAGAATCCTTATCTTGGGGTGCGTGGGATTCAAACATCACTCCTTCCAAAGGACTTGAGCTAAATGGATGCTCAGGGGCTAAGAACTCAATTTGCTCAGTAGGGAATGAAAGCAAGAGAGCAGGCTCACAGCTGCAGGTTAACACTTTGCTGCCCAGAAATCAAATCCCCACCCAATAGCACAAAGTAACTATTCTCAGGGGAAGGGAGGGTGAAATGGAGGATGCACGTGGTAGCCAAAAAGACAAAGAGACCCCAGTAATAACTTGAATATCCCCCTTGTTGCATCAGGAATGCTGGGCTGGTGCTGCCTACGCTGCCAGGCACCATGGCTCAATTTCAACTCTTCCTCATGAGCTTCCGCCCTACGCCCACCCCCATAGATCTTCCTACTTAGCCCCTAAAATTTATAGTCTCAGGGGGTGTCACTGTAATATTTGACTTCCAAAATAAAAACCAAAAGGCTTCAAGAAGACAAGGGACTTACAGCTTTCAGCATTGATGTGTTTGGTAAATTCATTGAGCCTAAAATGAAAGGGCAATGGAAATAAAAGAAATGGTTAAGGATGCTTTTGCATAATCAGGGAGCAAACCAGACCTCTGAAATAATCCAACATTTTGATCATTTTAATGTCCAGATTGCAAGGCAGTCCAAAAAAATTTACTCCTATTTTGAAGATAAGGAAAAGCTGTGGCTAAAAGCCTAAGCTTCCCCAGACATGAAAGTACAGGCCAGACAATGTGAATATGGGCAACGCTCCATCAGAGTGATCCTCTGCTCTTTGAACTAATCTGATCCAGACACAAACTTCCTAGCTAACCCCTGCCTCTCTTAGTCTGGCTGCCCCCATCCCAATTTTTTCTCAATTCAGACTTTTTGTGTATAACCCTTAACACTCAGGTGACTCACCCTCTTGTTCAGGCTGCTCCCGTAAAAGGAGACGTGGTAGGATTACACAATAGGTATCCAACATGAAGTAATACAATATTCTCAGATCTTTTAAGAAGGGAATCTAATTCCTCTCATGAAACCCAAGCACATTCATTAACCTACTTGGATAGTAGAGAGAGTTAACAGTGTAAGCTGGGAAGTCTCCATTGCCAACCACAGATCCAGCCCTACGATGTCATTAGCTAACCTCACTCCATGCTAAATTACCATACGGGATCCCCAGGCAATGGCCACAAGTTTCCAAGTTCATATAGAAAACTGTATATTCAGTAGCTTATACCACAGTTATGTGGTACTTTGTGTGGAAGACACACTGCATAGTTTCAGTATCACAGTTGATCTGACATGTCTGCAGCCTCTTTAGGGGAAAGGAATGGATTTATTTAGACCAGGATCTTGTGACAGAAATATATCATCACACGGGCTCTTCTCCCCACCCCCATTTCCTTCTCCTAGTGAGTGATATTAAAAACAAACATCCTTAAGGAAAAATGGCTGCTTCTCGCAGAAGCCCTTGTTTTGCTTGATTTACTCAAGCACAACAAGTCCTGAGTATTCTTGCAAATAGCCACTTGTGGGAGGCTTAATAGCTCTGTGAGTGGCCATCTAAAAGCCCCTTCATTGAAGCAAAGACACAAATGGGTTTAGAAAAGATGCAGTAGCCTCAGCTGGAACTGGTAGCGGGAGGTGGGAGGGAGAGAAGGGAATGGAGGTTCTTCCCTTTGGGGCAAGAATGAGAGAAGCAAGCCAGTGTATGGCAAAGAGACTACCTGTATACCATAAGCAGTGGACAGAGAGGCTTACACTTTTCAAGACTTGAAGCTAAGGTTAGAGAGTGAAATATGAGAGGAGATGCCTAGATTCCACTGAAAGCAACAGCCCAGAATCTCAGCCATCCTGACCCTCTGATAAAACATAAATCAAACAATCAATCTCAGCAGATTGCAAGCTTTCCCGCCCCCAATCTACTCCCCTATCACTTGCAGGAGAAGGCAAACTAATCATTTGAGAGGTTTTGTTATGTTTTTGCTTTACCTAAGAACAGAGGGTAAGATAAGCTTCTATTTTCAACAGCAGCCACACAGCTATTGCTATAGCTAGGACCAGCCTAAAGTACCTCTTGTGTTTGGGCTTAACTGAGTCAAGCAATCAAACGCAGGCTGGGTAAACCAGAATATGCATATACCTCCTTTTTAAACAGGTGTGGCTCTCAGCTCCATCTCTTTGACTGAAGGATCAAGGGTCCTTGCCACTTGTCAGCTAACCTGAATTCTGTCTGGGGTCCCATTATGAACTTCTGGTCACCCAATTCATGATCGTGATTAGATCAGACAGTCAATAGTTAACATCAACACTCCACTTAAACATTCTTAAATATTGGACTCTCAGGATATTTACACAGAAAATGAGTGGGCTCTTTGGTACATTTTGGGCTAATTATCGTATGCACTTATAGATATACAAGCATATAACTTCCTTTCTGGAAACAACACAGACATTTCAATGTCTGTGCACTGAGCTTTCACAACATTACATTACATTACATTGCATGTAAGGCATCGTATTTATTACACTACATCATATAGCTATTAGGATGCTACACTTTCATAGGAAGATTCATAAGACTGAATTATATCTCTCTGCATCTCTTTCACAGGCTTTCTACAATGATCACATAGCAAAACATTATCAGTTTAAACACTATAAATTGGCCATCTATCTACTAGCTTCCTTAGATTACAGTGGTGCCACGGGTTACGAATCCCCCAGGGTACAAAAACCCCAGGGTACGAAAGAGCCAGGGCCGGAAAAACGGCCCCGGCTTGTGAAAAAAAACCCGGGGTATGAAACAAAAAAAAGCGTGGTCCCTTTAAATTTCCCACATGGCGCAGCAAACAAAGCGGTCCCCTGGGTTATGAACATTTCCGGGTTGCGAAAGGTAATCCGGAACAGATTACTTTCGTAACCCGGGGGACCACTGTATTTCATATTTTCCACAGGGTACAATTCTAAGACTTTTTACATGTACAGAATTCTGCCCCTCTGATCATATCCATGACCATTTATTATTTTCATCTGTTGAGGAACTAGACATCTCTAAAGAAGCTTTCAAGGATGAAACTCCCTGAGTACTGTTAAATCTTAACAATACTGATTATGTTATAAGCCTATTAATGGGTAGCCATTACAAGTATAATGGGACAGATCTATCTGCCTTAGCACAGTCTTTCCAGTACTAGCATATACCAGCATACTGGGGCAGTTTATCAACCTATTAGTTTGTCAGCAATTTTCGTCATTGGAGACATGCCACGAAGGCAGTCTAATATGGGGGTCTTAGCTCTTTTATTCTCTCTTTAGCCTTGCCCAGCTTATCAGTTATCCAATCAAAACAAAGGTGTTCCCTTCATGTTGCTTACATTCATCCAATCAAAGCAAAGATCTGTATATGATTCCAACCCCGGTACACTTAGAAATTTTTGGCTTCCTGCCCTCTGGATTACATCAACCTGTGCATTGGTTATTTACTGGACATCTGTTAAGGTTACAGGTTACATCTGTTCATATCTCTCAAGGTGAGGCTAAAAGCACTGATATTCTCACCTCTTATCATGTTTACATGCCACTATGAATTTTCTCAGCCTTACACTGAAGCCAGTTTTCTGCTGCTACATACAGACTCTCCCAGATCTAGTTTCCTGTATTATATCTTTTACCATATATGCTCTACTCTATAGTATATATTAAGTCACATTGTATACTTTAAAGTTATATTTCCAGGTCAGAAAGTTGGTATTTGGCCTATAATACTTTATTCTTGTCTGCATGTGAGTAAGCCAGCCAGCCATAGTTAACCTCAAGTATAAGGAATTACATTAACTTTCTAGGCTGTCTTAGGTCCTGCAATGGAAGAAAGGCAGGATATAAATTAAATGAATTAATGAAGATGGCCCATAGTTTCCAAGGAAACCACTAATTGGAAGCTAGCTAAAGCTTCATACCCTGACTTGTGTGGAAGTCATTAACCAGCTTCACAATTTCAACAGAACAGGAAACTATGGTTAACTATAGCTCCTTGACTTGCTTGCTTGCTTATATATGGGAGGAGGAATGAAAAGAGAGAGCAAAGTAAATGTGTGCAGATTCAAAAAGCTCATGCATGTCATAGTTTCTTAAGTCACCAGTTGGTTGGTCAGACCAGATCATTCTCAGAACTTAAATTCCCTATTGGTGAAATGGGAATTCTTATAACCTGCCTCACTGTGTTTGGGGAGTGGGAAGAAGAGAGAGATCAATCCAAGAACAAGAGTTTAGCTTTTTGTACATTCTATTTAGCAGCAGCAATAGTACTTACAATTCTATACCACTTTATAACGCTAAGCACTCTCTAAGTGGTTTACAATGTGTTAGATAATTGCCCCAAACAAGCTGGATACTCATTTTACCGACCTACAAAAGGATGGAAGGCTGTGTCAACCTGCGGATTGAACTCACAACTTTTTGGCTGCAGTACCAGCATTTAAACTCTGCACCACCAGGGCTCCATATTTAAATTATTAATAACTGGGTTTGCTTTCCCTTGAACACCTTTAGTCTTCTCCACTGATCTCTCACTGAACTGTGCATGGAAGATAAGGTGCTGGTCGCAAGCTCTAAAAAAATAATCCTGATTCCTATCTAGATAGGAAGAGGGCACGGTGGCTTTCATCATATAAAACCTATGCTTTATTAGCTGTACTTCAGCCTTGCAAAATAACATTGCAAGCCCTTTTTGAATAACAACAGCTTATGAATCCATTCCCTCAAATTTTGGGAGAGTGAAGATAGCTTTGCAATGTGAAGTTCAATCCTCTTTTATTTAAGAAAAAAATAATGTCTTGATCGTTCCGTGCTCCAGCACTGGGATGGAAATAGACACACCTTTAATAATCATAAAGTAATAAACAATTCTGTTTTTTTTAAATTATACACCCAGCACAAAGAACTACCACACACATACAAACATATGTCCACATGCACACACTCACTTGATAAATTTCCGAGCAAAGGATTTCAGTTTTCCTGTAGCCGCTGCAGCTGCCAACAAGAGATCCAAACTCTTCCCAGACAGCATATGTCCTAAAACACCCAGCAACCCTTCTGGGGATTTTGAGTGGTCTGAATCCATTGTCTGTGGTGGCAGAGAAATAAAATAAGAGGGAATGTAGCTGAGCAAGATTTCTGATCAGTAGACAACAAAACACAAACCATGAAGTTCTGTAAGAGAGAGCTCAGTTCCTGTTCCTTAACAAGCTGGCTATTTGCATTTACAATAGCAAACACAAAATCTGGTATCCAATACAGAGCACTCTTCTCCACCAACCACATAAAATTCCACTCTGTTATCAAGAACTGCGAAGACCAAGTTTCCTTCACTGTTCCTTACACCCCACAATTATTTAACATTTGGCATCTGTTTCTACCTTTCTTTTCTTCATTCTTAGGATATGACAGTCACATTTTAGGGCATTTGGCTGGTAGTGCATTTGGATCTAGAGTTTATATGGGTTAATCAATACAGAGCTGATGCATGAAGGGAATCTGCCTAAGGGTATGAGGGCACATCTGATGACCTTCTGAGCCCTTCCACCCCTTTCCTATGCCGGTAATAACTATTCCATATCCCCTGCACACATTTTACACATTCATCTACAGAGCAAAGATGTACCAAGTGATGCACAAGTATATATGAATCAGTACTTAAGGTCCAGCTCCCTGCATATGTCATCTACCAAGGCAACCAAAGCTATCTCTGTCCAACAGCCAGGCCTGAAGCCAAACTGTAATGGATCTAGAAAATCCATTTCATCCAGGAATGCCTGGAGCTGGGAAGGCACCACATGCTCCAATACTATCATATATGGTGGATTTGTGATAAAGCACAATAATATTGAATTCAGATATATTCTAGAATGGAAAACATCTTGAAGTTTATATTTCAACTGAAGCCAGCATGTTTTCTATTGGGAATCCTAAAAGATCAGATAAAGAAGAAATACAGAATTATTGCCCATTATGCACTTACTGCTGCAAGAATATGGTATGTGCAAAAATGAAAGGATGCAGACACTCCATCATTAGAAGAAGGACTGATAAAACTGCACAACTTTGCAGAAGCAGACAAACTGACAAATTTGCTTAAAGAAAACTCCGTTAGTAACTTTTGAAGACTGATAGACATCTAAAAAGTAAAAGCTTATTTTATATATTTATTTAAGGGAAGTCAATTAATTTAACCATCACAACCATCATTTAGTAAGTTGGAAGTCATATGTATCCCAAATTTTGTTTTGTTTGTTTGTTGTTGTTGTTAGATTGCCATTATATATACTATGCTAATGTTATTATAGTATGCTATATATACTGTATAGTATACTATATTATATATAGTATGCTAATTCAGTGCTAATTTATGTATTGCATAGCATGTAGATGTTGTATTAATTTTTATATTGCTTTATACTGTTTCCCCGAAAATAAGACATACAGTACCCTGAAAATAAGACCTAGTAGAGGTTTTGTTGAATTGCTAAATATAAGGCCTCCCCCAAAAGTAAGACCTAACGAAGTTTTTGTATATAAATATATACACAGTATATAATAAATGTTCGGGGGGGGGGGGCAGTTGTTCAACAATAAATGTGAATTCTTCTTCATGGAAAAATAAGACATCCCCTGGAAATAAGACCTAGTGCATCTTTGGGAGCAAAAATTAATATAACACACTGTCTTATTTTTGGAGAAACATGGTAGTAATAAAAATTGTGTTTCAATTAAAAATATTTTAAAGATAAGAAAAGATGTGAATACACAATGGCTATGCTATCCTCTTTCATTTCCATCCAAATCAGCAACTCCAAGAAACATTCTATCCCTACATTCTCCATGCATTAAAGGGAAATCCTCATGATGTATACACAAGCAGTGAAATAGATGAAGCTTTAGCGTGTTGTTAAATCATGTGTGGGTTCTAGCCTGGAAGCTGTGATGCTATTTATAGATCACTTGTTATTGGTATGGTTACAACAGCTAACTATAGTGTTATACTGTAACTGTTAGGAAATGAATGGTCTTTTGAGTATGGTAGAGTTGTGCATAGTGTATTTGCTGGGTGTTGGGTAGATGCCAAAGAGCTGATTACTGGTTGAGAATGTGAGGGTTATGGGGTGCATGTCACAGTGGTTGTAGTATCAGAACATGTTTCAGTAATGGTACGAATGGGAGATTGCAAGATGGTGTCTCTATTCCTCTGTAGGGGGTGTACGGCAAAGAACAAGGAAAGAGCCAGTGGGGGAGATGGGGACATACGGATTTATACACAGTTCCTCTCTCTGATCCCATCTCCAGTCTCCAAGAACTAAACTGATATCATTGCAGATAGTGTTGTTACTTAATGTCTGGCCAGTTCACAGTTAGATCTTGATTGTTCAAAGTGTATAGAGGAGTTTACCTGGCATGTACTACTGGGTAGACAAGCTGAATGGAGCAAAACCAGCTTTGACCACTCAATGTTGTACCAGCACAGACAGGAAGGTCATGATATGGGTTTTATGGTCCATAGAAATTCTACCTTCTTCAGCAGGAAGCCTCTCCATCTCAGGGGTAGTTTGAAGGGTATTAGGTCAAAGAGACAGATCAGGATTGGTGTTGGGGTACCAGCTCGTCTGCTGCCCAGAAGCCCCACTAAATGAATTGTCAATGTTGGTCTCTGGCCTAACTCAGGACAGCCATCACTGAGATTTCAGCATTCATGTCAAAGTTGCTTTAAGTATACAGTACTGGCTTGGAATTTCATGGCTTCTATCACAACCATGGGGCTGTCTTAAGTTTTCACTAGCCCATACCTTCAATTTAGTTCTGCCTCGAACTATGAGATGGATGTTGTGATCTGACATTTTAAGGAACAGAGACAGCTGGCGCAGATGTACTACTAGCCATTGCTGAAATCCTGGCTTCCAGGTTCAGAGGTGAATCCAGCAGTACACTCAAACTGCAAACCTGCATCTTCAGGGAGAGTGTAATCCCATCCAGCACAGGCTGCATTCTTGTTCTTTGATCTACCTTTCAGCTGACCAGGATCACCTCTATCTTGTATGAATTAAGTTTAATTTGTTCGCCCTCATCCAGTCCATCACTGATGACAGGCACTGGTTTAGGATTAAAACAAATTTTTTGGCTTGTGGTGGAAAGGAATAATTAAGTTGGATGTCATCTGCCTACTGATTCCATTGAACCCCAAAACTCCAGACAACCTCTCCCAGCAGTTTCATGTATATGTTAAACAGCTTGGGAGACAGAAGAGAACCTTGAGGGACCCCACAGGCCTACAGCCATGGGGTCAAACAGGATTCCCCCAAGCACTATATTCTGGGCTTGCTCCTCCAGGAAGGAAGCCCCTCACATCCCATCCCATCTAGGTACTGAAAGCCACCAAGAGGTCCAGAAGAACCAACAGCAACATATTCTCCCTCTCTAGCTCCTACTGTAGGTCATACACCAAGGTGACCAAAGCCTTCACTGTCCCATAACCAAGCAAGCAAGCAAGCAGCTTCATTTATGTACTGCTTCATACTGAACTAAGCAGTCCCTAAGCAGTTTACAACTGTAAGCTAATTGCCCCTAAGAAGCTGGGTACTCATTTTAGCTACCTTGGAAGGATGCAAGCCTGAGTCGAGCTTGAGTCCCAGCTAGTACTGAACTCGCAACTATATGGTTTTGAGTGAATGGCTGGAGTACAGGCATTTAACCACTGCACCACCAGGGCTTCTAAACCAGATTGGTTTCAGACCTGAAACCAGATTGAAATTGATCTAGATAATCCATTTATCCAGAAAACACTGGAGCTGATAGGCCAACACCCACTCTTGCCTAAAAATGGAATTTTAGTGATTGGCCAATACTTTTCCAGGATGGAGGTACTCAGGGATGGCTTTTTTAGTAATGGTTTTGTAACAGCCTTCTGCAGGCAAGCTGGAAATATTACCCCTCGGGAGAGGTATCCCATGGGATGCCACCTTACTATTGTTGTTTACATGTGCCTTCAATTCTACTCCAACCTACAGATTTTTTTGGCCAGATTAGTTTAGAGGAGTTTTGCTATTGCCGTCCTCTAAAACTGAGAAAGTGTGACTTGTTCAAGGTCACCCAGTGGCTTTTCATAGCTGAGGGGAGAACTGAATTCTGGTCTCCCAGAGTCCTAGTCCAACAATCAAGTCACTACACCATGCTGGCACTTGGCAGTACCTTATGCCCAGTGTCATTTAACATTTATAAGAAACCACTCGAGGCAGGCATCAGAAAATTTGGAGTAAAATTTAATTAGCATGCTGATTTCATCCAGCCCTGTTTCTTTGTTATACATGAGTCAGCTACAGCCATGCAGGTCCTCGATACACTGCCTGGCTGAATGAGGGCCAAAAAACTGAGACATGATGCTAACAAGATGGAGGTCTTTATGGTTCCCATGTCCAGGAGTTAGATAGGGTACTTGCCCTGGCTGGGGCTGCACTCTCTCTGAAGGATCAAAGGCACAGACTGAGGTATACCCGTGTCCTTCTTTGTTGCCAAATAGCTTGAGTGACTCCAAGTGCCTTTTACCAGCTTTAGCTGCTACACTACCTAAAACTGTTTCTGGAGTGGGATTGCTTGATCATAGTGAGCCAGAGATTGACAACTTCAAGGCTATAAGGATGGTGTAGAAGTTGATGCAGAATGATTCATCTAGGCTTCTGATTGAGGCAGCCTACAGGCAGAACACAATACCTTCAATGAAGGAAGCATATTGTCTATCTACAAAACTTTCCAATGTAGTCCAGCTACCAAGGAATCTATTCTTATGAATAATGCTGTTTTCTATTGATGCCATGTACTATTTTATATCAGATTAGGGGCAACTTTGGTCTACACCCTTTCCTTGGAACTACTAAGGCGGCATGATTCCCCCCTCCTCTTGATAAAACTGAGATAATGTGAGATAACCAATAAAGCTGAGGTAACCAGATGTCCACTTCCAATGCTTCTCCTTTGGGGGGATTAAAACAGGTGGGCAAGACCCCAGAGGCCTTGTTCAAAAGATGCATGGCACTTCCTAGAGACTCCATGTTCTTGTTTAAAAATTCAGTGGGGATTCAGAAACCAAAAACTGAGAGGAGAGTACATGTAACCTGTGTGTGCACATCCCAGTCTTACACCGCATGTTAGAGCATTGCTGTACACTGCTTTGAGATGTTTAGATGTAAGGAATTTATACATAAATGGAAATGAATAAATAAATGTCTAAATTAATAAAGCACTCTTATTATAATATATAAATATTAATAAAGCACAACAAGCCAGAATTAGAAACAATAGTTTCAAGTGGTTTTGCAAACCATACTGCGTCAGCTACGCTTTGGCATAGTATCTAAATGGAAAATCCTAATTACAATAACTGTTCTACCTAAGTAAGGCTGCTGCACCATGGAGACAAGAACAAACTGCTAAGCTGAATATTCAGATGATGGATGGGAGGGAGGCAACAAAATTCACTTGTTAGGAACAGGCAAGTCACTCTCTTTCCATCAAACAGAGATCCAAAACACACAGCAGGTAATAATAAACCAGTTTGAGATTGCTTTAACTGCCCTGGCTCAATGTTAGTGAATTCTGGAAACTGTAGTTTTGTGAGACATTTAGCCTTCTGTCAGAGAGCTCTGGTGCCACAATAAACTACAGTTCACATGATTCCCTAGCACTGAGCCAGGGCAGTTAAAGGGTCTCAAACTGGATTATTTCTGCAGTGTGTTTTGGACCTTAGTCTCACAAAAATGCTCTGAGACATATAGACATTTTGAGCTTCCCATGGCAAGGCTAAAACCAAATATAACACAATCATAATTTCCATCTAAATATGAAATACACTCAAAGATATGCCACACTGAGTTTAAAGAGGCATACTCCCAGGTACGTTCATTATACAATTACAGTCTTTGTAGCACTACAAGATTAAAATTCTAAGTAAATATTTTTCTGTGCCCAGAATGATACAATCAGAGTAGGACCTACTTTTAGGATATTGGTGACAGTGGGCTCTGCTCGTAGGATAAGGCTTGGGTTGGGCTGGATGTTAGCATTCTCAGCAGATTTTAAGCATGGAGCATCTTCTCGATCAGCAGTCCTGGGTAAAGTGGAAAGAAAACCATTCAAAGTTTTAATGATAGCCGAGAGGAACTCTTAATGAAAGTAGTACACTTTGTTGTAATGACAGCCTACCACTCATCCATTCCCTTCCCCACAAATACCATGTTTAGATAGCCATCAAAGTGCTATTCATATTTTTAAAATACTTTAATGTCTGTAAGATCTATTTTGTATAGGAAGCAATTTAATACATAAAACGCCTGTTAATTTGCTGACTCTTAATGGCAGTAATACACAAAGGTTCAAAACAATGTCTAAGAAAGGAGCGTTATCAAGGCCACAGTAATAAATTTAATTCCAAAGTAGTCAATTTACTAGAGTGTGACTTGAGAGTTTGTTTGCTAAATAAGACTCAGAATCCTATTTCTGAAGTTAATCTCAGCATATGTTGTGTAATAAGGGGGCTGAGTAGACAGGGATATATGCTTTATCTTGATTTTAAGGTATGAAATTACACACAGTTGATGACTTCATAGTCTTAAAGGCCATGTGATAGATGACATCACAGGCTTAAAGCAATGCAATGTTGTTTCTTAAAAGCCAGCCCTTTTTTTCCCAAAAGAAAGAGTATTCTTTTGGAGGAGGAAAGTTTTATTGACTTCTTTGAAACACCATCCTCACCAGTATAAATACACTTTTAAAACAGTGATTTCCCTAAATAAAGAACCAAGTACAGTTGGCCCTCTGCATTTGCAGCTCTGACTTTTTCAGATTTGATTATTTATGGATTTGATAAAAATGTTCTCTCTAGGAATCTCTGGCCCATTTTAGACTGGCAAAAAGAGGTGTGTTGAAGGCTGCATGAAAGCCCAGCCTTTAGATGAGAAAAAGGGAAAGTGTGTCATGAAAACACTATTTTGGCATTTTAAGGGAGAAGAAGTGCTTTAAAAAGGAGCTGGCCCATTTTACATTGGCAAAAAGAGGTGTGTTGATGGCTGCATGAAAGCCCAGCCTTTAGATGAGAAAAAGGGAAAGTGTGCCATGAAAACACTATTTTGGAGTTTTAAGGGAGAAGAAGTGCCTTTAAAAAGTAGTTTGATTTCCCCACTACTTTTTTAAAAAGGGTGCAACATTGCTATTGCATCTAAAGGCTAAGGTGTAGTTGCACGGTTAAATGGGGCTCTGTATCTTTAAAGCGCCCATTTAAAGGTAGCGATACAAGTGCAGAGGGAGGGAAGGTGCCAAGACAAGAAGAGACCTTCAGAGCCCGGCCAGAGTGCACCTGCACCTTCCTTCACCTCCTCCCTTTGGCTGAGAGAGTGTGACTTCTAGGGAGACAGCAGGGCACTGGAGGCGCTCAGCCAGGCCAGGGCAAGCTGGCAAGAGGAGGAGGAGAAGGGGAGGGACCTGGAGCACCTCCGCTACCCTGCTTCCCTGCAAGTCACACTCTCTCAGCCGAAGGGGGGAGGAGAAGGCAGGCCCAGGCACACTCTGGCCAGGCTCCAGGGCTCTCTCCTGGCTGCCTTCCTCCTCCCTTTGGCTGAGAGAGTGTGACTTGCAGGGAAGCAGGGCAGCAGAGGGGCCCCATGTCCCTCTCCTCCTCCTCCTCCTCCTCCTGTTTCCAGCTTGCCCTGGCCCAGCATCAGGAGGACCTGGAGCACCACTGCTGCCCTTCCTCCCTGCAAGTCACACTCTCTCAGCCAAAGGGAGGAGGAAGGCAGCGGGGAGGGAGGGAGGGAAGGAAGGAGCCAGGAAGAGACCCCCAGAGCCTGGCCAGAGCACGCCTGGCCCTCCTGCTTCCTCTTCAAAAAGAAGGCTGGAAAAGTAGGACGTGTCCTGGCAAAGGAGGACGTGCCTGGTCAACTTGGAAAAGGGGGGGCCTCTGCTCAAGAATGGAGGACATATGGGAATCCCTCCTGGACAGAGGGCTGAAACCTCAAGACAACTCAATATAATGCTCTGACAGAACACAGACTACAACTCCCATGAGCCTTTGCTACCATTTCCCAAGATGCCTTAATTTGCAACAGAAAGCCGACCAGTATGTTCACATGTGATGAATTCTTTCGTATTGACTCTGCATTTTCTTTTTGTGTAGATGCTCTCTTGTCTTGTGTGTGATGAGCTTGTGCGTAATCACGTGCATTTCCGAACTGACCTCACTTTCTCCCTCTTTCGGAATGGTCCTGTACTCCCCCATGTGATAAGCTCCGACTGTATGATGTACCTGCGCAATTGCGCAATTCGCAGCCAGCAAGGGAAAAAAATGTTTAAAGCACGGCTAAAAGCCACGTTCCTTGCCGCCCATGTAGCTGCTCCGCCTGTGTTTGTAGCATTTTGACAGCTTCCCATGTAGTTGCTGAGCCACAGAAAAAACCTCAGTCTAGCTGCCCTGTACCTTTTAAATGCACACCTGGGGCTTGCAGTCTAGCTGCTAAGCATTAAGGAAAGTGCAACTTCATGTCACACTTTCCTGCCAATCTAAAAAGCCCCTCTATTTCCTCCAGCATAGCTCTGCTGGAAGGTGACCATAGAGATGTACTGGAGGACCTAGATTACTTGAGAAAACACTTCTCTAGCCAAGTGCAGGTCCTCTAGTATGATTTTGCGGTCAACTCCTGGCAGATAATGACCACAAGAGTTGCACCGGACAACCTAGAAATCCCTAAAGAGGTGTTCTCTCAGGTTACAAAAATAGTACAGGGTTGGTATTTGCATTTTAAAAAAAATTCGTGGGGGTCCTGTGCCCCTAATCCCAACAAATGTAGAATGTTCACTGTAGTAGTGAAAAAGCACTTAACCTAAGTTGGAGGGACAGGTAGCTACTTTACAGCACAAAGCCAGTCATAGCAATCTGTACCGTTGCATTTCAATAAACTTCTAAGAAATGGACAATTTTTTTGACACTGACCACTTGCTAGATTGGTTTTGTGTATTCACCCATTATTGTATAGAAACTGAAAGCCAAGTACTTCCTTTGTCCTCTGCTTTAAAATAGTAAAAAAAACTAACAGATGGTTCAAGAAAGGTTTGAAAGCAACCTCAGTCAATCCTTTCCCCTGAATGCTGTTGCTAACCTCTTTAAAACAAATCTAGATAAAGCATACCTTTTGGCTATAAGGTTATCCATGTTGGGTTCAGAGAGCAGACCCTGTTTGCTACATTCATGAAGGAGAAGATTTATGCAGTCACAGCTGGAAAAGAAAAGAAAATGTGTATAAATACTAGAATGGAACACAGAATGCAATGAGGGAGGAGCATTGCCATACTGGACATTTAAGTAAGGAACACTGGGTAGCAAATGGTGAATGTCCATGAAGAAGAAGAAATAAATCTGAAGAGGCAGAAAGAATCCACTTTTAAGATGGCTTTGTCTGAGTGGAGAGAAGGTGGTGAGTGATAAAATGGTGAAAAGTCTGGAAACCATGCCCTATGATAAGCAGCTTAGGTAACTGGGTAGGTTTAGCCTGGAGAAGAGAAGGTTAAGAGGTGACATGATAGCCACGCTGGGTGTGTCACACTGAGGATGAAGAAAGTTTGTTTTCTGCTGCTCCAGAAATTAGGACACAGAACAATGGGCCCAAACTACAAGAAAAGAGATTCCAACTAAACATTAGGAAGAAGTTCCTGGCAGTAAGAGCTGTTCAACAATGGAATATGCTGCCTCAGAGAGTGGTAGAGTCTCCTTTTTTGGAGGTTTTTAAACAGATGCTGGATGGGCATCTGTCATGAATGGCAGGGGGTTAGACTGGATGGTCCTTGGGGTCAACTTTGAGTTTGATGTGCATCATATTGTAATATTAAACTGTATGCTGTTATTTTTGCAGGATGTCTCACTATTGAACCTATGAAAAGAGGGATACAAACATTTTGAATATGTCAGCATGCACTCTTATCATAGCAGCTATATGGATAATGCAAAATTAAAGTCTTAAGTGTAAACGGTTCAGGAAGGATCTTTGCGGTTCGGACAACTAACACCTATATGTTTCAACTTTTCTTTTGGACATCCATAAGAGAAGTACTCAACCTGTTTTGTTTGTGTTGTACCCCTTGTGAAAACCAGGGAACAGAAACATTTGGCCACTGGGTCTAATTCTATGGGAAGTTTAGCATTCAGCTTGAAGCTTCTTCAGCCATGATCTCTGATCCGAGATAACAGGTTATTTAAAATGGAAAAGGAACTTGGTTTACAATGCAACAAGTCCCCAGATGAGCCCCAGCTCTGGCTCAGACTGGGAAGACCCTGCATACCTGAAAGATAATATACCTGGGCAAGCTGGTAATATTTTAATGTATCCCCATCCTCTTTCTTTGGTTGAATCCTACCCTCTCAGTCCTACCCACTTCTTGAACAATATCCCAGCCACCATTTTCAAACTGGAAATTATTCCTTGAAACAAAAAGGACAACCCATCTCTAAATTATCAGATTTATAGTTTGGGAATGGCCATAGGTCCACCTTTTTCACCAAGTGCTTTCTATGGCACAGAACAACCATCAGCTGAGGCTGATGCACCAGGTGAAAATTGTCTCAAAGACAATCTGATCACGGTTACTCATGTGCTGCCAAACTTTAAATTATGTTACTAGAAAATGCATTGCACCTGACACTACTTCAGGTCCAACCACTAGCCAATAAACAGGAACTGGCCAATAGGAATTTATATCATCAACACTTGAGTACTTCAGTAGCTTCTGATTCATTTCCAATTACAGTTAACAGTACTAACTTTTTCCTTTAAAACATTATACAAGGGCCTGAAAGATCATTTTGTACCATGTGGGCTGGCCCATACACAAAAGTTATACTTAGAGGCCTTCCACTCGGTGGTCCCACTTATCTCAGACAGGTGGCAATGGCAAAGAGAATTTTCTCTGTGGTAGTTCCTAACTTTAAGGCCAGGGAGAGATCCTCACTATTTATTTTCTGTTACAGAGGATGACTTTGTTAATTTTCTAGGCTTTATGCAGTAAATATATGACCACTGTTTTATCTGATGTTCTAAATTTTTACTGCTTTAATTTATTCTTATTGTTACTACCTTGGGAATAATTAGTATTGATGGATGAAATGTAGAACTGGCTCTGTGGTTTCTTGTTCTGGTTTCAGCCTTTTTTCTGAAAACATGCTTGAAAACCTGTTTGTGGTCAAAATCTATCGAGGCCAGTCAAACTCCGTGGTCTCTGGGAACCTCTCCTATCCTATGTTCCACAGAATAATCAAGCATGTCCTCTTAGGAGATGGTGTGCAGATCTCATGAACACAGAGAGAACAGTAATGATTGGGAATGACATGTCTTCTCATTTTGTTACTGACCAGCAGTAGATCCACTAAAAATTAAAAAACAACAACAACAGCTCCCAACAATTGGGAGCTGGAGATTGTATATAATCAAAATAGTTGATATTACTTTTGTATCCCATCTATTTCTGTGAGAGAGAATTACACAGGGGCTATGGCACTTAAGCAGCCTCATATGCAGCCTTTGTAAGACTCACAGCCTAGCCTAATAAAAATGCAGTGTGTATAGTAACTCTTTTAAGGCTGGCCTGTCAGCTAGCTGAGGAACAAGGAGAAAACACTTGCCTCCACCAATTTCCAAGAGCAAAACCTTATCTACTACAACAAGCAGCTATATACAGAAGCCACTCAATTCTGCAGCCTAACTCTGTTATGTAAACATAACACTTTTTAATTATGTTTGCTTGCTTTACATAGATTCTATCCGCTGCAGAAAAACCAGAGAAGATCCTACTCAGATATTTGGGGGGCTTCTGCACCATACATTTTCAAGGTTATTTTTGCATAAGAGTCTGTCACTTTTTTTTAATTTTGTAAAAGTATAAGTCAAGATTCCTAGGATGTGAAATCCTTAACTGAAAGCTTGTTCTGTATTTAATATTGAGTATACCTGACCCTGACTAAAACATTAAGTATGAGAAAGAACCAGCTAGGCTTGTCCTTATGTTAGCATAACAGAACAAAGCGTTCAGAACTGGGCATTAAAAAAAATGGACCCAAATGTTTTGAAATGCTATTTTATGTTATTTTATGCAAGAGCAGCACTGACTGCTTCACACATTGGGGAGTTTTGCTCCTCATCTATCATGCAGAACAAACAGTTCTAGTTGCGACGTCAGCAGCAAACCTGAGCATGATGGACTCTGTTTACAAGACTGTCCGTTGTTGCTGGCCCTTCCCCAGTTTCAATAATCTCTGATGTTTCATGCCACAAATGGGGGGAAATACCCAGTGACTTGCCTTAAAAAAATTCTCAGTTCAGAAAAAAATGGCACTTACTTCTATTTTCAGTTGTACATGCTGGCCAGTCTCAGGTGAAATGTATGGGATTTGGGCTCAGGGCTACAAATTCAAATTTCTGCTAAGCCACAAATATCTGCAGGCCACTGCAGACAAATTATTATCGCTCCACCAAAACTGAAAAAGCTGAAACTCCATTTGAACTCTACTGCCCAAAATTATTAAGAGAGAATCTGCATAGGTGCCCTTCTTAGGGGGGCATACATTATATTGGTTGATGATTTTTCAGGACCTTCTCTGTGAGCATTCTACAGCTCTGGAATTTTTGCCTTAGCTTATTTCTTCTGGCACTTGGAAGAATTGCAAAAACTTTAGTTTCATATTCTAGAAGAGGCAGAAAATTCAACTCAAGCATTCTTAAATTTCTATTATTTTAACTTGCAATTAGCTGTCTTCTAGGAAAAGAAAAGCAGTTTATAAATATATAAAGGCAAATCTGCTTCGGATAGCTGTAAAGAACCCAACAATAGCTCACTCCTAATTAAACATTTTACCATTTGTTTTCACAATATATTTCACAATTTACACTACTGTAATTTGAAATACAGCTTTTTATTCCATGTTTGTGTGTGCATGTGTCCATCTGTGGATACACACAAATGTTCTAACAATGATAGTTGGTTTATATGTCCCCTATTTGTGATGCTATGCCTGCTTCACATTGCTCTTATGGTGCTTCTTTTTGTGGCCAATGCCAGTGTCCCAAAGCTCCACACTCCTTCATAGTATACTTTTCTTTCAGTGCATAACATTGTTAAGTCATGCAAAGATAACACAGTGTGAAGAAGCTAAACAAAAGGAGTAATAGCACAGCATTAAGTTGTAGTGCTAAGAGAACAGGAAACAGGTCTGGACAGTAAAGGAAATGATCTAAAGTTTCCCACCAGGAATTCACCTGGATTCATGTCTGATTAGCTGGAAATGTTTTCACACCAGAGTCCAGGCTGTAATATCCCTACCATCTCCCCAAACAGGTTCCTTCAGCTTGCTCTTTTTGTCGAACATCTCAGCAGATTCTCCAGGTATCTAACCCTACTCAACCCTGCAATGTCACTTAGGAATTCCTGTCTTAACCTTACTCATACTCTCACTCTGCTGCACCTGTTCTTAATCAGTTAATACTTGCTTGCTCTCAAATCCAACAGCAAAAGAACAGGTCCCTCAAACTCAACTTTCAACCTGCCAGCGAAACTGAATTTTTCAGATTCCCTGAGTTTCTGTCTCTAAGACTCAAGGTATAGACTTGTGGGACTAAGGGATGGTGACTGACAGCTGAGTGAGTGGGGCTTGGGGTAGACCCATGAACAGAACTTGATGAATATGCATGTGAGACTTAAAGCAATAGCTCTCAAATCAAGTATATAAAGTTTGGCCCTTGGTTCTGGTTGCAGGGAAAGGGAACCTACTTGCAGCGTTGATCAGCCTTGTCCAGCAGTGGAGTCAGCTTCAGGAGGAACTCAAAGGCACAATTTACATCTTCTGTGAAATCCTACAATTGCACAAGACTTTTAACACTTTGCACTAGCTTTCCAAACCTGAATTCCTTATAAAACAGAACAAAGATATGCATTCCAATAACAGTGCTATGCAAATTAACTCACAATACTTGCTAGAAAGCTATTCATTTAATCTATGATAAACTGGAAAACAATTTCACCACATTCTTTAAGATGCAGCTTGGCTCACACTGAGACAGCATTTCAAGGTACTCTAGTAAAAGATGACTTTGTGTCCTACTCTTTCCAAGAAGCTTATTATGGTCTCAGTTTTATGGAATTGCCTCAGAAGAGGTGAGAGGAAGAGATATAATCAATGCTTTTGGAGCAGAGAATAGCAGTCTGTCTCCCGATTTTATGTGGATTTGGAGAGTGGGGGGTCATAAAACAGGAAAAAAAGAACATTTATGATACAATTTAGAATGAGAGATTGGTACTTAATATGAGGATTCATTCATTCTTGGATGGCTCAGATAAGCAACATTCACTGACATGAGGGGCATAACACAACTTTGTGGACTGCTTATCCATGACACCCAGAGAATGACAGTAGTTCACAAATGAAATAGTAGTTCTTAAATTTAAAAAAGACAGAGATAATTCCCCAAACAATTAGCTTTGAAATTTATTCATTCCCATCTAATTCTCTTCTACAAACTACAAAAAAGGCTCTCAAGGACATAATGGGAACAAATAAATCTAAACCCCATGTTAACCAGAAATTCACCAAGTAGATGAAGAATAGCTTTCTGACTCACACCAGAAGATCCATTTAATCCAGTATTCTGCTTCTTACAGTGTAAAAGAATCAATATTGCTATAACAGTTACAAACACAACAAGATGGAGAAAGTGTTTCCTCTAAAAACCTGATCACCAGAGCTATCCTGCCTCTGCGTGATAGTTTCACAGAATGAAACTATCATGGTTAGCAGCCATTGTTAGATGTCTTCTCTCTGGATTTACTTGATCCTGTAAACATCACCTCTGACCTCAGCACTCTTAATTGCAAATTTGCAATAAGAGGACTTGTTACAGTTTTTCTTCTTCTTTCAAAACATCTGGAATTTTAAAGCAATATAAAATTGGCCTTTGACATGTTTTTACCTTGTCTCCTTGAGGATATTTTTTCAATTTCACTAGTACTTGTGGAATCTGAAACAGAGCAAGATGATAATGTAGTAATGCCCATCCAAAACTACACACCCCTTTTGTCTCACTGCCCTAATGACTTTCTGCCTCATATGTTAAAATATCTGTTCTTTGCCCTCTCTTCTGCCCACTGTGCAAAGACGCACCTCTCCCTATATCCTATTTGTGAATGGTCTTCAGTCTCCTTTCCTTGGCATCTCTTTTGTTCAATTCCACACATGTCCTTCATAAGATCCTGTTTTTTAGCCACTGATTGTACCACTTTCTTCTTGGAACCACATTGATCTACAAATGTGCACTGGCCCTCAGCAATATTTGCACTCCATCTCCCCACAAGCACCCCATCTCTGATCCCCACCTCACATTCCTCCTAAGAGCCTACAGTATGCTCTCAGGACTACAGTTCTAACGCCATATAGTCCCTTCCCAGGAGATCATCTTAGGGGCACTAATGAGTTGACAAATGAAAAAACAAATGCCTCAGATAAACCAAATAAAATAATTCTGTCCTCTAAGCCCCATGTGAGATTTGCCCTATGTAGCTTCTTTACATTTTCCCTTCAAAAATGCATTGCTTTTCAACATTTTGTTACTGGGTTGTTTTTCAATATTGGTTCCTATCCTTCATCCTAAAAACTGGAATATATTTGAACATTCCTCAGTATTATAACAGTTCATTCTAAAGCTCAGGACAAGGTCAGAATTTCTGCTGTTGCTTTCAGTCTCCTATCTTATAAAACAAAGCTGTAATTTGAACTAAACTTTTCAATTATCCAATGTGAACAGATATTAATGTGATGGGGAATACGGGATTTGGAGTTGGGAACAGTTAAAGTTTCAAATCTCTATTTTGCTGTGAAACACACTGGGTGGCATCAACTGTTTCTCTTGGTGTTATCTTTTCAAAGATAAAGAGTTCTGAACTCTCCTGCACACCAAAATATACAAATATAATACAAAAAGAAAGAATTAAATGTCTGTATTTTGAATTTGATGCTCCCATGAGGCAATAAATTCTGGAGGCTGTTTCTTCATCTTCTGTTTTGTTCTAGAACATTCCAACTTAACCAAGAGTGCATGTGTGAGTGTGCGGGTGCATGCCTATTGGTCTCTTTCATAATTCTTAATTTATTCCTCTCTCCATAGATGATCAATTACATGATGTACTTGAGCTGCAGCTAAGATTTACTGAGCAAGCAGGGAATGCTAAGTTGCAATTTGTTGAGTCTCTTTTGGGGAATCTAGCAGCGTCAGAGTATGTTTACTGAGAAGCCAGGGAGAAGAAAGGCAGAGCCATCTGGCTTATGTTTACACAGAGGGGAAAAAATTATACAGCTAAATGGAAACTCCTCCAGGCTCTATCAAAGACAACAGTCCAGAAAGAAAGAATGCAAGAAAAGCTTAGGAAGATTATTATATGTGCTCCAGATCAATACAATAGTAATGAATAGCACTGGGCGGCTTGTTAATAAGTAGATTTGAGCACTTGCACTGAACCAAAGAAGGAAGCCAGAGTTATAAAAGGTACGTATGGCAAGGGTGAGAACCACAGCATGTGGGAAAGGCCTCTGACATTTATCCTGCAGAGTCTTAGGATTCTTCTTCTTTTCATTTTAAAACAAGTTTTAATCCCTAAAACTTGCAGCTGTATTGTGTTAGGACTACTTCTGAGGAAGCCATGCCTAGATTAGCAATGTGTTTTCCAATCCAAGGTTCCTGGGATAGGGGACTGGAATACAGCAGCAAAAAGGTACTGCTCTGGTGACAAGGCAACAGTATAAAGCCAAGCTTCTAGTCCTGCATACTGGCCAATATGGAGAAGTAACATAGTCTGTCAACTGCAGGAGCTGATGCTGCACCCCTAGTCAATGCCTTTTGTGCTCGAATAAACAGTCGGAGGGGTTTATTAAGCTAATCCTTAGACTCTGGGATTTCTGGGATTCTGCTTCAAGCCTTGAAGTCCCTCACATACTGGTTTGTTGTTGTTGTTGTTGTTGTTAATCATCCTCAAGTCTACCCCGACTCATGGTGACCCTTAGATGAGACATCTCCAAAAAACCCTGTCTTCCACTGCTCTGTTTAGGTCCTGCAGACTCAGATCTGTGACCTCCATGATGGAATCTATCCATCTGGTGTGCAATCTTCCTCTCTTTCTGCTACCCTCTACCTTTCCTGGCATTATTGTTTTTTCTAGTGAGTGGACAAAATACAACAGCCTCGGTTTCGTCATCATGGCTTCCAGAGAGATTTCAGGTTTGTTCTGTTCAAGGACCCATTTGTTTGCTTTTTTAGGCACTCCATGGTATCCTCTGCACTTTTCTCCAGCACTACATCTCAAATAAGTACAGTACTCAAATAAGTAGAGTACATACTGGTACTATCTGATAAAAAAGAGGTGCTCTCAAGAAGAGACAGTCTCAATTCATATTCCACTTGAAATAACTTTTTGAGTTCTTGCAATTTCAAAAGGGAAAAGACAACGAACCTTGAAAGTACAGACCTTGTTTCTGCTAAAAGAAACAAGAACTTCTCCCAATTCAGTCACATAGAGCTAGCAGAGGCAGGAGACTACAGAAACTCTCTCTATTAGGAACACAGGAAACTGTCTATGCCTCTAAGCTCAGTACTGTTTACAAAGACTGGTAGTGACTCTCTGGCATCTCAGACAAAGTTCTTTTCCAGTCCAAGCCTAAAAGGTCAGAGACTGATCAAGGACCTTTTGCATGCAAAGTTTTTATTCTACCTCTTAGCTACATTCTGCTCTCCTTCTCGAGGTCCTACAGCAACTATGAATCTTTTCAGCCCTCCACAATTCCTTAGCTGCTGTTGTTCACCAAACTGGAAAACTCAAATGGTATCGAGAGAGGCTTATAAAGGAGCTGAGCCCTGTTGCTTCATTCTGACTTAAAGGCCAAAGAACTCCTTACCTTGAGGAATGTGAAGGCTGTCCATTTCAGCTCCTCTGTGCCTTCAGGACACTCAATTAGTCCTACAAAGCAAGCCTTCCAGATTTCTAAAATGAAAAGTGGGGATGGGATGTGCTAGAGAGAGGGGAAAGGGAAAGATAGATAGTGAAAGCATTTATCTCACAGGGCAGAGAACTGAAACACAGAGCAATCCAGCTCTGTCCGTTACAGGCAGAGCATGAGGCCTATAGCACACACCCATGGGATTATCTAACAGTCCCATCCCACCAGCACCCAACCTCTTGTATAAAGTATGCCTAGACCCCTACAGCTAGACTTGGTTGCCAGTGATAATTTGTACTAGCCAACAGTAACAGCCACAAGCAAGGGGAGCAAGGAAGTAAGAAAAACATCAGATGAAAACTTTGGTTGCTAACTGCCTGGTGTGTCTTCAGGAAGAAAGGAATTATTATCTGTGATGCCTGCTTTCCAGAGAAGAATACTTTTGAGTCATCAAGTCCACTGCAGCCCCGGAATGCATGACCAGGAAAAGAAAACACAGGCCTAACTCTTATTGTTAGTCCAATTAGAGTACAACCATTTAATTAATTGGAGCTGCCCATGGGTTGACTCAACATTCAACAATTGACTGAATGGGTCCACTCTAGTTGAGACTAACCAGCAGGATTTCAGGACTTTTCTCTTTCCGTCCCCACGTTTTGTTGCATGCCAGCAATATACAACTTGTACTGATCTCCTTCCATTGTAATCTATGGTGTTGGTCAAACTCTCACTAATGTTTTAACTGGTCTGTTCTTATTTCTGGAGAATGCTACAGGGATTCCCAGTCTAGACATTGGAAAATTGATTTTGTACACTATATATCACATCAGAAGGCTTACGACAAATCACATGACCATCATATAAACATGTGTCCTGCATACAAAAAACAACATGTGAGGAAAAAAGGTTTTGTTCCAGCCTCCCTCTTACATGCTGTATGTCAGATGTTCTTATTTAAGGAAGACTCTGCAAATATACAGTCCTTCACCTGTAGTAAACACTATGTAATTGTCTTCATCAAGACAGCAACAGAAAACATTCCTTCTATGGTCTAGCTATACCTGCATCCTTTTGACCATCACGAGCTGTTCCACCAATAGATGTGGATCTCCAGTCAGGTTCATTGTCCCCTCTAGCAGGACCACAGCATGGATGGTGGGGAAGCCAGTTTTGTTCGGCTGTTCTGAATGCACGGAGAGCATGGTGGGGATACTAGGCAGAAAATTGGGATCGGGGTGGGGGACAGAAGATATATTAAATTCCAATTTTATCTGCACAAAGAGGAAGGAATTCCTTGCTTCTTGCCCTGTCATTGCTGCTTGCCCACCTCTTGACAAGACTGATGCACTCTTCAGCTTGGCTCCTCAACTGGCTGTTGCTGATGTATCCCAAACTGTCTCCTAACTTAGCAAGGGACTGTTCGACAGCATTCCAAGAAGCTAGAGAAGAAAGACAGGGGTTTTAAGTTTCTCTCAGGTTCATTTTCAATTCAGTTAAAACATATCTGAAACAGGAAGAGATGAAAACCTAAGTCTAGGTTGTTATCCAAAATGTAACAGTACACACCTAGTATACACAATGGCCTAAACTCAACTGCTAGCCTCAAATGAATCAGCTGTTGAATGGTAAATCAATACTGATAATCTCATTGATTTAACTCCAGTTGGGACTAACAATTGAATTTAGACTGTTTATTTCAACAAACCCTTATACAACTTTCCCCACACACTTACTGCATGTCTGAAACCTAGGAAGGGGAAAAGCCCAGTGACACAAAATGCATGTGCCATGTTGCTTGATCCACAAACATTACAGGGTCAGGGTCAGAAACAAATATGGAAGTTCATTTACCTTCAGTCTTTTGTCTACATCGACACTGTCACCAGTTCACCAGTACAAATGTAGATTTTATTGGATTAAAGAAGTACAGAAGGAGCTGCCTTACACTGATTCAGACCACTGATCTACCAAGCCCAGTAGGTGACTTTAACCAGCCATAATTCTTAGTTAGGATGGAGATTTCTCCTAGCTTTGTTACCTGAGAACTTTTAACTAGAGATGCACAGTTTGAACCTAAGCCTTCCGTTTTCATAGGGGATCCATTCCGCCCTCCACCCCTAAGAAAAATGGAAACTCACAGATATTCAAGCCCCATAGGCTTGAGAAGGGGCATGTGTCTGCAAGTCGGTGTGAGCACTTGCCACATTTTAACCCCCTCAATTTGCTCCTCACAATAAGCAAGGGTAGCAAATCTGAAGTCCACGCAAATGGAGAGGCAACTGTACAGACAAGTACATATTCTGCTTCTAGAGTGATCTTTCTTCAAATTTAGGCTTTTATCAAGATGCCTCAAATTTTAAAGCATGGTATTTCTGCCTTAATGTTTTAAAAACATAGAAATATTTGTAAATATTAATTCTCTTGGGAGACAACGGGCAAAAAAGAAGCTTTGCCTCAAAAACAGCAATGCCAACCCCATGTAGGCAAAAGTGAAAAAACCAAAGCTATTGGAAATTCTGATAAAGAGGTTAGTAGGATCCTACTTCATATTTCATAATGGGGTATTTCTGAAACAGATCCTAATAAAGGCATACATGTGAGTCCCAAGCACTAGCACTGAATCCAAAATTCACAAGTGAATTATAATAAAAGAGTGTCAGTTACACACGTGTCTCTTCCAGCTTGGCTATATGAATCAGGGCCCGGTTCTTGGTGCTGCCCAGGATCTTGCCAAGCCTGTCTAGGCACATCTTGAGCTGGTTCTCAGCAACTCCTTGCTCTAGTGGCTGTTTCATCTTCTCTGTATAGAAAGCAGCACAGCGGAGCATCCAATTGAGGACATTTACAAGAGCACGGCAGAGGCCAATGCATTCTTCTGCTTTGCCATGGCAGCTGCAGGAAGAATAAGAAGAGAACAAAAAGGCTGGTAATGAGTCCATTTTCTTTTTCTTGCCTAAATTGCAGCAGGTTCTTATGAGCTCCACCATGGGAGCATCCACTTAGAAAGTTTTCAGGTGTCATTTGTTCACTCTAGGTTTCACAACTCAGAGAGATCCAATGAAAAACCCAAAATCTAGTCCTGTCAGAATCATTGTTACCATTTAGTTTCTCTAGGCAAAGGGGTGAGAAAAAAGATCAGACCAATCCTTCTGGAAATACACAAGGGAGGAATGTTTCTTTCTTGAATTCTGTTTTACTAACCAAAGGGAGACAGATGTAAGAGGAGGCCTGAACTATTCAAGGCAGCAACTAGAGCCCAACAGTGGCAGAGAAGAAATATAATGGTTCCATTCTTGAGTGTCTCAGGAGCCTTACAAATGTAGTAGGTGGGAAGCCACCACTTACACTATATGGAAATATTATGTTGGGGTAGGCAAGGTGTAGTCTGCGGGTTACTTGAGCCCAAGGCCTTTTAATGTATTCTCTGTTTATTGGTTTATTTTGCAAAAAAATGATTCATCTTTTAAAAATGTCCCCACACTCTTTAGGTTTTCTTCTTGGTTGGAAAAACACTTTCTTGGTGCTAAAACAGCTTGGGGGAGGGACTTGCCTCACAAGCTCTTATGGGGTGGGGAACACTTTTAGTAACTTTTTTTAAAAAATTCAAAATGGAAGTGAGGTGGTGCGTACTACCCTTCACATCAATGGTCAGTGAAGACCCCCAGCCACTGGCAGCTATCCATCGATGTGCTGAATCCAGAAGTCAAGAGAATAAAGGAAAAATGTATTTGTTGCAGGCTGGATGTTTCTTCTTCATCCAAAGGAAATAGGATTTAAAAGCAGCAGATCTGTCTCCTGCTGAATATCTTATAACAAAGTAGACCAGATAATTTTAAGGGACCCTGATTAGCCTACTCAAAGACCAGTTTATAAGCCCAAATGTCCCTGGTTCAAATCATAGGTCTGCTGTGAACTGGCTAGGGAACTTAAGGTGTCTTCAGATGTTGTAATACTCTTGTTCTGAATAAGCCAGCATGTTGCCACACACTGGCTAGTCACTCACATTCACAGTAAGAACAGCTAAACAAAATAGTCTTTTTGACAGCTGTCTATCATGACACCTGAAGTGGCAGAGGAGTGCTCTGGTTTATTGCTCTCCCAAACACCCAGAGGGGGAAAAATCCAATGTTTTTTCTCCAACAAGCCAGAGCACTAGTATTATGGTATTATATTATGTTTAATATTCATCTATCTTAAAGGATAGTTTTAAGTATTACTGAGATAAAGGCTGGGTTCATTCATCATGGTAAGTCAGAATTCTTGGGGACAAACCATGGGATGTTTTCCTGGCTTGTCAAGGGAAAAACAAGCCAGATTTTCACATCTAGACATCATGAAACAATCCAGAGATGGAAGGTTCTGGGTTTGTTTAGCTGCTCCTGCTTTTAGAGGAAACCCTCTGGTGCTCAGCATGCACCAGCACACTGTCTTGTTGTCAATAAACCAGAATTTTCAAGAATTCTGGCTTGCCATGATGCCTGATCATGCCAATCTAGGTAAAATGATATGAAGGCCCTAAAACACATGGTAATGCAAAGTACTGTTTATTGTCACAACACAGCAGTAACTAGAACTGGAAAGGGCCAAGAAATGGATCAAGAGGAAAGACTTTGTCTAAGCTTTTTAAACTTTAAAAAAAAAAAAAAAGCGGGGGGAATCCCTCTACCCAATCCAGTTTTTTTTAAACAGAACTTTCACAGAAAACTCAAGAAGAACTAGGAAAAATGAGGAATTTCTCCTATCATTCAAAACCACCAAAATCTAAATCTGGGGGCGGGGGATGAGCAACTGGGACTTGCATAGTATAGCACTGATGTACACTGCCATATTCACAATCATTACAGTACCCTCCTTTGTTTAAACAAATTAAAAGGGGGAAAGGAAAATTATTCAAGCCTATGATTAAAATGGCCTGGCCCAAAAAACCAAACAAGGAGTGAAGAAGAAACCCTTTCGATGGGACAAGCACTACTGCAACTAGCACAAATAATCCCAGAACTGAACAGTTTTGATCAAACGAAAAACCAGAAGATTGAATTAACCAGACAGAGGATTAAGTAGTGGCTTTGTATCTGGCTGAGAACAGCTGTTTATCAGCATTTTGGTGACAGGTTAATATTCATTGTTTCTATTTTCTTGTACAAAAGGAGGGTTGCTATTTCCTCACATTTCTCTCCACATCACTGTATGCACCTGTTAGCTCTAAATTAAGGGCACTAAAATAAAAGATTTTTTCATATTTTAGAAAAGCAGGATTTTGGAGGGGATTCATTTCTTGAAATAAAAGACAAACCCAGAGATAAATGAGTCACCTGCAAGGCTGTGATCTCTTGCATGGAGGGGCAGAACTGGGATTCCAAACAACTCCTATGTTTCTTTTGCATCTGGCTCATTTTAGGCATTAAAAAAACATGTATCTTGTCCTAATGGTTATGGAGGTAATACTTACAATATTAATTAGGCAACATAGTGGTGTTTAGTACATACTGCTGCCTAATATGTTCTTCTCACTCTAGAGGTCCCACTCACAAAGAAAAACCCCAAACACAATGGGTTGTTGGGGTTTGGAGGGGCTGTATATTTATTTTCTGGCTCAGTCTGACAGTGGACATTGAATGAGGCAATTAATGAATCAGTCTGAAACAACAGCCAATTATCACAGCTAGGCAAAGGGGCTCTTCAATGGCTCCCTATTGCTTTATAGCACACATCCAGTTGCTGATTTTGGATTATAAAGGCTTTAATAACTTAGCCCAATATACGTAAGAAAACTGGTCTGCCCCAGCATCCCAACACCAAACAAGAACACACATTAAACACATAGGTGTCCCTCAGTATTTGCTGGCAGTACACTTTTATGTTCTTTAGTAAGAGCATATATTCAGTGCAAGTTAGTTATGTTTTGTTCAAGAGCAGTGGCACATCTGGGTAATGTTAGACTCTGAATGTAATGACCTTATAGGGAGTCCTTACAGATCGTACTACTCCTCCCACCACTGGCTACGTGCTGGGAGATGCAATTCATCTGGAGGGCCACATGATTCCCATCCCTGCTTTAGATGGGCAGTGTGAAGTATACAACTAACATTTTCCTTTTCCATCCATCACCATTACCACATGCTTTACAACTGCTTATACATTCCTGATCTGTGAAAGCAAACAATTTGCCAACCTTGATTTAAATGATATTCTGATTATCTTGCCGTTTCGCTTTTTTAGAGTAATTTAAATTGTAACACCACGACAAATAACCTGAAGTTGGCTTCTGTGACTCTGATGATAAACATACGAAGGGGTATCCAAAAGTTTTAATGATCACCTTTTTAAAAAAAAAATTGACAGAAAGTTTGTTTTGATTTGTAGTTGTTAATTTATCTCTAGGTAGTCATTTATACATTTTTCCCAGCGTATCTTGACCCTCCGAATACCTGATATCGTAGAAGTCTGCAGATTGCGCCTTACAAGGGGGCATTGTAAAGTAATAATTAACACTCGGAAGTTATTATGGCATATTGATGAAATTTTGTCAGTGTCATCATTGGTCCCTAAGTGCACGTTGCTGAGAAAATCAACTCATTGCGTCCTTTATTTTTGTGACTGGCTGTGCCAGAATTGACTAAAGTGTAAAATCCTTGCCAGGCACAATCTGCAGACTTCTACAATATCAGGTATTCAAAGAGCCAAGATAAGCTGTGAAAAATGTATAAATCTAGATAGTGGCTTAGATTTTGACCTCTATCTACACCACTGGTTAGTAATCCAGATGTCTATAGATATCAGCTGTGACTTCTGTCTGGAGGAGCCCAATTTCAATCATGTGTGATCCATTACTTTTCACTTTGCTAGAAATTATTTGTCCACCAAGGAATTAACAATTTATAATGAAAGAATGTATAGCAGGGGTGTACCTACAGGATCCCCCCCCCAAGAATTCTGCCTCATCTGTAAAATTTTCCTTTTCTCCCTGCAATTCTAGCATTGCAGTAAATTAAAAAATTAGCTGAGCATTTAGAAACACCATCTGGACATCCAAAGAAAAGGGGAATCAAAGTTACTAAGGAAATGCCAATACACCAACTATGAGTTCAAAGTATGAATGATTTTAAATGTCTCACTCTGCCATGCTATAAATTTGGAGACTGAAAGAAAATTTCATTGGGGACAAAATTCTTACTTAGTGTACAATATCCTGATTTCACACAAACACCCTTTAGCTACACCCCTGGTGCATACTAAGGATCTCCTAACAACAAAGGCACAAGTAGTATGCATTCAATGATGCTGATTATATACCCTTATATCAGAACAAAAGAAATGCTTTGCTAAATTGTACCAAATCTGCCTACATCAAAATACTAATTGCCTACTCAGACCAGGTTGATTCATCAGGCTATCTGTAAAGCACATCTGAATTGTCTGATGAACTGCTGCACAGATCCTGTGCACTAAGTGACAACCCAGACTACATCACGAGTTATCTGCCATCCTGTTATACAAATGAACCCACACATGTACAGAAATTGATAAAGCAAGAAAGAAACTCTTCATTAGCGTGCAAAAGACCCCACCAACCAGAGTAGCTCTAAAACAGCGTGGAAAGAACACAGTGCACCATAGCAACCATGTCTGGGGTCAGACATGACTCCCAAATCCTGTGTTGTTTTCACTGACCCTGGACATAGGACATCCTTTACAGGCCACACTGAACAATAACATCCAAAGTCTCTGTGACATGTTCTGAGCAGTTATCATGCAAGTGTAAGAGAAACAATAAGGAGTGCTGAAAGCGCAAGGATTCCACACTGCCATATACAGCTCTTTGTGGAAGGGAGCATTCCATTAAATGCAAGTCAGAGCTCTGATACCACTGTAATGTATGTTTCACACATATTTTGATAATCTAACTGATGTTCACAGTAGCAAAATAAAACATACCACATTTGCAAAAAAAAAACCCCTGCATTCAATTTCTTTGCCCTGTTTTATACCATTTTCTGACTTTATGTGTGTGCGCGCGCGTGTGTGTGAACACACACACATACACACAGACACGTAGTGTGTGTATATTTATGGATCAAACAACCTTCCTGGCTTCATGTGATCTCAAGTCTTGATTAGAAAGTTTCTAATCAAGATCACATGAAGCCAGGAAGGTTGTTTCATTCATTCATTTAATTTTACTCAGTATCATTGAGCCCATCCAGATTGGAGCAGTTTGTAAAAAAAAATTGTAAGATGGCCATCACCAAGAGGGGAGAAATCACTGGTCCAAAACACGCTGCAGAAAAAAATTCAGTTTGAGGCTGCTTTAACTGCCCTGGCTCAGTGCTAGTGAGTCTGGGAATTGTAGTTTATTATGTCCCCATAGCTCTCTGAGAGAGAACACAATTGTCTCACAAAACTACAGTTCCCAGAATTCCCTACCATTGAGCCAAGGCAGTTAAAGCAGTCTCAAACTGGATTATTTCTGTAGTGTGTTTTGAGCCTGTGACAGTCTAATATCTAGATTTGCCCATAATATATTAGTTTACCTTTGTGCTAAATCTGGTGCTTTATTGAAAAATGCACAACTGTTAGTTATATCCAGTGATGCTGCTAAGATAAAGATGCATTATTCAGCTTACTGTGAAAGGAGGGAGGGAAAGAGGATTCCTGGCAACAAGCAGGTGCTCGGTTTTCCACTGGCTGGCCATGACCTACCTCCTGTCCATCCTGATTTATGATACGCTGCCACTTCCTCCCACCCTCCCAAAGTATTGCTGACTCCTTACCTGAGCCGGTCACAGAACATGTCCATAATTCCCAGCAACGACTGAACACAGATGTTTCGAGAGAAGTCATCAAACTGAGAGAGGGAATACCAAGTCAAAAGATATGATCTCAAAAGAAACAAGAGAAAACACAAACTATATAGTCTTATGCTTCCCACAGTATAACGCTTCCTATACTTGTTGGCCTGTGCAGTATTTCAATGATTTTTCAAATGTTACCTATAGCCAATTCTGCTTGTGTTACTTTCATTCAGACTGTGGACTGTATAATTATTAACTTAGTAAGAATAAATGCAAAAGGATGATCAAGCAGACATGAACTGGGATAATGTTGACAAGTTAAAAAAGGATCTTTCCCTCACAAACTTTCAGTTTCAATGCTTTGCAAACATTTCCCATTGTTTTTATTCAGACAGTTTTCAGTCTTCAGGCATCACCTTTAAAAAAAACACTTTATACACAGCCACAAAAGCTAGGAACTTCCTATGACTTTAAAGTGAACTAGACTTTCTCCCAAGTTTGCAAAAGTTGCCAGGCTGTATATCAGGGGCTATTGGGGATGGGTAGGGGGAATCCTATAGTTCCTGAATACAACACTTTTATCATAGGTTATTAGAAAGGAAAATGAGGTTGCAGAAAGAGTTATCCAAATGCTACCTTGCTGATGGCCATCAGAACGCTAGAAGAAGACACCATCTGTAGCCAAAACAAGAGAGACAGAGAGAAGTGGTTACTAGCAAAAGCTAACATTTAAAAAAACAAAACCACAAACAAGCCCTGCCATTTCGACCGCCATGGGGGGTGACAAGGTCACTTAACAGCGCCCCAGCTTGTTGCATGAGCGCTGGTCTGGCACAAATTTAAACAGACATTTTTAGGTGATGGAATATTTGCTTCACATCAACTTTGTAGTGAGCAACTCAAGAAAGAAAAGGTTAGGTTAAAAAGCATCCAAAAAAAGATTCTCTTGTTTGCAAAACCTTGCAAGAAACTTACGGTAACCTTCCAGCAACAGAAGGGTGTGGGATGCTACTTGTCTTTCTCAGTTTGGGCAAGCTACACAAAACAACACATTACCAGTATTCATTTGGCAGAGGAAGGCGAATCGAGATCTCCAAGAATCTCTTTCAGAGCCACAGCAAAAGCTATTAAACATAAATCATTTTGATTTAACTGCTTATTTTGATTTTATCAGATAACCATAAAATTGTTCATTGTGGTTTCTAGTTGGCCCAATAGTTTGAACAACCACACAACAAAATGGAACTGATTATAATCAGAACAATGATTACTTTACTGAATAATAATCCACGATTAATCAAAACAATTCTGCAGGAGCACAGAATACTGCTTCCTGACATTTCTTATACAGTCGCCCCTCCTTTTTTGTGAACTTGAGATCCACATTCTTGAATATTCATGGAGGGCCGACCTCCGTTATCTTCAATGGGGCACATGCCCGTGGTGCACACACCCCACGCACTCCTGGGGGCATGCCCCATTCATGTCTATGGGGTTTGAATATATGTGAGTCTCCATTTTTGCGGGGGAGGGGGGTCTGGAATGGATCCCCCATGAATACTGTAGGAAGGGCCAACTGTAGTGCTAAAAATATGCTTTAAATCTCAGAAGTCTGAGGACTGAGAGTGGAGCTTCAGGGCCTTGAACAGCCCATTCTCCATGATTTAGCAAAACCAGAATAATTTATACAAAAGATATTTTTTTAAAAAAACCCTTTGGGATTATATATGTTAAGAAAAATGTGTTGAATTGGTCCAGTATTTCAAAGAGGAATAGAGCAAGAAAATCTTGCTGCTACTTAGATCTGGGTTCTGTCTGATTTTTTTTTTAAGTACCGGTATACATAAATCATCTAACTGAATGTAATCATTCAATCCATTAAAATCTATTTATGCCCTCTGAAGATGAAAGAGCCTACTATGGGATCTTTACCTGGGAACTGATGGCATATTTCAGGTAGGACAGGATCAGTGGGTTTGGCGCGAGGCCAGTCATGGCTTGTTCAAGAAGTGCTTCTGTAATTAAAAATGAAAGAAAAGAAAGAAAGAAAAGGGAAAATCAACTTGAGTAATGAGCATACAGTCTCATGAAAAATAATGAAACCTACCATGGGAGCTGCAAAGTTCCCACACAAAATTTGAGGTACTCTTCGAAAGTGCCAAGTTCCCATAATTTTGAGTTTTCTGGCAGCACAGGAGGAGTGAATAATTCCAGGGAAGGGGTGTGGGGAAGGTAGGCCATTATTCCACAAAGAGTTCTGGGTCAGAAATGGATGCTGCTGCCATGCCATCCCCTTCCCCACATGCTGAATTTGCTGCAGTCAATGCACATAACCTTTGCACGACCTCTGCAGCCTCAAGTGGTACAGAGCATGTCTCAGAAAGCACCTGTGTTAACCGGCAGTATGCGCCAAACACTTCCGAAGATTGAAGGAGAGAAGGTGAAAAGGACTGTTGAGGCCTGGCACATAGAATCTCTCCACAGAATGCGGGCCAACTGCTGGCACGCATTCCCCAGTGGCAGCTTGCCAACATGCCGGGTTTGGCAATGCAAGAAGGGGCAGCGTATGCCCTATCTGCTCAGTTAAGCTTTTAATTAACCATTTGAATGACTAGACAGATGAGTGCTGAAGGAGGCAGGGAGACTCTCCTAAGTCCAGCTATTTCACTATCTTCTCAGAAATATTTATCTCCCATCACAAGAACCCTCCCCACCTTCCTCTATGACAAGGCAAAAAGTGTTACCATCCTCTATTTTCCCACTGTGCTTTCCATCAGCAGCCCTAATGTGAATAAATGTAATCTGGGTTAATTAGCTATATATCATCCAGCACTTAAGAATTACAGTCAGCCCTCCACATCCACGGATTCAACTATCCACAGCTTGAAAATATTGGGGAGAAAATCTATACATTCTAAAAGAGAAGAACTTTTGGACCTGATCCCCTTCTCCAGCACCATTCCCTTCTCCTTTTGTGTCGTGTCCTTTTAGATTGTAAGACTGAGGGCAGGGAACCGTCTAATTAAAAATAATAATTGTAAGCTGCTCTGATAGCCTTTAAGGCTGAAGGGGGGGTATAATTATAATAATAATAATAATAGCAAACCTTGATTTTTGCCATTGTTTTAATACGGGATGCCGGGGGGGGGGGTGGCTGGAACCAAACCACAGTTGATGCCAAGGGCCCAGTGTCCATACTGTAGATTTCAGAAAGTTAAAAACCGGACACAAATTGAAGTGGTCTATAGAAACCACCACCAGGAAAAGGGGCCTCTATTTAGCACCATTGGACTACCTGTAATTCTACTGTTTCCAGCTCTTAACTTTTATCCATATTCTAGGGCTGCACAAAGCACCAACCGCAATAGATATCCATATCTAAAGCTGGCTCCAAAAAGCACATCAGACCCAATATACTACTCTTCCTTCTAAAGTTTCCCTTCTGGGGTTGCCCTAACAACCACTAGGCCCACTCATAGTTCCATCCATTAACGTTTTCCAGATGTTCAAAACATCAGGGCAGCCATCAGTAACCATCCTTCATCCATCTTCCATAACTCTTTGAGAGTTATTCATGTCCACTTCATAATTGTTCCCCAGCCAGCTACTGCTCCCACCCAGAATATAACCCATCTTTTTAGTTATCCACAGCCTTTGCAGGGTGGATATTTTCCACAATGTATGGAGACACAAAACTGTCATGTCTAAGCAAAGAGCCAAAAGTCCTCCTCCAAATCTCAGCTGGAAAAACTACATCAGTCCAGCAGACGTATTAATAATCATCTCCATTGTTTATATTCCATCATTAATCCACATGGTATGTTACAAAATTAAACAGAACAGATCCCAGCTTTAAAAGCTTTAGCCTTTAAAAAAAAAAAAAAAAGTGCTGAGCAAACTTAAAATTCCATGAATTTGTATCATACAAGAAATGACACTAGAATTACCATAAAAGTGTTGTTTTGCTTTTCAAACAAGATAAAACCAAGGAGGAGGAAGAAAGGAATGCAAACATCAGCCAATGACGAAAAGAATGATAACATAAAATTCAATAATATATATCCAGAATTCCAAAAATCACAGACTTTTTCCTCCCCTTAGTTTCTAGGCCCTTTTGTTATGAAGCTAAGCGTGACAATCTGTGGGAAATGTTTACTTAGGTGTCAAAATCTGGAAAAGAACACAATGGGGCTAAGAATGATGTGAAAGTGCACTAATATTACAAAATTAAATCCATCTCGTATCAGTTTAATTCTTACTTTGGTTCATTGCATTCCAACATAATGATAAACTATGGTTTATAATTACATGACTATGAAGCTCACATATCCTCTCTCATCTCTCCCTTTGGCATGGCTGCAAGCTGGCTGAAGGTTTTAGTTTCTATTTTTAATTATGCATATTTCAGCAGTATGTCTGAACTGAGACAAACTACAGTTGATTCACTGAAGCATGACAACTTCAACCATGGCTTATAAAGCTTGTTTGCTCCAGCAAACCATATTTAACACTAACTATAGCTTGTTCAAGTTGGGACATCATGATAAACTACAGTGGTAATGAAAGTGGTAATTAATGGTAATGAAAGACTTCAGTTCTCCCTAAAGCTGCAGTGAGGCAGGAGAAGGAAGATGGGAGAGCTAATGTTCAAGCTTTATAAATGTAACAAACCATGGTTTTCCCTACCTGTATCTCCTAAAAAAACTTCAAAGCCATAGTTTTATGTGAAAGACACCATACTCCCTTCACAGAACTTGACATTTTCCATTGTTCCCTATTTGGAAGGCATGAAATGTAAACAGCCATTGAATTGTAGGTCTGTCCTTGCTTACAGACACCTACCCAGGCTTGAAAAGATTACTCAAGAGCAACAAAAGACCTTCCGGTAGAGTGATACACCCAAATGTTGTGGCAGACCCAAAAAGCTCTGTCCCCATATCTTCTCTGATAACGCTGCTAAAAGATCACATAATATTATTCAAATTTTTAGGAGTATACATTCATCCTTGTCTAGAATGATATATGCCATTGTTTGACAGCACTGCCCTGTTATATTTCACAGGAGACAAACCAGCCTCTTCACCAAGGAGCAGACAGATAAAAATTGGACTTAAAGTACTATTCTAAAAGAAATGGGGAAACACTTCATTGAGCCAGGACACATGAGCCAGCATCTGTTAAAGGCTTGCGCTATTATCTTGTCCTCGCATTCAGCCCCAAAATCTCATCTTCCCTGGCAGCTGTCAAGCCTTCGGCAGAGCTACTGTTGCGCCTTCTTACCAGAGAGAAGAGGGAAATTCAAACCATGAAGATCTGGCTGCTGTAAACTCTTCAGTGAAGTAAATTAAGGGCAGGCTCACTCCATTGGAGAGTGCATCCTCATATCTTCACCCCTCCCCATTAAGGTGAGACCAGTTGCTTCTCTATGATCTCAATTGTCCCGGCTCTCCTTCCCCATCAGTAAGCTTCAGCAATAAGGGACTCCTCCCAGGGTTTGACAGCTGTTGGGTGATTGAAGGACATGAACTTGCATGTGCAGCTCTCTAAATTGCATGTACGCACACCTGTAGGATCTCAGCCACTGGCTCTATCCTTTGGGTGGCTGTTATTGAAGAAAAGGACTTTAGGTATAGGTTCCAGCAGGAAAAAGCTGAACAAGAGGCTCAACAATATCTTTTATGGCTCAATAGGAGTAAAACATGGGTGGACAAAGTGTGGGCCATGGACCATTTTGTGCCCCCCCCAGAGGTTAAGAAAAGTTCCCCCTAAATGCATATTATGGGGAGGGGGGGCATTTTAACCATTTTTTTGGATGGGAGCCAGGCCATCTTATATCTAGAAGAGGGCTTTTAAGAAACAGGGTTATTAAAACAAAAAAGCCTCTCCTGAGCCTAAAATGGTCTAGGGGAGCCTTAAAACATGATTAGAGAGCATTTGGGGGTATGTGTACAGGCTTTAAAGGTTGGGGGGGGGCTAATGTGGTCCCCTGGCCTCCAACTACTATTTAATCAATTTTCTGCCTATACATTTTAGTATTTTTTTTATTCCTTTTGGCATTTTTGATTACAATCCTGAAGCCACTAGAGTTCATCTACAGGTTAAACTCTGCTTCTTGCTTTTGGCCTGGATGAAGCATTTCCAATACCATACATGTGTAAATCTACTTATCTATGGTGGGATAGACCAAATGTGGTTTAGCGGTTTAAGTGCTGGACTAGGAGACCAGGATTCAAATTACTGCTGAGCCATGGAATCCCCTGGGTGACCGTGGGCAAGTCACACTCTCTCAGTCTAAGAAGAAGGCAATGGCAAACCTCCTCTGAAAAAAATCTTGCCAAGAAAATCCCATGATAGGGTCTCCATAAGTCGAAGTCAATTTGAAGGCACCTAACAACAACAGTAAGGTGTCCTTCTCACCTCCCAAATACTGTAGAAATGCTGATTGTACAAATTTTGATTTTTATCCTAATCATACTTGTTTAACAATTATCAACTGTGTCAGAATACATTAGCACAGATATACCTAATCTGGTATATATATAAATATCTGCCCCAAAGCTTATGCCAAATAAGATATGTTACAAGTTTTTTTAGATATTACAAAACTTTTAGCTGACCTTGAGGCTTTGGTCCATGAACATTTATTCAAATTTTAAATAGGCTCAAACCAAGTTGAACAATCACTTGGTAAGTTCCAATGACGTTTCCTTTTTATTTGCATTGATAAAACATACACATCACATTTATTCATTACATGCCAAACTACAATTTTGTGTCATGAGTACAAGTAGCCTCAGGTTCATGTTATACCTTTTCGCCATTCCCTACATATGAAGGAAAGAGATTAGATGCATTCTATTACAGTTTACAATAAAACATGCTTCACTATTTTATCTTGAACCCAACAAACCATAAGTGGTGCACTTCATAACCTGCCCACAAACTAGGATATTCATACTCATGATGTCAAAGCATAAGGTGATGTTAGACCAAAGCGGAAAAAATACAGTCAGAAGGCACAGAGCTCTGGAAAAACAGAAGGAAATTTATGTGCTGTTGAATCGTCTCAGATTTGAAGGTGACCAGATGCAAATTAGAAAGACATGAATTTTTATCTGGCAATTATCTGCATGCATCTCCTATTCTGAAAGGCAAAGTAACAAGAGTGGTGGAATATAATAATTGTGAGTACAAAACCAATTAGCAACCATAACTCCAAACTAGCCAGTCTGAGGAGGAATGTTTCAGCTGGTGTATGTGGAGTATGAATTCAGAAATTCTGAGTCCAACTTTCTCAGAAGAAAAGCCTCAAATCCCCCAATATGGTACTCAAAATATAAAACAAACAAATCAATCTAGAATGTTTAACTGCAAGGCAGTTGTTGTGAGTTCAAACTTCACTATTTATCTTTTGCAACACCAGAGTTCACCATTCTATGGTGATTCACAATGTTACTGCTCTAAATTCTGGCTCTTACGGCTCTAAACTTGCAATAGTGTGTGTGTGTGCGAGCGCATGCGTGCGCACGCACGCATTTAACTTTGCAGGTAGCACAGCACGTAAGGGGAGAGATAATGCATTTAAAAAGCTGCCACAACCAATTAATTAATATACCTGTTTCTTAATGTGAACCTGTCAGAGAATAGACATATAACCAAATCACAGACCAATTGGTTTTTTTCAGGAAGAAAACAGCAATTACCTGTATATACTTGACTATAAGTCAACCTCATGTATAAGTCAAGGGCAAGTTTTGGGGCCAAAATTATGGATTTTGCTATGACCCGTGGATAAGTTGAGGGTAAAATATAGGGCCATATAGGAAAGGATCTAAAGGATGAAGCAAACAAAAACAATGTCACATAACTTCCAAAAGTCCATCAGACATAACTCTTTGTGCTTATTCCTGAGACTGGATGCATTGTATTGAGGTTCATCGTATTGAGGTACTGGGAAATGACAACTGCAGCGCTCTCCAGGTCACCAACACAGTGCCATGAGCAGCTGGAGAAAGATGGAGATTAAAGGGGGTCAGTGCTTCCAGGACAGATTATACTCTTGCATTTCACCCAGGGATGGTTCCTTCTTTTAAATAAGAGTTAAGATACAGTACTTACATTGATCCATGGATAAGTCGACTCAGGTTTTTTGGGTCGATTTTTTGACCTAAATTTCTAGACTTATACATGAGTATATACAGTACTCCACATCTTTAAAACTACCTGTATCATCCCTAACATGACACCACGGATGGATTTTCTTGTAGTTAATAAGCTTGATTTAACAGAGCAGTTAAAAAGAACTGGAAACCAGTGCAGCGGTTGGGGCACTTTGAGCAGCCAAATTGTGGTCAAATGCTAAGGTATACACTTTCAAAACAATAGTAGTGCAGTTTGTGGTGCATAGAGCACACTGTTTAGGAACAACCTGTAACTGAATATTTATGATCTGCACTAACTATAAAACAAACCTGCTAAATTCAGGATGTCCCACGTAGTCCCCTTGGGGAAGAATTTTTTCATGTTTATGGCCCATTGGTAATCACTCCACCTCTCTTTCCAAGCATGGAGAATGGCCTGTTTGAGGTTGACCACTTTCATCATCTTCTTATCCTGTAAGAAAAATAAAACTTGACACTGCGACTCCATTATGCATCCTATCAGACCTCCAACATTTTTCCAGGATACAAAGGGCCTTCAACATTTCTCTTTCATTTTGCTAAAAGAATACTTACTCAATGCCAACCATGCAATTCACGGCTGCAAAGGATTTCAACCCAGGTGCCTGTGACCACGGTCTCTTATCACCTGGATTATGCTACACACTGGCTCCACCTTGCAGTCTCTGAAGAAACTATATTTAAATATTCACATTTCAAACAAAGGAATTACCAAAAACCAGAATTTATTCAACAGGCCAGCACTCTTGAGAGACCAAAGTCACCTTTTTCTATTTCCACATCTCAAAATTACATTTTAAAATATATGTTAGTAGTAGGGATCAATCCCACTCTCAGTGAAAAGCATTCTGAATCTATATATATATGTGTTTGTGTGTGTGCCTATACACACACACAAATATATGAATGTGAGTGCTTTTCTCACTGAGAGACTAAACAGAGGGGCCAGGATAGCAAAAGCTGCTCACCCAGGTTGGTGTAGGAATGGGCAAGTGTTTACACACCCAGCCCCTACTGATGCATGCTCCTTACCTCGCCATGCCATAACTCCTACTGAGAATCCCCCCTTCACTGCACCTGATGCGGAAACAGGGTGCCTGGCTGCACCTGCATGGCCAGGCACCCCATTTCCATATCGGACACGGAGACGGGGCACTTTTCAGTATGATCGGCAGTGTGGCATGGTAAGGAGAATAGGGGACGTTTATATAACCAGGGTTTGCTACGCAAACCAGGGGTAAACTTGACCTGAGGTAAAGGCTGTTTACCCTGTTATCACACCATATCCATGTTCAGTCTGCCAGGATCTGTGTCATCTAAACAGGATGATGAAATGCTGGGGGAATACAGTCATTTTGGCCCTTGTGAACTACCCCTCAGTTGGGGCTCTATCACTAATATGCACAATTGTGAAGAATGCAAGGAGTTGCAGTTCAATTAAAATATAGAGGACCAAACATTATCTACCGGTTTATAACATGTAATCCACTAAAAAAATCCCACTGTGTCCCATGGGATTTACTCTTTACCAAACATACTGAAGACTGCAATCTGAATGACCATTGACACAAATAATTAAATAGTATGCATAAAGGCATACATTCCTTTACAATTAAAATGCTCTTAAAATATACTGTTATTTTGCAATTTAACTTTCCAGATAAATAAAAGCAGCTCTTTCACCCTCAGATAGGCATAAAAATACACACAGAGCAAGTCTGAAATGGCTAATCTCTTGTGATTAGTAAACCCTGCATTCTTCCTTTTTGCACGATGGAGCATATGATTTCTTGAAGATTATAGAGTGGGCGGTAGAGGAAGTGGGGAACTGAATTCCTCATTTATACTCCCAAGTCTAGGAAGGAAACAGTTTAGTACGCCTGTCATTTCTAACACTTTTATTAGTACAAAGCAGAACTGAACTGCACAAAACAGAAGTCATTTGGTAGACTCCACCAATTCTTTCTACTTTAGGGATCCAATGTGAATAACAAAGAACCAGAAATGAACCAGTAAAAACTGGATGTGTTGGACATGCTGCATCATGCAGAGATGTGGGGTGGGAATTTTTCCAAAAACAGAAAATTTTTCCAATGCTCTATTTTTCCCTGGAAAATATCCAACCCATCCAACATACATGCATACACACACCCAATCATCCATAATTATCTGGGCTGTTTACTTCAATCAATCATGTTAGATGTGATAACTACAGGATATGAACCTATAGTTATTCTTCCCTCCAAGGAACCGAGTATTGACAAACCTAAAGCTCAGAGGAACAGATTAACAAATGGACACACTGCAAAACTTGTTCCTATATTACAAAATCTCCCATGTCTCCAATAGTCACAGGTGCTAGTAGTCAAGACAAAAATATTAAAAGTTGCCTGCTACCACAGACTCCTATCCATCCTTTAGTAAAACAGAATGCTCAGTTGGTTGTAACAGAAAGCTCAGATGTTTCTCAGCTTGAAATGGAATTGATAAGTAGTGCAGTGAGTGCATCTGAAACCACTGATTTATGCCTCTGCAAAAGAAATAAAGCCACGAATATAAGATATATCAGATTCAGCTCTCTTTAAGTACCGTACATACTTGACTATAAGTCAACCTCATGTATAATTCAAAGGCAGTTTTGGGGCCAGAATTATGGATTTTGATATGACTTGTGGGTAAATCCTGGGTAAAACCTCAGGGCATGTAACAAAGTAGGTAAAGGATGAAGCAAAGGAAAACAATGCCAAAGAAATTGTAAAATTTCAGCATGCATAACTATTTGTGCTCACACTATATGGTGGATGGAGAGAACAGAAGGAGGTCAGTGCTTCCAGGACAGACTGCACTTTTCCCTTCACCAGGGAATGGTTCCTTTTTTAAAACAAGCCACAACTCTGTCAACTCTGATTTTCTGGATCAATTTTTTGATTAAAATTTCTAGACTTATACGTGTGTGTGTGTGTGTGTGCATATACACATACATACATACATACATACACACACACACAATGTATCCTTTGGGGGGGAGGTGCTCTTTCAGGTATAGTTGCTTTTTAAAACATATATAAGCAAAGTATTGCTATACCCTTTACATTATTACAAATATCCCCACTAAATAATGTACACATAACCCCTTATGATTTCCCAATATAATACTGAAACCAGACATGCTAAATCGGATAATCTTACTTAGAATACTGGAAATACTTCCAGTTCTACTTTTCCCTGAAAACCCACATCACTGGCATCATGCCATGCATCAACACAGTTCAGAATGGCATTGAGATTTATTTTCACCTAAGTTTGCACGCTTTTCCCACCCCTCCTGCTGCCCAGTCAGGACGACTGAAAACCTTTATTTTCATTTCCCCATAAACTTGGTTTATTGCTGTATAACTTGTATCTGAATTGGGAACTATGGTTAATATGGATAGTTTAAACATACTGGCCTTAGAACCCAAAATTTGAAGCTGGCTTGTTCTTAAATGGATCACAGTTGGTGCAAAACCATGATCCCTGTTTGAATACAAATGGCAAGCAGAAAAACAGGAAAACAAAGCCAAGTGCTCTTCCTCACTGCAGAAGAGAGAAAGAGAAGGAAAATGAACAAATACAGCCAAAGCTCCAGATTAAAACAAGAAGTCATGGAATAAAATTATATTTTATAGATTAGCAAGTGTCAAGCAAGGAAGCAAATGGCAGAAGTAAACTTGACAATTCTCACAATGAAGACAAGTAAGAAGTGGGATTCTCCCAGGGGCCAAAAACTGAAATCAGTGTTGATGATATTCACAAATGAACTGAAGATAGGGATTAGAAGACTGATGGCGAAATTGTTCAAATTGTTTGCTTGGAAGTGATGTGTAAAAACATTACCTATCAGTTCTGGAAGTACTGAAGGTATGACTGTTTATTTTTTAAAGAACATAACGGTTGGTAATGCCATTACTTTTTAAAAAGCATAATGAATACATCTTAATAATTAATCCTAAAACACTGATACTGGAGGAGGCATCTGGGGAGATATCTGGTTCTTTAAAGTGTGTTTAAGTGTATTTTTATTTAAATAAAATGTAACTACAAGTAAAATGTAAAATAATAGTAAGTACTGCAGTAGTAGCAGTAGTAACATTTTTTAAAACTAACATTCTATGTTTTTTCAGAATGGAAAAATCCAAGCAGACTAGATTATTGCCCAGCATTCTTAAACCGTTGCTATTTTACTTTAACAACTCTGGCTGCCTTCTCTTGCATTCTGGGATTTGGCGTTTAAGGAGGGGCATTAAGACTATTCAGACAGAGAGCTCTTAGGCCTCACTGAACTATAAACTCCAGAACGCAACAGGAAGCAGCCAGAACAGTTAGAGTGGAATAGAAACACTTTTAAGAGTGTAGTGCGATAATCCCACTATGAAGATGAACAATTTCAAGCAGATTTCCCAAACTGGATGAAAAGACAAAAAGCAGATGAAGTTCACTAGTCCACTGTGATGTAAATGTACACTGATGAAGACTGGGATGAACAATCCTAATTTTATGTGTGCATCGATGTAGTGACCCACGTTATAAAGGTCATAATGGAGAGTTCAAATAAAATATCCAGATACACACAATAATAGTAAAAATTGCAGATTCCATGGCCTAAATCCAACTGTTAGTTCTAACTAGGGAGGTCCCACTGAATTAATGGAAATCTGGAAAGTCGAGACCTACAGTATGTAAGTACCATTTTGAATCAATGGGTCTATTCCAGTTGGTACTATCAAATGGATTTATACACGTGATTGAGATTAGAGTGAAAATAACCGACAACACCACAATGTCTTTATATATTGATGGCATGGTCACATCTGGACTAATGTGTGCAGCTTGAGCCTTTGAACCTTGGGAATATCATGAAAGTGACAAAATGCAGAAAAAATTTTTTTTTAAATGATCAAATTGTCACTATCTTTTCTATACAAAAAGGTTAATATTCTTGAAGCTTTTTGTGGGATGCAGACAAAGGAGAAGATTTTATAAAATTATTAATGATATAGAGAATGTAAAGAGGTTTTCTCTCTCTCACTCCTATAATAAATCAGGGCCATACAGCAACAACCCATGATCCAACCATAGCAGTGGGGGCTGCTGATTTCCATGTCAATGGATGGTGAATCCATTCCCAGTTTTGACTACCTTTTACTGAATTTTAAGCGTATTTCTTGCTTCACACACATGTGAACCACTAGGTGTAGTGGTTTGAACACTGGACCATGGAGATTATCATACGACGGAATTTGGGGGTATAATCCAATGGCAATCCGAACGCAATCATGGGGTTTCACGTTATTGTGAATGAGTGTATATCACGCAATTTCGGGCAATGGGAAGTCATTCCGAATGCAATCATGGGGTTTCACGTTATTATGTATTAAGGCATCTCACGCAATTTCGGGCAATGGGGGCTCATTTTCAGGAAATGGGAAGTCATTCTGAACGCATTCCAAACGCAATCAGATTTCACGTAAATTTGCTAAGCTAGCGAATTCACGTAATTGTGAATTGGCTCCATTCGCAATTGAGAGAAATTCCTCCCATGTGATAAACTCCTATAACTCTGGAGACCAGGATTTGAATCCCTGCTCAGCCATGGGTGACATGAGGAAACTCACACTTTCTTTGCCTCATAGAAAACCAAAGGCCTTAAGGTTGCAATAGGCCAGAAACGACTTGAAGGCATACAACAACAACAAACAATAGTTTCAAAACACATTTTAGGCACACTGCAAAAATAACTGCCATGGCTCAATGCTATGAGAATTCTGGGAATTGTATTTTGTTGTGGCACCAGATCTCACATCCGTGCTTGATGAGGGAGAATAAAACGGTATGAACAATCCTTACACTGGCGTTCAGCTATCATTTTCAGATTTTAGGATCCTCTCCAGCAATGTAAATTTAAAACACAGGCTGGGAGCATGTAGATCACAGAGCACTGGTGAGCCACTAGCCAATTTCAACCGGATCATTCCATATTTGCTAGAATTCTTGCAAAATAAAATAGACAAAAATCCTAAGAGAAAAGGGATCTCAGACTAACCTAGGAGTTTATCATATGACGGAATTTGGGGGTATAATGCAATGGCAATCCGAGCGCAATCATGGGGTTTCACGTAATTGCGAATGAGTGTATCTCATGCCATTTCGGGCAATGGGGGGTCATTTTTGGGAAATGGGAAGTCATTCTGAACGCATTCCAAACACAATCAGATTTCACGTAAATTCGCTAAACTAGCAAATTCACATAATTGCAAATTGGCTCCATTCTCAATTGAGAGAAATTCCTCCCATGTGATAAACTCCCTAGAGACACACACATTAAGAAAAAGGTCATCCAGGAAGCGTCTCCACTGCAGAATTAATGCAGTTTGACACTGCTTTAACTGTCATGGCTCAATGCTATAATTATTTATAGTATTTATACCCCACCCTTCAGCCCTAAAGGAACGGCTTATGGTTATTATTTTTAATTAGATAGTAACTTTATTATATATAAATATATATAAAATAAACTTGATTTATATGCCGCCTTTCCAAAGGATCAAGGCGGTTTACAAAATTACAAAACCAAATCCATAAAACACAGTAAATTACAATGCAGTAATGCAATAATAAATTCCAATACACACACAAAATACAATACAACTCTAATGCAATACAATACAATACAAACAATTCCCTTCTCTTCCCCCCACCCCACCCCCCACTTTATATATATAACAAAATATCTAAATATAGTATATAGCTCTGCTCTGGGTCCCAAAACAAACTACAATTCCCAGAATTCCACAGCATGGAGCCATGGCACTTTTAAAGCTGTCTCAAAGTGGATTATTTCTGCAGTGTGGATGCAGCACTAGCTACCATAACCAGCTCCAGATAAAGGAGAAGATGGTTGATTTAAAGGAGGCAAAGCTGGAGTCTCCTAGGTTCTCCCTTTGCTCCTTAAAAGGCAGCTGAACTTACCAATGCTTTTCCCTCTATACAAAGAAACACACACTGCTCAGTTGTTCCTGGGCTCCGCCATCTTTGCACTTGACAAAGAACCTCGCCCTGATTGGCTGGGAGCGGTCCTTCAGGCGCAAGGGCTGCTGGGAGTCGTAGTTTTCTTTTTTAAAGGCACAGGCCTAAAAAAACCAAAGAGTCCTAGAGAGTCCAAATGTAGTTGTGGTTTTTGAGGGTTGGAATGTGTGACTCTGGAGTTGTTGTCTGTTGTGTGCCTTTGAGTGGTTTCCAACTTATGGCCACCCTGTCATAGGGTTTTCTTGGCCAAATGTGTTCAGAAAGCCTTCTGAGGCTGAGAGAGTGTGACTTGCCCAAGGTCACCCAATGGTTTTCAGGAAGAGTGACCAGACATCCTCCTTTTCTTTTTTCCTGGACACACTCTCCATTTCAGCCTTCTGTCTAGGAGGAATTCCACAATGTCCTCCATTTTGGGCCTAAGAACCACATATATACATTTATATGAGTATTTTTTTTAAAAACTTTTATTTAATAGTGTCCTACATTCAGGGTGACCAAGCATCCTTTTTTCCAGGACACAGCCTCCATTTCAACCTTCTGTCCAGGAGGATTTCCAAAATGTCCTCCCTTTTGAGCATGACAGAAACATAAATTCATATTTATATGAGTGTTTTTTAGCTTTCGTTTGGTCACGGCCTACATTTTTCCTGAAGGCCCTACATTTTATGGTGCCTTGGCCTCTTTTAGGACAACTGGGTTCGTGGCTGGGCTGGGAATCGAACCCAAGTCGCAATAATAATAATAATAATAATTAATATTAATAATGTTTATGTTTATTTATATTCTGCCTTCCTCCCAGTACAGGGACCCAAGGTGGCTAACAAATTTAAAACAGTTTAAGGTCCAAAACACACTGCAGAAATAATCCTGTTTGATACCGCTTTAACTGTCCTGGTTCAGCGCCAGAGAACCCTAACAATTGTAGTTTGTTGTGGCACCGGAGCTCTCTGACAGAGGAGTTTTTCAGACGATGGAAATTGGAAGAATAATCTAATGACAATCTGAATGCAATCATGGGGTTTCACGTTATTGCGTATTCAAGTATCTCACGCAATTTCGGGCAAAAGGGAAGTCATTCCGAACGCAATCATGGGTTTTATGTTATTTCGTATTAAAGAATCTCATGCAATTTCGGGCAATGGGCAGTCATTTTCGGGTAATGGGAAGTCATTCTGAACGCATTCCGAACTCAATTGGAATTCACGTAAATTCGCTAAACTATCAAATTCACGGGAATTCGAATTCAATCCAATTGGCTCCATTCAAAATAAAGAGAAATTCCTCCCGTCTGATAAACTCCAGAGAAAGCTAAATGTCTCATAAAACTACAGTTCCTAGGATTCCCCTGCATTAAGCCAGGGTAATTAAAGCAGTGTCAAACTGGATAATTTCTGCAGCGTGTTTTGGACTCAAAAGAGGATAAAACATTAAAAATACAAAGTTTTAAAAACAAACAATTCAAATTACATTACATTATTTTAAAAAATTAAAAATTAAAAAGTCACAGCCCAGTGCTCAAACCACTACACTACGCTGGCCCAGGGTTCAATTTCCCGGATCAGCCATGGAAACCTACTGCAGCTTATACTTTTGGAAGTGATTTTTCTAATGATTCATCTCAACCATCATAGCACTGAGCCTTGAGCAAGTCACACTCTCTCAACTCTTGTGATAGGTTCTCCTTGGGGTCACCATAAGTCAGAAATGACTTGAAGGCACACAACAACATAACAAAAACCAATGTGATGGACTGTCATGGTTTGAACACTGGATTGTGATTCTGGAGACCAGGGTTCGAATTCACGCTCGACCATATAAAGTCACTAGAGACCTTGGGCAAGTCACACTCTCTCAGCCTCAGATGAAGGCAAGGGCAAACCCCCTTGAACAAATACTGCCAAGAAAACCCTGCAATATGGTTGCCATAAATCAAAAATGATTTGAAGGCATACAACAGACATAAACATTCAAGGCAGAGTAAGATTATGTCTGAGAAAAGGTGCCTAAAATTGCACTTTTAGCAGGTCTATATTTAGCAGGTCTAATGGTCTTCTGAAGGAGTTAACGTTGATGCAGTTCTTTAATATCCTGAGACTATAAAATTACTTCCATTAATTAATTATACATTTCTAGCTCTGGTTAGTACTTGAATGGGGGACTGCCAAGGAATACCAGGTGCTGTAGGCTATACTTCACAGGAAAGAAATGGCAAAACCACTTTGAGTATCTCTTGCCCAAGAAAACCCTGTGAAATTCATTGCATCACCATAACTCAGGCGATTTGAAGGCACATATACAGAGTATTTGTGCAAGTGTGCCCCTCATCAAAATATTCTTCTTTATTTCATTTTAACTTATTCATATATAGAGCCAATGCATGCATTGTCTACTGTGGTAAGCTCCATTGTTTTAAAATGGGATGAATAGGTGGCAGCCTACAATTCAAATGGAGAATACGGGTTCCTGTTATACCATGCAATTTGCAGAAGACTGCTAAGTTTACTTACAGGCTGGCGCACACACGCCCATGTGGCATAATGTTTTGAGTGTTGGGCTATGACTCTGGAGACTAGGATTCAAATCTCAGCTCTGCCGTGCCAACGCACTGGGTGACCTTGGGCAAGTCACACTCTCTCAGCCTCAGAGGACAGCAATGGCAACCCCCCTCTGAAGAAACTTGTTAAGAAAACCGTATGATAGGATCACGTTAAGTCAGAAACAATTTGAAAGCATACAGCAACAACAACAACAACCCCTGTGATTTAACAAGCAAACAAACAGAATCACTATAAAGATAAGAACCCTGCTGGACTATACAGTTGACTCTCCATATCCACAAATTCTTTATCCATGGAGTCAACCACCCGCAGCTCTACAATATATAAAAATATATATAAATTCCAAAAAGCAAACCTTGATTTTGCTGTTTTATATAAGGGACACCATTTCATTATGCCATTGTATTTAATGGGACTTGAGCATTCACAGATTTTAATATCCATGGGGAGGGGGTCCTGGAACCAAACCCCAGTGGACACAAGGGGCACACTGTACTGTGGGGCCATATATCCATTTTGTCCAGCATGTTTTCCGCTTTAGAATGCTGGTTCTTAACCTCTTTGGGATCACAGACCTATAAAAGAAACTCATAAAACCATAAACACTCTCCTTTGTGTTCCTCCTCATTAATAACTTGTCATCTTGATTATAGTCTGAGATTGCTATGCCACATGTGTCCCAGTTTTCAGTTCTGAAACTTTGAATGGTGTGGTGACAGGTTCGTGGACCACAAGTTAAGAACCCTTGCTTCAAGATATTTACACAAAAGAAGGGCAGAAAGGTAATGACCACCTTCTGTTGTGTGCCCCCTTCTCTAGTGTAACAGTTGTTATGCATTTTGGATGATACTGTACTCTGCAGAATAAACCAAGGTCAGTCTAATTATTTGGCAACCCTGCTTTTAGGGATACATTTGCCTCAAGACCAGCCTGCTCTACTCATTGAGGAAGGCATCAGTAATAGACCTTGGGCAAGTCACATGCTCTCAGGAGTTTTTCATACAACAGAATTTGGGGGTATAATACGATGGCAATCCAAACGCAATCATGGGGTTTTACATTATTGCGAATGAGTGTATCTCACACAATTTTGGCCAATGGGGGGTCATTTTCGGAAAGTGGGAAGTCATTCTGAATGCATTCCTAATGCAATCAGATTTCACGCAAATTCGCTAAAGTAGCGAATTCACGTAATTGCAAATTGGCTCCATTCGCAATTGAGAGAAATTCCTCCCATGTGATAAACTCCTCAGTCTCAGGGGAAGGCAATTGCAAACCTCCTCTTAACAAATCTTCCAAGAAAACGCCATGCTAGGTCGCCCTATGTTGGAAATGACTTGAAGGTACACAACAACAACAACATCAACAACAAAGCACCCTCATTTAACCATACTATGAGAATCAATCATATATTTCTCTTGACAAAGACAGCCCAGCTTCACAAAAATATCCTAGTTCTCCTTTGCTGTGCTTTTTGGATAACTAATGGCTATCTTTCTAGTAGACAAAAGCTGAGAATTCTGTCAGGAAAGATGCTGCACCTGCTCTGATGACCACATTAATATGAACAAGGGCTTATCTGTGTAGCTATAAGCTGCTGAGAGGTCCATTTTGCATAGAAAGCTAGGTTAGAAGTTTTAAAATAAATGAGCAAAGGCACTGTCAAGGTACTTAATACAGATTAATCTTATGAATAGTTTTTCCCTTTATGCCAGGGCAGACAATTGTGCCTATCAATGGCACTACCTTTCAGCGGTGGTGGGATTGTGTTCTCCTGTGAAGGAAGAGGTTATGATGACAGCAGCAATGCTGCTGGTAGGATCTGCCATGTCAGACAGGCTTGTACTGTGGAACCAGACTAAATGTGCCAAAGAGCTACTGGGCAGAAGCAGTAATGAGGTGTGATGCTGGTGGAGGATCTCTCAGAGACAACAGCAATGGCACCATAGCTAACACTTGTTAGTACAGTTGGCTCTCCTCTTCTACAGGCTTGCTATCTATGTATTAGAATATCCAGGGATGGCCCTGCTCCATTGGTAGTGTGTGCACATGGCCACACCAACACAGTCACATACATGTTGCACTGCCTTTGGAAAGAATGAAACTTGAGGTCTCACAGATTTTGCTAAGTCTGACCATGTAATATCAACAAGACTTCAGTGAAAACCCACCAATATAACTGCAATCCAAGTTTATACTCCAACTACAACTACCATATGTAGAGTGAGAAATGCCAGATGTCCAAGCTGGGTTGAGAAAAAAAAAAAAAAAAAAGAGGCACTAGGGATCATATTGCAAACTACACTGGATATCAAAAAATTTCAGAAGAAAATCAGCCTGTGTTTTATAGATTATAACAAAGTCAGGAAAAATGTTGGATCGCTCTTAAATTAATGAGCATGCCACAACATATGATTGTCCTGAAGCGGAACCTGTACTCAGGTTAAAATAGTTTTTAATTGACAAAGGGGTCAGGAAAGCCTGCATTTTATCACCCTATCTATTTTACTTGTATGCTGAACATGTCATATGTAAAGCAGCTCTAGACCCAGAGGAAGGAGAGGTGAAAATTGGAAGAAGGAACATCAACAATTTAAGATATGCAGATGACACTGTAATACTAGTAGAAGACAGCAAAGACTAGGAAAATTTACTCAAGAAAGTCAAGTAAGAAATTGCTAAGGCAGTGTTACAGTTAAACATTAAGGAAACAAATATAATGACCATAGATGATTTGTATAACTTTAAAGCAAATGATGAAGACATTTAAACAATTCAAGATTTTCTTCAGCCATTATTCAGAATGGAGACTGCAGACAAGAAATCAGAGGACTAGGACTTGGAAGGGCAGCTATGGAAGAACTAGACAGGCCACTGAAGTATAAAGATGTATAATTGAATACTAAAGTTAACGTTGTCCATGCCGTCGTATTTCCCATTGATATGTATGATTGTGAAAGTTGGACAGTGAAGAACATTGATAGGAAGAAAACTGACTCTTCTGAAATGTGATGATGGAAAGAGTTTTATGGATACCATGGACTGCTAAAAAGACAAATAAATGGGTCCTAGAGCAAATGAAGCCTGAACTCTCCCCTAAGAAAATTCATTCCCTAAAAAAAGCCTATGAAATTCTTGGCTTCAGCATAAGTCAATAGGCAACTTGAAGCTACATGACATCATCATCATCATCATCATCATCATCATCATCATCATCAGGCTGCTCTATAGTGAAGAGTAATAGGAGGAGGAGTCCATTGTTAGTTCAATCCTATTTAGAAGGATGCTCTTGACTAACATGGAGCACTACTAGATTTTTACTTATAACCATTAAGAGAAAGTAGTAACAGCTTAAAGATTTCCACCATTTATCCCCATGCTTCAGAAACCCTTAATTGTGTGGGTTCAGATCTCTCTTACAAAACCAGGGCTGTCCCAAGAACTTTTGGACTGTATCCACACAGCAGAAATAATTCGGTTTGACACCACTTTAACTGCCAAGGCTCCATGCTAGAATTCTGGGAATGGTAGTTTGTTGTTGCACCAGACCTCTCTGACAAAGAAGGGTAAATGTCTAATAAAACTACAATAGGAATTCTGGCAGTTAAAGTGGTGCCAGACTGCATTGTTACTGAAGTATGGCTGCAGCCTTGATGAACAAAATGGCAAGAGAGGTCTCACAATGGTTTTGAGTTTTTAGAAAAGAGATAAATAAGTAGAAGGTTTATTAAACATTATATCTTTAATTAGTCTTGGGTAAGGACTTCCATCTATAGCAAGATAATATGTCTTTGAGATTATTTTAAGAATTGTATAGATGTCTGGATAAACTTCGGGGAGTTAGATAATGTACTGTCAGGTATCCTGACTGTTTCCTTGTTTTGTGTGTATATGTGTTTTGTTTTCTTTAAAGTTTTAGAACCGTTTTAATTTTTATAAATTTTCGTTAATTAGATGTGTTAGCCATATTTGGATAGCTTATGGCAACCCTAAGGCGAACCTGTCATGAGGTTTTCTTGGCAGGATTTGCTCAGAGGAAGTTTGTCATTGCCATCCTCTGACGCTGAGAGAATGTGACTTGTCCAAGGTCATCCAATGGGTTTCATGGGTGAGTGGGGATTCATATTATTTATTGATATATATGATTCATATGATTGATATTAGATGTCTGTATAATATTATTCATATTAGATGTAGGGGGTATTCATATCAGATGCATGTTTTTATATATAAAATTAGTATGTATTTGTATATTTTTGTTTAATGAAAAAGATATTTGACCAAAAACAGAACAAAAGGAAAATCTGCTCTTACAAGCGCATACATTTCATGTACAGCTGACCAAGATCAACAGCTGAATCTTGTTTCAGAACCATCTTCTTCACCTGAGGGCAGCAAGCTAGCTTATAGGATGCAATGGAAGGTTAGCAGACCCAGTTCTGTCTTTCTTCAGCATCCTGCCTCCTTGTGCCACCTGCATAAAGCACCATTTGGACACTATTTTAATACTAGGCACAGTTATGCTTGACCAATAAGGAAATTAATGGTGGACCATCTTTTCACTAGACAAAAGCCTGTTTTTCTCATCAAGAAATCTGATGGGAAGCGCTTTTGTATTGATCTCATCTTCCATGCCTTTCCAGAAAGTCACAATTTGGCTGTCTGCGAATCTCACACCCTCTGACTATTCCAGCATCTATCTCTGTCATGTGCAAGTGGAGGACTCTACGGTGTTCGCCATCTGCCTGGAAAAATCAAGCAGCAACATGAAAATGAAAGTGAGGAGGTGGAGATTGATTCACCAGCCGTGTGAGCCTGCTGAGCTGTCAGCTTCCTCACCCAAGGAATGGATGTCGCCACAGATGTGACCTAGACTTTCTTGGAATACAATTTACATGGTGAAATCGAGTCTGATTTTGACCATGTCAAGAGAGGCCATCCACTTCAGTCCTCTATCCCTAAAAGGGGGAACGATGTATTAGCCACAATTTTGTGGAAGAGGAGAATCTCCTGTCTGTGGTTCCCTGTAGAATTTGGTCTCTACAATCTTGAAGCCTGAGATTAAAAGAAAAATCCAAAGTGTTGAGTCCTTATGATTGTGAAAAAAATTATTGAAAATATATGAACAATGCTTGGTAAATCTCAGAGTCCATAAGATAACAAATAAGATTTTTGGTACAGCAGCCAGTTTTAGTGTCTTAGGCTGCACCCAAAATGTCTCAAAAAACTACAGCACTGAGCCATGGCAGTTAAAGTGGAGTCAAACTGGATTATTTCTGCAGTGCAGATGCAGCCCAAGATAACTTTTTTGTGCCTCTGTAGCCAGCAGAAGCAGGATACATTTTGCAAATGTAGCTTTAAAAGGAAGAAAATAAAAAAATATAAATGCATAAAATAATAATACACTAAAGTTACTTGGTCTCCACAATATGTAGAGAGCATAGAGAATACATAGTTTTTACTTTTGCTATTTACTTACATCTGTCTCTTAATATTGCTCAATTTGCTGGGGTTTTTTCCCCTTTTCTTTTGAAGCTGCCTTTTTGGCATGGAATACACAAAGCCCTGCCAAAAGGCAAAACCAGCTACACATCAGTTCCTCAATAAATTAGAGTAGTCATTGCTATTTTCCTGCAGGACAGTTGTTTTGAATCTATCAATAAAACAGATTATTTATCCAGTCTGGGGTTCTGGCCCATATGTACAACTGAAAATGTCTTAGTTGTCTTTGTGGGCTGGAGAAAGGCAAATAACTGTGAAGTTCTATTCCAGCCAGGGATGATAATCATTCACACATAGAACTTTTATATTTGCTGTTTTCACATTCCCTTGGTAACTTTGCCCCTCCACCTTTTCTTTGGATGTCTAAACTGTATTTCTAAATGCTCAGCTGAAATGCTACTGTAATACGGGAAATCTAGGGACTGAAGGAAATTTTTTATTCATGGGGCAAAATTCTTATGGGGCAATTTGTCCCTTCCTAGTATCTACACTCCTGTCAGAATGGACAGCTCATTTATTTGAGAAATAAATATTGAATATTGAATGAAACCACAGATCTTCAAACAAACAGGTCAGCAATAGAATAGATCAAATATAGTCAGTTGAGCATAAAGCGGTGGTTCTCAACCTTCCTAATGTCGTGACCCTTTAATACAGTTCCTCATGTTGTGGTGACCTCCAACCATAAAATTGTGGCGTCTCAGTTCTTAAGATCATTGGAAATATGTGTTTTCTGATGGTCTTAGGCGACCCCTGTGAAAGGGTAGTTCGACCCCCAGGTTGAAAACTGCTGGCATAAAGTGACCTGAATTGCACAGAGCAGTATCACTCAATGTGGTTGTCCAAGACATTGGACCCCAAGGCATTGACTGCTAAGCAATTCTGGAATTTGTAATTTTGTGAGATAGTTAGCTGTCTCTGTAGCATTGAGCCATGGTAGTTAAAGGGGTGTCAAACTACATTATTTCTGCAGTGCAAATGCAGCCTCCATCAAACATTACTAAGAAAATAAAATAAAATATCAAGGAAGTGGAACACTTCTTTATTTCAGGAGACAGACAACAGCAAAGATCCTTCAATACCATTGGATTACAGCAATTTTGTACGATGATAGGTGACTGCAGAGATTCAGAGTAATGCCTTGAAACCAGTTTTACTTGTGCAATTTGTTATACTGTCATTGCTTCCTAATAATAATGTACAAAATGGTAACAATATTAGATTTTTGTGTAAAATGTTGCTTGTGGGGGAGGAATCTTGCTCATTTTATACATTTAAGGTGTGTGTGGGGGGGGGGGGGTTACAAAGTACTGTAATTCATTTACCTTTCAGTAAAGGGAACCAAATAAAGTTGCAAATTGCCTCTTAGACACTGCAACAAATAAAGGGAGCAAATTTCCTTTTAAATGTAACATTCCAAACTCTGGGTGGGGATGTAATTGGATGCAAAGTTAAGAAGCCAGATAGTAGATTGGAGCCAGGTGAGCATTCCATAGAAGCAATGCAAGACAGGCGTGCAAGAAAGTATAAAGGTAGGAAGTCAAACCGCAGCCTGGGCCTCATCAATTCAGACAGTTGCTCTGGGCTATACTAGACATCACACCGCATGCATAGCTGTCCCTCAAAACTCTCATCTCCTCCCCTACAGATCTGATATAATATAATAATGGCATAAGAGTCTCTGCTTCCTAACTTGTGTACCCTTTGTAGCTGAAATTCATGGAGTAGAGCTGAGGGAATACAGACTGTTGCAATATCCATAGATAAGGACACACATCAGATTGAGAGAGTAAGTGCTGGTTGTCCTCTAATACGAAAGGTAAAGGCTTTCCCTTGACAAGATTTGGGCCTCAAAGTGCCAACCTGCCAATCTCGCAATTGTCAGAATCAGTGTCTTAACCACTGAGCCACCACAGCCCTTGACAATGGGACCACTAATACTGTGGCACTATAATTCCCATCAGCTCTGGACAGCAGAGCTAATTATGGAAGCATGATGGGTAATGCAGTCCCACAACATCTGGTCAGCTACTAGTGGCCCATTCCTCATTTGTTGGGCAAGATGAAGTTTCATTTTCCCCCAGCTGACTTGAGAGAATAGTTATTCAGTGAGGCTCAGACCAGACATAGCAAATTAAAAATTTGCAGAAGTTTAAAACCATTTGATGGATACTTGGGTTAAAAGCATGAGCAGCAGATAATAGGCCTGACAGTAGTACCATATTCTGCTTTGCAAAGTTTGTTGCTGTGTTGTTATGTGCCTTCAGTCAACTCTGGTCTAATCTTCACTGCAGAAATAATGCAGTTTGACATAGCTTTAACTTCCATGCCTCGATGCTATTCTCAGGCTCATTAGGTGGAAACAAGAGAGAATGCCTTCTCTGTGGCTGCTCCCAAGCTTTGTAACTCCCTCTCTAGGGAGGCCAGGATTTCACCATCCTTACTAACCTTCTGATGCCAGTTAAAGACGTTCCTGTGCAGTCAGGCCTTTTAAGCTGAGAAGGACTGGGTTTTTAAATGGTGGACTATACAAATTTTAATGGTTTATATTTTAACATATTATCTTTTAATTTATGACTGTTTTAATTCTTTAAGTTGTTTAATTGTTTTTAATTTTTATATTTATATATTTTAATATTGCTGTACTGTTTTTAAATTGTATTGTTTTATACTTATTCACTGCATTGGGTCCCTGTATTGGGAGAAAGGTAGGATATAAGAAAAGATGATAATAATAATGATGATAATGGGATTTACAGTTTGTTGTGGCATCAGAGCTCTCTGACTGAGAAAGCTAAATATCTCACAAAACTACAAATCTCAGAATTCCATAGTACTGAGCCCTGACAGTTAAGGTGGTGTCAAATTGCATTAATTCTGCAGTGCAGATTAGACCTCTGAATTGTGGCAAACACTACTTCAGGGTTTGTTTTCTTTTGTTTTTTGACAATGTTTTTTCAAAGGAGGCTTGCCATTGCCTTCCTCATAGACATTGGAGTTCATCACATGGGAGGAATTTCTCTCAATTTCAAATGGAGCCAATTCAAATTCACAGAAATTCGCTAGCGAATTTACGTGAAATATAATTGTGTTTCGAATGCGTTCAGAATGACTTCCCATTGCCCAAAAATAACCCCCCATTGCCCAAAATTGCGTGAGATACTCTAATACACAATTACGTGAAATCCCATGATTGTGTTCAGAATGACTTCCCATTGCCCGAAATTATGTGAGATACTTTAATACACAATAACGTGAAACCCCATGATTGCGTTCAGATTGCCATTGGAGTATATCCCCAAATTCTGTCGTCTGATAATCTCCAGAGAGTGAGGGTTGCCCAGGATCACACAGTGCATGAACGGGGATTTGAACCCTTAACCCCCAGATTTCCAGCTCATAATTTAAACCATTACACACACTGACTCCATTGTCAGGATTCCTCTTTAAAATGTCCACTTTTAGAGAGAGTGACTATATGGGAGGAAAAAATGGCTTCAGGCTGTCAGCAGTAGATTTGTTAATGAAAACCTTTTTAAAAGTTACCCTAAAAATGCCTACGCAGAAGTAATCCTGTTAAATTCAGTCCATAAGGGGGTGTAGGGTTACAGCTTTGTGGCTGATTGATTGCTAGAAGACTATTTTAACTGATGATGGTAAACATTAATTGCCAGTGTAGAATATTAAGATTACATATGTTCATTTTATTTGGACACACTGACTCTGATAACATTAATGTAATAAACAATGAACTTGTTTTGTCTTGTAATGGTTCTTGTTTAGTGAATTGTAAGTTATATTTTGTTCTTGTTAACTGCCTTCAAGTTGACTTCAACCTATGGCCACCCTATGAATGAGAGACTTCCAAGTCCCCCTATCCTCAACTGCTCGGTTTAGCTCTTGCAGATTCATGGCTGTGGCTTCTCTCATTGAATCTTTCCATCTGGAATGTGGTCTTCCTCTTTTCCTATTGACCTCAACTTTACCGAGCATTATACCGAGTGAGTCCTTTCTTCTCATGATATGGCCAAAATACACTTTTGATCATATATGTATGTGTCTTTTCTAAAGAACATAAAAGATCCGTTAACACTCAAATATATTTGAATTCAAAGTATTAGTGAAATAAAGATAGATAATTTATTTAAATAATTAACTAAAGATCTTTATAGCTGACTGTCTGATCAGGAAACTGAACTTATGATTGTGTCGAAGCTAGGTTGGTGAAAACATTAACTCACCATGCAGCGTCTGTAAAAAAAAAAAAATTCCATGCTAGGGATTATTAGGGAAGGAATCAAAAGTAACATTGACAATATCAAGATACATCCATGCTCAATATACTGGGTACAATTCAGGTCACAACACCTCAACAAGGACCTTGTAGAACTGGAAAAGGTTCATCAGTTTGCATGGCACTTTGTAAATAAAATCATCTGCAAAATCTATGCTAATTTGGCTGCCATCAATTGGTACAGGTCCAGCAGACATAATATTGGTCTCTGGGTGAACAATTGCAATAAGTACTATTCACATTGTGCCGCCTAAGAATAGAGAGCTAGTGCAGTGTAGGGGTTTGAGTGCTGGACTAGGACACTGGGAAAATGATTCGAATCCCCACTCCGCCATTTAAACACATTGGATGACTTTGGGCAAGTCACACACTTTGAGCCGCAGAGGAAGATAAGGGCAAGATTCCTCTAAACAAATTCTTCCTCCAAAGCTCCATGATAGTCAGAAATTACTATTACAACAATAACCTGAGAATATGTATATAATTTTTCAATAAATGTGACCTATCATGTGTGCATTTGATCCTCACAGTTCACAAATACAAATAATACAATTATGCAAAACAGAATAAAAATATAACAAGCAATAATACTGTAAACAATAAACTGTCAGCTATAAAACAAACAGAGCCTTTAAAAAATTAACCCAAAACTAATGATTTATGCTTTCCCTTAGGAATGAATATACCAATCATCCCAGTAAGTCATTCAGCAACAGACCATGAGGTTGTGGTAGAGGATATATAGAATTGACTAGTGAATAGACCAAAAATGAGTGCCAAATATTCTTGTGTCAGTTTTAATTATTGCTTGCCATCTTCATCTGATAAAGTTGATTTTGCCATCAGTTCCAGTTCCTGCAACTTCTTTTCCACTAAACTAAAGTAAATTTCCAGGTGTCTTTCCAAACTAGGTCTATCTCTAGTTACACTGCCAGACAGAAGGGAAAATATCATTCTTTATGGATTACCCAGCCTTTTATTCTTTCCCTTCACTTTCCTTTTAAAAAATGAAAGTAAGCCAACTTCCATAGACATGTCTCATTACCTATCTGCCCCATTTCTGTAAAAATATCTGACCAGCATTCCCAAAGTAGAGGGAACATATAAACACATGTACCAATTTCACCACATTACTTCAGCAGCTAACATTCATTTGGTTACTAAAGTAACTCATCTCCAAGGATGTCAAATGCTAGCTGTGGATTAGAGGCATACAATGCTCCCTAGTCTTGGCTGAGAATTAAACTTCAGACCTGTATATGAAACAGATATGGCTTTGGTTGCCTTGGAAGGCAATTTCCATTGGAAACTGAACAGCAAGACTATGGGGCCCAATGGAATTATCTCAAAACATCCTGATTTCGTAGGGACATTTATGATTAATCATTTGTCTTCCCACTCATTTAAAATAACCCAGTTTCTCTCTCCTTCTCCCACTTTCCCCCTTTGTCCTCAGCTTACTAGAGTCATTGCAATCTCAGTTCAAAGTGGAAAAGTAGTTTGCACTAAATTCAGCAGAAGGTAGAAGAAAGGAAGAGACAGAGCCCTTCCCAATAGGCTGAGGTAAAAGCAAACTGCAGCAGCCTCTCCCAGCTTGTCTATTTTTTCTTATTAATAACTTATGCCATTTTTGACTACACACTCATCTTGCTTGGCCACATGTTTTCCAGCTTGCATCTGTGAAATGTTTCAGAATATGCTATCAGTTTTGTTTGATCCCTGAGTGTCTAACAGAGGATCAACCAAGATATACGTCTCAGGGTATCTCAAAATATCCTTAAGGATCAGGCACATACATGCAAGATAAAGCAATCAATGTCTCCTTGTCAAGATAGATTATATAACTTCTAGTATCAGAAGTGTGCCAAAACTGGGTTTTTAGGGATGGCTGGGTGCTCAGCACTGGTAGACATGTTGTTACTAATTTTGTCTACTTGTAAGGGGAGGGCAAATTACTTTCCCCATAAATTATCACAGAAAAATCTTTAAAGATGAAGACTCTTACAAGCACAGTATAGACAAAGGACCTTATCAGACGGGAGGAAATTCTCTTTATTGCGAATGGAGCCAATTGGAGCCAATTCGAATTCACGTAAATTCGCTAATTTAGCAAATGCACGTGAATTCCAATTGCATTTGGAATGCATTCAGAATGACTTCCCATTACCCGAAAATGACCCCCCCCCATTGCCCGAAATTGCGTGAGATGCTTTAATTTGCAATAACGTAAAACCCATGATTGTGTTCGGAATGACTTCCCTTTTGCCCGAAAGCTGAATGACAAAAGCCATGTTAATATTTCTCATCACTTAATCATTTATTGTTACTGGGTACCTTCAAATAGTTTCCGACTTATGGCGACCCTAAGGCAAACCTATCATGGGGTTTTGTTGGCAAGATTTGTTCAGAGGTTTGCCATTGCCTTCCCCTGAGGCTGAGAGCATGTGACTTGCCTAAGGTCACCCAGTGGGTCTTATAGCTGAGCTGGGCATTGAACCCTTATACTTCTGATTAGTAATTCAAAGGAGGATCAAATACAGTGGAGTCTTACTAGTTCAATTTTACTAGATCATTTCAGGGAAAAACTCACCTCAGCCTCTTCTCAGGTAGGGCTCAAGCCACCCACTCCCTCTTTTCTAGGGTCCATGTAGTATGATTCTGTAAAATGAAAGACTTCAATGGCATGGTGTTATTGTGCTCATGTCCTGCTTGTGCACTTCCTATGGGCATCTACCAGTAGTTGTCAGCTGTGGAAAGAGTTTTGGGCTAGAAAGGCCTTTGGTCTGATCCAGCATGGTTCTTCTTATGTTCTGAATCAATCCTAGCAAACAGATCTTTAACTGCCCCAGCATTTGGATAGGCATCCAATCCATCCGAGGTTGGCTTCTGATAATTTCCCTGCAACATATTTCTCCTCTCTGTTACCATACCATAGATCTGAATTACTGTATATCCCAAACAGCTGGACAGCTCTACAGAGACGGAATGACAGGAAAAAGAACAAAACAAATTAGGAACCCTTCTTTTTTTCCCCCCTTTTCAGTCACAGCTCAACAGAAATGTTTACTCAGTTGTAAAATCATGATGAGAATTAAAAAATAATAAAACAGAGGAAAGGGAGAGGCCTTGATATGTCTCCAGAAAAACTGTAGGAGGTCTTCTGTTCTTAATAGAACAAGGATGGAACAGCCATTGTCATGTGGATAAAAAAGATCTTGCAAGGATAAGGGGTGGGGTGGGGTGGATAACTGGATGTGATGGAGAACAAGTAGGAATTTGCATCATGGTATAATAATGCACAATAGATATTATTTATGGTTTCTAAAATGCTTTTCTGTGGCAAAGCTTAATTGGAGTCAGGGTATGGGCCCTGGAACCTATTCTCTGTGCCATGATTTCAGCTCTGGAATGTATAAAACATTAAGAATGAAGTCAAAGGAGCAGCCACAGTTATGATTTGCATGCATTAAGACCCCTGGTTCAGTCCCCAGCATCTCCAGTTTAAAAAGCATTTTGGCTAAAAGGACTGGAAAATATCTCTGCTTGACACTTGGAAGAGCTCCTGTCAGCCAAAAGAGGCAATACTGTGCTAGATAAACTCATGTCTGATTTGATAGAAGGCATTTGTATCAAACAAGTTACTTGAAAAACAAGTTATTTGTATAGACTGCTACTCTGAGAATTCTACTCTGCATGTGTGAGCATTGTCTGAAGATTCTGGGAGTGGTAGACCAAAAAGTAAAAATAGATAGATAAATACATAAAATCCAAGCTCTATGTTAAATAGCCTATATCTGTACATGTGTAGTGTGCTCAGTCTCCCCATCACTGAGTATGTTAAAAAAAAAAAGTTATCCTGTCAAATCTAGCTTTTCTAAGTATGGTGAAAAGATTGGCTGTTAATTCTGAATACGAGATGTCTTGGCTAAAAGAACCTTGGTCAAATCAAAATAGTAGCAGGAGTTTCATTCCTGTCACTTTCTAACAGCATCTCTGTAGCTTCTCTCAATTTAAATATAAAATGATTTAAATGAAGTGCGGATAATATTCACACTCTCATTGTAATTTTAAGTGTTCAAAGCACAGTGGGCCCTTGGTGTCCACAGGGGTTTGGTTCCAGGACTCTCTGTGGATACCAAAATCTGCGGATATTCAAGTCCCATTAAATACAATGGCATTTTAAAATGGTGCCCCTTGTATAAAATGGCAAAATCAAGGTTTGCTTTTGGAAATTTATGTATCTTAAAAAATATTTTCAAGCTATGGATGCTTGAATCTGTGGATAAGGAGGGCCGATTGTACCCCACAATGATGATGTAGGGTTTTTACAAGAAATCTATAACTGTAGAGTTTGTACAACAAATCTGTGGACCTTATCAGACGTCGGAAATTGGAAGCATAAACCAATGGCAATCCGAACGCAATCATGAGGTTTCACGTTATTGCAAATTAAAGTATCTCACGCAATTTCGAGCAATGGGGGGTCATTTTCGGGTAATGGGAAATCATTATGAATGCATTCCGAACACAATAGGAATTCACTTGAATTCGCTAAACTAGCGAATTCACATGAATTTGAATTGGCTCCATTCGCAATAAAGAGAAATTCCTCCCATCTGATAAGGTCCTTAAAAGCAAGTTGGTAGGGTTATTATCTCATATTGCAGAAAAGAGAACAGAGTTGCATCAAGTCACCTAAAACATTATCACATGGGACCCATTTCTCACTGCAATTGTGCTAATGAATGAAAGTGCAAACGAAGAGGTTTGAGAGCAGCCATTGTCTCATCTCTCCAGAATCTTGTAACTGCTTTCATCCCTTCCCTACTTCACCTACCCACCTCCAGTAGCTAGATCCCTGTATAGCAGTAAAAGCCAGCTGTGTTATTTTGTCCCTGAAGGAAATCCCGGGAACACTTCACCAAACAATGAAACAATCCTTGCCCTTTTGCAACACCCAAAGTCTGCTGCCAGAGGTGGCTGCCCCATGCCACATAATGATAGAGCCACCCCTGCATGGAGCCATGTTTGTTTAATCACAATTCTTCCTTGCTCAGTGATAAAATGGGGGTGACCACAATTGTCATGATCTGCCTCCGTCAGCTTAATTTGCATGTTATGCAAATTGTTCACTAATCACATAAATCACGTGTGGCTTTGAAAAGAGTTAATCAATAAACCAATCCACCCCCACTAATTCCCGACTCTGGATGACCCCTTTCAAAAGTTGATTTGAAGATAGGAAACAAAACGTTGTGTTTTCTTGTATCCCTTTGCTTGTAATTCCAACAGCAAAAAGGTTACATAACATTTAAGACAAGTATACCGTATGATGAAAGAAGCCTAAGGCTTTCACCCTGCCCTGGAAATAAGTCCCACTAAACGTTGTGGGATTTCCATCTAAGTAAATATGGAGTATATCACATGATGGGAATTGGAAGTATAATCCAATGGCAATCTGAACGCAATCATGGGGTTTCAAGTTATTGCGTGAAAGCTGATCACATGCATTTTGGGGCAATGGGAAGTCCTTCTGAACGCAATCGTGGGGTTTCATGTTATTGCATGAGAAACTATCACATGCAATTTCGGGCACTGGGAGGCAATTTCGGGCAGTTCCAAACACGATGCAGCGTTAATACGCAATCACATAAATTCGCTGAACTAACGAATTCACTCAATTCCGAACTGGCTTCACTTTCATTTCTTTCAAAATTGAGAGAAATTCCTCCTGTGTGATAACGTCCTATGTGTAGAACTGAATAGTTAAGACTGCATTTGAACTGCAGAAATAATGCAGCTTGACACCGCTTTAACTGCCGTGGCCCTGCTATGGAATTCTGGGATCTATAGTTTGGTGAGCTATTTAGCTTTCTCTGTCCGAGAGCTCTGATGCCACAACAAACTACAAATCCCAGGATTCCACAGAATTAAGCTATGGCAGTGGTGTCAAACTGCATTATTTTTGCAATGCAGATACAGCCTTTCTCCCCTACAAAGGCAGCAGTATTATTTCATAATCTGTCCTTCCCTTTGTCCTTCATAAAAATGTGGTACAATAATCGTCTCAATATGCTGTTTGGAAATGGTGGGGGTTTTGGCCATACCAACCAGTTTTTACATGGCGTTTCATCTGCCTCTGTTTCTATAAGGGGGGGGGGGGTGGATCATGAGCACTTGTCTTTGTTTTTCAAATGGAAATGCTATTTTCCACTCAGAGATACAGGCTTGCTTTTAAAAAAACAATACAAATGAAAGCTAGGGTTCCTGGGCTGCATCCGCCCTGCAGAACTAGTGTGTTTTTGCACCACTTGAAGTGCCATGGCTCAATGCTATGGAATTCTGGGAACTGTAGTTTGTTGCCGCACCTGTTATTGGTGCCACAACAAACTACAGAATTCCATAGCACTGAGCCATGGCACTTCAAGTGGTGTCAGAACAGATTATTTCTGCAGTGTGGATGCAACCCAGAGTGCCTAATGGTGGACATGGGCACAGTGCATCATTGGCTAGACACTGGGTAAAACCTGGCCAGCCAAGCTCTACGTGCATCTAATTTTAACATTAAAAGGAGTGCACGGATGAGGGCATCCGAACCCTAGCTAGCTCCTCCGCAGCCTGTTGCCCCAGGCGTTTTTCCTCATAGCTTGGCTTGCCTTCAGTGAGAAAAATGGCTTGGGGACCAGACTGTGGGAAGTTGGGAGGGTTCCAACTGCCTTCACCCACACACACTCCTTGATGTTTAAACTAGAAACCCCACCATCTCACTTCCTCTGTGTAGTTGAAGCATACCTATGATTAAGCAAATATAGCTGCCACTGTTACACCTACGTTGGCCTGCAGGTAGTATGAGAGCATTCTTGTGCGCCCCACCTACTCCAGATTAGGTGGGCCCAGAGAGAGTATTACTTCAAAATCTTGCAGCTCGCTGTGTGTGGCTCCATATACAACAGAACCATGCCTCGGAAGGTGGGTTTCCAAGAGACTGCATATATTTCAGCCGTGAGGAGGCTGAACTGTCCCTTCCCAGTAAACATGGAGTCAGTTTCCTCTTTAAGCTTGGAAAATCTATGAACGTTTTATAAATCTAATGATCTGAGGGCCCTCCTGGTGGATTCTTTGCCACTTAGCCATTCCTTATTTATTCTCTGTGAATTCTTTATTTATTTAAAAATATTTACATCCCACCCTATATTGTGAGAGCTCAGGGTAGTGTAAAAATAAGATCAATATTCACAGATTAAAACTATCTAAAACAATTAAAAAGTTAAGTAGACTAAAAAAAACATATTAAACATGTGGACAAGTTAGAAGCAGGTTAAGAAGACCATGCACTTAAATATTTTGGAGCAAAACAGTTAGGTCCTAAAAGCTTTAGTGAATAGCTATGTTTTCACTCACTGCCTACATAAAGCCAACATTGGTACTAGTTGGGCTTCCAAGAGGAGATCATTCCACAGCCGGGGTGCCACAGCTGAAAAGACACGGTGCATTGGCCTCTCCGGTGGGACTCAGAGGAAGGCCTTGTTCATTTACATTATTATTGTGCAATAAACATATCACACAAAGGCCTCAGTATTCCTCCAAATAGGTCACAGATATTTCCCAAGTACCTCAGGCAGCTTACTGGGGCAGGGAGGAAAAGCAGATCCAATTAATCTTCTTTTCTTACTTTTTCAGCATTTGAATTTTGCCACTTAGCTTAAAATTGGTGGGGCTGGTTACTAGAAGAGATCTGCTTCTATCCTGGAGAAGTCAGTCCAACGGTACTATTATTTCTTTTAAAAAAGAAAAGAAAATCCAACTAGCTGTTTGCCTCAACACTATGACACCAGCACCAGTGGGGCAGAAATTACATCTTACTGTAAATTAGTAGTGCACTCTTGCAGAAGAAGGGATATGGTCACTTGCATGTTCTCAAGCATGGTACTCACAGGAGGAGCTTCTGTGAGTCACATCTGTGAGTCACAAGTGGGAGGAGCTAGGAGACTAGCTATAGAGAACAGCTCAGAGAGAATTCCCCCCCCCCCCAAACAGGGTGAAGCACAACTTAAGGAGTAGAGGAGCTGTAAACTTTGTTTTTAGAGATTCACCTTTGGATCGCCCCCTTTTTAAAAGTGCTTTGAAGGGTTCCCCTCCACCTCAGAGGAAGTGAATACAAGTTAGAAACCAGGGCATCTGTATAAAGTAACATTCCCAGTAGGTTGAAATCACTGATAGAGTTTGGTGAAATAGGACAGGACATCAGGGGCCTTTGACATTGGTGTTTACTGAGGGATATTGTTCGAGGAGTAAGCCCACAGTCCTCTTTTAGTGATTCCTTAATAGTTCTCAGTATGGGCACCGAGGGAGCGGCTGCAGTCACTTGCAACACTTGTGGGATGTTTGTCTTCTTGCCTACAGATGTGGCGAACTTCACATGCCCCAAGTGCAAGTTGGTAGCCCTCTTGGAGGAGAAAGTACAGCTGCTGGAAGCCAGGGTAGCGACACTTCAGCATGTCAGGGAGCAAGAGGTTTTCCTCGACACAACGGAAGGAATGATCTTGGAAGGGGACCACACAGAGAAAGTCGCTGGGGGTGAGAAGGTCACTTCATGTACACAGGAGGCAGACAGCTGGAGGAATGTCACACAGAAAAGCAGAGAAATCAGAGATAGCAGTAGGAGCTTGCAGCTACAGAATCGTTTCGAAGCCCTTTCACTTATCAAGGAGGATCAGGAAGAGCAGCATGGACAGACTTCAGGGACACAGCAGGGGAGCCTGGGAGTTCCATCACAGGGAAGAGTTGCTGCTAAGCCTCAGAGGAGGCGCGTGGTTGTGGTGGGGGACTCCTTGCTGAGGGGTACAGAAGCAGTGATTTGTGGGCCCGACAAGATGTCTCGTGAGGTGTGTTGTCTCCCTGGGGCAAAGATCCGTGATGTGACGGAGAGGCTGACAAGACTGGTGAAATCTACTGACAAATACCCCTTCCTTTTGGTCCACGTGGGAACGAATGACACAGCAAGACACAGCCTTCAGAATATCAGAAGGGATTACGAGGCTCTGGGGAAGAAGCTGAAGGAAATGGACGCACAGATTGTCATCTCGTCTATTCTACCAGTAGAAGGGCATGGTCCAGGAAGAGAGAGGAAAATAGCAGATATCAACAACTGGCTCCGCAGATGGTGTCGCCGAGAACAATTTGGATTCTTGGATCATGGGCTGCGGTTCCATGAGGAGGGACTTCTAGCAAGGGATGGGCTACATCTCACGCCAGTTGGAAGAAACGTTTTTGCCAACAGTCTGAAGAATCTGATCAGGAGGGCTTTAAACTAAGTGATCTGGGGAAGGGAGACAGCAGTCCGGAAGGCAAAACGGCTAGAAAAAATAGTCAAACTGACATAGAGGGAAGAAGACAAACGGTGCAAGGACCCAACAATAGGAGCCAAAAAAAACATGCGCAGGCATCAAGTAAAGGGGACACATGGTCTTAGATGTCTCTACACTAATGCACAGAGCATGGGAAATAAGCAAGATGAACTGGAACTCCTAGCACAACAAGGGAAATATGATATAATAGGCATCACTGAAACCTGGTGGGATGAGTCTCATGATTGGAATGTAGAAATAGAGGGGTATAACCTTTTTAAGAGAAACAGGACAAACAAGAAAGGAGGAGGAATAGCATTATATGTCAAGGATATTTACACCAGTGAAGAGATCCAGGAAATCAATACTGGAAGCCAGGTGGAGAGCATCTGGATAAAAATTAAAGGAGAGGGAAACAACAGGGATGTTACTGTGGGAGTCTACTACAGACCCCCAACTCAGGCAGAGGAATTGGATGATGCCTTTCTAGAACAGATGACCACACAATCAGGAAGGAGAGATGTAGTAGTGATGGGGGACTTCAACTACCCGGATATTTGCTGGAAGTCAAACTCAGCGCTATCCTCAAGATCTAGAAAATTCCTCACTTGCCTGGAAGACAATTTCATTGTCCAAAAGGTGGAAGAGGCAACAAGGGGATCAACTATTTTGGATCTGATCTTAACCAACAGGGATGACCTAGTCAATGGGGTGCAAGTGGTGGGATCCTTAGGGGGAAGTGACCATGTTCTCCTGGAGTTTGTTACACAGTGGAAAGGTGAAGCTAGGCATAGTCAGACACGCATTCTAGACTTTAGGAAAGCTGATTTCAATAAACTTAGAGAAATACTGGGGGTGATCCCATGGTCAAGAATACTAAAAGAGAAGGGAGTTCAAGATGGATGGGAGTTCCTCAAAAGGGAGATACTAAAGGGACAATTTCAGACAGTTCCAATGAGGAAGAAAAATGGGAGATGTCTCAAGAAACCGGTATGGATGACTAAGGAACTTACAAATGAGCTAAGTTTTAAACGGAACATGTATAAAAAATGGAAAAATGGGGAAATCATCAAAGAGGAATTCAAACAAATAGCCAGTACATGTAGGGATAACGTCAGAAAAGCTAAAGCGCAAAATGAACTCAGGCTTGCTAGAGACGTTAAGAACAATAAAAAGGGCTTTTTTGGATATGTCCGCAGCAAAAGGAAGAAGAAGGAAACAGTTGGGCCACTGCGTGGACAAGATGGCCAAATGCTCACAGGGGACAGAGAAAAGGCAGAATTGCTCAACACCTTCTTTGCTTCAGTCTTCTCAGGAAAGGCAAAGGGTGCCCAACCTAAGGATGATGGGGCAGAGGACAGAATAGGGGAATTCCAGCACAGAATAAATAAAGAGACAGTACAGGAATACCTGGTTAATCTAAATGAATATAAGTCTCCAGGACCAGATGAACTACATCCTAGGGTATTGAAAGAACTGGCAAATGTAATATCAGAACCAATGGCAATCATCTTTGAGAACTCCTGGAGAACAGGAGAAGTCCCTGCAGACTGGAGGAGGGCAAATGTTGTCCCAATCTTCAAAAAGGGGAAAAAAGAGGATCCCAACAATTATCGTCCGGTTAGTCTGACATCAATACCAGGAAAGATTCTGGAGAAGATCATTAAGCAGAGAGTCTGTGAATATCTGGAAGATAATTCCATAATCACAAAAAGCCAACATGGGTTTCAGAGAAACAAGTCATGCCAGACAAATCTGATCTCTTTTTTTGATAAAATTACTAGCTTGGTAGATGAAGGGAATGCTGTGGATATAGTATATCTTGACTTCAGTAAGGCATTTGACAAGGTCCCCCATGACATCCTTGCAAACAAGCTTGTAAAATGTGGACTAGACAAGGTAACCGTTACATGGATTTGTAACTGGTTGACTGACCGAACCCAAAGGGTGCTCAACAATGGTTCCTTTTCATCCTGGAGAGAAGTGACCAGTGGGGTCCCACAGGGTTCAGTCCTGGGCCCAGTGCTATTCAACATCTTTATTAATGACTTGGATGACAGTATTGAGAGCCTAGTTATCAAATTTGCAGATGACACGAAATTGGGAGGAGTAGCTAATACCCCAAAGGACAGGATCAAAATTCAAAATGACCTGAATAGACTAGAAAGCTGGGCCAAAGCTAACAAAATGAAATTTAACACAGAGAAATGTAAGGTCCTACACGTAGGGCGGAAAAATGAAATGCACAGATATAGGATGGGGGACACCTGGCTGAATGAGACAACATGTGAAAGGGATCTAGGTGTCCAAGTAGACCACAAGTTGAACATGAGTCAACAGTGTGATGCAGCAGCTAAAAAGGCCAATGCAATTTTAGGTTGCATCAATAGAAGTATAGTGTCTAGATCAAGGGAAGTAATAGTGCCACTCTATTCTGCTTTGGTCAGGCCCCACCTGGAATACTGTGTCCAATTCTGGGCACCACAATTCAAAAAGGATGTGGAGAAACTGGAGCATGTCCAAAGGAGGGCGACTAAAATGGTGAAGGGTCTGGAAACCATGCCCTATGAGGAACGCCTTAGGGAGCTGGGGATGTTTAGCCTGGAGAAGAGAAGGTTAAGAGGTGATATGATAGCTCTGTTTAAATATTTGAAAGGATGTCACATTGAGGAGGGAGCAAGCTTGTTTTCTGCTGCTCCAGAGAACAGGACTCGGAACAACGGATGCAAACTGCAGGAAAAAAGATTCCACCTCAACATTAGGAGGAACTTCCTGACAGTAAGAGCTGTTCGACAGTGGAACACACTCCCTCGGAGGGTGGTGGAGTCTCCTTCCTTGGAGGTCTTTAAGCAGAGGCTGGATGGCCATCTGTCGGAAATGCTTTGATTGGGAGTTCCTGCACGGCAGGGGGTTGGACTGGATGGCCCTTGTGGTCTCTTCCAACTCTAAATTTCTATGATTCTATGATTCTATGATTCTATAAAGGGCACGTCTATGTTTATCACATAAGGACCAATCAATGCCCTGAGATTTGAAAGCCAAAATCTGAGACCGAGAGATGATCCCCTATGATGTCACAGGAGGAAGTCAGACCTCACCTGGAATACTGTGTACAGTTCTGAGAACCACAAGAAAGATGTTTCGAGAAAGATGTTGATAGGCTGGAATGTCACCAGGGGAGGCCCTATGAGCATCGGCTTGTGGGAGCTGGGTATGTTTAGCCTGGAGAAAAGAAGGTTAAGAAGTGACATGATAGCCATGTTTAAATATTTGAAGGGATGCACTTATTGACACTCTATCCACATCTCACTTGACTCCTCAGTATAAGCTGGCCACGCCACAATCCAAAGGCAGCAACTGAGCTATTTTCCATCTCACTGTGTTCCCCCAATTGGAGCTACACATCTGGAATCAGTACAGTATTGCCTTCTGCAAACCCTTTTAAGTCTGTATCTGCTACCACCTTTATATCATTGAATGTGTGCGTGAGTGGATGTCTCATGCGAATAGTGATTTTCTTGGATTATAAATAAAATTTTATTGGGAGTCCTGTTTATCAGAACTGTTATACACAGGCTTGATCCCTGCTTTAGTTGCCCATCTTCTCTTGGCTGCTGTCATCTGAGCTAATAAAATTCTCTTATTTGAATATTAAGTGTGGGTGCCCTCCCAGGACCCTAGCATTTGGGTAACAATGTCATTAAGAGTTTATAAAATGTGGTCCTGTTGTTCTCTACTACCTTGGAATCATAAATATTAAACAGTTTGTTTATTAGGCTTGGTGCTTTTGATGCACACCAACTAACATACACTTCTACCACCCCTGCCAAAATCCTAGCATTTTTTCCCCTTTGGCTGGCAGATCAGCAGCTGCTGTGGCTGCTTCACTCGCTTGCTGTGTCTGAGAAGGAAGGAAGGACATTAAGTCCTTCATAACCAGCTGTGCATTGCACCCAGGGCAGACAGCCCCAATTTGCAGCCTAAACACTCAGAGAGCCTGGAGGGAACAAACCATGGCTACGTTAGTTAGTTCTACTGAAGAAGAACAAGAATTCATGGGGGTAGGACTGAACATAGTCTACAGTACAGAAAATATTACCTCTGATTACTATAACAAAGCCCCACATTCCCATGAAAACACACACCCTGAATCCTTTGGGAAATTAGAGAAGAAACATAAACAGGGAATAGTTCAATTGGTACAATTGCTCCAAGCTCCTCACAGCACCCAATGCTGAAAGAAGAAAACTTACTCTCGCTTGCTACCTCTTGTTCTCCATCACTTCTTGAATGCCCCTATATTTCTGTGGTGTGTGTGTGCATTCAAGTTACCTGTAGACTTATGGTGACCCCATGAATTTCATAGGGTTTTCCTAGGCAAGAAAAATTCAGAGGTGGTTTTCCCAGTTCCTTTCTCTGAAACGAAACCTACAGTACCTAGTATTCATTGGCAGTTTCCCATCCAAGTACTAACCAGGGGACCCTGCTTACCTTGAAGGCCAGACAGGATCTGGTGCCTTGGAGTATCTAATCTATGTTTACTTGTAACATTAAGTGTTAGGAGATTATCTGAATGAACATGAACATTTTGGATGCTGTACTCAATTCTTTTTGTATTTCCCTTAGTACTTATTCCCTTATATATTCATTTTTGATGCCCCTACTCTGCACAAGTTGAATACTATTTTGGAACTGCTCCAGGAACACAACCAACTTAATCCAGCCTCAGCTCTAAAGGGACGTGATCCCCCTTGTCAATTTCTTTGCTCACAGAATCATAGGCCCTTTCCAGACCGCCCAAAAGGGGTGGTCTGGCGACACTCTTTTTAGCTGCGGTGAAGCTCCGCCGCAAAAAAGGAGTGGGAGAACCGTGCTCCTTTTTTGTTCTGCAGTTGCAGCTCAATTCAGGGAAAAGGCACCATTTGGCGCCTTTGCGCCGCCGCAACTGTGCAGCTTCGTGTGGAAGCTGTGCAGTTGCGGCAGCGCCATTAGGTACGCCATCTAAACAGCATTGCGTAATGGCATCGGCCATTTTCCCTTACCTGGAATTCCAGACTCCAAAATATTCCAGCATTGCCCAAAACTGACTAAGATAGTGGCAACTTTGCTTTCTGATGGTTCAGTGTACACAAACAGTGTACACACAAAAAATTGTGTGTTTAAATTTACATTCAAGTAACGTGTGTAAGGTGTATACAAAACAGACGTTAATTTCATGGTTAGACTTGGCTCCCACCTCCAAGATATCTCATTATGTATATGCAAATATTCCAAAATAAAAAAAAAAAACTTCAAAATCCAAAACACTTTTGGTCCCAAGCAGTTATGTCCCTAGAGTTGGTGTCACCTAGGACCAGTGATGTTGCCCTCCACTTAGGGTATCACCTGGTGCAGTCCACACTCCATGCACTGCCATAGTGATACCATTGGTCCCAAGTATGTTGGGTAAGGAAGACTCAGCTTGTACCAGAAATGCCATCTTGTCCAACTTCTGCCATGCAGGAATATATATATTTAAAGCACTTTGGAAAGATGGCCATCCAACCCTGTTGCAGTCAGGGGGCTTAATGACTGGAGGATTCTGGGCACTGTAGTCCCAAATGTAGTTTTTCTGGGCTTTTCTCCCTCTATATACACCCTGCTTGCCATAACTATGGACATTTAGCAATGGCAATTCAGCAAGACTTCAGACATAATAGGAAGAAGAGACCCTGGAGTTTATCATATGGAAGGAATTTCTCTCAATTTCGAAGCGCGCCAATTCGAATTTACGTAAATTCGCTAGTCTAGCAAATTTACGTGAAATCTAATTGCATTCAGAATGCGTTCAGAATGACTTCCCATTGCCCGAAAATGAGCCCCCATTGCCTGAAATTGTGTGAAATACTCTAATACGCAATTACATGAAACCCCATGATTGCGTTCAGAATGACTTCCCATTGCCCGAAATTGTGTGAGATACACTCATTCGCAATAACGTGAAACCCCATGATTGCCTTTGGATTGTCATTGGAGTATACCCCCAAATTCCATCATATGATAAACTCCCCTATGATTTCTCTTGCAAACACCACAACTGATTGTACAGTATTTAGAAGAGTGCAAAGCTACCCTAGTCTTGAGCTCTGGCACATAACAATGAAAAAGAAAAGAAATCCTTTAAATCCTGCCCTAGTTCTCTCCCCCTGACATAAACTTCCCACTGTGTCCAGTCCAAGTTTTCTGGTTTCTTTCCAAGAAAATGAAAGACATCAGGCCTCAAGGCATTGGGTGGGGTCTCTTTAATTCACATTCCTGCTGTTGAGGTTCTCTTCCCCACAATACCTGGCTAAGGTAAGGCCCCCGGAATTCCTGGCCTGAATTCAAACTGCTCACCTAAAGCAAAATTTGAGGTTTGGGGTCCCCCCACCTTTTTTTTTCCCAGAGTCATTTTGAATGGGTGTGGAAAATCATTTCCAGTTTTGTTCTGGGCATGTTTTCCCTTGCCTTCAGTAACTGCACGGCAGCCAGAAATTCAGCAGCAAATTTTCTTCATAGCAAGACAATATAAGGGGAAAAAATTGCCTGCTGAATTTCTGCCTGCTTCTGTTTTAAAGGGAAAGAGAGCTTGCCAGAAAATTATGTACACATTTTCAGATTGTTTTCACATTTCAGATAGTGGAAAGCAGCACTGTAGTTAAAGGCAGAGTGCAAAATGACTGTGTTGTCCCTCCAAATAAGAACTCTGTCTCCCACTCCAACCTATTACATTTTCCTTCATTCTCCAAATTCTAGCACTGCGGTATCTTAAATACTTCAATTGAGCATTATACAGTTTAGGTGTCCAAAGAAAAGGAACAGGAAAGTTACCAAGGAAAAGCAAACACAGCCAGTATAAGAGTTCCAGGTATGAATGATTTCCAGTGTCTCACTCTCAGCTAGGTTGCCAGAGTAAAAACTGGAGAGACTGTATCGTTAACAGTTGTGTCAAAAGATAATTTCAGCAGGTGTTACCTGGTTGTGTAACAAGCAACACCTGCTGAAATTCCCTCTTTGACACAACCATTACATGGTACCGGCAGATACAGGAATTCTCTCCAATTTTCACTCTGTCAGCCCTACTTGGGGACTGAGGAAAATGTCATTTGAGGGGCTAGACTTCTTATTTGGGCCGACAGTGTCCTCATTTTGCCCCCACCTCATCTATGCTATGCACCTAAAACTGGGTGCATTGTGTGTGCATGCACACGTGTGTGCGCGTGCATGCACCATTTGCTATTTCATTTCAGACAGCAAAATGTCTTGGACCAGCTCTGCCTCCACAGTTACATCTCTTTGGTCCTGCCCCAGGCACTGGTGATGCTGCTGTTAGAATCAATGGCTCTTTGCTGGTGTTGGATGGAACAACTGGCAAAAGCCCAGTCTCAACAAGTCTCAGGGGCTGCCTGGAAAGGGAGGAGAATAATTATTTCCTTGTGAACAGAACTTCAGATCTATCATGTTTGGTTGTTTTGTTTTGTTTGGGGTTTTTTGGCAATAGTAAAACCTCACACATGTTAATGGTGTCCTATTGTTTACTTCTGAGAGGTCATTTGGGAAGTATCTACCAAGCTCAAGGCACAACATATTCTCCTGCCAGAAGGAGAGTATCATGAGCTCCCACCCCATCACAGCTACTCCAGGCTAGCCTTGCAGTAGAAATTAAACAATCATAATTCATTATTAACACATTCACTGCCCATTTGCAAAACCCCAAATTGCCTGCCTGTCTCCGACTACTCATGAGGCCCTGATAGCTGTGCCAGACCTGGGAAGGCATTGAAAGAGTACACTCTCCACCATTTCATAAGTGAAAACTGGAACACGTGTGGCCAAGCAACATTAGAGTGTGATCGAGATGGCAAAACATATTAATGAAGAAGAATGGCACACACTAGGTGAAATTGTAGCAGTTTGCTTTTGCCTGAGCCTCCCGAGAAAAGAAAGATTCCACTCATCATCTCCTCTCCACCATGCTGAGTTAAGGGAATGCAAACTACTTCTGCACTTTGAACTCAATTTGCAGCAAATGAAATAAAATGAGGACAAAGAGGGAAAGTGAGGGTGGAGAGAGAGAGAATGAGACATTTTATAAGCATATGAAAAGTGGAATGTGTGTGTGTCTTCAAGTCATGCCTCCATTTATGGTGGCCCCATGAATTTCATGGAGTTTTTAGGCAAGGAATACTCAGAAGTGGTTTTGCATGTTCGTTCCTCTGAAATATAGCCTACAGCACCAAGGATTCCTTGGCAGTTTTCATCCAAGAACGAATCAGGGCCAACCCTGTTTAGCTTCAAAGATCAGATGGGATCTGAAGCCTTTGAGGGTGTGTTGTGTACTTTCAAGTTTTTCCGACTTATGGCAACCCTAAGGTGAAGCTATCATGAGGTTTTTTTGGCAAGACTTGTTCGGAGGACATTTGTCATGGTCTTCCCCTGAGTTTGAGAGCATGTGACGTGCCCAAGGTTAGTCAGTGGGTTTCATGGCCAAACTGGGAACAGAACTCTGGTCTCCAAAGTCATCAACACCCAAACCACCACACCACGCTATGATGGAGGCAGAATCAGGACTGTCCCTGCCAAACTGGGACAGTTAGAGGTTCTGATAACAGGTTCAGTGGGAAGGTAGTGGAAGAGGAGACCAGGGCAATGCCGCTAGAGAAAATCTAGTAAAAAATCATTAACTGAAAGCCCCCATTTGACTCTGTTCCTCTGATGTAGAACTAGGTTGCGTTTCCATCCATCAGGATGACTGCAACTCAGTTCCATATCAAGAACAATGCTGTGCCCCCTGCAATGCGGTCATTCAGCAGCCGCCTGACCAGTTTTGTCTTCCGGGGAGGCTCTGACCCTGCAAAGACCCCTATGCTGCTCCAGTTTTTTTTCTTTTCATTGCTCCAATGACTGAGCTGGGGGGATGGGGAAAGCTTGGCAGGCAGCTTTTTCATGGAACTGCAGGGAAACTAGGGAGGAGATGTCATTCCTTGTCAGGCCTAATCCACAGTGTGGGAGGAGAAAGCGCTCAAATTCCCCAAGTGTGAATGCGGGATATTTAGAGGTCAAGCTTTTATAGAAATAGAGCAAAAGCATTACAATTTTTTAGCCAGATGTAGGAAATATTTAAGTATAACAAGCTGGATTTTGATAGTGTCCCCTATGTACATGCACTAGTGTTGCCAGATAGAAAACTAGAGAGGGCTCCTGTACCTTTAATGGCTGTGAAGAAGTGGTAATTTCAGCAGGTGTTGCGTGTTACCTAGTTTTGTGGCAAATTTCTGCTTCTACACAACCTTTAAAGGTACAGGAGGCATTTCTAGTGCAGACTCACAAACAATCCACAGCATGCATTTTTGTTTTTGTCTTATTTTAGCCCCTCCTAGATGGTGTGTGTGTGTGTGTATGTGCACGCATGCTTTAATGTTACCTGTCCACTTATGGCAACCCCATTAATTTGAATAGGGTTTTCTTAGGCAAGGAATACTCAGAGGTGGTTTTGACAGTTCCTTCCACTGAAATACTGCTTACAGCACCCAGTATTTGTTGGTGGTCTCCCATCCAAATACTAACCAGGGCTGATTCTCCAAGATTAGACAAGACCTAGGAGTTTATCACATGGGAGGAATTTCTCTCAATTGTGAATGGAGCCAATTTGCAATTACGTGAATTCGCTAGTTTAGCGAATTTACATGAAATCTGATTGCATTCGGAATGCGTTCAGAATGACTTCCCATTTCCTGAAAATGACCCCCCTCCCATTGCCTGAAATTGTGGGATATACTCTAATACGCAATTACGTGAAACCCCATGATTGCGTTCAGAATGACTTCCCATTGCCCAAAATTGCATGAGATACACTCATTTGCAATAACGTGAAACCCTATGATTGCGTTCGGATTGCCATTGCATTATACCCACAAATTCCATCGTATGATAAACTCCCTAGTGCCTTCAGAGTATTTAGATGTTATACCTTGAAGCTAACAGACTGGGAAGGGAGGCTATACAAGAAGTGGGAGCCATTTTTGCAGGTTTCTCCAGCATGTCCAAAGTACTGTAGCTGGAAGTGATGTAATGCCAATTCAAGGTTTATCCTTCAGCTAGAAAATGGACATTTTGTGGAGAGAGGGCCATAACATTATTGGTGGCTGTGCAGTGGTTTGGTGTTATGGGGTGATTTTTCAACTCAGTTGGGCTAGGGCATTTGGGTGGGATTTTACTTGGTCCATGGACCACACGTTTCTCATCCTGCTGTAGGAAAGAAAAAAGTTGGCCACAGTAAAATTCCCCAGCTTGCAGAATGAGCCAACCTCTTTACTCTAAGAAGGTGCTCTGCTCTACAGACTGGCCTGGATATCCAGAAATAATGGGTCATTTCACACTACATACTTATAGTACCTTGACTCCACTTTAACTGTCATGATTTCATCCTAAAGAGCCCTGAGGTCTGCAGTTTAAGGAGGAATGGAATAAGCAAGAGGGTGCTAGTGTCCAACTGTTACTCAAAGAAATATGGAAACTGGGGGTTCTCTGCCAACTATCAGCATTGTTTTAAATGTTGGGGGATCCAAGAGGCTGGGTAACTTTTAGGATCATTGGCACATGTGTATATCAGTACTTACTGAGGATGACTCCAAGTTTTGGTGAATTAAGAAGGTTTTATTGTGAAATTAATGCACACATGATAGTAATTGAAATAGACAAGGCATTCGGAGCAAACCAAAATGGAAATATGGGTATTGGATAGCGGAGTTTGAGGGGTGCAGAGAGGTGATAATTACCTGCCTGAAGAATGGACCATGGAAAGCAAGCGTGGATCAGCCCTGGTGGCGCAGTGGTTAAATGCCTGTACTGCAGCCACTAACTCAAAACCATAAGGTGGCGAGTTCACGACCAGTAAAGGGCTGAAGCTCGACTCAGACTTGCATCCTTCCGAGTACCCAGTACTTCGCTAAAATGAGTACCCAGATTGTTGGGGGGCAAATAGCTTACAATTGTAAACCGCTTAGACACTCCTTAAGGGTATGAAGCGGTATATAAATGAAGCTGTTTGTTTGTTTGTTTTGTTTTCAGACTTGGGACGGAGGGAGACATATACATAGTAGCACATGATATCTTTTTCCCTAGGAACTGGCCGCCATGTTCATCCCAGCTTTAAAATTACAAAGCTATTGATGAGGAAGAGCACACAAACTAGGAGAGGCTACAGAAGTTTGCTTTTGCCTGAGCCTACTGGGAAGAGCAAGAGTCTGCTCGCTGCTCTCCTCTCCCTTCTACTGAGTTGAGTGTAAACTACATTTGCACCATTACTTTGCAGCAATTGAAGTAAACTGAATAGGGAGGTATAAAATAGGGGGAAGTAAGAGAAACTAAGATATTTTAAAAACAGCTGAAAAAGTGGAATGACAGAAGATCAATTGGGGCTTTTCCAGTCGGTGGGACTGTTGGAGTGGATGGAATGTGCACACCTATTTTGCTAGTTTGATGGCAAGTTCAGCCATAAATCCAGTGAGGATCCTGCTGCAAGTTGCTGCAATGCAAGCCAGCTTGGAAAGAAGTCCAGGAGTAGTGGCCTTCCAAATGTTTTAATCCTAATCTCCTATCTATCCAACCCATTGTGGCCAAAGCTAAACTACTGTGGTAGCTGTAGTCCAAAACGTCTGGAAGGCTAAAGGTTCCCCACACTTGTTTTAGTTATGGGCTGATTTCCCCCAATAAAAGAATATGCTATATCAGTTTATCTTGCAGAGAATTGCAGGTAAAGCAATCTCAGGCAAGATACTCCTGAAAATGTGTTGTGTGCTTTCTGATTGTGATTAATAATGCTTAATCAACTGGTTTAAGACTTTTTCAGATATGTGGAGAAGCTGGTGTCCTATACAGCACCCTTTCCCATAAAGACAGTGATTCCACAGATAGTTCATTGTGTGAGTAAAAGGCCAAGGAGTCATTCAACCAAAGCTTACTCTACTTTATGCAATAGAACTTATTCCCAGGTACGTGTGCACAGGATTTAATGTTCACTTTTTATATGTTTTAATCTTATTTAATTGTAAATGGTTAAGCCTCCTTGAGTCTCGATTTGGGGAGAAAAATAGCATACAAATAATAGTAATGATAATGATAATATAGATTGAGTATCCCTTATCTGAAATGCTTAGGACCAGAAGTGTTTTGGATTTTGGATTTTTTTAATTTTTTATTTTGTAATACTACTTGCATTTACATAATGAGATATCTTAGAGGTGGCAACCAAGTGTAAACCTGAAACTCATTTATGTTTCATATACACCTTATACTGTACATATAGCCTGAAGGTAATTTTATATACAATATTTTTAATAGCTTTATGCATGGAACAAAGTTTGTATATGATGAACTATCAGAAAGCAAAGGAGTCACTCTCTCAGCCACTCATGTGGCTCAGATTCTGGAGTTTTTCAGATTTTGGAATTCCAGATGTGGGATACTCAACCTATAATAATATGCACAAGTTTGCAAGTTTTCACACCACACCTATATCAATTTAACATGATTACTGTTTCAAGCATTTGCTATGACATGCATGTAAGAAAGCTGCATGTCATAGCAGCTTTCTTAATTCTTAAAAGGCAGTTTTTAATTGATCATGTACAAGTTGAAACCTAATCCAGACAAGAGAGATGTGGTATTGTGGTTTGAAAGACTGTTGATCTCCTTGGTTTGTAACCAATTTGTATGGGATAACACTCTCCTGAAGTGTGAACTTTACAGTTTGTAAAGACCCTGTTTGTATCTTCTAGACCCAAAACAATCTACATAGGCAAAGATTGCATTGGTAGACCTTCTGTCAGCTTCGTGTCCCTTTGCAATTCTACCTGGTAGAAGCAAACCTTTGTACAGTCACATAGTCACCAGTTGCTGTCACCTGTAATGCCATCTACAAAGAGCTATCTTTGAAGACATTCCAGTGCTTTCAGCTAGTGCAAAATTCAGCTGCCAGGTGCTTGTTGCTGGTCATGCAATTTTGGATCAGCCACATTTGTTACCCACCGACTTTCTAGGGACCTTATCAGATGGGAGGAATTTGTCTTTATTGCAAATGGAGCCAATTGGAGCCAATTCGAATTAACGTGAATTTGCTAGTTTAGTGAATTTATGTGAATTCCAATTGCATTTGGAATGCGTTCAGAATGACTTCCCATTGCCCGAAAATGACCCCCCCCCATTGCCCGAAATTGCGTGAGATGCTTTAATTCACAATCACATGAAACCCCATGATTGCATTCGGATTGCCATTGGATTATACTTCCAATTTCCAATGTCTGATAAGGTCCTAGGAGAAACTCAGAATGCTCCCTCCCTGGCCCCCCGGCCTGCCTTTAAATCTCTTAACCGTTTGCAAACAAGTTATTTGAAGGACCAATAGCACATTAAAATACCCAGACATCTTAATAAGATGCAAAGATTCTGCTCTGTGGCTCAAAATTAAAAATAATCAGGACATCAACTGCCAGAGACTGGGCCTTTTCAGTTAGTGCCCCACACCTTTGGAAATTCCTTTTCTCAGAGCAGAAGTTGCTTTGTCTCAATAAATTTGAGGTTCTAAGCAAGCAAACTCTTATATGCTTTCCCTATAATGCTGTGATGGATTTGTTACAAACTTTTGAATCTTCTTGCTGTTTTTAATCATGTATTATGGGGTTTTATTGGACTTCGGCTCCCATCACCTCTCACCACTGGCTAGAGTTTATGTCCACAGTTGTCCACTTTTCTTTTATTATACTACTGTAATGTGTTTTTTGTATGCCATCTTAGGGAGGTGAGCCCTGAAAGGCAGGTTACAAATAATATAAATACATTTTTTTAAAATGGCATGGCTGCCCAACCCCAATTCAGCCTACTTTGCAGGTTTTAGTTCTGACAGCTGGCTAGGAGGATAGAAATATGACTGGGTGGCAACCAGAAATATGTTCACCTGCTTACTATCTTAACAGTAGGCAACTGTTACAAAGCACAGAATAAGAGCTATCCTCATTCCCCCCCCCCCCCCCGAAGAAGGAGGGGACTTCCACTAGTTCTTTTTGGAGTCCTCAAACAGTAGCCTGCCTACTTTAAGAAGCGTTCTTGCTGTTGATGTTTCTCTTCAGCCACCAGGTTCCGTTCTTGCAGCAAACACAGTCTTTCACACCTCTGGCTGTTTCAAAGGCTCCATCGTCCAGCTAAGCCCTCTCTGTTTGGCCATCCAAAATAGCTGTGGTTTGGCCTGGGACTGGCTACTAGTAGGTCACTGTGCCCTAATACTGGTCTGGAAAGGATCTCTTCCCAGGATTACATGTATCGCTAGCTGAGCAGAAGACTGCCTAGGTAAATCTTTTTCCTAAACGATGTGCCAACACCTACTCCCAGTACAGTTTGGCAGGCAGCAGTTGAGGCAGCTTGAATATTTATTAATTTCAGGTTTTTTAGCCTAGTATTTCCTAAAGGCTTACGGCAGGTTAACTGCGCAGTAAAAACCCAACCCAGCTACTATAAAATTAGTTAAAAACATGTACTTGTGGATGCAGACAGTAATTATTTTTTTAAAAGGGGGAGGATGCATGGTGTAGCTGTCCTGGGAGACACATTCTCTGTGCTTATGCATTTGTTTCCCCCCTGATATCGGTGCTAGATGCAGGTACTAAACAGTATCCCATGTATTTTGGAGATGCACTCCTACATACTACTATTATTATATTTTTGTTTTCCTGTGATAGAAATATTGGCTCATATTCTGTTATTGAATACAAGCATCTTTGGCTCTCCCCTGGCTTACGTTGTCACATATCTTTGATGTCTCCTCTGTATGCAAAATTCTGCATACAGAATTGCTGGTAATTTCCCTGATTATTTTGAATTCCATAAATTTCACAATGTGGGCAAGATGGCAGAAGTTATTAATGAGGAAAAACAGCAGGCTAGAACAGACTACAGCAGTATACTTTTGCCTGAGTCTATAGGAAACTACTTTTGTACACTGATCTCAGTTTGCAGCAACTGAAGTTGAGGATAAAGGGGGAAAGTGAAAAGAGGAGAAAGAAAACCAGGACATTTTAAAAGCAGCTGAAAAGCGGGATTACAGATCGTTAATCCTAGATCCATTTCAATCTGCCTTCAAGCCTGGTTATGAGACAGAGGCAGCTTTGGACAGCTTGGTGGATGATCTATACCAGGAACTGTACAAGGTACCATCAGCTGCAGTATCCTAATGGACTGCATTTCTGGGATGAAATTGGAGGCACCCTTGGGGGCACACTCAGGATGTGATGTTCAGGGACCCCTGTTTGATATCCTGGTCAATGGGTCTGTTGTGTCCCTCAAGGTTCAGCTTTGTCCCACATGTTTTAACATCTATATGAAACTGAGAGGAGAGGTTGTCCAGAGTTTTGGAGTTCATGGTTACCAATATGCTGATGATACCCAGCTCTATTTCTCCTTTCCACCTGATGCAGAACCTGATGTCTTAGTTCTGAACCAGTGTCTGTTGTCAGTAATGGGTTGAATGAAGGCAAAGAAATTGACGCCTAATCCAGACAAAACAGAAGGATTTATCATACCAGCCTGCTGTTCCACCACAATCATACTAGTTAAAGAATGGAAACATTATTAAGCTTTAATTATATAGGGCTGTAAATTTACATAGTGTATACTGGTTTGGCATCATTGCTCATCACACTTTTCACCACAATAGTACTTTGGTGATCCATGGTTGTGTGATCAGTTTTCCATACTGCCATACTTTCCTTCTGGGAGAAAAGGTGAGAAATGAATGATCCCAGCTGCCAACTACCTCAGAAAGTCAGCTGCTGATGCACACAGCAGCCAGCTTTGGAAGGAAGGGGATGAAAACAAGAGATCCCAGCTGTCAACCACATCCTGAAGCCAGCTGCTGTGTTGACAGCCACAATCGCTGTCGGGGGGGAAAGGGTAAGAGGAGCAGAATCCCACCTACTAACATCACTTGACTGCCTGGGAATTGGAACTACAGCAGAAGGGACCTATCACATGAAGCCAGTAATGGAATAGCAGCAAGATTGGGAGCCTATTGACAGGTTTTGTTCATCACGGAATAGCTGCCCTACAGTATAAATGGAATGCAAAGCAACATCAGGACAGACATAATGTCCTGTGATAAGTACCAGCCAAAGATACTTTTATCCTGCTAAAATTCACTTCACAGCCTCATGTGATAAGGTCCAGAGGTACTCCTGGTCAGTCAAAAGGCATATAAGAGAACAGGGGTGCTAGACAGGTTTATACTGAGATCCTGGAATCTCAGATTCATAGTTTGGACACACTTTTGGACTCAGCCCTAAGCCTGGAAGCTCAGGTTTCCATGGCAGCCAGGAATGCATTTGCACAATTAAAGCTAGTGCACCTAGATGCTGTGGCCATTCCTTGAGATGTAAGATCTGGTCACTTTAACACACGCCTTGATTACACCACATTTGAATTACAGTAATGCGCACTATATGGGGCTATGTTTGGAAAGTGTTTGCAAACTTCAACAGGTCAGAAATGCTGCTGCTGGATTCATGATCAGGGCTGGTTATAGTGAACATACAAATCCCTTACTGAAACACTGGCTACCAGTCTGTTTCTAGGGAGAATTCAAAGTGATGGGTATGACCTATAAAGCTCTATATGGCTTAGGTCCAATCTATCTGAAAGATTCTATCTCTTATATACGCCTATCTAAGTGTTAAGAATCTCAAGGGAGGGTTTTTATCTCAGTGCCATCATAGGTATGTCTGGTGAGGAATCAGGAAAGAAAGTTTCAGTGGCTCCTCCTAGACTTTGAAACTCTTTGCCAAGGAAGACTTGATTGGCCCCCTCCCTTTCCTTTCACCATCCTTCCTTCCTTTCCTTTCACCATCAGGCAAAGATCATCTTATTTAAATAGGCCTTCAGCTTTTAACTCATTGGGGATAGAGAAATGTGTAGGTTTTAGTGTGCTTTTAACAGTTTTAAACTATAGTACAACCCTTGTATCAATGCGACAAGTACCTATTGTTTTGCTCTATCCAAAAAAATGTTCTTCTAGGTATTTTATAGGTTCTTCAGCACAATTCTATGGTATACTTCTGACAAAGGTTGACCACAGAGTTATGCTAGAGGACCTAGAAATGCCTACAGAGGTGTTCTTTCTTGGAATCTCTCATAGACTGTGCACACCAGCATTTTTGGCCGGCCTGGGGCACATGATTCAACTCTGCCCCCAGGGTACCATGACACCGCACACCACTCCACACAGTGTGGTGTCATGACGCTCCTCTGGCACTGCATCCACATGATGCAGTGCCATAGGAGCATCATAAAGCTGTGGTGCCATGATTGTGGTGTCCTTTGCAGGGCAGAAAAAAGAGCTGCAGAGGCCAGATCAGGGCCACAGCATGTGGTTGCCACAGTCCCAGTTTGGCTGTAAAAGGGGTGGTCTGCACTGTTCCTAAGTCATCCAGTGTGACTCTATGGTCAACTTCCTCCAGAAGTCATTCATTTCAATGGGGTTCATTATTATTTGCAGTTTCAGGTTTCCACAGTAAATCCAGGAACATATCCTGCATGGATACAGGTGCCATATGGTAATATCTTAAAGTGGTTTGTGTTTAACACTTTTTAAAATTTTTGTATTTCAGGCTATTTGTTGTTCTAATGTATGTTGTTAGCTGCTTTAGGTGTTATATATGAAAAAAGCAGGCTCTAAATAAAATAAATAAATAATCAATACTGTTCCCACCAAATCAGGATACTGGAGGTTGTGATACTGTGCAATATCCTTCCATCGATTTCTGTGCCAATACCTCCCCTTAGCCATCTCTAAATACCATTCATCATTTTATCATTTATTTGTAGTTTATGTATAGCAAGCTACACTGGCTGAAATTTTCCTCCTCCACACAATTCTGAAAGATACAAGAGCCTGGTGTGTGTGTGTGTGTGTGTGTGTGTGTATGTGTATGTAGCCACCCTACCTCTAATCATCTGGGTTTCTGCCTCAAACTGGATTATGGAAAAAAAGCAGCCTTGAGCTACCATGTCTCCTCCCCTGTAACTATTGACTTTATGCAGTTTGAAGCAGTCAGGCAGAGGGATGGGCACTGCTAAGTAGCATATGTTAGTGGCCTTTTAAAATATGCATTTTCTGCCTCTCTTTTTGCCTTGATTATACGATTGCACCATTTTCATTGCTATAGTGCTTTTAACAGTTGCATGACAGGCAGACTGGGCAGTATTTTACCCAGTAGGAAAATGCCATGAGGACTGAGTGCTTTATCTCTGTCGGGCAGGCATTACAAACATAGGACCTTATCAGACGTTGGAAATTGGAAGTATAATCTAATGGCAATCCAAACGCAACCATGGGGTTACATGTTATTGCGAATTAAAGTATCTCACGCAATTTTGGGCAATGGGAAGTCATTTTCAGGTAATGAGAGGTCATTCTGAACGCATTCTGAACACAATTGGAATTCACGTAAATTCGCTAAACTAGCGAATTCACGTGAATTCGAATTGGCTCTAATTGGCTCCATTCGCAATAAAGAGAAATTCCTCCCGTCTGATAAGGTCCATAGTGATCCTACTTGACTTGGGGAAGGGTGGCCGGTGAGTCAAAATGTGATAAATAAATGGGAAGAATAAATAAATAAATGTTCCCCCAAATTACATACATGTAGCTACAGATGGCCAAAATGAGGACATTGTCCCTGTAATAAAAAATTTTGCCTGAACCAGGAAATTTTTATTCAGTCCCCAGATTTTTAGTATTGCAGTAGCTTGAAACTTGAGTTGCTATTATTGTTGTTGTCATTATATTTACTTCTGTTCTGCCTTTTTCTGAGTTTGGGACTCAAAGTGGTTTACAACAAATTAAAAAACAAATTGTTAAAAATTCACAAGATACAAAAGTTAACATCAGACTAAACAATCAAAGAATTAAAGCATATATAGGTATACATACCCCAATATAACAATTAGCAAGATCCAGCTCATTGTTCAGGTCTGTTGGGTCCTCTCCTATATAGTCGTTCATCAAATGCCAGGTGAAATACGAAAGTATTTACTTGTCTGCAAAAAGAAAGTGGTGTGTGTGTTTGTGCGTGCCAATCTTAATTTATCTAGGAAAAGTGTTCCAGAGCATGGGGGCACCCACTAAGAAGGTCCTCTCCTGTGTTCCCACCAGATGCATCTGTGAAAGTGGTGAAATAGAAAGCATAGCTTACAACACTGGCTGATTCATAAGGGAGAGTACAGTCCTTTAAATAATCTGGACCTGAGATGTATAGGTCTTTACAGGTCAAAATCAGCACTTTGAATTGGCCAAGGCTCTTTGAGCCATTTAAGTTTCTGAACACTCTTCAAAGGCAGCCCCATGTAACGTATGTTAAAGTAATCCAGCTGGGATGTAACTAAGGCATGTGTCACCGAAGCTAGATCTGGCACTGAGACTGGCACACAAGCTTTAACTGTGTGAATGCACTCCTGGCTACAACTGAAAACTGAGCTTCCAGGCCCAGAGTTGAATTCAGGAGCACACCTAAGCTGCAAACGTGTACCTGCAATGGTATATAACCCCATCCAGCACAGGGGAATCCCTATTCTCTGATCTACATTTTTGATTCACCAGAAGCACCTCTATTTTGTCATGATTAAATTTCAGTTTATTCGTCTTCATCCAGTCCAGCAGGGATGATGTCAGTCTAACCTCTCTGGCAAGAGAGTTTGTTACTGATGACAGGCACTGGGTTAGGATCAAAAGAGGTTCCTTGGATGGTGGTGAAAAAGAATACAGTAATAGCTGAGCATTTTAGAAATAGAATTTACACATCCAAAGAAAGGGGGCAGGCAATAACCAAGGGAATGCAATTACATCAAATAGAAGAGTTGTAAGTACAGTTTTAAGTGTCTCACTGAGCAATGCTAGACATTTTTGGAGTGAAAAAAACCTTCATGGGGGGGGGGCAGAATTCTTACTTGAGACGCAATGCTCTCATTCTATCTCCCTGCCCCATGGCCACACCTGAGTCCAGCTTTAGCTTTAGCTGGACAGCCCTGGAAGAAAGTCATTTGCACCCCTGACCATACATTTCCTTTTTGGAATTGGGAAAGAATGAGGATACAATTGCCAACTGACCAGGAAAGATGAGTATGGTCTGCCAGTGTAGCCACTACGCTGGAACACTGCTAACTCCTAAGAACAGGAGTGGGAACTATATGGCCCTCCAGATGTTTTTGGAGTACATGTTCCAGCAGCACTAGCCAGTGATAATGGCCACCATTGCCAATGGTGAGGAATGTGGGGAGCTGCTGTTCAACTGACCTCTGGAAAATTGCATGTTTCTCACCCCACTTAAGAGTGGGGCGGGGTTCAAAAATGCCATAGGCCTTGTGAAATGTCTCTGACAGGTTGATGGTAGGGCACCATGCTATGATTAACATGCCCCCTGGCAGCTTGCCCCAAATTTCCCATTGTTCCAGGTGACTAGGCATCCCACCCCATTCCTGATTTATGGTAGTTACTGCTGCCATGCAGACCTGAAATTACGGAGTGATGTATTTTGTAGGAGAAAATGTAAATACTAGATGGGTGTTTGTTTTGAGGGAGCAGAAAGGGAGACAATTGTGCAAAAGCTGGCTTTAACAAAAGTCAGCTAACTCTCATAATTAGTTATTCACTAGGATATGAATCTCCTGGGGAATTGGGAGATGTGGAAAGGAGTTGAGCAAGGTGGCACATACATTGCTGGTTTTAATAGAGGAGAATGTTGGGGTTTTTTTTATGACATCTTAAATAAGATACCCAGACCTCTCTGCCTTTCCCAGGTGCAGTAATGTCATACCCTCCAACATTTCACAGATAAAAACCAGGACACATGAGACTAAGCAACTTCAGCATATAACCAAGGTAGCAAATCTTATTATTCAGGAAAAAAACATACAAGCAAGGAAACAAACAAACAAACAGCTTCATTTATATACCACTTCATACCACCTAAGCAGTGTCTAAGCAGTTTACAACTGTAAGCTACTTGCCCCCAACAATCTGGGTACTCATTTTAGCGACCTCAAAAGGATGCAAGCCTGAGTCGAGCTTGAGCCCTTTTGCTAGTCTTGAACTCGCCACCTTATGGTTTTGAGTGAGTGGCTGCAGTAGAGGCATTGAACCACTGCACCACCAGGGCTCCTGGTGTTTGCTTTTGTCTGAGCCAACTGGGAAGAACAAAATTCCATCATTTCCTTTCTCCCCAGCTGTGTTAACTGATCATAAACTATTTTTGCACTTTGGACTTAGTTTGCCACAGTTAACTTAAGTTGAGGACAAACGGGGAGAGTGGAAGGTGGTGAGAGAAACTGGGATATTTTGAAAGCACCTGAAAAAGTTGAATGACAGATAATTAATTGGGACTGTCTCTGCAAAATCAGAATAATCTCAGTGCCAAGGACAGTTGTGTGTGACCACACAACCCTAGTTTAAATGTTTTTGTGAATACTCTCCATCACCACCACTATTGAGAGACCCTAAAGTGGTATATATTCTATTATATATCTGCTACCACTTTAGGGTCTCTCAATAGTGGTGGTGATGCAGAGTTTTCACAAAAACATTTAAACTAGGGTTGTGTGGTCACACACAACTGTCCTTGGCACTGAGATTTCAGGGTCAAAACCTGATATCTAGGTACAGCAACTTGTGTTGTCACAGGAGTTAGGCCTTGTGATATTACAAGAAAAAGCCCCTAGTGATGTCAGTAAGCAGAATATATTAACCATCAAATATGACTGCACACAATATATCATTCAACTAAAACCAATACAGAGAGAGAGAGAGAGAGACTTTCCAGACAGTGCTCTTACCCTAGATTTCTTCCCCTAGTTATAAGAGATAGAGAAGACGTCCAGGTGCTGAAAGTCAGAAACCCTAATTTAAACTGAATTATTCAGCTTTTAAAAACAATATAGCTGCTTAATTTTGTTCACACACTGTAACGAAAAGGAACTGAAGCAGAGTCAAACAGAATGCATAGTTTTTTGTGGAGCTTTCGGGCTTCGCTGAAGATGCCAGCCACAGATGCTGGCGAAACGTCAGAAAGGAACTCTTCTAGAACATGGCCACATAGCCCGAAAGCTCCACAAAAAACTATGGATGCCGGCCATGAAAGCCTTCGACTCTAAACAGAATGCACTTTATCACCCTATTTGTTCAATTTATACACAGAAAATATAATGAAAAGTTGGCTTAGATTCAGGGTAACGAATATCAACCACCTAAGATATGCAGATGACATCATAGTACTAGCAGCAAAGAACAAAGCCTTGGAGCAACTACAAAGGAAGGGCAAAGAAGAAAGTGCAAAGGAAGGTTTAATGTGGAACTAAAATAACAGCAGGTTCAGCACCTTGGAAAGCTCCCTTGAAGTTCAGATCCATCCCTACAGCAGCAGGTCCATTACCCCTTCCCATGGGATCTACCAGCCATGACTATTCAGACACCCATATTGCAAATGGGAGTGCCATTTAGCCACTCCGCCTGCAGACCTCAGTAGGAATGGCCTGCCTATCTTCAGCTCGGTTCTGCCCAAGACAGAGGAAGATGTCACATTCCCTATGGCAAAAACAAACAGACCTTAAGCGTGCTAGACCTACTTTTGTTGTTGTTGTTGTTCTAGTTTTATATTGAAGGCTGAGGTCCTCCAGATGCAAGATAGTAGCTAGACAGGCAGGAGGCAGGGTAAAGGGCATTCCCTTCACATTAAGGAACAGGGTACTTCTGAGCACATGCACAGCTCAGGAATTGCTTCAGTAAAAGGGCTTCAGTAAAAGGGTGTAGTGGTTTGAGTGTTGAACTATGACTCTGGAGACCAGACCTTGGGCAAGTCACATACTCTCAGCTCTGGAAAAACCCTGTGATAGGGTAGTCTTAGGGTCCCCATAAATCGGAAACAACTTGAAAGCACATAACAGCAAACCAGAACTGAGTTTGTCATTTGATTGAACACAAACACACTCTTTGTCTTAAACTTTCCGTATTTTGGCAGCTCAGTTGAAGAGGTGACCCTACATTCATTACTGTTGTTAAGCAACTGTGAGTCAGACCCTTTGCTGATCTACTTCAAATTACCATGAGATCTACCAGAGATTAGATCTGTCTTCTGCTAACTCTTGATCTAAGACAGGAGGCAAAGCAGAGGCACTTCAGAAAGGTACAGCAGGCCCTGTTTTTAGAAGAGAGAACTGTATGTTTGGCTACATGTCATTGAACTGCAACTCCCAGAAGCACCAGCCAGCATAGTCAGAGGAATACTGGGAGATGCAGTTCAATAATATCTGGACAGCCACTCAAATTACTGCTTTGTCCTATTGTATCAGAGGCAAACATAATATTTGCTACTAATTTTATAAGTACTTTTATACTGACTGGTGCACAGGGCTAGAGAGAGAGAGAGAGAGAGAGAGAGAGAGACCAGCATATATCAGCCAGTAGGAATAAGGTACATTTAAAGAGCTTGGAAAAATAAAAAAAGATTTTAGTGCCCAAGAATGACAAAGTAGGAATCTGATGAACCTTTAACAATAAAGGTACCACCTGTGAAAAGGCCATCTTGGATAACCACCACTCTGACCTCAGATGGTGGGGGCATCCTCAGTTAGTTAAGGTATGTATGGATACATATAGTGATGGGTGTGCCTTCAAGCATCCTGGAAGGCAGCATTTCACAATGCAAAAAAACAGATCATGCAACCCGGGATCATTAAAGTGTTATCGTGGGAGAAAGTGTGATAAGAACTTATGCCAAAACAGCACGCTCCCTTTCTTAAACTAGCATGGTAGTGGCAGGACAGTAGGCTGGTGAGATAAAGTCCCTAGTGGGCTAATAGGGTTGGCACATGGCCTCTAGTCATAAGGAAATCCCAAAGTACTAGAAATGGTTAACTGAGGGCAATCCTTAAAAGGAAAAATAAAGGGTTCGAATCAGGCACATTCATGGCAATCAGAGATTCTTGAGGAATCTGTGGCTTCCAAGCAAACATACAGTTTCTTTGCTCAGTTTCTCTTGTTGCGAAGCTGCAGAGGTTCAAGTGTAAACAATTCCCCCCTGCCCCCCTTCCCCAAACTGTGTTCCCAACTTACATTCCCAGTGGCAGTTTCTTAACAAATTGTGCAACATCCTGGATTCCATAGACCACAGACTCTGAGGGGCTGCAAAGGGGGAGATCCAGTGGGTTGAAGGAACAAAGGAAATCAGAATTTCAGCCTAGGCAAGGCAGCAGGGACTAATAGAAGAGAATGGGAGTGGCCCAGGGTGGTTTCATCCAGAATGTCTTGTGTTATCATCTGTAGGTGCCCACTTTTTCTTTTTCTTTTTTAAAGCAAGTATTCCACTGCCTTTCAAGCAGAAATGTATATGATTTTTAAAAAATCTGTCTTAATGTACAGAGATACAGCCAAGGACATAGTTATGGTGGATCATAATGAGAGTTTTTTGTGGGTTTTTCGGGCTATGTGGCCATGTTCTAGAAGAGTTTGCTTCTGATGTTTTGCCAGCATCTGTAGCTGGCATCTTCAGAGATCTTCATTCACATTCTCTAAAAATGCCAGCCACAGATGCTGGTGAAATGTCAGAAACAAACTCTTCTAGAATATGCCCACATAGCCCCAAAAAAACCCCACAAAAACTATGGATGCCAGCCATGAAAGCCTTCAAGTTCGTATAATGACAGTATTTATCATCCAAATAAGAATTCTGCTCCCTGGTAAAAATTTTCAATCAGTTCTAACATTGCAGTAAATTAAAACTTCAACTGAGCATTTAGAAATACAGTTTAGACATAGGAGTTTATCAGACGGGAGGAATTTCTCTCTATTTCGAATGGAGCCAATTCGAATTCATGTGAATTCGCTAGTTTAGCGAATTCACGTGAAATCCCATTGCGTTCAGAAGGCATTTGGAATGACTTCGTATTAGCCGAAAATAACCCCCCATTGCCCGAAATTGCATGAGATGCTTTAATTCGCAATAACGTAAAACCCCGTGATTGCATTCGAATTGACTTCCCTTTTGCCTGAAATTGCATGAGATGATTTAATACGCAATAACGTGAAACCCCATGATTGCGTTCGGATTGCCATTAGATTATACTTCCAATTTCCGTGGTCTGATAAACTCCATACAAACAAAAGAAGCAGGCAGTCACCAAGGAAATAAGAGAATAGCAAATACAGTTGCCCCTCTGTTTGTGTGGATTTCAGGTCCACACCCTCACTTACTTACGAGGAGCAAACCGAGAGGGTTAAAATCGGGCAGGAGCCGAAGGCGCATGCCCACAGCTGCTCATGGGCACGCACCCCCATTCAAGCTTATAGGGCTTGAATACGTGCACGTTTTCCATTTTCACAGGGGGGTCTGGAATAGATCCTCCACGAAAATGGAGGGCTGACTGTAGAAGAATTATAGATGTGAATGGTTTTCAGTGTCCCACTCTCTACAATTTGAGAACTAAAGGAAAATTTCATGGGGAGGGATTCTTATTTAAGAGCGGCAATACCCTCACCTACTTCCCTACCTCCCTGGAGTTACACTACTGGACAAAGCCAAACTATTTCACTACTTCAGTTTCTGCCTGCCACGGGGCTGTTTTTGCCCAAAGAACCCTGTTAAACATATGGCAAAGTTAATTTTCTGGATGAAGTTGAAAGCAGCTAAATATAAGCTAGAATGCCTTGCTGGTTGATTTCTTTTTCTTTTCTTTTTTAAAAATATTGCCACATCTAGAACAAGAATGAACACAAGAGGAGTAAAGTTCAGTATTGGGCACTTGGATTACTTCCAGATGACAGCTTCTAGCACTACCAATGGACAGGCATTGTGCAATTATTCCATCTGTATCCGCTCTTTAATTGATTTTTGTATGGGATGTGCTTCTAGATGTGGCTTTTATTGTGTAACCATCCTGCCTGAGACACAGATTTTGCTATGTGTGTCGGCTCCCACTTAAAAGCTCCTATGTTTTTCCACTACTGTATTTTGTTAGTACAAAAATATATAATTCAGGAAAGGGGGACAGATTAGTTTCACAGTGTCATTTGATTGGGTTCCCAACATTTAGTCCTCCAGATATTTTGGACTTCAATGTCCATATGTATGTCCCAGCCCCCATGGCCGAGATTCAGGGATACTGGGAGATGAAGGACCAGTTGGAAATCAAAAAGTTTAGAACCACTAAGGGTTATGAAAAGGATATAAGAAGGGCAGGAAAACATGAGAGGTTTACAGGTGGAAGACGATGGGTGCTTCTAGATGGACAGTTCTTAGTGCTGCTCATCAGAAAGCATTATGCTGCCGATCCTGGACCCAGATGCAGCTGCCAATAACATCAGTTAGGACATTATCATACAAGGCTTTTATGCCACAATTAAAATTGGAGAATAGCGCCTTTGAAAATACTTATCACAGGACATTATCTCTGTCTCATTGCTGCTGTAGCTGTGAAGCACTGTTAGAGTGTCCCTTTTCATTGACAGGGAAACCCCATCAATAACCTCCCAATCATGCTGCTTTTCCATTATTCTATAGGTGACAAATGTCCTTTCTGCATAGGATGAATAGATGTCCCCCTGCACAGGGGATGAAGTACTGCAAAATGTAGAACATTTTTTTTCAAAATGTAGGACATTACAAAATAAAAGCTAAAAACATTTGTATAAATATAAATTTATACTTCTTAATTATGCTCAAAATAGATGACATTTTGGAATTCCTCCTGGACAGAAGGTTAAAATGTAGGACATATCCTGGAAAAGGAAGATGTCTGGTCACCCCATTTCTGTGGCAATTTCAATTAGTACAGTAGTCATGTGGTGTCAGTGTCTCCCGCTCACCCCATCCCCAGCTCTCACTATTCCCATGTACACTCTTTTCCTTCCACCACCACCACCACCTTTTCCCCTCTTTCTTTTCTTTTTTAATTAAATCACTCTGGAATGGCATTAAACAAAAATAAAAACACCAGAAGGCAGGCTGGGTAGGGTATAGGGCAGAAAGGCAGTGTTAAGGAGGAGTGCGGAAAGGAGCACTAGAGACCTTTGAGGGCAAAAACAGCACCTCTGCTGTTGCAGAGATGTGCAATAATTGAATGCTCCCAAACCATTTTAGTAACACAATTGTAACAAGACCAAGGCTTGTGTGATAATGTCCTTAAATATTAAAAGCCTTGTAGCAAAGGATTCTTGGACTCCTATTGAGACACTGAGTTTGGTGTGTGGGTAAGGACAGCCCAGGACGAATTGCTCCCTGCAGTGAAGGACGCGATGGCTCCCTCTAGCTCTGATCATATAACAGAAGGTGCAACAGAAGATTGGCAGCTGCATCTTGGTCAAGGACCAGCAGTGGAATAACGTCCTCTGCCAAACTTGAGTCAGCAATCTAGTTTGGGTGAGTGTGTGCTAAGGATAAGTTCCATCGTGTATGCAGATCTGTCCTCGAACTGAAAGGAACAGGTGGAGAATCAATGAAACCAAGCAGGAGGCTGTCCCTGCCGACTCTCCAGCAGCTGCTGCCTGAGGCAGTCACCTCAGTCTGCCTAATGGTAGGGCTGGCTTTGTGTAGAGCAGGCCTGGGAATCAACAGGCCTGGAGTCTCTCAGGAAGTTCAGTGAGGTAGAATGAAGACACTTTAGAAGCCAAGATGGATGGGATTCCATTTCCAAATTTAGAAGCAGAGGGAGGCCAGTTAGAGTAGAGGTGTTGGCGGAAAGCCAGGACTCCTGGGTTCTCTCGGGAGGATAATGAACTCCTCTGGGTTAGAGCAAGGTTACCAGCCTAGAGTCTGAGGTTCCATGCCCAGCTACAGGAGACGAGTGATGGATTAAAAAAGGTGGTGGGGCAGAAGATAGATTTCTGGGGGGGGCAGAGCTCCTGGCTTCTCATGGTTTCTTTTAGAGAAGAATATGATCTACTCTCTGAACCAGTGTTGGTAGATGTGAAGTCAGAAACATGGACTCATAGCTTCTGCCCCTGTTCTCTGCCATCCTTGCTCCTATGTAACACATCATCACCATATTTTGCAATGGGGGGAGGAAAAAACCCACCACCCCATTTCTTTCAAAGGGTGGTTGCAGTTGGATGCTCCCTCCCTCATAAATGTCCCTTACATTTGTAGGTTGCCCTTTGCTTACTTGCCCTGAACTCTCCCTGGAGAGAAGGGTGGTGATGTGGTGTGTCAATTGCGTTGTGTACGTGTGTGGGATGATCTCAGCCTGACTGGGGGCTTATCAGGGCCAGACGGAGCTTGCACTTGGGGAAGGGGCCGCCCAGACACTGCTTATTTGCAGAGGATAAAGTGTACTGTACAAGGACAACGTCACAGAGGCATGAAGAACCTTTTTCCTTCCCTCTTTTCTTCCTCTCCCCCTGCCGGCTGCAACTTGCCGCATCCACACCATGCTGGCTTCCAGCCCACAACACCCACCCACCCCCAGCTCCAGACAGAACAGCAACCCTGAGCTTACATGAACTCTGAATCCCCAAGGAAAATCCATCCTTCCACCAACCTCAGCTATCCCATGGGTCAAAAGAACACTGGTGGCAGAAGTTCAGTTTGAGTTGGAGGAAACTAATACTACCGTGTTTCCCCGAAAATAATACAGTGTCTTATATTACTTTTTGCTCCCAAACATGTGCCAAGTCTTATTTTCAGGGGATGTCTTATTTTTCCACGAAGAAGAATTCACATTTATTGTTGAACAAAAAAATTGAACATTTATTATACACTATATATTTATATAAAAAAACTTTGCTAGGTCTTACTTTTGGGGGAGGTCTTATATTTAGCAATTCAGAAAAACCTCTACTAGGTCTTATTTTCTGAGGATGTCTTATTTTCAGGGAAACAGAGTATATGAGGTGCCTATATCCCCCTTATATAGGCCTGCATGTAAAGATAAAGTCTCAACATTTCGCTCTAGCAAGTCTCTCTGAAACAAGAACAATTTAGGTAGGAACCTTAAATTGAATACCACTGAACTCATCTCCATTCCACCAGGAACTCTTTTGTTTTCTTTCTCTTTTTTTCAAAGCAATCTAAACATAAATTGAGAGCCACCATGATCTAGTGGTTTAACTGTTGGGCTACAACTCTGGAGGCTAGGGTTCAAATGTCCACTTGGCTGTGGAAACCTACTCGGGAACCTTGGGCAAACCACACTCTCTCACCCTCATCTTGAACAAATTTTGCCAAGAAACCCCCATGATAGATTCACCTTAAGGTTGCTAAAAATCAGAAATGAATTTAAGGCACACAGCCAAAACAAAGCATAAATTAGGGCCTAAATATCCTAAAGGTATTAGATCTTATCTAATATTGGAAACTAAGCAGGATCAGCCCTAATTAGCACTTGGATGGGAGACTGCCAATTAATACCAGGTGCTGCATGCTATATCTCAGAGGAAGGAAGTGGCAAAAACACCTCTGAGTCTTCCTCGCCTAAGAAAACCCTATGAAATATATGGGGTCACCATAAGTTGACAAGGAACTTGAATGCATATCCAAACACAGGCCTAAGTTCGGTCTGGAAACCTTGCCCTATGAAGAATGCCTTAGGGAGCTGGGGATGTTTAGCCTGGAGAAGAGAAGGTTAAGAGGTGATATGATAGCCCTGTTTAAATATTTAAAGGGATGTCATATTGAGGAGGGAGCAAGCTTGTTTTCTGCTGCTGCAGAGACTAGAACGCGAAACAATGGATGCAAACTGCAGGAAAAGAGATTCCACCTCAACATTAGGAGGAACTTCCTGACAGTAAGGGCTGTTCGACAGTGGAACACACTCCCTCGGAGTCTCCTTCCTTAGGGGTCTTTAAGCAGAGGCTGGATGGCCATCTGTCAGGGATGCTTTGACTTGGAGTTCCTGCATGGCAGGGGGTTGGACTGGATGGCCCTTGTGGTCTCTTCCAACTCTATGATTCTATGATTCTATGAGCGCATGCAAGTAATAAGAAGTATGTTTGTAATAAGTAGTCTGTAGAAGGATGCAGTGACTCTGTCCGTGTGCAGTGGGCCATTTGAAAAATAATCTCAGATTTTACAGAATTTCTGTAATAATACAGAAATAACGATGAAATAGCTATGATAGGGAATCTTTCCTCTGTTCCCGATTTATATCATCCTGTCTTTATACTCCAGAAGGATGCTATTTTGGGATGGGTTTCTGTGCTATTGAACATTAATCTTGTTCTTGGTTTAGGAATGTCCAGCCATAAAGAAACAGAATGGAAAAGATAATAGGGAAGGATTTAGACACAGTTTAGCCTGTTTTCAACTCTGTATATGAAATAGCAAGAGATGATGAATGATAATAAAGAGGGGAATAATAAGGAGACAAAGGCTTTGAATGCAGTTTAGCCCTAGAAATTAGTTTCAACCCAATATACAATAATAACCAATATCCAAAGTATAGCAATGCTTTTATTGCGCCAACTAAACATGCACAAAACACATCATACAAGTATTTGAAGCTCCATGGGCTTCTTCATCAGGCAAAGGTGTTAAAAATCATACAGGAGAAATCTTGATTTGGTAAAGTCAAATACAGTATTGGGAGAAAATGTTCATTTCAGAGGAGCATTGTTTCTTATTTCCCTGTTTGAAAATTAAAATTAAAATTTCCTGAATTACGATCTTAGATTAGTTATGTCATGTACAGCAATGTTAGAAATAGTGATAACCTGCGGGGGGGGGGGGGGAGGGACTAGAGAACCTATAAATACAGAATGGGATAAACAGGATACAGGCCATAGCTTTGTCAGAGAAATTAACTTATAAAGTTAGGTTAGCAAGAGTAAGTATAAAAGAAGACTTATTTGACAATATATAGAAGCCATTTGTAAGTTTTATGTGTCAAGGAAATGCTGGATTTAAACCTCCTAATGAACAGTGAATTTTTGGATTAATAACTGCTGAACGTCATAAAAAGCATTAATAATGTATATTGGTATAGAAGGGAAATGGTAATGGTAATGGATTGTCAGGAAAGCAGTTTCTTTCTGTATTATAATTTGGGGAAAAGGAAAGGGGGGATAATACAGGAGGAAGAAAACAATGAGACCTTAATTTTACAAGATGTTGTTTTTATTGTTGTTAGTTAAGATGGTTTGGAGGGATATCCACGTAGGCAGAGACCACTCCTCTCTTTAACCATGTGGGCTCTGCAGTAAAAATTAGACTCATTTTGCTACAGATAAAGTAACTTACCTTGAGATCCAGGCTGTTTCTGTCTTGGATGAGACTACTCTCATTGTTGAACATTTAAATCCAGTGTTCTCTACAACTCTGGAGATCAGGGTTCAATTACCTGCTTGGCCATGGAAACCCACCGGGCGACCATGGGTGAGTCGCACACTGGCTGCATCCACACTGCAGAAATAATCCACTTTGACACCACTTTAACTGCCATGACTCATTCTGGGAGTTGGTATTTTGTGAAATATATAGCCTTCTCTGTCAGAGAGCTCTGGTGCCACAACAAACTAAAATTCCCAGAATTCTATAGCATTGAGCCATCGTAAAGTGGTGTCAAACTGGATTATTTCTGCAGTGTGGTTGCAGCCTCTCTCAGAAATGATAGGATCACCTTAGGGTCGCCATAAGTTGGAAACAACTTGAAGGCACACAACAACAACAAACCAAAATGGAAATCATAACGAAAGTACCTATTTTTTCTATGTTATTTCTGCCTCTATTACCAAAGTTTCTGTTAAACAAGTCATGCTCACATGATCTTAGGGACCGTTCATACTACCATATACCCTTATTTGTACCCTGGATTAAAAATGGGGTGTTCATACTAGCGTCAGTTTATTCATATGTGAATTGGTGATCTGGTTCTACCCAGGGCAAATGGGCTAGTGGGAACAGGGCCTTAGTTAACTCAGGTATACCTGTACTCTGCTGGTGTTTGCTGGAAGCTTCCAAAATCCACCATGGATCATAACAAATTTAGCTTGTGCTCTGGACCCATTATCTTTCTCCTGAGCTTTCCATTTATGGGCTACCCTGTAGAGCTGATTTAGGAATTGTGTGGCTCTCCAGGTATTGGATGCAACTCCTAGTGGCCCTAAGCAGCATAGTCAATGGAGTTTATCACACAAGGGAAATCCCGTGCAGAATCGGGGGTTTAAATCAGGGGGGGGGGGGGGAATGCAAAAGTGGATTGATTTTTACACGACGTCGTTGTTAAAATGGTGTTAACCTGAACAGAGAGTAGATGGAACATAGAAAAAAGCCGGTCCTTTTTACTTTCAGAAAATTTCAAAAGTAAAAAGGAGTGGCTTTTTTCTACTTTCCATTTGGATTAACACCAGTTTAACAACAATGTGTGTGAAAACCAACCTGCTTTTGCAGGTTTTTCCCCCAGCTTTTAAATCCCGTTTTTGCATGGGATTTCCCCCATGTGATAAACTCCTCTGGTGAGGAATATTGGGAGCTTCACTCCAATAACTGGAGGGTTATACAGCTGCCACCCTGCTATGTATAAAGAGCTTTGAAGAACAAGTTGGTTCCCACAGTGGCTCTGGCTAGTCGTAAACCATTATTTATGAATGGGGCTTATGTATTGATACCCTATGATACTGAACATGTGCAATATAATGAGAGACATTTTGACTGAAGCGTGGAGAATCATGGGTGACCCAGTACCCAAGAAAGACTAGCAAAATGCTCCCAAAGTCAAAGAGACGTAGCACCCTAGACCAGCCAAATTGTATCAATGCAGACAATTCTCACAAATGCCTCCTTGCAGAAAAATACAACCATCTTTAATTGTATACCATTAATTGAATAACAAACAGTTTGATCTTTTTCCTAACAACCCATACCAGCTGCCAGGGGCAGCTGCCTCAGTTTGCCTAATTGCAGAGCCACCAGGAGAAGAAGAAGAGGAGAAAAGCATAGGAAGGGCAATAGGGACAGGAAGATAAGAAATCGGGAAGAAAGTCCACTCAGATTGTGCATTGAGGAACAGGAGAGTTCATGTTGTTTTCAGAGTTTAGGGCCCAATGTCACAGTGGCCTAATATAAATGGCAGTACTTTGAACCAAGCACAGAAGATATTTGGAATCCATCCAGCTGGAGAAGAACTAGGAGGAGCTACTTCATCTCAGCTCTTATCTGGCCTCTTCTTTGCAGACCAAGGATTCCACCTTCTAATGTTTTGGGGCACATACATCACTCACCCTTAAAACAGAGCACACTCCTCCCTGTAGCAAGTATACCCTCTGTAATCAAGTATACATTCAGTGGATATTTATATATTCAATATATATACTTATGTGTTTATTTATCCTACATTTGCCCAACAGAACTCCCAAAGTGATGTACAGTGAAACAGATTAAAATATGTTTTAAAAATTATATTGCTGTTGTTGTTTCATTGCTGTGCCACCTTTATCCCAGAAAGGGGCCCAAAGCAACTTACAGATAAAATTGCTTTAAATTTTTTATTTTACAATTAATATACATACAATATATATATATATATATAATCTAACTAAAAATAGTAACAAATGATATAAAACATACAAAAGTTTTAAAAAGCAGATTAAAAAACATTTTAAAAGAGAATTTTAAAACCGTTCTTTGAATACAGATTTAAAGCAATTTGTAAAGGCTAATTTTACAACTGGTTTTAAAGACTAGAGGGCTTTTGGACAATTATCATTTTGACTACCCACCAGAGGTTCAACAAGAACAAAGCCAAGCTGACCACCCTTGGGACATAATTCTGAAGTCAAAGACCAGATAGCGGCAGGGTTGGTCAAAGATTTTTTTTTCTACATGTGACAACGAATAAGATGGTGCCGTCTCCCAGTCCCCCTACAGAAATTGACTAGCATCACATATAAGGTAGCAAACTAGTTTAGGAAATCCAGGATGGGTTATATGACACATACATCTCTGCCTTTTGATGGGGTAGAGGAATAGGCAGTTCTTAAGGGATAGCTAGGAGACTGCCACACTCTTCCCCCAGAACATACAGGCTGAGATGGCTGCCTCACACACCTAATGATAGTGCTAGCCATGAGTGGGGGACAGTGTTTTTAAGATAATCCAGAAAGAGCTGAATTGCTGGCATAGTGAATAAGGAGCTGCTGTCTGATTCCCAGGGCTCCTGTGGTCCCTGACATAAATATATGCAACTATAAGCCTCCTGTTGGCTGATGGCAATCCCATGAATCTCGTAGGGTTTTCTTAGGCAAGGAATACTCAGAGGTAGTTTTGCCAGTTCCTTCCTCTGAAATATAGCCTATACACCTGGTGTTCATTGGAAAAAATACTTTGTAGGAAATGAGTGTAACTCTCTGATAGAGCACATATTTGGCATGCAGAACACCCCGGGTTCTTGGAAAGCTATGGTGAGTGGGGGTAGAAGCGCTGGACTAGATAGACAAATGGTCTGACTGTATCAGATGGTTTCATTAATGTACACGACAGAATGCAGGTCTGCCTAAAATCTTGGAAGGAGAGAGGAGTTTGGGTGAATTTGTGGACTTACACAGTTCCTACTTTGGAGGCCTGGAGTATTTTCTGCTTTTGCATTGTTTATTTTACTAGAGCTTTGGAAGAAAAGATTTCTGGCCTGTATTGCTGCAAAGATTGATTAACTCAGTGAGCCCCAAACTTTTTTTGCTACTGCCCCCCCTCCCCGACTTTAATTTTGGCTGACAATCCTAGTACCACCACCACCCATGTGTATTTCTAGATATTAGGTCTACTGTTCTACTGCAAATTCAAAGCAACCAATCTCAGTCACTATTCCCTTTACAGCAGTCACCCTGGGAACAGCAACTAAACAGCTGGTTGAACAGCAACTGAGAAGCCTCTCGCCTATGCCACCCCTTCAGCAAAGGCCAGTGTGGGCAAGAGACCTCTTGGTCACTGCTCAGCCAGCTGCTTGGTTGCTGCTCCCAAGGTGCAAAAGGAGAAGTGTCTCCCTGGTGAGGAACGACTCTCAATCCTTCTTCACTGGGACAGAAAGGGGCACAGCCAGTGTGTGTGTGTGTAGGGGATTTACAGAAGCCACATGCTCTGGACTGGAGACTGATGTGAATGGAGAAAGAGAGAGATTTTAACTGCAGGAGCCACTCCATGGTGAAGGACTCTGACCAAGAATAGCCCCCAGATACTCCTCCCTTTCCTTCACTAGAGACGTGTCTTTCCCACACAACTTCAAGTCTTCCCCACATAACACAAACATTGCTTCTTCTACTACCTCTTCTCTCTGCCTGTCTGGTGAAAGGAAACAGGAGCAGCAGTATAGATCCAACTTGCCAGCCAAGTCCCAGCAAAACTCACAAAGTTTCAACGAGAAGTTTAACCAAACTTGAAAGCTCCTGTTTGCCAACACTTCTCCTCCACTGGCATGTGCTCTAATCCCTTGCTCCAGGCAGACAGTGTCCCAAAACGGTGTCGCTCCAAGCCATAGAAGTGATGTCCTGTGCCCAAGTCTCACAAAAATTTCCCGATCACTACTGTCACCACCAATGAAAGATGCAGCTAAGACAGTGAGCTCCTCCAGGCAGGCAAAGAGCAGGAAACACCACTATACAAAATTATCAGCGAGGGCCCTGAAAAGAAGCTTCATGCAATCCTCATCCCCACCATAGTCCTAAAGGCCCTTGTCTTCCTCGCACACCAATACTTTGACTGAAGCCCTCCCCCGCTGCCCTCTTTTTCCTTGCTGCCCCCCTTTTCTCCTCACTGTCCCCCTGAATCTTTCCACAACCCCCTGGGGAGGCAGACCAACCACTTTGGGAAATCACTGGATTACCTGATGAAATCTTGAATCCACCCCCTTTAGGTTCCCAGCATGGCATACAAAAAACAAATGAAAATAAAATTCCAAAATATATAAAATATATACATGGAAATGTTTTCTTGGCATAATTTATGCAAATCACAGAATTCATTTTTTCTTTCAGCAGATATTCCAAGTTTCCAACCTTCTGGAAAAGGGGGGGTGGGGAGGAGGGGTAACCTCACTATGCTGGCAATAGGAACTGATTGCTATGAAACCTTGCATTTCATTTGTGGAGAGGGATTCCCCTTTATATTTTCATGTGAACCTTTGGGGGACCAAGGAAACTAGGGTTTTACAACATCTGTTTCTCACAAACAAGGAGACTGTGACTGTGACAGCTGCATTTGGAGATCATCATCTTCCCCAGAGCAGCCTCAAAGAGGCTGGTCCCTAATCCTAGCTTTGCTGCTGGAGCATGTTTTTATGTGCCACTGATTTATGCGCAGCCGCCCACTTGACTGCATGGACAGAGACGTCTCTGGGAGCTCCAGCATGCTTGTGTGCATGGATCAGCAAAGTTCATAGTCGTATCAGCTTGTACAATTCAAGGGCATTTGAGTGCTTTTATGTATGTTTATGGTCATACCATATGAGTCTTCCCCTTCTGCACATCACTGCATTGCTGTGTGCACAAACAAAAAGCAGTGTTTCTTCTGTGGATCAAATCTAGGTACACATTAGCAGACAGGTTCATATGCTCTGTACATTTGCACATGTGGCCAATCTGTTTCAAAACATACACACACTTGCACAGCTGAACTGTGAATAAAATGTTTGCATCCTGGAGACACAGTAATGGATGATACAGTTCTTTTGTTGCAAAGGCTGGTTGAAATACGAATCCATTTTGAATTGATTTGGTGGAAAATATCTGTCAAATCAGGACAATTGGAGGATGTGGGTTCTGTAGAAATAATGTTCCCTATATTGCAAATATAGAGAACCAGTGTGATGTAGTATTTTGAGTGTTGGACTAGGGAATTTATCACACGTGAGGAATTTCTCCCAATTTCAAATTGAGCCAATTCGAATTCACGTAAATTCGTTAGTTTAGCGAATTTACGTGAATTCTAATTGTGTTCGGAATGCATTCAGAATGACTTCCCATTTCCCGAAAATGACTCCCATTGCCCGAAATTGTGTGAGATACTCTTATATGCATTAACGTAAAACCTATGATTGCGTTCGGAATGACTTCCCTTTTGCCCAAAATTGCGTGAGATACACTCATATACAATAACATGAAACCCTATGATTGTGTTCGGATTGCCATTGGATTATACCCCCAAATTCCGTCGTATGATAAACTCCTAGGAGTCTGAATTTGAATCCCCACTCAGCCATGGAAAGCCACTGGTTGACCTTCAGCATGTCACACTATCTCAGTCTCAGAAGAAGGCAAAGGCAAACTTCTTTGACCAAATCCTGCCATGGAAGCCCCTGCCATACTAACAGAAGAACATAAAGGCACAGAACAACAACAGCACCACCACCAACAAAAATATTCTTCCATCCTTTGAAATTTTAGGCCCCACCTCCTCGAGCAGAGGCCCCACTTACTTCTAAGGAGGGGCATCTCACCAACAGAAGTCTCTACATTATAGGGCCTATAAGCACCAGTGTCGTTTGAACAATGAACAAGACAATAAAGTGTGTATTGCTCTATAAGCATGGGTTAATTATTACAAAGCTTGCTGGATATTTTTCACTTCCAGCAGTGGCTCATCATTGTGGCTGATATTTCATCTCGGAATAAATTCACTAGGTTTGCAATAACACTGGGATCCTAGAACTAAAATGAGAAGCAAATAATACCAATATTCCCTCCTCCACATCAACTATTACTAGTGAAGACAAGAGGGATCCCATTTGATTTTGGAGCATATGCACAATTGCTGTCTCAGGATGAAGTGATCACTATCAATCCTGTATACATTTAGAGATACAGAGGGCAAGGTTTTCCAGGTCAAAAGATATCAGTTCTGACTAAGTTTGAAGTCCAGAACTCCTGGTTTTGCAAATTAAGCACTGAGAACCTCTTAACTGTAAAGTCAGCTCGATCCTGAAAGCTGAAAAAGCACTCCATACAGCAAGACAGATCTGGCCCAAGAAATACTGGTGGTGAACCCTCCTTATTATTCCACAGAATGAATCGTGACATTTAAAGTGACATCAAGCTGCTATAGCGCTATAATGTAGATACACTATGGAGTGTATTATTTCTGAATAAGAAAGAATGTTCTTTGCTCCAAAAAGAAAAAGAAAAAAGAAAGTAAGAAAGAAAACATTGCACATTTAGGGAAGTCTGTAAAGACTGCTCTTCCTGGAATGCAAATTTTCCATGTGGCAGGAATTATTTTTATGTATAGAGGACTATTTATGTATGTATGCCCTTACTTGAAGTCTCAAACTGTATTGTCAGACATGTTCACCACCAGAGTGAGCACTGGAAATCTAAAATACGGTTGCTTTTCCCAGGAAGGCTAACTTGACACTTACTTTCTTATAATTTTGATGCTGGGCCTTTCATTTTTCCCAGGCATTTTACATCCAAATTGTGTGTTTAAAGTTGCTCTGCCATATGCTATTTTATATTTTGTAAGCATTTTAATAGCTTTTTAAAAAAAAAATGACATATTGTGCTATGTTTATTATACATATTGTGTAATGGTGCCCTATGAAAGTTAATTAAACATTGGAACAGAACTATTTTGAAATAAATGAACACTGGATTAAACTCTACTTTCTTGTTGTTTACCTTCAATTCATTTCCAGCTTATGGCAACCTTAAATGAGCAAGGCTATTGTGAGGTGTCCTTGGCCAGCTTTCTTCACAGGAGATTTTCCATGGCCTTCCGATGAGGCTGAGAGACGGTTTCTTGCCTAAAACCAGTTTTACTGTTTTATCACATTAGGGGGCAAACAGGATTTTAACTCTTGTTTAAATCCTGTTTGCTCCCTACTGTGAGGAGTTTATCACATGGGAGGAATTTCTCTCAATTGTGAATGGAGCCAATTCGCAATTACGTGAATTCACTAGTTTAGTGAATTTACGTGAAATCTGATTGCGTTCAGAGTGACTTCCCATTTCCCAAAAATGACCCTCCATTGCCCGAAATTACATGAGATACTCTAATACACAATTATGTGAAACCCCATGATTGCGTTCGGAATGACTTCCTAGTGCCTGAAATTGCGTGAGATACACTCATACGCAATTACGTGAAACCCCATGATTGCGTTCAGACTACCATTGCATTATACCCCCAAATTCTGTCGTATGATAAACTCCTGAGTGAGTTTCTATAGTTTCTATAGTTGCGTAGGGATTTAAACTCTAGTTTCTCACAATCCTCCTCCAATACTCAAGCCACTACACTATGTCCATTGGGCTTCTTCAAACAGGACAATTAAAGTATAAATTAATTATCTGGGGATGGGAAGAAGATGGATTTTTTGATACAATGAATTGTGAATATCTCAGGATTGGTTAAGAATTGTCTATCTAATATCCCTGCAGCACAAAGGAGCTTGGTTACTCTAAACCATGGACTCTTTCATACGAGGCTAAATTGGAAGTATAATTTAAGGTCAATTCGAATGCAATCATGGGTTTTACGTTATTGCGAATTAACTCTTCGCACGCAAATTCGGGCAAGAGGGAAGCCAATTCGAATGCAATCATGGGTTTTACGTTATTGCGAATTAAAGCTTCGCATGCAAATTCAGGTAGGAGGGGGTTATTTTTGGGTAATGGGAAGTAATTCCGAACGGAGCAGGGGTTCTTCCGAACGGAGCAGGGGTTCATGTAAATTCGCTAAACTAGCGAATTTACATGAATCCGCATCAGGCTCCATTCGAAGTTGGGAGAAATTCCTCCCGTTTGAAAGAGTCCCATGAGATGATAAAGAACTCATTTGATTCCCCCCAGGTTTTCCCTTGCTAGTTACCACCAATAGGTTGCTTTGTTTGGCATAGCTGCCAGTCGAGTAAGGGAAATGGACATGATAGTGGGAAATTTCATTGGCACCACTGATTCCCAGCCTCTTCTCCTTGGGAAGGTTGGCCATTCTCCAAAGAATCTAAATAACTAGTATGTTGCTGCTTGTAGCTACTACTGTTATGGTTGGCATAGATGTAACCTTGACAATCAAGGGGGAAAGAATTTGGTTACAAAATGATTATAACCATGTGGAATTGTTTTAGGGACAATGTTTTCAGATCTGGTGTACAGTGTCTCTGTAAGAGGACTGTAAGTAATATTTTCATATTGGCAAAGTCATGGCAAATTAAATTCTGATTGAAACACTCACATCCACTCTAGATGTGATCCAGGATCTCTAAATAGAAAAACAAAGCAAGAACAGCTATGCCCAATTTGGAGAAAATCTGGACTGCGTGTGTGTTAGGGTGGGTGCTGAACACTTCTTCTGCATCATTTTCCTAATTAAATTTAGGAAAGCTTAGGGAGGGACTTTGCAAAATAGTATGGAGGAAATATTAGCTCTGCCCCTCTTAGGCTGGTCCACTTTCCTATAGGTGCTATTTTTAATAAAGGATAAATTGTCTACAGACCTCCTGCATTACATCTAGTTTGGTCCTCTTTGGTCCTAAGAAAGCTGGAAAACATCAGCTTCAGTAGGAAACAAAAATGCCATTTTTTAACATCCAGCCCCACACCAACTACCTTCTGGTTACCAAAAAAAAAAAAATAGAAGAAGCAAAGATTGGCATTTGTTCCATCCTTTCTCTTCTGGGGATACAGTATAATGGTGGCAGAAAGGCCCATAATATCCAGCTGGCATTCCACAGCAGTTGATAATATGCTCCAAATGTCCAGGTTTGGCAGAGTCAATCCTTTGCTGTCCCACTTTCTCGGCTGCTTTTAAAATGTACCGGCTTCTTCTTTCTCCCCTTCCTGCTTTCCCTCTTTGCCCTCTGCTTAGGTCAGTTGCTGCAAACTGAGTTCAAAATGCAGAAGTATTAGGTACTCAATTAACTCAGCAGGAGGAAGAGCAGTGGAAGCTGGTAGAGTCTTGCCCTTCATAAAGTCAGCTCATAAATTCCAGGGTTTGTCTGTTTAAAATTATACAAAATTATAGTTTTGTGAGTTCTTCCTCAATAATAACTTTTGCCCTCTTGCTGTCTGATGACATCCATTTGACCACACACTAAAGTGGATCAGACTAACAAGTTCTCATCTGTTAAATGCTGGAAGGTACAGAGCTTATATATTTCAGAAACCTAGGAATTATATGGCAGCTGTATGCAGCTTTCTCAAAAGACTTGGCAATCTTGAGGCAAAGCTGGCCCTATCATTGAACAAAGTAAAGCAACCATTACAGGGGGGCAGTCTGTGGCCATTCTTCCAGTCTCTCCTGTCTATTCTGCTCCACAGAAAGACCTCAAAGCATATATGTGATCTCCACAAGCAATAGTGCTGCTGCAAGTATAGGTTCAGTATCCCTTATTCAAAATCTGAAATACTCCAAAATTTTCCACATGGGTGGCTGAGATAGTGACGCCTTTGCTTTGTTATAGTTCCATGTACAAACTTTGTTTCATGCACAAAATTATTAAAAAATATTATGTATAAAATTACCTTCAAGTTATATGTATAAGGTGTGTGTGTGTGAACTGCCTTTGACTCAGCCTCAGCTATGGACACGAAGCATAAATGAATCCAAAACATAAATGAATGTGTACAAAACATAAATGAATTTCATGTTTAGACTTAGGTGCCAGCTCTAAGATATTGCATTATGCATATGCAATATTCAGGTTTTTTTAAACAAAGAAGTTGACATCCAAAACTCTTCTAGCCCCAAGCATTTCAAATAAGGGATACTTACCAAATGGATTGTATTATCTTCTTTCTAGAATTGAAGTAATAGTCAGTTTCTGAATGTGGAATTGGGTGAGGGGGAGTCCTATTATGCCCTTTTCCTCGGGCAGGAAAATGTCCTGGGCCAAATCTTTCCTGAAGGTTGACTGTTTACATTATTAGTGCTATTCAAAGGAGTTTATCATACGACGGAATTTGGGGGTATAATCCAATGGCAATCCAAAAGCAATCATGGGGTTTCACCTAATTGCATAAGAGTGTATCTCACGCAATTTCGGGCAATGGGAAGTTATTCCGGATGCAATCATAGGTTTTATGTTAATGCATATTAAAGCATCACACACAATTTTGGGCAATGGGGGGTCATTTTCAGGAAATGGGAAGTCATTCTGAACGCATTCCGAACACAATTAGAATTCACGTAAATTCACTAAACTAGCGAATTTATGTGAAATCGAATTGGCTCAATTCGAAATTGGGAGAAATTCCTCCTGTGTGATAAACTCCAAAGTGATGGTCCTTGAGCCAGTCCTGGTCCATAGCAAATTTCCAGAAAAGAAAGAAAGAATTGTAATCAGTGGGCACAAATGTGATGCCATGCCCTGAAGGGAGATAATCCTGTGGGTCTCCTACATCAGATCTCTTGAGGAACACTGTGTTTAAACACAGCAATAGCCATGGCTTTTTGGAGGCATTCTGGAAATATCTCTGCGTGAGAGGGTTTTTAAAAATATTTCCTGTGTTTGAAGTACTTAATGTATGTGCTTGGATAACTTTTGGTCTGTCCAGTGTTTTTGTTGTTATGACTAACAGACATCATCACCATGGAGGTTAACTGTAACACCAGCCCCGAGACTGATAAGGAGCTAGTTGGGATTGATCTCAGCCTTTAAACAAGAAGCTGAGAGGAATGGTGTTGCAATATATGAAAATTTGTTTTTGAATATGCCTCAGAATGAACAACCATTAACTTATTGGCCCCTAGTTCCTTCTGTTTTAACTAGCACTCCCTCCTCTCACATGCAATTCCATCCCTGCAATGAAAGGTTCCCAAACTACCTTGAATGCTGCTGTCACTCTACAGAGTGCTATCCGGCCCTTCTGCAACAAGCAAGCAAGGGCATGACATCATCTTCATTCATCCTACACACGCGAAGAGCAAATTCATTCCCTGAATGCAGATCCTTATATAGTCAAAATAGCACCATCCATGCACGGAGGGAGAGCCCTAAAGTTTTCAGAAGTATGGAACATCTTGAGGAGACAGGGTGGGGGGTGAGGAGAGGACCTCAAATGGCCCAAAGAAGACCAAGCAGGAGATGTTGACCAACTTGCTAAGGGAAGCATTGGGGGGAAAAAGTGGGTGGAAGAGTGGGAACAGAATAGACTACAGTCAGTCCTCCTTATCCACTGATTTTTTTAATCCACTGATTCAAGCATCAACGGTTTGAAAATATTCCAAAAAAAGTGTAAATTCCAAACAGCAAACCTTTTATATCAGGGACACCATTTTGCTATTTAATGCAAAATTTGTATTTGATGGGACATGAGCATCCACAGATTTTGTTATCCACAGAGGGTCCTGGAACCAAACGCCAGTGGATAACATGAATCCACTCTATCTTGGACTAGGGGTACAGCTACACTGTAGAAGTAACACAGTTTGATACCACTTTAGGTGCTGTAGTTCCTTCTTATGGAATCATAGGATCTGTAGTCCTAAAAAGTCTTGAGCCTTCTTTGTCAAAGTGTCTGGTGCCTCACAAAATGACAAATCCCAAGATTCTGTAGGACAGAGCCCTGCCAGTTAAAGTGGTATCAGACTACATTATTACTGCAGTGTAGATGCACACTAGGGCAAGGCTAATAATAATAATAATAATAATAATAATAATAATTTTATTTATATCTCCCGCCTCTCTCTACGGATTGAGGCGGGCTTACGACATATTAAAATCCAATACAGTAAAATATCTAAAACAATATATTAACAATTAAAAACAATTACCACAGTCACATCAATAATCTGGGGAGTTCCTGGGTCAATGGGGGTTACATAAGGTCGGGTGGGTATGCCCGCCGGAAGAGATCCGTCTTTAGTGCTTTTTTGAATGCCTCCAATGTAGGCATCAGATGGATCTCCTCCGGCAGGTCGTTCCATAGTTTTGGAGCTACAGCTGAGAACGCTGAGCGAGACGTAGACTTTAGTCTCGTGTTTTTGAAATTTAACAGTTTTTTATCAGTTGTTCTTAGGGTGCGGGGCAGATTATGTGGGGAGAGACGTTCTCTCAAGTAACCTGGGCCCAAACCATATAGGGCTTTAAAGGTAACGACCAACACTTTGTATTGCGCCCGGAAGCAAATTGGAAGCCAGTGCAGAGATTTAAGAATGGGGGTAATATGCTCCATCCTTGAAGCCCCCGTCAGCAATCTGGCTGCTGCGTTTTGAATCAGCTGAAGCTTCCGAACTTGGTACAAAGGTAGCCCCATGTAGAGTGCGTTATAGAAATCTAATCGAGAGGTTATCAGTGCATGTACTACTGTTTCTAGGTCCTCCCTACCCAGGTATGGGCGTAGCTGGTGTATCAGCCGAAGCTGATACCAGGCACTCCTGGCAGTCGCCTCCACCTGTGATGTTAGTTGTAGAGACGAATCCAGGAGAACCCCCAGACTACGAACCTACAAATGGCTTGGTATCTTGGTTAAGGAACAACTCCAGGGGGCCCTTCAAGTTGCCTGTCAACTTATGAAGACCTCATGAATTTCATAGGATTTTCTTAGGCACAGGGGGACTCAAGCGGCATCTATATTGCAGAATTAATGCAATTTGACATTGTTTTAACTGCCATGGCTCAATGCTATTGAATTCTGGGATTTGTAATTTTGTGAGATATTTTGCCTTCTCTGCCTGAGAGCTCTGGCACCACAACAAGATACCAAGGAGTTTATCACATAGGAGGAATTTCTCCCAATTTCTAATGTAGCCAATTCGAATTCACGTAAATTTGCTGGTTTAGCGAATTTACGTGAATTCTATTTGCATTCGGAATGCATTCAGAATGACTTCCCATTTCCCGAAAATGCCCCCCCATTGCCTGAAATTGCGCGAGATACTTTAATACGCAATTACGTGAAACCCCATGATTGCGTTTGGAATGACTTCCCATTGCCCGAAATTTGCGTGAGATACTTTAATACGTAATAACGTGAAACCCCATGATTGCGTTCAGATTGCCATTGCATTATATCCCCCAAATTCCGTTGTATGATAAACTCCCAAAATTCCATAGGATGGAGCCATGACAGGTAATGCAGTGTCAAATGTTATTAATTCTGCAATGTGGCAGCAGCTTCGAGGTAGTTTTGCCAGTTCCTTTCCTTCAGCACCTGGTATATACCAATGTACAATTACATACATAATTTCTATATATGACTCTATTATCACTCTTACAAACTGCTTACAGAATTATTAAGGATTTCCTGCTGAATTTCCTATTGGAAAAGGTCCAGCTAATTTCCAAGTTAAGGTTGATCTCTCCACCATTCTGATTCTTATTAGGCTTATTAATTTTTCTAACTCTGCCATATTCCATAATTTCCATGACAGATTTTGCATTTGCTTGAATGTCAGGTACCTTTAATCTCACTGCTATTTCTACCTTTTGCAGTATTAAGCAGTCAGAACACTCTTAGCTACTGAGGCCTACATGCAGCAAGGCAGAAGCATAAAGCAATGTTTTCCAATTTCATATAGCTTGAATTGAAATTTGGAGACACACATCATTCTTACACCCAAAAAAGAGTTACTTTGTGTAAAAGACGGAGCCCACCCACATAATTCTCTATGACTTACTGTGTGAGTGGGGAAGAGTAAAGATTAACCAGAGTTCTTAGTCAATTAAAGAAATCTTAGTGCAATCCAATGTATATTTACTCAGAAATCCCACTATTTTCCTTGGAGCTTACTCCCAGGAAACTATGCAGAGCTCTGCAGCCTTAGATGATTTGTACCTGTTTTCATCAATTAACAGTACAGTCCTATAACACATAAATACACCCCTCCAGATGTAGTTGGAAAAATCACACCATTCCTCACTATTGGCTATTCTTGGTAAGGGTGCTGGGGGTTGCAGTCCAAAAACATCTGGAGGGTTGCATTCGCTCAATTCTACTGTAACATATTTACTCAGAAGTCAGTCCCACTGTATACAACAACTCTTACTGCTTAGTAAATTTGCATAGAATTACAGCCTAAACTGAAAAACCTATACATACTCATAAAATGGTTTGGGGGAGGAGGGAGTCTGCAATATCATAGAAGAATTGTTCCTTTTTGTGTGTGAAAGAGTAAGTCAGAGAAAGAGATAATTATTCAAATGATTTTAACTGTTCAGTTATGTAATATGTTTGTACAATGTTTAAATTATGGTTGTTCTACATTTAAATTGTTTAAACCGACATTTCTCATCCCTTTTACCCTAGAAAAACCTTTGAAATAATGTTCAGGTGTCCGTGAACACCTGCATAAAAATTATTGTATGTACAGCTAAAAAAAGGTTTTTTTCCAAATCATGATCTCTCATGGAACTCCTAGCAACCTCTTGCAGAATTCTAGAGTTCCCAGGCTAAGAAACCCTGGCTTATGCTAATTTTATTGCAAGCCATTCCAGCTCATATAATAAAATACTATATATTTTAATAATAAATTAATAAGAATATGTCTTCTAAAAGGCATCTGCCACTTACAGAGTGCTTTGCAAACTAGAGAAGGGGAACTTTTAAAAAAACTTTTATTAAAGTTACAAATTACAAACACAGAAACCATGCTATGTGATTTAAGAGGTAGATTTGTGTTTGTTAAAAGGACCTTTGGGACCTGAACAACCCATTGATCTGAACATGCAGCCCAAATTCAGGTTGAGAAGGGGAGTTTTTTAAAACGAGGACAATTACAACAGGTCTTCAGTGTGTGACAAAAGCTCACCTGTCTGTTTAACAAATTATCACAATTAATTCCTCCCGCCGCCATCCATTAGATATGCATCGGAGCCATTGTAACCATTTGCAGATTTTATAAATAATTGTTTCTCATAATGTTTTGAAAACAATTTTAAAAAATAAAGGTTGCCTGATTACATTTCTAGTTAATTTTAGACATGGCATTTCCCCTTCCACATGTACAAATGCAGAGCCTTGCTGGAACAGCCAAAAGGCTTACTTAGTCTAGCATCCTGTTTCATCTAGTGTTCAGCCTGATGCATCTGGGAAATCCACAAGCAGAATATATATGAAAGTCTCTTTCCTGCTGGTATTCCACAGCAACACATTGCCTCTGAATGTAGAGGTAGCGTGTATAGCCATCATTCATAGCTAATAGCCCTTGATAGCCTTATTCAATGTTTTTTAAAACATTTTTTTTAAAGATGGTACCTGCTTCTGGTGCCATTTTAGCTGATTAAAAGGGCTTCAGTTCATTAATCTGGTTCATCAACAAGACACTGCTGATCTAGAATTAGCATCTCAGAAAAACCCTTATGTTTCTGCATGAGTTTCTGTGTGGAGAGTACCCTCCCGACTGAAATGAGGCCAGCTCATGGCAGCAACTCATGTACAAATGCAACAGACAACCATCACTCTGTGTGGTGCATGTGTAAACACTTCTGTTGGGTTGCTGTATGGGGAGGTGTTAAATAAACCACCCCCTGCAAAGACGAGGCAGAACTATCCACAACTAGTAGAGGCAGATCAGAAAGACAGAGCTACAACTCTTGAAGGCGCCAACAACTCTTCCAGAGACCAATGAAGAAGTGGAGACTCTGCTGCCCTCCAGATGGCATTAATCTGTGATTCCTATCCTTCCATTGGCTGGGATAGCCAAGGCTGATGGAAAAACGGATCCCAACAACATCTGAAGGACCACAGATTTTGGTTATTTAACCCATATCCCACAGCTCTCTAACCACACCCTTATGGTACGTTGTTTGTGTTTGTTATCTGTTTCCTTTTACTAAAGCAGTGGTACTGGCACTCCAGAGATTTTGGGCTTTAGTTCCTAGAATTCCTGGCCATTGGCTAACTGGCCGAGGTTTCTGGGAGGTGAAGTTCAAAATACCTGGAGGATCAAAGCTTGAGAAGCACTGTGCTAGATTAATCCATACTGTTTGTTATTGGGCACAGCCTTCAACTATGGAAAAAAAATATTCATATTATAATTCCTCATAAATGCCCATTATTGCGGCTTATGGATTTGTTGATTTATTTTGCTTCGCTTTTAATATTCTGAATGACACTCTTCCCTTCACATTTGCTGGGGTTAGGGGCACAGGATCTTTGTTAATGTGGAAAAACCGTAAATAACAAAAACTATGTTTTTACCTGAGTGAACACCTCTCTAGGAATCTTCAGGTCCTCCAGTGGAACTCTGTGATCAACATCTGCCAGACATTGATCACACAGAATTGCACTGGAGGAGCTACATGTTCTCTTTAGGAATCTCTAGGTCCTTTAGTATGATTTTTGGTTAAAGGTGACCATAGCTGGAGGACCTACATATTTCTAGAGAGAACATATTAATCAAATCTGTGAATAATCAAATCCACAAAAGTCAAAGCAGCAAATGTAGAAGGACAAGTGTATATTGAGCTATGTAATGGTGCACTCTTTCTTGTAATGGTACTTTCTTGTAAAGTGTATATTGAGGTATGTAATGGTGCACCATGTGTCACAGTTCTCTTTCATTCAGGGCCTTTTCACAGGATAATTAACAAATCTATACATTGCTATTTAATATTTGTTAACCCATTTCAACATGAGAAGAAAAAAAGAGGGTGCAGGATAGATTTCATCATAAACTTTTGTGCACTCCTCAGATGCATCACATGCAGAAAATAAATCAGTCTCAAAGATGCTCCTAGATACCTCTTCCCTTTTCTTTTCCCCCTTTTCCTTCTTATGCCCAATGTTTATTAGTTATTTTATCTTCATTTATTGCTGAACTTTCAGTACAACAAATGCTAAAACAACAACAACAACAACAACGATGATGATGATTTATTTATAGCCCGCCCAATCACTAGGAATCCAGGCGGGTTACAACAATACAAATGCATTAAAAATACAATAAAATACACATTGATCTCTTCCCAACCCCCTCCCCAATATTAAAACTATAATTAAACAAATAAATTAAAAGCAATTAAAAATACAAAATAAACATAAAAACAGTTTGGCAGGCGGAGAAACAGACACCACAAAATTAGAGTCTTATTCATAAACATCCACAGAGGGAGAAAGCTAGGATATATATTTTTACAAAAAAGAGAAGCAAATCCTTTTGAGTTCAAGGGGACTGACTTCTGCCGTTTTAGTGGAGCTGGATTGGACTGCAGCCTAATGAAAGTGGTTTGCACATTTATTTTGAGTTACCTGCAGCCTTCCAATGTATTAAATATGGAGCAGGGAAGGCAGAAGGCCAATGCAGGTGTTAGATATATGTTACAGAAAGTGGAAAATGCAAAAGGCGTTTTTTCCACCTTTTGGCAAATATTGAAGAATTTGCTGTTAATTGCTGTTGAGTGGGCTTCTTCTTTTCCTATTGCCTTCCACTTTGCCAAACCCCATTGTCTTTTCTAATGAGTTTTGTCATGTCCAAAGTACAACAGCCTCAGCTTGCTCATCTTGGCTTCTAGGGAGCGTTTGGGCATGATTTTCTCTTGGACTCATTCTTTTGTCGTTTTGGCAGTCCATGATATCTATAGAATTCTCCTCCACCACCACATTTCAAATGAGCTCATTCTTGTCAGCTTTCTTTGCAAATTGCTGATTCTAGCAGTCCATGATATCTATAGAATTCTCCTCCACCACCACATTTCAAATGAGCTCATTCTTGTCAGCTTTCTTTGCAAATTGCTGATTCTAAAATATCTAAATTGCAACATCTCATATTTAATTAATGCAACTTGCTTTACTTCTGTATTTTCCTGGGTAGTAATGTTAATACTGTTCTTATTCTTAGAGCATTTCTCTACTTGTTACAGTGTACTCAAGTCCTTGGTCTTGGGCAACAACAAAAGCTTTTCTGAAAATGGCAAAGAGAGACTTGTCTAGCCATGTATTTACTAGGGAGTAAATCCCACTGATCTCAAAACAAGTTTACTACAGTTTAGGATTTTACTACATTGGTGTGATGTGAGGAAAATACAAAATTAAAGCAGATTTTTAAAAAGTTCTTTCCAACTTCATTATTCCACAACATTGTTACTGTCCAGGACTTTGAGTCTAGTTAGGAAAATACTGCAGAAAAAAGGAATTAAGTTGACAGCAACTACACTGAGCCTGCTGTCATTTGTTGGGAGGGAATGATGAACTTGTTTATTTCAATTAAATCCTGAATTTCTTCCAGTGAAATCAAGGAGGAGGCACACAGACTAGACAGGTGATCTCTTAGACCTGCTTAGGTTCAGAAAGTATTATTATTAGTACATCACCATAGTACATCCTGGGCCAAGGAGAAGGGGGGGAGGTCTTGCCAAGATTTTAAACAAGAGTTTGGTTTATTTGGTTAGTTAGAAAGGTTAACAGATGCATAGCGGGCAAAAATTCAGCATGCAAAACACCTGGAGGATTAGCAAGGGGGGCACTCTTTTATCTAATCCTATCTGTTGTATAGCTGTTCAAGTTACAGCAAAATTTCTCCAAGAGGAAAAATATTTGACAACAATAATTTAACTTAACACCTCCCCCTTTAAAAAAAAGGGGAGAAATGTTATGAACACTTGTTGTGGTTAACTTCCTTTGATTGGCCACCATTTTATAGAGACCCTCTGGATGAGACCTCTTCAAGTCCCATTGTCCTCCACTATTTTGCTTAGTTTCTACAAATTCAGGCCCTTGGCCTCCCTAGTTGAATCTATCCAACTGACATGTGATCTTCTCTTTCTACTACTTTCTACCTTTCCTAGCATTATTGTCTTTTCTAGCGAGTCGTGCCTTCTCATGATGTGGCCAAAGTACAACAGCTTCATAGTTTTTGTGGGTTTTTCTGGCTATGTGGCCATGTTCTAGAAGAGTTTGTTCCTGATGTTTCACCAGCATCTGTAACTAGCTTTTTCAGGGAAATGCATTGAAATGAGTAGGGTATAAAGATACTGTGTGATTCTGTTGGGAGTTATTTTCATGTTAATTTGTGTATTGTTCTGTTGTTTAATGGCAAGGCCTCAGAGTGAGAGACCCATAGTGTGTGTGTGTGTGTGTGTGTGTGTGTGTTCTCTACTCACTTCCATGCCCGCATTCTCTGAAGATGCCAGCCACATCAAGGTTGAAATCTAGCAATAGCATTTACATTTCTATACCACTTATCAGTGAACCCAGCACTCTCTATGCGGTTTACAAGCTGTAAGCCAATTGACTCTAACAAGCTGGGTACTCATTTTGCCAACCTACAAAAGGATGAAAGGCAGAGTCAACCTTGGAGCCCTGGGATCGAATTCACATCCTTGTGGCTGCAATATTGGCATTTAACCACTGTGCTACCAGGGCTCCTGGAAATGTAGGACATGTTCTGGAAAAGGAGGATGTCTGGTCACCCTGGGCTGGAGCAAACCTTTTCTACGGGGGATGCCCCTTGGAACTAAGCATGGCATCATTCCCGAGCAAATATGCTTTACTGAGAGGCTGAAGAATTCTATGTGCAGGTTGTTTTTGCTCAGTTTGGCAAGAGTCTGCATGCCTTTTGTGCATTGCACTGCAAGAACAAGACAATAAGGCAGAGAACCCAGAGAGGATTGTGTATGTGTATGTGTGTGTGTATGTGTGGGCATGAGTGTATGTGTATGTATGTCTTGGGATCCCAAGCTCGGGATCGGAGGACTCCCTCCCTCCCTAGGTTTTCTTCTCTCTGGATGTGGGGTAATGAGAGATAGGGTCTGTGTGCCCCAAGGTGACCAGATGTCCTAACTGCAAAGGAGGACACGGCACCATGTCAGAAAATAAGAGCTATAAACACTCATATAAAAGTCCATTCATCATGTTCCAAAAGAGGAACATTTTATAATTCTTCCTGGACAGAAAGTAGAAATGTAGGACATGTCCTGGAAAAGGAGGATATCTGATCACCCTGCCCATAAAGGTTTTGTGAATTCGTGATTTTATTGTACTTTGCTACATGGCCAATAGAACTATCCCGGGACATGTTATCAGTCAGTAAAATTAGTTACATACCAAGGGTAGTGGAGAACAGAAAGAATAAAATGCATATTTACGTCCCCTCTTTGTATCGGAGGATGGGACTGGGAAAGGAGAAAGGGAACTTGGCGTTCATACCAGGGTGTCATAACAGCAAAAGGGGACAAGGTTTCTCCAAATGTGGGATAGTCAAAAACAATGTAGGGACAGGACCAAAAAAAGAAAGAAAAGAAAAAGCTCAAAACACTCAGTTTATCACACAGGGTTTATCCCCTGCAAAATGGGGAATTAAAACAGGAAAATCCGAAATGGAATTGTTTTCACACGACATCAGAGGCATTGAGCATTAACCTGTACAGAAAGTGGACAAAATAGTCTGCTTTTTACTTTCAGGATTCTCCTAAAAGTAAAAAGCAGCTGATTTTGTCTACTTTCTGTGCAGGTTATTTTCACATTAATGCTCAATGCCTCGATGTGTCTGAAAGCAATCCTGCTTTTGTGGAATTTCTCTGGGATTTAAATCCTGTTTCTGCACAGGACTTAGCCTCCCATGTGATAAACTCCTATATAGAAAACTCAATCCAGGCTTAGAGACTTCAATCCATGTCCAAACGGAGGACATACTGAAATCTTTCTTGTACACAGGGTAACCAGACATCCTCCTTTCCCAGGACATGTCCTCTATTTCAACCTTCTGTCCAAAATGAATTCCAAAATGTCCTCCCTTTGACGCATGACTAAAATTTTCTATTCCTATGGCTGCATCCACACTGCAGAAATAATCTGGTTTGACCCCACTTGGCTCAATACCGTGGAATTCTGGGAACTTTAGTCTGTTATGGCACCAGAGCTTTGCTTTTGAAGAATTTTGGATTTTTGCTGTTTAACACCCCCCACCCCATTTTCCCTGTGTGATAAAATCCTATGAGTGTTTTGAGCTTTTCTGTGGGTCCTCTTCCCCTCTATTTTTTCTGGGCCTCCCTCCATTTTGCAGGGCCTGGTCCTCAGAGTAGCCAGGCACTGCCTTTCTTTTCCATGACCTGTCCTCCTTTTCCAGGACCTGTCTTCAATTTCAACTTTCTTCCCAGGAAGAATGACATGTCTTCCCTCTGGAGCCTGACTAAAAAAGTCTGAATTGACATGAGTGTTTTGAGCTTTTTTTCTGTGGTCCTCCTCCTTCCCTCCATTTTTTATTCTGGGCTGCCCTCCATTTTGCAGGGCCTGGTGCTCAGGGTGACCAGGACCTGTCCTCCTTTTCCAAGACCTGCCCTCCATCTCAACATTCTCTTTAGGGAGTTTATCAGATGATGGAAACTGGAAGTATAATCTAATGGCAATCCGAACGCAATCATGGGGTTTCACATTATTGCGTATTAAAGTATCTCACACAATTTCGGGCAATGGGCAGTCATTTTTGGGTAATGGGAAGTCATTCTGAACGCATTCCGAACGCAATTGGAATTCACGTAAATTCGCTAAACTAGCAAATTCACGTGAATTTGAATTGGCTCCAGTTGACTCCATTCGAAATAAAGAGAAATTCCTCCCGTCTGATAAACTCCTAGGAGTAATTGCAACATGTCTTCCTTTTGAAGCCTTATGACTGCTTTGAATTTTTTTTTTTCCTATGTGGATCCTCCTCCCCTCCATTTTCACTTCTGGGCTGACCTCCATTTTGCAGGGCCTGGTCCTCAGGGGGACCAGGACCTGTTTTCCATCTCAACTTTCTTTTCAGGCAGAATTCAAACATGTCCTCCCTTCAAAGCCTGAAGTGACACTTCTATGGAGTTTATCACACGAAGGGAATTGGAAGTATAATCCAATGGCAATCTGAATGCAATCATGGGGTTTCGCGTGATTGCGTGAAAGCTGATCACACACATTTTCGGGCAAAGGGAAGTCCTTCCGAACGCAATCATAGGGTTTTGCGTGATTGCGTGAGAAATTATCACACACAATTTCGGGCACTGGCAGGCAATTTCGGGCAGTTCTGAACGCAATGGAGTCAATACGCAATCATGTAAATTAGCTGAACTAGCAAATTTACTCAATTCCGAACTGTCCTCACTTCCATTTCTTTCAAAATTGAGAGAAATTCCGTGTGATAAACTCCCATGACTGTTACGAGCTTCTTCTTTTTTTCCCCTTTGGGTTGTTCTCCTCTCCATTTTTTCTTCTGGGCTGCCCTCTATTTTGCAGAGCCTGGTCCTCAGGGGGACCAAGACTTATCCTCCATTTCCACTTTCTTGTAACATGTCTTCCTTTTGAAGCCTTGAAGTGAGACTTCTATGTCTGCTTTGAGCTTTTTTCTTGTGGGTCCTCCTCCCCTCCATTTTTTCTTCTGGGCTGCCTTCTATTTTGCAGGGCTTGGTCCTCAGGGGGATCAGGACCTGTCCCTCCATCTGAACTTTCTCTCCAGGAAGAATTGCAACATGCTTTCCTTCAAAGCCTGAAGTGTCACTTCTATGAATGTTTTGAGCTTTATTGTTATTTATTATTCTGTGAGTTCTCCTCCCCTCCATTTTGTTTGTCTGGGCTGCCCTCCATTTTGCAAAGCCTGCTCCTTGGGGGTGACCAGACCTGCCCTCCATCTCAACTTTCTCCCCAGGAAAAATGGCAACATGACTTCCTTTTGTTGCCTTGTAGTGACACTTCTATGAATGTTTTGAGCTTATTATTATTATTATTATTATTATTAATTATTATTATTCTGTGAGTCCTCCTCCCCTCCATTTTGTTTTTCTGGGCTGCCCTCCATTTTGCAAAGCCTGCTCCTCAAGGGCACCAGGACCTGTCCTCCATTTCAACTTTCTCCCCAGGAAGAACTGCAACATGTCTTCCTTTAAAGCCTGTAGTGACACTTCTATGAATTTTTTTGACTTTTTCTTTTTCTTCTGTGGGTCCTCCTCCCCTCCATTTTTCCTGGGCTGTCCTCCATTTTGCAAGGCCTGCTCCTCAGGGTGACCAGGGCTTGTCCTCTTTTTCCAGGGCCTGCCCTGCCTCCAGCTCAACTTTTCCCTCCAGGAAGAACTGCAAGAGATGCTTCCTTTTGAAGCCTTGAAGTGACACTTCTAGCTGCCTTGAGTTTTTATTTATTTATGTCCCCTGTGGGTCCTCCTCCCCTCCATTTTTTCTTCTTCTTCTGGGCTGCCCTCCATTTTGCAAGGCTTGGTCCTGGAGGGGGGGACAGCAGCAGCAGCAGCAGGGCCTGTCCTCCATCTCAACTTTCTCTCCAGCAGGAATTGCAACAACATGTCTTCCTTTTGAAGCCTTGAAGTGACACTTTTATTTCAGCTTCTCTCTCTCTCTCTCTCTCTTCTGTGGATCCTTCCTCTCTCCTTTTTTTTTTCCAATCCTGGGCTGCCCTCCATTTTGCAAGGCCTGGTCCTCCTTTTCCAACAGACCCAAGTACTTTCCCCTCCAGGGAGAAATTGCATTTGCAACATGTCTTCCTTTGGAAGCCTTGAAGTGACACTTCTATGAGCTTTTTCTTTTCTTTTTTTTTCCCCTGTGGGTCCTCCTCCTCCTCCCCTCCATATTTTTTCCTTCCCTTCCTTTTCTGGGCTGCCCTCCATTTTGCAAAGGAGAAGAAGCCCAAGAAGGAGGGCTGGGGTCCTCCTTTTCCCAGGACTTGTCCTCCTTTCCAAGTGCTCCCATGGCCTGCAGGGTGCAGGCGTTAGCCAAGGCAGGAAGAGCCAAAGCAGCAATAGCAGCAGTAGCAGGGGAAGAAGAAGAAGAGGAGGAGGAGGAGGAGGAGAAGAGAAGGAGGAGAAGAGAAGGAGAGGAAGGAGGAGCCAGGCCGGCCTCCTTCCCTTCTCCTCTCTGGAGCCCATTTCCCCAGCTCTAGTAGTGACACACCAGGCTCTGCTGCTGCTGTTGCTGGTGCCCAAAGCCAGGAGGATCTTTACAACATCAGCCCCCTTTTCCTCTCTTTTTCCTTGGCCACCCTCCTCCTCTCTTCCTCCTCCTCCTCCTCCTTTGGAGCTGCACCCAGAAGAAGCAAGCAAGCAAGCAAGGAAGGAAGGGGGAAAAAAAAAAAAACAACTCCAGCTTGGAAAGGCAATATACATACATATATATATATATATATATATATAAAATAAAAAAGGAGGGGGGCAGCTTCCTGCTTGCAGAAGAAGAATACAAATCAAGGGGGTGGGTGGGTTTTGGGGGAAGAAGAGAGAGAGAGAAGGAAAAGAAGAAGATCCAGGACCAGCAGCACCAAAAAAAAAAGCAACCCCCCCAAAAAAGGTAGATCATTGAAGGATTGCAAGCTTTGGGCTGGGTGGGTGGGTCGTTTTGATGATGATGATGATGATGATGATGATGATGATTTGGAGGGGGTGACTTTCCTTGTGGACCCCAATATGTCTCTCCCCCCCCATTTCTCCACCCCCCAATTCTCTTTTTCCAGCTGTCTCTCTGTCCCATGGCAGCTGTTCCTGTCACTGCCAACGTTGCAAATCTGGAGGGGAAATAAATGGGGCAAAAAAGGGGGTGGGTGGGAAAAAGGACAGAGAGAAATCCCTCCCAAGAAATGGATTTTTTTTGGGGGGGGGGGGTTAGCCTTTGGAATTTGGTGAAGTACAATCTCTTCCTCCTCCTCTTCCTCTCCCCCCCCCTTTTTTTTCTGCTTTAATCTCATCACTTACTCTTCTCTTTCCCTTCCCCCCCTTCTTTTTGGCATTAACCTATATATCTATATGATGTTCTGCCTCTCTCCAGTAATGGAGAGAGTGTGTAAGTGCTTCAAGGAGGGGCAAAAAAATAAAATAATAAAGGGGGGGGGGAAAGACAGCTCTGTAGTTGGAGACACTTCCCTATTTTTTTAAAAAAATTATGTTGTGTTTTGTGTGTGTGTGTGTGTGTGTGTATTTATGTGTGTATGTGGTTGTTGTTTTTTTGGCTGGTTTGTTTACTGCGTGTTTGGAGATGGGTGCCAACTTGGGGTTTTGCAGGAAAAGGGGATGGGATTGGAGTGGTTTCTTTCTTTTTCCTCCACCCCTTTTTTTAAAAAAAGGAGAAAAAAAAAACCTACACAAATTTCACATAGGAATTTAAAAAATTGTATTCCTCGCAACTGACAAGAAGTGTGTTTGTGTGTGTGTATGTGTGTGTTTGGTTTTGGATTAATATCTTCCCTCCTTATTAATTTTTGAGCTTGCATGAAGCCTAGACTTCCTACTGTTGGCAATGTGGAGCCTCTGGTTTTTCTCTGATTGCGTTGTTACTTGTTTGTGTGTTGTTGTTTTTTTAAAAAGCAAACAAATGCACAACTCTTTTCTTTTGCAAAAGCCAGGCAGCTAGCTTTTTATTTGACATTGGTTTTATTTTTTAAGGTGGTGGTGGTGGAGGGGTTTGGCAAAGGGGAAGAGTGTGCTTTTGGAGTTTTTCTTTTTCCCTGTTGGGTGTTGGGGGGAAAAAAAGATGGGGTGGGTTTAAAAGAAAGATGGGTCAATATTTTCTTTAAAAATAAGGACGTTTTGGCATGTGGCTGGCAGATCACAAGCCTGTAAGGGGGGTTTCGAGGGGGACTGCGTAGTCTTCCTTCAACGTTGGCAGCAAGGCCCATTTTTCCGGTTCAGCTGGATTTAACTTTGCCTGCGCCAGGCTGCATATGTACTGCTGAAATAGTCCAGTTTTGGCACTACTTTTAACTGCCGTGGCTCAACGCTATGGAATTCTGGGGATGGTAGTGTGTTGTGGGCCCCAGAGCACCGCTCTGGGGCCCACAACACACTACCATCCCCAGAATTCCATAGCGTTGAGCCACGGCAGTTAAAAGTAGTGCCAAAACCGGACTAGTTCGGCAGTGCGGATGCAGCCCCAGTCTTCCCCCCCAGCCCAAAAACCATCCTGGAAGGGTCTGAGTGCGAGTGATGGCTTCCCCTTCTTGGCTTGATCAACCAAAAAGGGGTCAGGAAGGGGTGCTTTGGCCTGAAAAGGGACCCATGCATTAGGGATCCTGGCCATTTCCTGCAGTTTAATCCCAGCTGCTTATGTGGGTGTTTTTAAAAAAAAATACGTATCTATATCTCTGTCACAAGCCTTGAGATGTCTCTTTAATTGTTTCTGACCCCTAACTTCCTTGTCCAATATTTAATTGTTGTTGATTTTTTTTAGGAAAGGGAATGGACTTGCCAGGGCCAGGGGAGAAAGATGCGCTTGTGGGGCCTGAATTGTTGTCCCTGTTGATGTCCACAGCAGCTCAGCCAGCTTGCAAGTTTTTGCACGCATCTGGCCGGAGGGAGGAACAGGAACAGTGCAAAAGCTGCTGGGCCAAGGAGGTGCTTTGTTTCACTCCACCCCCCCCTTGCCCGTCTTAGCAATGTTTTGTTTTTTAAAATCGCTTTATTTATTGGATTTCGTGGCCCATAATATCATACATCGTACCGATAAACCCTTACGAAGCATTGCCATTATTACACCACATACTTTTCAAAGCCCCCTCCCTCCTCCCCTTCCAAAGTAATTTGGAAGCTATAATGTAGAGTATCTTACTAATACTTTCCCTAACTTCATTGTATCCCATTTCAGCTTTCACCCCACTGGACCCTTTTTGGCTTCATTGTACCGCTTTTCAACCCCACCCCACCCCCACCCCTTAGCAATGTTGTTTGTAATTTTATTTTATTTTTTTATTAGCTTTGCAGAGGAAGCTTCCCGCCTTCCATTTTTGTTGTTCTTTTTTGGTAGTAGTAGGGAAGCAACCTCTTTTTTGCTTGCTCTAGCTTGTTGAGATGGGGAGGGAGACTCAGAGGAAGGAAGGGAAAGGGAAGGTCTGGTTTGTGACATAAGGATAGCTGCAGAGACAGCCCCTTGTGTGGGTCGGCAAAAGGTGATAGGGTCAAGCCAGGCTCCTTTCAACCCTCTTCCTTTGAAAAAGAGGTGGTCTCTGGTCTTTTTGGGGAGGGGAGGGAGGGGAGATTCTTAACTTGAAGGGTGGAAGGTTGGAGCAAATCAAGGTGGAATTGCCTTGGTTAGGTGAGGAAAATCAACTTGCCCTCTGTGGATCTGCTCCAGACAACTGGGAAAGGGAAGGGTGTCATGTTGTCTCCCCCCCCCCCCACAAGCCTCTTTCATCAACCTGTGGCTCCTACTTTGCCCACCCTCCCCCCAGATCTCTTTTTGCCAGTCTTTCACTGTTATCCCCATGCAATATTAATTGTCACTTTACCTGACTCTGGAAAAGGAGCTGACTTTTGCTCTGGATGGGATGGAAAAGAGGTGATAGCGAGGTCACCTTTTACCTTTGGTGGGGCTAAAAGAAAAAGGTGTACCAGGTGACTTTTTTTTTAAATTTATAACTGGCAGGCTTTGAAGGAAGTTGCAAGTGTTGGGCAAATGATGGTAGCTGCTTAAAAAGGCAGAGGTTGTGACCTGGAGAGAGACCTCTGCCTTGCCCACCCCAAAGCGGCTTGCAGGGAGTGCCTTGTGAGCAAGTGGAGGGAGGGCTTAGCCAGGCCAGAAATGCAGCTTGTTTAAAGTACGAGGTCAAAGCCAGAAATCAAATCTAGAAATTCTTTTCTTGTGTTGGGAGAGCAAGAGTTTTGTCAACACTGCAAAGAGCTAAGGCAACCTTGGAGCATAATCATCTGTCATGTGCTGAAAGTGCTTCCCTCTGCCCCCCCCCCCCCGGCTGCTGCATTAAATCCACAGTCATCTTCTTTGTAACAGCATTCATGCAAGCCTCCAAAAGGTGCAAAAAAAAGTTTAAAGAATCATTCCGTCTTCGATGTGAAAATGCCCTTGTTTGATTTAAACGCTGTGTGTGATGTGAGTTCTTAATACTCCCCGCCACCCCCATTACCAATGTTAAGTAGATTTCACCTTCTGGAAGGCCAAATCTCATGTGTTGTTGCCAAATAGCTTCATTCAGAAACAAGTAAAGTCAGCCAGCACTATGGGAGCATTGGTCACTTTTTGGACTTTAAATTCCCAGTAGCCATGCTAGTTGGGGGATTCAGTGGGTTGTCTCTTCAAAAAATTTCCTTTCTTTTCTAAATATTAGATTCCACCTAAACATTAGAAATAACTTCTTGATTGTAAGAGCTGTTTGAGAGTAGAATAGACTGCCTCAGAGACTGGTGGATTCTTCTTTGAAGGTCTTTAAACTAATATTGGATGGGTATTTTTTAATGAGTTTTTAGCTGTGTATACCTGCATGGTGGGGGTTGGGTTAGATGTCCCCTGCAGTCCCTTCAGACCCTATGCTTGTATCTCTGGTTACCTCCATAGCATATTAAGAAAAAAAGAGAGAGGCCTTTCCCAGGAAGTCTTAAATTACTACAAAAGAGAAGTGTTGTGTTGTACCTTTAGAGGCCTTTTTACTGTAGGTCCAGGTCAGTGGAAATGAGTTGTGGATATTCATTTGTGTCGGAAAGGCACTTTGTGTGTGTTCCGTGATAATGTCCCTTGCACTAAGTTCCTAACTCTAGTTAGCCTGTTGTTTTAGATAGAACATTTTGTGTTGAATGCGAAGCGTGTGTAAGGGATACTTGCCAGGGTGGAGAGGCTATAGTCTTGTTTTTCTGCAGCATGTGTGTGAGAGAGAGATGTGATAGCTTTGAGAGGTGAATGAACACTTTGCTCTCATGTAGCTGAGCCCGGGTGGTATTTTAGCAGATCTGTTTTGAGGCTCCTAGAGGTGCCAGCGTGGAAATTAATCTGCAGTAGGCAGGATCGTGAAACACATGTGCACTACACAGGTGGCTGAGCTTTTCTTGGTAGCTTCATAACAACAACAAAACAGGTTTCCTGGCTTGTACAGTATATGTTACTACCTGTGTACCCTAGACAAATGTCTATATTTGGCTGAGGTGAACTGATGAGCTGGGGTACTGTGGCACCCGACAGTAGTACAGTTGACTGATGCAGAGTGATGAATGCCACAGTGCCCTCTGCATCTCACCTGACTTGACCTTTGTTTTGGATGACCTTTTCCTAGGACCTTTGTTGACTCTACTTTCTGTATTGACTGCAGCCCGGGTGTCTAATGAATAGACAGATTGCAGGACGATATGTTGGATTCTGCATACACACCCCTCTATCTTTTCTACTTAAGCATACACTAATGGGTTATTTTTCTCTGGGTATTTCCCCCCTTTCTCTGAGATGTCCCAGGCCAGTCTCTGATCATGGCCATAGGTTGCTAGAGTATTAGGAAACGTTTTTATATTGATATGGCAGCATGTGTTTCCTCTTGTGTAACTGTGCGGTAGGCCTTTGTACTGTGTGCCTTTGTGTCTGTCTGCACATTTGTTCGAGGTAATGTGGAAGATGCAAGTTTGTGCACACAAGTAGCAACACTTAGGAGTTTATCACATTAGGATATTGGGAGTTTATCCCGTGAATATCCCGGAAAAATCATGTAATTACGCATAACTATTTCACAAAACGTGGCACAAAATCCACCATTAAAGTGGTCACAAAGAAACATTAATGTGCATCTTTTTACTTTTGGGATTTCAGTGACAATGCATTTCCGATATCACTTTATTTGCGCAGTTGCGTGTGATAATAATTTGTGCAATTACGTGCCATTTCCGCTTCATTTAAATGTGCTTTAATCTCTCTTTAAAGCCAAAAGCAGCCCCAGTGTGATAAACTCTTTAGTTGACCACAAGTACAGTGGGCTCCCTGTGGGCTGGCATCGGTGGAATGGAAGCTAAGCAGGGTTAACCCTGGTTAGTACTTGGCTTTGAAATCATCAACAAATACCAGGTACTGTAGGCTATATTTCAGTGGAAGGAAATGGCAAAACCATCTCTGAGTATTCCTCGCCTAAGAAAACACTGTGAAATTCATGATGATGCCCTAAGTAAACAGACGATTTGTAGAAACATACATACAAATGAAAATGGGAGATTGTTGTTTACTGATTGGTTATGTTTATATCCCATTTTATCTCTAGTGAGCTCAAGGTGGGATACATGGCTCCTCTTTCTCCTCCAACTTTATCATCACATCTACCCTTTGGAGTAGATCATGCTGAGAACATTATTAACTCAAGGTCACCCGGTGAATTTCATAGCACAGTGGGATCTAGAACCTGTATCTCTCCATTCTTAGTCCAACTGTCTAAATACTAAACCACACTATTTTTCATAGTTTGTATAGTACAGTTTTTCCCAGCTTGGTCAAATCTGGATGTACCAGCATGGTTATCTGGAGGGCATAAGGCTGGTGAAGGCTGCCACAGACACATTAAATGAAGAGGGAGATAGGCTGGAAGATAGAAACTTGCCCGAGACCACATTGAGAACTTCATGGTCGTAGAAAGGTTTGCTTGTGTTCATCTAGACATAGCAAACTCTCTTGAGCCCCACTGTCTGTCTGCAGAAAGTGAAGAACTGACTGAACTTTTGCACAGTACAGCTGTCTGGATTTCAGTCCTGCAGCGAAGGAGGCTCGTGGGAATGCAGCCACCAGGAATGGCATCATCCTCATATGCCAAAATCAAGGCTATCTGATCTTCAAGGAGGAGTCCCAAAGCCCATCTGATCTCCAAGGAGTAGTCCCCTATCCCACCCTACCCTAGGCAAACATCACCCAGAGAGGGTAACTATTTCACCAGTTCTGACCTAGAGTAAATGCCCACTGATAAAACCATTTCCTGCAGTGTACTGTTATGTTCTGAAAGATAATCCTGGAAAGTAGTGAATTTGGGGGTGATGTGTGGTGTGTGTAATATCCCAGTATTCATTGATTTCCTCAGCCCTAAACTAACAAATGGATGTCTTCAAGGGCGTTCATAAAATTGCTGAGCAGGGGAACTATTAATTGTGTTTTTGTAACAACTGTGTTTTGCCAAGGAGGACTGATGCTTAGAAGAGGAGAGAGGGATTAACATCAAAAATGAGAAGTACTAAGATTCATCCCCTCTCCCCATATTCTAGAGGTTGTGGTGATTCGACAGTGAGGAAAACTCACTGCATGTGTGCAGATTCATTTTTCTTCTTGTTATTTTAGGTTCCAGGCTGAGTGTTGATATTGAAATCCTTGATATTTTTTGTTACAGTGAGGTATTTGCCCTCTAGATGTTTTTGAACTTTGTCACTCACGATTGGCTACGGTGGATCGGACCTATGGGAAGTTGTAGACCAAAAACTAAAATAAAAATAAAAAATAAAAACAGATAAAACAGATGTTTGCCTTCAGCACTAATATGGATGGCATGGATCCAGATAACCATAATTTGGATAGTATAGCTTCTATGACCTTCTAAATGCTATTAGACTCTAGCTTCCATTGCTCTCATTAACTTGGCCTCTGGTCAAGGATAATGGGAGTTGTAGTATAGCAGCAACTCATGGATCCCAGCTTCCCCATACTTGATGTAAAGAACCATTTAAATTCTATCTACATTACAGATTGATTCTCCCTTATCCAAAATGCTTGGGATCAGAAATGATTTGGATTTCAGAGTTTTTTGGATTTTGTAATATTTGCATCAACATAAGCAGATATTTTGAAGATGGGACCCAAGCCTAAATATGAAATTAATTTATGTTTTGTATATACCTTATACACATATCCTGAAGGTAATTTTATGCATTATACTTTAAATAATTTTGAGCATGAAACAAAGTTTGTATACACTGAACAATAAAAAAAATCAAAGGTGTCACTATCTCAGCCCCCCCATATGGAGAATTTTTGGAGTATTTCAGATTTCAGAGTTCCAGATAAGGGATACTCAGCCCCTATATACATTATCTCAATACATCCTTATGATGACCCTCTGAAACTGGTTGTTATTATTTAGATCACAGATAGGATTGTTGTTGTTGTTGGATTGTTGTTGTTATTGTTTTTATTATATTTATTATATCCTCCTTTTCTGCCAGTATAGGGACTCAGGGTGGCTAACAAAATTTGAAACATTACAAATTAAAGTTAGGATTAAGATTAGGCCTTAGGCTGAGCAGTGATAAAACAATCGCGTGAGTTTGTGGCAAAAAATGAGATCTCAGAGAGGATCTCGGCTTGGCCTTGGCAAAGGTGGGGAATTGTAAATCCTGAGTTTTGGTTTGGTTAGATTTTGTGGTTTCTAATCTCAGCTGAGACCAGCCCACGGCTTGCAAGTTTGCTGCCACAGTTGTCCTAGTCTTTTGGCTTCCTGTCTGTTCCTAGTCTCCGTCACCAGCTGAACGCTGTGCACTCTTCGTCACTATTTGCTTTGGGGAAAGACACACCGATTCCCTGTAAGGCATCAAGGAAGGGCAAACCCTGCTGGAAAGGAGCCACAGAAGACTTAGTCTGCAAAGAACTTGTTGATCACAGGCAAGCAAGCAAGCAAGTTGCCCCTCCCCGTGGCTGTGGCCTTGCACGTATTCGGGCAGTTTGCAGTACAGTACAGCACACAGGCCACCCCAGCAGGGTCTCACCAGAGGCCTGGAGCTAAACAGGGTTGTGTCTTTTGCTTTGAATCTTGTCTGTTTCCAAAGGGAGACTTCACCCTTTCGCTCTCTGTCTCTTGCTGTTCTCTCTCGCTCTAGCTTTGGAAGTGGGGCATAGTTCACCACAGCTAGCATAAGTGGTTGGAATCTGCGTTTGTGAGTGTGTGTGTGTGCGAGAGAGAGGGAGAGTGGTGTATGTGGGCGGAGAGATGTCAGCTGAAATGCACGTGGAGATTCTCTTGCACTGGGTTTTTAATATAAATGGCCAATTCAGAGTCAAGCGAAGAAGAAAACAGACGCAGCTCCGCCAGGGAGTGAGACTTTATTTGGAAGATGGAAGGCAAGGGCAGAGGAGGGGGAAAGCTTGGTCTGGGCCTCTCTCTGAGTCTGGCTCTGGTTTGAGCTTTACTGATCCACCCGAACACCCTTCTACAAAGAGACACGGGGACACTGCCAATAAAAATGCCCATGGGAAACGGGTGGGGAATGTTGGCTGGATATTGTCAGGAATTACCCGCATGCTGTTGCTCATTGAACTTGGAGGGCTTGCCTGTGCAAGCCACAAGACTGCTCTGTATCGTGCAAAGGGTGGGAAAGGTGTGGCCTGCCAGATGTTGTTGGACTGCAACTTCAGTCATCCCTCATCACTGGTTCTGATGGGAGTTGGAGTCCAACAACATCTGGAAGACCACGCATTGCCCAGTCCTTGTTTTGTATTGTGGCGACGGGCTCAATTTGTCTTGATGTATGAGATGTGTGAACATTTGTATGGAGTGGCTTTAGCACAGTGATTTCCAACCTTTGGTCCTCCATGTGTTTTAGATTTCATCTCCCAGAAGCCCCAGTCAGCTTGGTTAACAGTCAGGAACTCTGGGAGCTTCAGTTGAAAATGTCTGGAGGATCCAAGTTTGGAGATCACTGCTTTAGTAGGTAGGGTTGCCAGAGTGAGAATTGGAGAGACCTTCTGTACTTTTAATGTTTGTGTAGAAGAAGGTATTGCAGCAAGTGTGACAAGCAACACCTGCTGACATTCACTCTTCTATACAGAGTTTAAGGGTACATGAGCCATCTTCAGTTTTAAGTCCGTGAACATTGTGTGTACATATCTGCAATGGTAGCCATTCCTAAACCTTGTGGGAAATCCAAACTGGTGGTGAGTGTGGGAAAGCACTGATAGTTGTTATTATTATTATTATTATTATTATTAAGCTTTATTTATAGAGCGCTGTAAATTTACACAGCGCTTTACATACATTCAGTTTAAAAATAAAAATAAGCCTGTATATGGCAGACTTTCTATAAAAATAATTTAACATAATACACATAAATACGTATTAACTTTAAATATTAAATTTAGCAGGTCACAAATAAAAAAATAAACCAACAACAACAATCAAATGATAGTTGCATTTATAATTGGTGTGATTAAGGTTGCATCCGCACTGCAGAAATAAACCACTTTTAACTGTCAAGGCTCAATGCTGTGGAATTTTGGGAATTATAGTTTTGTGAGATATTTAGCCTTCTGTGTCAGAGAGGTCTGGTGTCCCAACAAATAACATAACATTGAGCCATGGTAGTTAAAACAGTGTCAACCGGCATTATTTCTGCAGTTCTGATGCAGCCTACATAGCTTTAAACCTTCAAGCCAGGCTGCCTGAAATTGGTGTGTGTGTGTGTGTTGCTTCCTCTCTGTTGTCTAAGGTGTGGTTCATCTTTATGAATCTGACTAGAGTTTATCCTTCTACAGGCCCCTCTTCTGTACTTTACTCCCTTTTTGTGGTGCATGGATTTTGCATCCCTAAAGATCTATGAATGAACAGGAGTGGCCTGAGATGTATGGCTGTCTGAGGTAAAAGATAAGATATCCCCTGCCTCAGCCCATGGACATATATTGACTGGACCTGAAGTTAAATCTTGCTTCAACTGTAGTGACAGGACACAGTAAACCACCACACCTGAGGGGACCAGGCTAGCTCAGGGGACAAATGGCAAGGTATGTACAGCTCTGCTTTTCAATACCTCACTTACATTCTTCACCCAAGTTCCACCACAGCAGCCTCACTCTGCCACATGGTTGGGATGGTGAGTGGGTAGTCTGCAGGGACAGATGCAGCAGTGAATAATGATCACTCTTTGAGTACATTGCAGAATTTCTTCTCTTTTATTTTAAATTTCCCCAGAAATGTAAATCAGAACAGTCAGGTATGGAGAACTCTCTGTAAGGTTTAGTGTTGGCATGGGAGTACTGCTAGAAACCTGGACGTGTTTGGGAAAAAATTCAGAGGGTGTTCTCAGAACGTTGTTAAAGGATGAAGGGCTGGCGCTTAATTGTTCGAAACAGAGGTGCCCAGGGTCAGAGTTGCATTACAAGTTCTGCCAACTGTTTTAGAAGGCAGATAGTTTCCTCCATTGCAACTGTGTTGCATTTATTGTAAATGTATTTGGGGCAGGCGGAGGTTGGTCAGTAATGGAAGAGCACCCTTGATATGTTGAGAGATTATTTTTATAAACTAATAGGATATTCCTTTTCTGACTTGTAAAAAGATTTACCATGCATGCATCAGAGGAAGGTGCCAGCATGCTGAGGAAACACCAGGGTTTGCAGAAATGCAAAACAGTACTTAGGATATGAGAAAGTATTTAGGTTCTGGAGAAGCCCTGACGAGTGAGAACCCAAGAATTAACCTCATCATCACCGAGCATACTCAGTGGGTGTATTAACTTACTATTGAGATAAAATTAGAAAATGGAAACTGGGAGAATGGAATGAAATATATTGGAAGAAGACATGTAAGAAGGTGAATCCTATTTTGGCCTGCATTACTGCACACAAAGTTTCCAAGTTGATGGAAGTAATAGTCCCACTGTATTCTGTGCTAGTCAGACCTCATCTTCCAGTTCTTGGCACCTCATTTTAAGAAGAATATAGACAAGTTGGTGCAGGTTCAGGGAAGAGCAACAACGGTGATAAGAGGTATGGGGAATAAAACATATGAGGAAAGGTTGAAGGAACTGGGCTTTATTCAGCTTGGTGAAGAGAGGACTGAAGGTTTATTTCATTCCACTCTTTAAATACCTTAAGGATTGCCATAGAGAGGAAGAGCAGGCCTGTTCTCTGCTGCTACAGAGAGTAGGACCAGATCTAATGGCAAGTTACATCCGGGTAGATTTTGGTTTAACAGTAGAAGGAACTTCTTGACACTACAAGTAGTCTGTCAATTGAACCAGTTGCCTAGAGAAGTGATGGGGTCTCAATCTTTGAATATCTTTTTTAAAAGGCTGGATAGCTACCTGCTGGGGATGGTTTAGCTGGAGATCTTTCACAGAGCAGAAGGTTGGACTTGAATGGTCCATGAGGGCCCTTCCAACTCTATGATTCTATGTCTCTGTCTTAAATCCTGGAGTAGAGTACACTCTGTTGCATTATTTTATTACAGGTCCTGTCTGTTATAGGATAATGCAGGTTGAGTCTCCCTTATCTGGAATTCTGTAATATTCCAAAAACCAAAACTTTTTTTTCATGGATGGCTGAGATAGTGACACCTTTGCTTTCTGATGGTTCCATGTATGTATGTTTGACGCACAAAATTATTAAAGATAATGTATAAAATTAATTTCAGGCTCTGGTATATGGTTTATATGAAACATAAATGAAATTTTGTATTTAGACTTGGTTTCCATCTCCGAAGTATCTCATTACATAATTACAGGTGTTCAAAAATACAAATAAATAAATAAATATCCAAAAACCCAAATACCTCCGTTTCCAAGCATGTCCGATAAGGGTGACTCAACTTATACTTTGTTTTACTTTCTTTGTAAAGGGATGGGGAGATTTTGGGCTAGGGATCACCCTAGAGTCAAAAGTCCTCCTCCAGTTCCTATGCATTGTAGGTTGCGTAGGTATTGCTGTGTATTTTCCAGACTTTGTGCAACCTGCTGCATATACACTACTATTTGCATTTCACTCTTACTAGTCTAATTACCATGGCTTGGTCTTGTGAAATCCTGGGATTTGCAGTTTGGCAAGATGCTTACATTCTCTTTGATGAGAGCTCTAATGCTGTAGTTCAAGGAAAGGTATTACATACAGTGCTTCTCAACTACCTGATACAGTGGACTAGCAATCTCTCTCCCATCATTTATCAGAGACCAGTATCTTATTTGTGTCATACTGTATTATTATAATATTTGCTTTATTTCCTGGAAACTTGCTTTGAGGTGGAAGTTGATGGCTTCTAGACTGGCACTGCTCCATGGACCACTACTTTGAGTAGCACTGCATTAGAGCAATCTAGTAGAGAATTCTAAGTAACCCAGAAAACTACAAATCCCAGGATTTTGTAGAATAAAGCCATGATATTTAAAAAGATATCAAGCTGTTATAATTTTATAGTGTGAATAAATTCAATATAATTGCTACAGCTTTGTAGAAGGGTGCAGAACAATTAACTTAAGGCCCACTTTTTTTCTGATCTGTTTTTGTATAGGTTTTAAAATCTACACTAACGCTTTATACAAAAACGGATCAGGAAAAAAAAGTGGGGCTTAAGGTGAACTGGCCTATCCCCTTCTAGTTACTTCTCAAATAGAGTCTGTTGAAAACTTCATGTATAGATCTTCAAGTCCCATAATAGGAAAATAAAAATGATGCATATGTTTTGAATTAAGAATAAAAAGACATGATGATGAAGTGATGCCAACTGACAAAGAAACGGAGGGTGGTAAGGGTAAGGAAGGGGTATTTTAACTTGATATTGTTTTAACCTCTGCTGTACTCCGCCCCGATTGCTTGTTCAGAGGGGCGGAATAGAAATAATAATAATGTTTTATTTATACCCCGCTCTTCAGCCAAGACTATCAGAGCGGCTTACAATTTGTTAAACAAACAGCTTCATTTACAATTGTAAGCTATTTGCCCCCAACAATCTGGGTACTCATTTTAGCGACCTCGGAAGGATGCAAGCCTGAGTCGAGCTTCAGCCCTTTTTAAATATTATTATTATATTATTATTATAAAATACTTTTGACGTACACACTATTAGGCCAATATTTTAATGATAATTTAATAATTTTAAGCCTATCTGTTTCTGTTTATCTGTGGGGTGTGTGTATTGTAGTTTAATTAAAAGACTGATGGAAAAATTAGGCCCCAAAGGCACTGACTGGCAAAACAATAATGAAGATGTGACACCTGTAAAGGTGTCTCTGTCTCTGACTTTCTGGGTAGATCATAACCATGCCTCTTCAAACAGATATAAGAGTAGTGCTAAACTAGTATACACCTGTGTATAAACCATGCTCATTAGAAAAGACAATAATGCTAGGAAAGGTGGAAGAAAGTAAAAAGAGAGGAAGACCATATTCCAGATGGAAAGACTCTATTAGGGAGGTCTTGAGTATGACTTTATAGGACCTGAGCAGAGCAGTGAAAGACAAGGGGTCTTGGAGATGTCTCATCAACTAGGTCTCCATGAGTCGGAGTCAACTGCAGAATAAATCATGCTGCTTAGCGGATTCTATAGTTGTTGTCCACAAAATGCCAGCCACAGATGCAGGCAAAACATCAGGAATAAATTCTTCCAGAATGTGACCACATAGCCCAGAAAATCCACAGAAAACTATAGTGATTTTTTTTATTTGTGTTTTTTTCTACTCTTACAGGTGGCCTGTGCCCCTAACCCCAGCGAATGTGGAGGGCCCCCTGTAATTTCTGCTTAACAGTGCAATAATGCCTATTTACATGATGTAAATACTTTCTTTTGCTGATTTATCCATATCAAGCTGCTTTTAAAGGCACAAGATCATGCAAAGTTGGATATTTGTCCATTCTCACTTGTCCACCCCTCCAGCTTGGATCCTATTTACAGAAATGTGGGGTACTTCATCTTTGCAAAATCAGAGACCCAAGCAGCAGCTTTTAGAATTTAGTTAGTAGTTAGTATTTTTAATATATTCAAAAATGGTTCTGGTATACCCAAAAGGGCCTAATTAATAAGTGTGTTGCCTGTGGGATCCTTGCCTTCATCCTCTCTTTCTCTCTCTGATGTAGGATCTAATTCCCTCTCCTCCTCCCCCCCATTTGAATTTCCCCTGCCAGTTGTCGGAAAGCATTAAGCGCAGGGCTGCCACTGCCTCTGTGCCAAATGAAAACCGAATCCTGCTTTCGTTGGTGCCTGCCGGGGTGGTAGAGAAAGGGGGAGGAGGTGAATGGGTGGGTGGAGAAGAGCTGACCCTTTTTCTTAGATGCCTTTCCTCTCTCTCCCCTTCTCTGTGGAGCTCTGTGTGTGTATATCAGGAAACAGTAGCTGGTTGTGTTGCTGGGGCTTCAGTGTGAGCTGAATGACCTTCTCTCTGTGACACAAGGGGATGATAGTTGTATTCCTTTATTGGCAGAAGGTTTGGGACTGGGGCGGGGGTGTTGCTTAATATCTGAAATGAGGAGGGGGTCAAGCCATCTTGCAAATCAAGCAGCTACTGCCCTGAAAGTCCCGGTTCTCTTACTTTATCTATTATATTTATCTTAAAAATTCTTTGGGTTATTTATTGGATTGCATCACATTTCTGTGTGCTGAAGGTGACACACTGTGACATAATTATAAAACAGACATGCTTAAAACCTCACAAAATTGGCTTGGAAACTCATTAAACAAAATAGAAGCAGCATTGTTTTGCTTTTATTTTAAAATCACTTATTTTAAAAATTAAAAAAAGCAAACAAATCTGAACCAGGAAGGCTTTTTAAAAATGAGGCAGATAAGATTTGCATATATGTAGGTTATTGTTTAATGACTTCCAGTTTGTTGTTGTATTCCCAAAATATGGTTTGTTAGTCAGTGGCAAACCAGCGAAAAGCTTTGTTTGCTCGTTGTCTTATTGGATCTTATAGTTGATTTCAGCCATGGCTTGTTGTTATGTCTGAATCTATGACTGTCATGTTTTGCTGGCTTATTCTTCCCAGCTGTCCACCCTGACATGGAAGCTGACAAAAGGGGAAGGAGAGAAACAGATTACTGTAGTTTGTTTGGTTAATTATGGGACAATTCATGGATAAATCAACACAGTAAGGATTAGAGTTTCATGCATCACATAATCTGCAAAGGATTAAAGTTTCACACATCACAGTTCTCCTGTAGCTGCTGTTATTTATGGGTTTTTTAAAGTGGGGCAAAATATGCTAATAATCTCATATATAGTTGTGTCTTCAGATTCGCACTTGTCCACAGTAGAAGAACATGACTGTGATCTTCCATGCTGAATGCAGTTTAGTGGCAACAAGTTAAACTGAATGTGGCTCATGCTAGGTAAACCACCTTTGCTCCACAGTGGAGGAGCTCTTCTCAGCACCTCCAGTTTAAGGTTGCCAGAGTGAAAACTGGAAATGGTTACTGCCCCTTTAATGGTTGTATAGAAAGGGGAATTTCAGCAGATGTTGCTTCTTACCTGGTTGTGTGACAAGGAACACCTGTTGAAATTCCCTCTTCTGCATATTAATAGTACAGGAGCCCTCTCCTGTTTTCAGTTTGGCAGCACTTCTCCAGCTAAAAGGATCAAGTTGCAGGAAATGGGCTCTCCAAGGTATCCAGACTAGTACTTCTTTAGACAAGCAATTTTCTATTCACTGGCGGTGCAAAGGGCTATCTGAAAGGTGGGTGTGGTACATAGGCACATCTCTGCTGTCCCCATATTTGAACACTAGAATGTCACCACTGTGTAAGTATGCTGGTGGAGCTACAGTGAGCATCCTTGCAAATTAATAATATGAGTATGGTGGTATTGCTGTGTTGGATGTGGCTCATGAACTACAGGTTAAAAGTCAGTGATACAGTGATACAGAGCCTAGTACAGGGCTGGGGGACCTTTGCCCATTCAGATGTTTTGAACTATAACTTTCATAATCCCCTGCTACTGACCATCTGGAAGATGAAGTCTAAAAAATCTGGCAGACCAAATGATCTCCAACCCATGCTTAGAGATATGGAGTGAATAGATTCATGTTAATAGCCATGAAACTCCTTGGTAAACCTTTGGCAAATCATTATTTTGTTTCAACCTCAGTTTTCCTATCTAAAATAGGCCCATTACCATAGACCAAAATTTGCAATAAAGGTGTTCAGGTATGAGCTGTGAGCCAGGATGGACAATTCAAATTGCATCTCACCCATAAGATTACTAGGTCAGTGGATTTAGGCCAGCTGCTGTGTCTTAATCTCAGTCCCCCTTTTCTGCAATAGGCGTATGATGATAAAAGCTTTCCTTACTGAGTTGTAATGCTTGCTGAGATAATGCATGAGAAGTGCTTTGAACACTCAGAGAGCAATAAATGAGCTCTGTGAATTACTAATAATATAACTAATTATAGTCCAGATTTTTTGTGGGGGGGTGGCTGGCATGGTTTTAGGTATTTGTATTGAGAAAGTGGCTTAGAGAATTGGAAACAGGCTCCCAAATCGAAATTCCACGGTTGAGCCTAGTTCTTAAACAGTCAATGAAACAGTAAAGCTTTCTGTTGACTGTACCGCCTCAAAATATAGCACCAGCAGGGTGAGGGGTGGTTGGGAACCACATGATCAAGAACCTATCACAATTCACAAGTCCTGCCCCTCTGTGTGGGAATGGAGAGGAAGATGTGGACATGAAGGGAGGTCTTCATCGTTGTGTAATGCCAAGAGGCCTCTTCACAGCACACAGACTGGTCTTACCCATCTGCCATGGTACTTCTCAGAAGGCAAAGAGGCCCCCCAAGCTGTTGAACCCAAGTTCCCTATCTAGTCACATTTGCAATCCAACTTCCTGTCCTGGGCTGCTGGATAGGACTTTGCAACATCCCCATAAGGTGGAGAAACTGGGGGGCCCCATTTCCCTTCTCCGCATATGACAAAGAACCAGCAAAACGGCTGCTGCCTTTGAATCTATTAATGCCTTCAACAGATACCTAGGCTAAAAATAAAAAGAAATAAAACTGGCTGAAATGGGAATGGAACATGGTTCATTTCAATGATATTCCAGGCTTTTTCTTGGCTTTCATTTTTGCCCCCTTTTAGAAAGGTAGGTTTCTAGCCCTCTTACTTCTAGAAGTGTGAAGGAAGGTGTGAAGGCAGCATTTTTTCCAGTTGTTCAGTACAAAACAGTCCTACTCAAAGATTGCAGTATTTCAATGACAGTAAAAGCATTCATATGATTGAAGCCTATTTTTTGTAAAAATGAAACTTTTTTATATTAAAATTATTCAAATACCTTTTTAATTTAAACACATCTACCATATACTATGGTTTGTGGTGGCTTTTTCTCTTTCATTGTAGCTTATGATGATTGCCCTTTTATCTTAGAGCTGAAATAGACAGCCTTATAGGGGTAGCTTGACGCTGCTCCCTTGAGCACGCAACTGCATGCCACGGCCCCATTCCATATTTTTTTCTGGCACAAAAAGAAGCAGCAAAATGCTGCTCTTTTTGCACCAGAAAAAGGGTGGCGCAGTGGCTTTTTGGCATTCCTGCACCATGTGGCATTTAAATGCTGGACTACCGGAGTGCTGCAATGTTATTTGCCACCTGGTCAGGCAGGTGGCACGACACTGGCTTGGGGGCAGTGTGGGGCATGTGTCATCTAAGCACCATGCGCCCACACTGCCCCAAGCCAGTGTTTCATCTCATAGTCCACATCTACCAGCACTTCTGGCCTAAGCCTCCTCCAAACAGCCTATTTCTGTGCCACACCTTGGAAAGGTCACTTTATAAAGCTCTAGACTCAGCTTAATGCAAATGTACTCAAGATGTAGTTAACAAAAGTGTGCTGTCTCATTGCTGTGGTCTCAGACACAGCTTGAAATGTTACTTTCAAGAAAATGAATAGAAAGGAATGACATTTTAGCTGTAGCCCATTTTTGGTTGCCTGATAATAAAATCAAATTTAATTGAATTGAATAAATATAATGTTGATTCCATTCATAACTGCTGAGCAGTAGGATAATGCTTACCTAGAGCTTCATTCAACCAGTGCTCAGTTATGGCATTAGATTCCTTCTTCAAAGTAAGTTTTCAGGTTCTGGATTCAGGAAGTCACACAGCTGCTTCCACAGACATCCTTGTCTGACTGTTCTCCCTAAATGTAGAGGAGATGGCTTATCATTTGTTGCTCTTATGGTCTTTGAAGTTGACTGGGATTCATGATGACCCTATCCTAGGGTTCTCTTGGCAAGATTTGTTCAGAAGAGGTTTGCCATTGCCTTCTTCTAAGGCTGAGAGAAAGTGATTCAAGCAAGGTCACCCAGTAGGTTTCCATGGCTGAGTGACAATTTGTCTCCTTGAATCTTTGTCCAGCACTCAAACCACTACACCAGTAGCAATGGCAAGTACATTTCAGTGCAGTTAAGCAACCCCAAAGCAGTTAACAGTGTGTAAGCTAAATGCTCCCAACAAGCTGGGTACTCATTTTAGCAACTTCAGAAGGATGCAAGGCTGAGTAAAGCCTGAGCTCTGGCTGGTGTTGAACTCACAACCTTATAGTTTGTGAGTGAGTGGATGCACTACAGGCATTTAACCACTGCACCACCATATTGGAACTGATCATCATCCGCTACACAAAACAACTGTGAACTGATCCCCAAGTGTGAATCTTTATGGAGCCAAAATGGCATGATGCACAAGAAGGAGGTATCATCACGCTAAGAGAGTAAGTGGATGACACAAGATTTTGCAAAAGTAAAAAATACCTTGGGCAAGCAGAAGAGGATACCGAATCCTTTCCAAATAGCCCACTAATCATGTTCATCAGGTGTAGAATGTTAGGTATGGAGGGATCTGCCTTATCCCAAGTCAGATTTGTCTGTCTAACAGATTTGTCTGTCAACTTTGACTGGCAGCAGTAGTCCACCAGAGCTTCAAGCAGTGGAGATCCTATTTGGAGATCCCTGTTATTTTCCAGTGGTCTAACATCCAAAAATGAGTTAAGCCCAACTCTGCTTAGCTTCCTAAACCAAATAAGACCAGTTATATTTAGGGGGATGAGGTTAACTGTTAGGGAGAAATAAAACAAAAACTTGATGGAAAAAGAAAAGAGTAGAAGTATGCCAGGAGACAGCATGTTTGGCTAGAACCCTGAACAGGAGCATTCCCGTTTTGACATTTTGGTGTAGGGGCACTTTTATAATGAGTTGTCTACTGATTTGGAAGCAAAATGGGGCACCTAGGAAAAAATACTTGGTACTGTCTTGATATGCAGAAAGACTGTTATAAAAAATAACAGCCTGATAAGAATCTGTGAACTTTCAGAAGGTCTTGATTGTTGATGGCAGTTGAAGTGTGTGTGTGTGTCTCTCTCTGCGCATGTGTGTGAGAGAGAGTGAGAGTGAAAATGAGAATGAGAATGGAAAAAGTCCAAAGAAGCCAGAGGTAGTGTTTGATTAAGAAATATTGACACAAAATTTTAGGATGTCTGTTGAAAGCACCCATACATACACACACACACTCCCCCCACAAAGAGAAAAATATAGGTAGGGAATTGACCTGCTTAAGTTCCTGACAGCTTATAGTAAGTATCTAGGTGGATTAGAGTTGGAGAAGATGAATGCAGTCAAGTTAAGCCCTCTCCCTGCCACTTACTGTGAAATTACCCTGTCATGAACATTTGCACTACACATGGATGTTTTAAAAGGAAAGGGGGAAACATCATTTCCCTTTCCCATTCTATAAAAAGCTGCATCGTCCCCAAGATATCCACCTCCTGCATAAAACAGCAGCAAGCAATTGTGGTGTGTCCAGAGGCCAATCTGCTGTTTCTCAGATTCTCTGGGCCATGTAGACATGCCAATTTCTGGAACAAGTGCAAGATTCTGGAACAAGTGGTGGCCTGCCAGCTCCAGGGGTTTCTGGATGAGACAGATTATATCCATTTCAATCTGGCTTCAGGTCTGGTTATGGGACAGAGACTGCTTTGGTCTCCTTGGTGGATTACCCAAACAGGGAACTGGATGGGGGGGCGTGTCCCTCCTGATTATGCTGGATCTCTCCACTGCTTTCAGTACCATCAACCATAACATCCTGGGCTGCCTCTCTGGGATGAGACTTGGGAGCACTGTTTTACAGTGGCTCTGTTTTTTCCTGGAGGGGCAATATTAGAGGATGGTGCTGAGGGATTCCTCTTTGACAAACATGATGTTTAACATCTACCTGAAACCACTAAGAGAGGTCATCTGGAGTTTTGGAGTTTGGTGTCATCAGTACGTTGGTAATACAAAACTCTTATCTTTCCTTCCCATCTGATTTCAAGGAAGCTTTCTCAGTACTGAACCAGTCTGTTAGTAGTGAGCTGGATGATGGTTAAAAAAAATTGAAACAATCCAGACAAGACAAAGGTGTTCCTGATTAGTCAGAAAAACAATCAGGATAGACACTCTGGTTGTGCTGGATGGGATTATATTCCCACTGAAATCTCACGTTCACAGTTTGGGTGTACTCCTGGATGTAGATCTAATCCTAGATGTTCAGGTTTCAACTGTGGTCAGGAGTGCACTTGCACAGCTAAAGCTAGTGTGCCAGCTGTGCCCATTCCTTGAGATGACAGATCTGACTATGATGACACAAGCATTGATTACAACCTGTTCGGACTATTGTAATATATTCTATATATTGTATTTTGGAAGCTATTTGGAAACTTCAGTGGGTTGAACATGCTGCAACCAGGCTGTTGAGGGGGGCCAGTTATAACAGTTTCACTGGCTACTGATTTGTTTCTGGGTACAAGTCAGAGTGCTGGTTTTGACCTTTAAAGCCCTAAATGGCTTGGGTCCAGGTTATCTGAAAAACCGTATCTTCTTATGTAAACCAGCTCAAGCTTTAAGAACTGCAGGGGAGGGCTTTCACTCAGTCCCACCACCTTTGCAGGTAGTAAGTGGTAAACTGCTATATGAGTGATAAATTGCTTCTTCTGGAGGAATCCGAGAGAGACAATTTACTCTATTTTCTACAGAAAAAAAAGAAGGCAATCTGGTGTGTCAAAAATCAAATTTGGTGAGGCCACGTGGGGCCCCAGTGCTGGACCTTTTTCATTCCTATTATAAAATGTGGAATAACTGAATGTTTTCTGCCCGGGGCTGGCCCCAGGTCTGAAGGATCTTCTGTTGGTGAGTCCTGATGAGCTTACTTGGTAGCAGTGGTAGGTAAGGCTACAGCCCCTTAATTTCTCATGATGTTCAGAGTGATGGAATTGTGAGAAATACAGGTAGTCCTTGCTGTCTGTGCTCCTTAGATTGCTGGGCCAGAAAAACATAAAGCTGTGTCTAATGACGGCCAACAAATGCCAGGTGCTGTAGGCTATATTTCAGAGGATGGAACTGGCAAAACAACCTCTGAGTATTCCTTGCCTAAGAAAACCTTTGAAATTCATGGGGTCACCATAAGTCGACAGGTGACTTGAAGGCAGACACAAATACAGGGCTTTGAGCCAGGACTGTTGTGGTTTATCTTACTCAGTGTTGTGTTTTCTGCACGGGCCACCCAGTTTCATCTGTGGAAATTTACAAGCAAGGCATTAAGGTGATGGTTTTCTGTTATTTGTCTCCAAACTTACCTGATATTTAAAGGTATACTTTCTCTATCCCTGGTGGGTCCATTTGTAATTATTGCTGATTGACGCAGATAGATTTAATTTGTCTGCCATTAATTTGGCTGCCTACTCTTTTTTTCTTTCTTTCATGTGTCATGTTTTGTTCAAGGGTTCTTTCTCTCTTTCTCTTTTATTATCCAGGAATTGTTTAAGTCTTGGCAAATTATGTTAAGAGTGATTTCAAGAGAACCGTTGACCCTTCCCATAGGATGGTTGCCATAGGTTCTGTTTTGTTTTTTGTTTTATTTTGTTTTTTCACTTTTGGCTGTTCCTGTAACTTGTATTGCTTAATGACATTGATTGTTTGCTTCAAAACCCCAGCCTTTCCCATGGTGTTTTTTTTTTTTTTTAAACAAGAAGATCAACCTTGTGGTTGCTCAAGAAAGCTCCCTTTTTGCCCCTCTACTTGACAACAGGAGGCTGTCAGAAAATCTAATAGGGGAGAAAAAGGGTAGGGTGAATGGTGTGGTGGTTGTGGGAAAACAGCAATCCACAGCTTTTGTAGAAAAAGCTATTTTTCCTGTTTTTCTGGGTGTGTGTAGGTTAGGACTTTACCTGCAAAAACAGACAGGGAAAAAAAATTGAAAAAATGTATTTTCTGCCATTCAACCAAAGAGAATTTAACATGCTTTTGTGGCTGCTGTGGGAAACGAGGTTGCAACACCAGTATTGCCTGCAGCAAATGTGTAAGATATAGATACTATAGCTGAGTATGCCAAGGTGGTTTTGGGGGGGGTTTTTTGGACAACGACAATCCCCCACCCAGCATAGTCACTTTAGGGATTTTGGTTCACCATATTGCATTCAATGGAGATGTAGGTCCAAACCACACTGCAGAAATAATCCAGTTGGAGACACTTTAGCTGCCCCTAGCTGAAAGCTAGGGAATTCTAGAAACTGTAGTTTTGTGAGACATTTAGCCTACTCTGTCAGAGACCTCTGGTGCAACAATAAACTACAATTCCCAGGATTCCTTAACACTGAGCCAGGGCAGTTAAAATGGTATCAAACGGGATTATTTCTGCCATGTGTTTTGGCCAAGGGATTCTGGGAATAATAGTTCTTAAATTTAACGTTTTCAAGCTTTGTATTTATAGAATCTACATACAAATATATCTGACAACTGTGCTTCATTAAGATACACTGACATTTAAAGATGTGACATACACGTATGCTGTTTGTTTTTACTTTACATTGGTTATAGCTTGGTCTTAGCTGCCATTTTATGTTTTTACAGTATTCTCAGTGCAGGAAACTTGTATAGTGTCTCATGGTGCTGCTCAAGTTTAGCTTCTATCGTCCACAATTTGCCAGTGACCTCCTGTAAAGAAAAGGACCCACTAGTGGCCACTTTGCCCGGGAACTCCTGTGCAAATTCAGAATTAGTCTTCACAGTAACTCAGGCAACATCAGTGTAACCGCTTCATTGCCAGCAACAGTTTAAAGGCCATTCGGAATTTGTACGACAAAGTGTGTAAAGTGAGAGTGTAAAATATTTTTCCCGTGGATAAGAGACAGATATTGGAATTGTTATTTTAAAAACATGGTTCTTGTTCATCATTTAGTGTTGGTGGTGGGGTTTTGCCAGTACTGTGTGTACAGTACGTGTGAATTTGTTGTTGTTGTTGTTGTGTGCCTTCAAGTCGTTTCTGACTTATGGCGACCCTAGGAACCCTATCATGGCTTTCCCCTGAGGCTGAGAGAGTGTGACTTGCCCAAGATCATCCAGTGGGTTTCATGGCTGAGCTGGGAATTGAACTCTGGTCTCCAGAGTCATAGTCCATTATTCAAACCAGTAAGCCACATTTGTGAATAGCATGATACAATGTTAACATATTACTGGCAGTAGACATTTGTTCCTGCAGAACTATTATTTGACAATGGTGACAGCCATTTTTATTGGGGGCAGAATTCCCCCAAAGAAAAGTGTCTGCCACCTTTTCAAGTAATATTTCTGCAGGAACAAATATCTGTTGCTTATTATGTAGGAAGATGGTTTGCCCTAATGCTTGCCCTGATTTTGTGAAAGGTATTGCTTCTTCTTAATTCATTGTTACTGCAAATAAATAAATAAAGGTAACAAGCACAACACTATTACTTTTAACCTGTCTATGAAAGATTTGGAGTTCCATAAAAAGAAAATGCATCAGCCTGATCTGAAGAGGCGTAAAATCTGAGGTATACAGTAAATTCAAGTGACTGAAAAAGTAATTATGTCTCCTCTGATGTTTACAAAAGCTTTCTCTCCCCCCCTATTCCTTTTGGCCACCCACATAACAGGCACCACTGCCTAAATAAATTCTGCATTTAGTGCAATTCAGTGTGGCTTGTGGGCGTTCTGGAAATCTACCTTGTTGTGCTGTTGCTGCTCCTCCTCTCAGAGCTGCTTTCCCCATTAGAAGACTAAACAGCTCAGTTCCTGAATTCAAAGGATCGATTCCTTCCCCCATTCGGGTTTGACTCATGCCAACAGAGAGCCCTATGCCGTCAGTTCATGACCTCCAGATATAGGTCAGCTGTTTTCTGGATCAATCTTTAGGTCTGCCTGTCACAGGCCTGAGAGGAGGGAGTTCCTCTTTGGTTTGATGTTCTTGGAAACGGAGGAATGCAAGCTCAATTGAGCCGCCTGACTTGCCTTTCTTTTTATTGTGCTCCCCCTCCCTCTCTCTCTCTTCACCTCTTACATGGAGTAGTGTCAGTTTCACAATAGCTATCCTGTTGCCATGCCGAAGGGTGTGAGTTTTGCAGGGTGAGGTGTCCCTGGACTCGCATCTGGGATGACCTCCAGTGGCGCCTCAATGTTCCTGGGCTCTGTTTGAGGCTTGACACAATATGGTTGGGTAATCCCGGGGCCATGGATTTGTTGTGTGGGGACAAGCACTATGAGTGACTCAGAGTGTCTCCTCCACTCCAGGGACCACTCTGTTTCCTTTGCTGATGTCATCTTTGTGGCATCCTCTGTCCAAACCAGAGTTGCTGGCAGTCTCAGCAGCTGCTGTCCCTAAATACTTTGGATTCCAGTTGGGTTTGGTAACCGAGGGGCTCAAGATAGATCATCTTTGCAGGGGAGCGTATGCCCAAGGAACAAGCATGCATTTATTTGCACGTGCATGTTCACATACTTTTTTGTTTCCTTTTTGCATGCAACCTTGCTTTGTATTCCCTAAACTTGTTTACGTGCAAGATTTCCTCTGATCAGGACTTCAGAGCTAGTTGAGATCCACATTTCTGTTCCTGCCTGATTGCTAGAATATTGGAATCGGGGGTTAGGTGGGATGTTTGGGAGAGGAATAAAGTTTTGTAACAGTCACAGTGCTGTGGTGATTTGAGTGATGGAGTATGATTCAGGAGAACAGGGTTTGAATCCTTGCTCAGCCATGCAAACCCACTGGCTGACCTTGGGCAAGTCACACTCCCTCGGCTTCAGAGGACAGCAAAAGCAAACTCCCTGTGAATGAATCTTGCTGCAAAATCATTGTGGTAGGGTTGTCTTAGGCCACTATAAGTCAGAAATGACTTGAAGGCCCACAACAACCAAGGTTTTTGACTGCATAATTCTAGGTGTGATGGTGAAGGAAATTAGAGTGAAGACAAGATGATTAGATTTGCTTGCCCCTTCCTAATAAGAAGGCAAATTGCATTTAGCAAATATTTAATTGTTGATGAAAACTAGTTGTGGTGGTCCATGATGTTTCTGCTTATTACATTTAGAGCTTGGAAACATTACTTTTTGGTCTATAGCTCTCAAAATTCTAGTCTCAGAGTTGTTTTGGACTACAGCTCCCATGATTGCTGGCTATGCAGTCTTGAATATTCTAGGAGCTGTAGTCTAGAAAAGTAACTTTTCTAAGCTCTGTTTTGATTATATCTCAGGAGCCTGTGTCATCAGATGTGTAATGACAGTTTTGTTCATCCAAATTTTGACCCACTTCTATCCCCAAATGTATATGTTCATTTGGAATATGTATTCTGATTCAGACAGACACCTGCCGTATCTACAGATCTAATGCATGGAGATGCGCAAAAAGAAATGACACTCTCTCCCAGAAGGTGAAACTGAGTTTATGTTTTTCTTGTCTTGATTCAGGTTTTTATTTTAAGTTCAGATAAACCTATGCAGGTGTACATTTCACTCTGTTATATACATTGGCATCCATAAAAACCTGATGGGTCATGGGTGTGTCAAGGTCTGTTCATCATGGGTGACGTGTACATCCCTTTGTATTTCTTCAAGTAGTTTCCAACATATGGTGATCCTAAAGTGAACCTACCATGGGGTTTTCTTAGCAATATTTGTTCAGAGGGGGGTTTGCCATTGCTTTTTTTATGAGGCTGAGAAGGTGTGACTAGCCCAAAGTCATCCAGTAGATGTCCATGGCTAAATAGGGATTCAAACTCTGGTGTCCAAACTCATAGTCCATCACTTAAACCACTGTACCACGCTGACTCTCTAGCATGTAAATCTGCTTCTTTGCACACCATTATATAGGTGCACACCGACACATAAATGACATGGAGGAAGAGAGAGATGTTCTTCCACTGCTGCCTGAAAATGTGTATATTTCAGTAAATCAAGGGTGAGCAACTGTGGGTTGAATGATTTGTCAGTTCCCATAGCCCCACACTATTGGTCATGGAGCCCAAGACTGATAAGATCTGTAAGCCAAAAACATCCGGAGGGCCGCAGTTGACTACCCCTACTATAATGAATTCAGACTTTTTAAAAACTGGAGTGCTGCTGTGTCTCTTTAATACCACGAGCTTTAGTGGGTCCAAGCAGTCAGACAGGCTTCATTGTGTTCAGCCTTCGCCAATTTCTGTGTAACACCCCTTTCCTGGCAGCTAACTTCCTTTTTGGAGTCAGGCACTTCCTCACGTATCTCTCGGATGTAATTCCTCCTCTTGCCCCAGCTTTTTACCATGACTATGCCACAAAGTGTTTTTTTCATTTTGTGCTCCTGGTCTCTTTTTGTGCTTTGGTGTTTGCTTTGCAGTTTGGGGCTGCCTTTGTAAGAAACGACTTTGTCTTGCCCCTTGATTAGCTATTTTTGCCCAGCTTTGTAAGACGGGTACAAAGCTGTGGGAGGAGACACCATCTTGTGTATACCACTGCTGTAGTAGTTTTTATTGAAGTTTTGACTGCTTTGTACAGTGGGCCCTTGGTATCTGCTGGGGTTTGGTTCCAGGACCAACCGTGGATACCAAAATCAGTGGATGTCAAGTCCCATTGAATACAGTGGCATAGTAAAATGGTGTTTCTTACGTGAAATATGAGTTGTAATTTGACCAAGGTATGTTACATATCCTCCATTGGAGGTCCTTCTGGAAAGTGTCACACCCTAAGCTCTTTATTATTATTACTTTTTAACTGCAAATACTTTTGAAACCAGGTTTTTTCCCCTTGTAGCTGTAGCCATGAGAGAACTGCTGCTTTGTGCAAAAAACAAAACAAAGGAAAACAAAAATTAATTTTTTATTTTTATTTTTATTGTTTGCGTGAGCCAAAAATACTCACTTTACCTGGTAGCTTTCTCTATCCCTGATACCTTCGAATCAGCCGTTACAATGAGTGGAAGACTATTCAATTACTTCCAGTGTAAACATGCAGCAGGGATAACTCACACAACATGGTTGTAGCACTTGGGATGCTAATCATGGCTCCATCCTATGGAATATCGGGATTTGTAGTTTTTGTGAGCTAATTTGGAATTTTCTGCTAGATTGCTCTACTGCCTCACCAGACTACAAATCCCAGGATTGCATGGGATGCAGCTACGGCAATTACAGTGGGAAAATAGTGCTATAATTGTATACAGTAGTAGAGACCTCACTCCCTGAGGATCTGCCAGTTGTGTCTCTGCATTAGTTGCTATTTTGTATTTGCCATGCCTGAACTCAGAGCATGGGAAGCTGCTTTATACTGTGGATGTTCCAGATGGAAGGCATCTAATGGAAATCATAATATAGCTGTACTCAGAGCTGGGTAAAGTTACTTTTTAAAAACTTTTAAAGACCTTTTTTCTGTAACAATTGTTCAACAGTGGAGTGGACTGCCTTGAACAGTGGTGGACTCTCAATCTTTGGAGGTCACATAGGCATTCGTCAGAAGTGCTTTAAGTGTTCGGAGGTGCATGACAGTGGGTTGCACTAGATTGCCTTTATGATCACTTCCAACTCTTAAGATTCTCTGAAAACAGTGTAGGATTCCAAATAGGATGTGACAAACATCTGGATCTGGTCTGAAATTCTGTGACTGGGACAGGATGAATGCACAATAGAAGTTTCATCTGGAGAGCTCCATTTGTCAGGTTATTGGTCTCATCTAGCTCCCCGCAGTGTATGGCAGTAACTCTCTAGGATTTAGGCAGACCTTATTTGAGGATGCCCAGGGATGAACCTGGAACCTTCTTCATTCAGCTTTCCCACTGAGCTGCACCTTCACAGGAGGTGGACTCCTGTAAGAGTGGATAATACTTACCGTAATCTTTTCACATGCTGCAAGCAAAGTGTGCGTTTCCGGAATTCTCTGAATCAAAAAAATTCCCAGAAAAACTGTTTTAAGGGAATGGAGAGCTGGATTAGGATGTGGTTTGACTTACAGCATTGTCCTTATGTGTGTTTACTCAGAATCCCCACTGTATTTATTGAGACTTACTCCTTAGTGTTTTTAGAATTGTACACTGCTTTATACTGAGTAAGCATAACTTTTAAAAATGACATGCTAGCTGAATGCATTAAGTAGGAAAATTTGTTCACCACAGCTAATAATAATAATATGTGTACCACATTTCAGGCAACTGAAATCTTACATTCATACAAATTGCCAACAAAAAGCTTTGAATTTATCATTACTGGTATCTATGTAAACATTTCAAGACTTAATCTGTACAATACACTTCCATTACATTGTTTAGAATTCAAATACAAAGATAAAGAATTTGGGAAAATGTTAATTTAGCTTATCTGAATAAGTATGCATGTAAATATATATGGTAAGTGTTTCCTAGCCTGAATTACCTGGAAAAAAGTTAATTGCAACAACATTAATATGGTGCCCATTCCACTGGTAAAATTTGACTTGTGTTCATTCGTTATGTTACTAATTAATTTTTAAAACATTACAACATACTAGAATCAAAACAAAGACAAAAATCAAACAAGGTTGTCCTTCAGGCTCAGCCCTGACTTTTGTTTGGTCTAGCTGGTATAGAAGCACTCCTACTATAACACTCCTATTTGCCCAGAAAACTGTGTGTACAACTACATGCATAAGCAAAAGCGTTGCCACACACATTCTGCTTGCACCAAGTTCTGGCTACTATCTGTGCCATTCCTTGCCAACTGAAATTTCACATGACTATAAACACGCTTTACATGGTTTGCTTTATGAAGAGTCTTTTGGAATCTTCCTCTAGTCCAGGCTATGACAGCAAGATTACTAACTGATTTTGGAAGCAGACAGCACAAATTCATACAATCTGAGAAAAACATGTATTTATTTATTTGATTTATGTCCTGCCTTTCTACCAATATGGGAGCCAAAGTTGCTTACTATGTAAGTTAAAACAAAATAGTTAAAACAGTATATAGTATGATGTTTTAAAAAATCAAATTAAAAATTAATTGAAAATTATTTTAAAATACATTAACTACTTAATATGTGTTAAAAGCAGCATACTCATTTCAAATCCTTCTACCTCAACCAGATAAATGCTGAAAGCCTGTTTTGAATATGAAGAATTTTGCCTGTAGGCAAAAAGAGAGCAGAGAAAGGACCAATTGGGTCTCTTTTTATTAAAAAAAATCTTTATTATTTAAAAAGAACAGATAACAATTTTCAGAAAATGGGTCTCTCTTGGGAGGGAGTTCCATAGCCTAGGACAGGGTTCCCTAGGGATAAGTGTTAAGGTACTAGGGGTTCTGTATGCGATCATGATAGAAAAAGGGAAATTTATTTGAGCTTTAGCTATAATAATTTTATGCAGTGATTCCCTGAGACCTGAAAATTATTTCAAGGGATCCGCCAGGATGGAAAAGTTGAGAAAGACTGGCCTAGGAGCAGCTACGAAGAAGTCTGTCTCCCATGTACTCACCTCACAAGATTGTGTGGGTGGTGGGACACAGAGAAAGTCCTCTCCTGAAGACTGTAATACTCAGGCGGGTTCATATGGGGAGATACAATTTTTCAGATATAAAACCCATATAGGACTTTATAAGTAATACCCAGCACTTTGAATTGTGCCCAGAATGGATAGGTAGCCAGTAGAGCAGTTTCAACAAGGAAGTTAGATGCTTCCTATAACCAGCCTCAGGCAACAATCTAACTGCAGCAGTTGGCTTAATGGTTGGTTTTCCAGGCACAAATTCAGTGCGTTGGTCCTTCAGGAAAGCTTCCTTTGTATGTACAATCAGCCCTCCATATCAGTGGATTCTTTATCCACAGATTCAAGCATCCATGGCTTGAAAATATTTTTAAAATATATAAATTCCATAAATTGGAAAATATAAATTCCAAAACTTGATTTTGGCATTTTATAAAGGGGACACCATTTTACTAAGCCTTTGTATTTAATGGGACTTGAGCATCCATGGCTTTTGGTATCCATAGTGAGTCCTGGCACCAAACCCAGCGGACACCTGAGACATGTACCATATATACTTGACTATAAATCTGCCTCATGTATAAATCAAGGGCAGGTTTTGGTCCAAAATTATGGATTTTGATATGAATTGTGGTTAAGTAGATGGTAAAATCTTCTTAGGGGCATGTAACAAGGTATCTAAAGAATGAAGCAAAGGAAAACAATGCCAAAGAACTTAGAACATTTTAGTAGGCATAACTGTTTGTGCTTACACTAAAGGGTAGATGGATGAGTAGTCAATCCTTCCAGGACAGATTAGTTTCTTGCCTTTCAACAGGAGATGGTTCCTTTTTAAATAAGAGTTAAAGTATAGTACTTACATTGAGCTGTGGATAAAAAAAGGCAGGTTTTTGACTAAAATTTCTAGACTCATACATGAGTACATTCAACCCTCCATTTTGGCGGACTTGGAGTCTGCATCCCTTGCCCGTTCATAGGTGGCAAATGAAGAGGGACAAAATGGGATGTGCACCTCCATTCAAGCCAATGGGGCTTGAATATTGCTGATTTTCTGTTTTCACGGGGGTATGTGTCTGGAATGGATCCCCCGTGAAAACGGAGGGGTGACTGTATATACAGTAGTCTAAAATCATGGTTGTAATAAATAAAAGACTAGTCACTGGTTTAAAGTGTTCTGAACCCCCTCTCCCCTTTCCTGATCTGTTACTCTCCAGAGGTGCCAGATACAGTCCACCCTCCATATTGGACTTGCCATCCATGGATTTAACCATCCACGGACAGCAAGTCCCCATTTTTCTTAATGGTGGTGCATGCACACAGCTGTACCAGTGAGCGTGCACACACGCATGAACCGCACTGCCATTAACTAAAATGGGACTTGAGCATGCACGGATTTTGGTATCTGTGAGGAGACCGGAACAGATCTCCCACAGATATGGAAGTCCAACTGTATATCTTCCATCAACCTCAGCCCGTATACACTCATCCCTCCGTATTTGCGGTTTTTATATTTGCAGATTTGATTATTTGCGGATTTGATTAATATGTTCTCTTTAGAAATATCTAGATCCTCCAGTGCAAGTCTATAGTCAGCTTTAACCAAAAGTCACACTGAAAGACTTAGAGATTCCTAGAGAGAATACTCTCCTAGGCCTTTGTAGCTCCTCCAGTGTAGTTCCAAGGTCAGTGTCTGTTGGACATTGACTACAGAGTTACACTGCAGGACCTAGAGATTCCTAGAGAGGTGTCCTCTCAGGTAAAAACATGGTGTTTTTGTCATTTGTGGTTTTTCCATATTCGCGGGGGTCCTGCGCCCCTAACCCTAGCGAATATGGAGGGACAAGTGTAGTGAGTAGCCTTGCTTGCTGTAGATGATGGGTTTTGTACTTTGACACCACTGGTGGGCACTGGGTTAGACAAGATGGGCATAAACTGCCTTCAGGACCTGGTTAAAGGCCTGTGATACAGGATGTAAACATTGAAATAGAGATTCTCATTTGCTAACTGCATCTATTCTGACCACACCCATGTTTCCCAGTACCCCCACCCTCCAACACAGCTGCAAGACTATGCAAACCCCGCCTGATGTTTAGCCTCTCTGCTCTCTCCTTGACTGTCACTCCCCCACCCTCTTGGCCAGATGTTTCTGATTTTTAATAATTTTTTTTTTTATTTTGGTAATCAGCTTGTGGTGTCCCTACCCACCGCAAAGTGTTCTCCGGATTAAACCTAAGCAGAGCTGAATCCTCACGCAGGTCACTTAACGCCATTCTCTGAAGCGCCGGCCCCCTCCCCTGTCTGCCAGATGGGTGCTGCTGCTACTGCTTTCCAGCCTGGCTGATGCTCTGCAGTCTGCAAGGCATCTCTGATGAGTGGGTGGGGGAGGTAGGATTGGGAAGTGGGCAGTGACTCTCTAGTTAAGTAAGAAGCTTAAGGAACTAGACAGTTGGAAGGATCTCACAGGTGTTTTGTCTTAAGTATATGCACTCTGGACCATCTCTAACAAATAGCACAGTAGCTTTTGAAAAGTAGCAGAGTGTGGGAAAGTTACTTTGAGGGCACTACAGCTGCCAGAAATTCCCAGTCAGCATGGCCACTGGACAATTCTGGAAGCTGCAGTTTTTTAAAAAAGTAACTCTTACACTTTCTGGAAGGTGATTCCCTAAACCTAAGGCACATTGTCCTGTCTGTTTCAGCCCTTGGTAGCTGAAAAATGAACTACAGCTGGGGGAGTTAAGGCTTTTTTTTTTTTTTTTTTTTTGGACTGCATGCTGAGGGATTCTTGGAGTTATAGTTCAAAGAAGTGATTTTTCTGAGCAGTAGAAGGACTTTATCACACATTGCTAGAAAAGCAGACTTTTAACAGACTAGAAAAGGTAGAAAAACAGACTTTCATAACTATAGTGCACCTTTTCATTGACAGGCAAAACCGAACAATAGACTCTAAAGTCTCGCTGCTGTTCCATTTCTGCCTTCATGCAATAGGTCCCTTCCACTGCAGTTGCACTTTTCGGGCATGTTCTCCACTTCTCAAGGTGTGAGTGAATGTGATTCTGCTCCTCTGCCCCTCTCCCCCCTCACAGCAATCGAGCTGCCAACATCTTCCCAAAGCTGTCTGATGTGTGCACATTCATACAGCAGCTGGCTTTGGGAGGCAGCTGGCAGCCGTGATCATAGATCCCACCCCCTTCCTCCAGGAAAGTAGCTTTTGCAGATCTCCACTCCATGTTCTCCACTTTTGGACTGTATGCTGAGGGATTCTTGGAGTTAAATGTCAAAGAAATAACGTTTCTGAGCAGTAGAAGGACTTTATCACACAATGCTAGAAAAGCAGACTTTTAACAAAAGCATCTCTGCCCCATACTAATTACACAATGTCATGTCCATTCTACCGAATCCCTGAATTCCATAGATTGCCAAAGCACTATCTTGGGGAAAAGTGAAATAAGAAATTATGCCAAACTAGTATGCTTCTATTCTTAAACTAACGTAATTGTGGCAGGAAACCAGACTGATAGGATAAAAGTCTGAAGTGGCAAGGTGAGCATTTTTGCAGTGGTGAATTTTAAAATGTGTCACTTTTCTGTATTGAATATAGCAGTCAGTCACAACCCTCTTTCCCCCCACCTCCTTAATTTACTTTTGAAGTACTTGGGATGCCATCAGCTGTATTTTCCAATGTCTTTTTAATATACCCCTTTCCTTCATCCTCCCCTCATGGGATTGACACTTGAGACCCTTTTCCATTTTAGCATTCAGTGATGTGGGCGCTTCTTTAGGAAAACTCATGCTGCAACCAGTGGGGGGGTTTTGGCACGTGAGGCCTAAATAGGTTTGTGCTTAAATCAGTGCTCGATGAGAGCGTGCAATTCAATTCCTTTTCCATCATCTGTCACTTTTTGTGTGCGTTAGTGCCATGTGTGCAAAATTCAAGATGCCACTGGACTTGCAGCTGCTCTTCTAGTTTGTCATCTCTTCTGAATCTTTCTTTCTGATTTGTCAGCATTGTTTCTGAACTGTAGACAGAGCTGGATGTCCTCCAGGATTTGAAAATAAAATAATTTTTACACATTCACAATGTACATATTACAGTTTTGAAAATATTATTTTTTCCTGCTTGCACAATTTACATGCACTGATTTTTTTTTAACAACTTAGCATTTTATGAGTCATGAAAAGAGGTAAAGAAGTCATGGCCTGGAAATTTTAGTCATCATTCCCTCTCTCTTGCCTTTTCAGTAGGCACAAAAACCTATGAATTTTTCATGCAACTCTTTGCAGCCATAGGGACTAGAAGCTTGCTTTAAAACACTCATGCACATAAAAGTTGAGATTCTGAAGGAGCAGAATTGTGCATCCTATACCACATATTCTGTTTCTCTGAAAACACTGTGGCATATGCTTTTGTAGTCAAAGTGGCACATAGTATTAGTCTGTGATCTTGGAAGCTATGCTTCTATAGTCACAATGTCATAATGACTGCTTGTGTTCTGTTCGTTGTTTGCTAAGAGGTCGCCCTGAAATCTTTCTCAAGCGTGCTGCAGGCTGGCCAGTCATCCCCCACCTTGTACTTTGGCTCTTCATTTGATCTGCTTATTGCTTCTCTGCTAATTGGTCAAGTGAGTTACCTTCCTGTAAAGCATCTTACCTGCCTGATCCACTTTAGGCCTCTAAGCTGACAAGTTGCAGAAATGGCTGCTGCAGGGTGCATCCATTGCTGTAAGCTTTCCATTGGCGTGAAGATTTCTGGTGCTTTGCTTTTGTTTTTTTGGCTGTAGCAGAGCAGCAGAATGTTCATACTAAGGGTTTATGAAGGTTTCCCATGCATCAGCTGTGCTTCTTCAGACTTCTGGGCATCCTCCCTCCCTTTTTTCCTTTCTTTTTTAAAGAAAATATCCACACGATTCTATGTCTTGTTGTTGCAAATAAAACCTAAAAGAATTCAAGTTGGATGGTTTTATGAACTGGGATTGAATCAATGGCATGCATGATGGAGAGTACTCAGCACTGCAGAACTATCTTATGCACATTGCACTGGAAGGAAGGAAGGCCATTCTAGGCCTTACTCCCAGGTAAATGTGGGTAGGATTACAGTGACATTGGTTTAGTGTGTGTGAGTGTGTATGCTGATCAGTAGCAGGGGGTAGGAATTGTGTATGAACTCCATATGCTTAGATCTTCAGCTATCATAATTCGTCACTTTTGTGCTAGCTTGGATTGATAGGAATCACAGTTCAATAAGTTCTGGAAGGATGTATGATTCCCCACTCTGGTCTACAATATAAGATCCACGATCTATTTTGGAATAAAAATAAGTAAAATTACAGTATTGTATTTTAGAATATGTTATGTATTTTTGCTCATGTTTTATATATTTTGTAAGTCAGCAACAAATCCTGTCTGATTGTGGAAGCTAAGTGGGCTCAGCTCTGGCTAGTATTTGAATGGGAGACTGTCAACAAATATCAAGCGCTATAGAGGAAGGTACTTTCAGAGGGAGGAACTGGCAGAACAACTTCTGAGTATTTTTCTTTGCCTAAGAAACCTTTATGAGACCTCATGGTCAGGTAGGTGGAAGGCACATACAGTACATATGCAAGTCATCTTGAATTCCAGCAGCAAGAAGAAAGTGGGATACAAAATCAGCATCTATTTTTTAAAAACGTAGCATTTGATATACATAAACAGAATTCCAAAAAACTAGTATTGAGAAGGAAGATATTTCTGGAGAGGGGCACATTTGTTTAGCAGTGCCATAAGAGAGTGTGGACTAGTGACAATCTAAGAGGGGGTGACCTCCACTGCTCCTCAAACATCTCCCTTTGGGCAAGGAACAGATTGTGACATTCACCTGTGTCCCATTAAAATGCCGAAGAGATGGGGGGAGTGGGGGAAAACTCAGTGGAAGGAGAACTCCCAGGTTGCTTTTTTAAATTAAAATGTCAAATTTCAAAAAATTAACTTTTCATTTTTTAAAATATTTTTAAATGTTTTCTTTAAAAACATCACATTTTGCCAATTTTCACTTAAAGCACATGAAGCTATTTCTATGTAAATACATTTAGGCTGTGCATATTATATTGTAATTTAAAAATATACTTTTAATTGTGCCAGTTGTTTATGTCACAACTATTGTCATTACATTCAGTAACGTATGGGAATTAATGATTTATGAGTCATATTAGTACCAAAAAATATGACTAAGAATTCTGTATGATGTGGTGTAGTGGGGGTAACACCATGAAGTGCTGCACCAGGTGACATCAACCCTAGTGATGCCACTGATGTGTAGAAATCCTATTGAGTGTGTGCTTGTAGGGGAAGAGAACTAGACAGATTAGAGGAACATTGGAAAACCATCAAGGCAGAGCTAAAAGAAGCCCGAAGAAGCTCAGAAAATGTGGTGGATGGCATTAGAAAGGCCATCACTGGTCAGCCATTCTTCACTAAAAGCAGTTTAGTGAGTTGCATTTAGGATCTTCATCCAGGGGGCCTCACCAAACCCCAGGATTCCATAGGATGTTGCATAGCAATTATAGTGGAATATGGCAGCATAATTGTGCAGAGTGAGGAAGAGAGAAAAGGCTTTAAATATGCCCTCCTCCTAGTGATTTTGATCCAAATTGCTGGAATGGAGTGGGATGGGGATTAATGCCTCTTCTCTGTTCCCAGAGGGCATGTTCCAGATTGCTTTAAAGGAGAAGGGAGGCTTTAATTTCATCCTCTTCCCCATGATCCTATGAACCCACTTTTCCTGGGAGCTCAGTTCTGCTGAGAAAAAGAGTTTAAAGAGAATCACCGGAGTACTCTCTGCTTTCTGACAGAATCAGAGTCTTATCAGCCTCCTAATCACTGATTTCATAGGGTGGTGGAGACTAGATTCTGCTAGGAACCAGCATGTGTGGAGAAGACTCTCTTCTCATGTGCTCCAGTAGTAACAGATCATAGGAGAAGATTTGGAAAGTGAAGACCCTTCCCTTCCAAGGACCACATGTGAGCCCTAGATACACACTCCTTCACTATATAACTACAGGTTTAGTCTCCCTTATTCAAAATGTTTGGGACCAGAAGTGTTTTGGATTTTGGAGCTTTGTAGGTTTTGGAATATTTGCATTTACATAATGAGAAATCTTAGAGATGGGATCCGAGTCTAAACATGAAATTAATTTATGCTTTGTTTACACCTTATACATATATCCTGAAGGTAATTTTATATATAATATTTTTTATAATTTTGTGCATGAAAAAAACTTTGTGTATGCTAACTCATCAGAAAATAAAGGTGTCACAGGAAATGATCACACGGGGATAATTCTTCCTGTCCATCATTCCCGTGTGATCATGGGAAGGACTTTCAGACAATGTTGAGCAGATCCTGTCATTAACCCATCTGAAAAGCACAATTGAATGGAATCCCACAGAAGACATAAGTAAGATGATGTTGCACAGATCCCGTCATTAACCCGTCATTAAAGAGACATTGGCCAGCATAACGGAAGTTTGCATTATTGCAATGTAGCTTTAATGACAAGTTAATGGCAAGATCAGCGCTATCATTTTGCACTATCATAGTCATGGATGGTTTAATGGCAAGATTATGATGGGGGAGCAATCCTGTCCCTATCCCGTTTGTGTGTGATAATCTCCACAGTCTGAGCCACACATGTGGATGATTTTAGAGTATTTTGGATTTTGGAATTCCAGATAAGGGATACACTGCCTGTAGCAATATTTGTAGTAATGCCCGAATTAGAAACGTTGCTGGATTTACTTTAGGTGAACATTAATCAGATTGTACTCTGTTTGAGATAAGCTTTGTTAAAAGACTGGTGCTCAGAATGTTTAGAATTTAGGAGTGTATATCTTATGATCCCAGCTTCAATACTTCTTCCAAACCACAGAGGCGGATGCTTGGTTCTGAAAAACCAAGCAAAAGTATTTGTGCTTGGAGCAAAACTTGTAAATGAGCACACTGTGACTAGCTGTGTGATGTCTTACATGGTGTGAAGCAAAAGGCCTGAACTTAAGAATTTCCATTCTTGTTAGTGCATGAGTGAATTTTCAAGGTTCTTATCTCTTCTGTGAAATCAAAGATGTTTTGATCCTAGATACTATTTTGTGATACCACATTGTTCATTCACCCAGTTTGAAGAGATTTCCTCAAGGAGGTTTTTTGGCAAATGAAGAGCTTGGAACCTTGTTCGTTGGACCCTGGGCATCCTAGTCAGCCTTCCTCTGGTTTCAGAAGCTTAGCCAAGCATTGACCATACACAGAAAAGTTTATTTTCATAACTTTAAGGGACAGGAACTTGATTCTTTTCTTCTTTTTTAAAGGATGTTGGTCTTCTTTGCAGCCACAAGAAAAAAATATATTAATTGAGCTTGCACAGAAATCATTTCACACTTCCCTCCCTGTAGTCCTCCAAAGCAGTTTGTTTATGATACCCTTTGTCTCACCCCCTCCCCATCTATCTCATCCCTGCCAGTAAATCTCAGCTGGAGCCCCATAGCCAACCTCAACCTCCTCCCTTGCACTGATGTTTATAATCTCCAAGATTTATTATAGGCATATGGATTCTTTCAGTTGTTGGTTCTTTCTTTCTGCTGCAGCCTGCAAACTTCCATATGACTACCTTTCCAAATCTCTATTTTGCTCCCTGGTGCATGGATTTCTGCTCTTGTGCCACATACCGTGTCAGGGTTTCCTTCCAGTATACATTCCCTCCTTGGGCCACCACTTTGTGTCCAGGTGCAGCTTGGCTCCCTCTCAGCCCTGGACTTCGGTCGCGGCTTGTTTTGCAGCTGCAAAAGTCCTGAGTCAGCAGGAAAAATCCTCGTTGGGTGCTGGGATGGTGGGAACTGGGAGCCAGCCAGGCGGTTGCATGTTAAGAGAGTTGTTTAAACGGCTGGAAAGGGAGCAAGTGTACCTCCTGCAGTGACTATTTTCTGTTTTGTTAGGGGCTTAATTTGAACTTGGACTCCTACCAGGGCTAAAGCCCTTCAACCTAACTTCAGCCCAGAACTTTCAAAGAAAGAAGAAGAGCCTCTGAGCATGGGGAGAGCACGTTTGTTTGACTACCAAGGAACCTGAACAATCCCTTGTCCACAAATCTGGTGCATGGCCTTAGATGATGCCCTGCCCTGGCAAATTTGAAACTTAACATGCTGTGGTTAGGGGCATGAGCATGTGTTTTGGCTCCAAGATGGAATGTATCCTGGTAGAACCAGGGGTAGAAAACGTGTGCCTCTCCAGATAATTTATTTGGACTGTAACTCATATAAATTGTAGCCAGCAAGGCCAGTAGTCAGGGGTAAAAGTAATTTACTGGTATCGTTTGCTTATTTATTTCATTTATGTTCTGCCATGGAATCCAAGGCAGCTCACGTCAAATTAAAAACAAAGTACAGTAAAACTTATTTCATGCAAAAGTTAAAACAACATTAAACAGTTCTGTTTTTTTTAAAAAAAGCCTAAAAAGATAAAAAGTCTGATGCATCCCATTAAAAGATCCTTTTGCCATAGTTACTTAAGAACCAAAAACCTGCCCTAAAGAGAAGAGCCTTTGCCTGCTGGTAGAAAGAGGGTAGACTGGGCCAGCCAAGTCTCCTGTGAGAGGGATGTTGTAGTCCAACAAACACATCAAGAGCTACAGATTCAATCTAGACTCCATAGTTATGTCAGAATCAGAGATGGCTGTATCCAGAATGTTACCTAGTCTGTTTGCAGCTGCATGCTTTTTAGTTCATGAAACCTGAGGATGTTGACAAGTTGCTTAGATGCCATACCTCTCCATTATTGTTGGCTGTGAAAAAATACAGCCACATCTAGATTATCTATCTGGAACTTGGAGGAGCCCAAGATCTCTCTGAGGAAAGGTGTTTTTTTCATGGAGCAGGTATTTCCCCTATTTTACAAGAGAACTATTGTGGATCCAGCAAATTAGAATAATTACTTGTTGGGGTTGAACTTTATTTTCCAGGGCAAGTTATTTCAGAAGGTAGTGATGTTTCAACTCTGCTGGGGTATTTTTTTTTTTACATGATACTGATTATTTGTGTCAATCTGGCTCATAGCCTGGCTGAGGGACTGAAATTTCCCTGGTCAGCCTAGTGGCTGACCTTCAACAGAAAATGGACAGAAGGGGGCAACCCTGTTTGTTCTTCTGGACTTTTGGCAGCTTATGGTATTATCAATGTTACATCTTTCTGGGCTATTTTGCTAGAATTGGATTTGGAAGCATAAAGCAGAGATTGGATGGAAGACATTAAAAGTAGCTACATTACCTGTAGCACATTACTTGTGGGGAATTTTTAAAATAGTGGAATAACTGTTAGTGTGTTTGTGTATGCACACACACTCATGCATTAGTGTAAAGAGTAATCTTGACTCATTACTTCTAAAATGTTTTAGTAGAATTGTTGGCCCTTTTATTTTTATTAAGTTATTAAGTATTTTCTAAAATAGTAAGAACATGGAAAAGTAATGTACTCGTAATGAATTGCCAATGTATTATTCTCAAAATAACAACTAATGTTATGAGCCAACAAGGTGTAGTGATTTTGAGTGTTAGACTGGGAGTCTGGAGACTAGGATTCAAATAATGTTTGAAACCCTGATCTTAGGTGTACAGTGTTTTCATTTCTTCTTGGAGAGAGAATATGGGATCCATATGTAGAGAACTCTTCTGCCACATGACTGCTGCTGGCCTTTAAAATAGCTCATTGTTCTAGATGTTCTCCCAATACTTTTAAAGATCTAGATGAAATCATTGCGAGAGCTAATCTGGAAGTTCATGTTGAGGTACTTAATGTTTTACCAATATGCAGACAATGCATGGTTCTACCTTTGGTTTCCATTTACCAGTCCCAAGCAGAAAGTGGGAAACTTAGTTAATCACAATATGATGGAAACTCTGTTTGTTGGGAAGGGTGCTAGATTGGAGGCGAGCAACCAGTTTTGGGCAGTGATACATTTTCCATAAAAAAACAAGTGCATAATTTGAGCCTATTATCATTAGAGGTGCACATGACTTCAGTAGATGTAGTAGAATGTTTCTTATTGTGACTCTGTGCATATGATTTTTCCCTGGTGTTGCTTTTTTCCTGTTATTGGTCAGTTATTGGCCAGACATTTGAGATGATGTCCAATAAAAATGTAATTGAAACTTGTAAAGCCAAAATATTTATGAGAAACATGAGCACACTCACATACTAGTATTAACTATTGGAGGTGGAATTGCAGTTTAAAGTTTTTCATATTGTTGAAATTGTTAAATTATTGATTCATATTTGTTTAAACTATTTCCATTGTACATTGCCCTGAGATGGTATATACAAGGTGGGATAGAAATATTTCAATAAATAAAGATAAAATAAAATAAAATAGAAGAGTGGCAGAACAGTCTATATAGTTAAAATCCCATTAGAAAACAATCTGTCAGATTATGAATTAATTTATTCAGGTGATGGTTGGAGTGGTGAAGCTCTGTTTTGCTAAATTATAGAAAGATATCAGTATCCCAGAAGGCACAATTCAGTTGAGTAGATAATGAGAAATAGCAATAATTTATTTATTTCATTTTTATGCCACTTGGAAAGGGACCCAAGGTGTTTCACAAATTATTTCATAATGGGGGTGGAAGAATAAAACCTCTATTGAATCAAGAGTAATGGTAAGCAAATGCATATATTTCATAATAAATTACATACATTAATATATATTTTGAGAGATTGCAGACAAATATATAGTTTTGCAAATACTGCTATGGAAGTGTTTTAGCATTAGGCAATCTGATTTATTTTCTTCGCATTTTGCTGTCATGCCAGAACGCCCCTTCCCCTAAAGTTCATTTTCAAAAATTCCAGTACTAGAGATTTGCTTTGTTGTGATGTTCAGGAGTTCACAGAATTTTCCACATCCAATGTACCTTGTCATGTTGTCTTGTGTGTTTTAGTTGAGGTGCTGCTGATGAAAAGAGGAAGGAGAAAAGTTACTGAATATAATGGAAGTCAGAGATAAAAATTGTACCTTGCTTTGCAAATTCCAAAGAGTGCAACAATGATTGATCCTGGGAATATTGTTTCATTTTTGAGACAATGTGAAGTTACTAGTGTTTTTATTATTTGGTTGGTACTGTATATACTCGTGTATTAGTCTAGAAATTTTTTGTTTAAAAACTGAGCCCAAAAAACCAGGGTTGACATATCCACAGGTCAATGTTAGTATTGTACTTTAACTGTTATTCTTAAAAAGGAGCCAATCCTTGGTGAAAGGCAAGAGCATAATCTGTCCTGGAAGCACTGACATACCTCTTTTCTCTCATCCATCCACCCTTTACTAAGAGCACAGTTATTCCCGCTAGAACTTTGTAAATTCCTTGTCATGGTTTTCCTTTGCTTCATCCTTTAGATTCTTTGTTATGTGGCCCTAAATTTTACCCTTGACCTATCCACGGGTCAAAATCCATAATTTTGACCCCAAAACCTGCCCTCGACTTACACATGAGGTTGACTTACAGTTGAGTATATTCAGTACTTCTAAGCTTTGTTGTTGTTGTTGTGTGCCATCAAGTTGTTTCCTACTTATGGCAACCCTAAGACAACTCCATCATTTTCTTGGCAAGTTTCTTCAAGGGGTGTTTGCCATGGCCTTCCCCTGGGGCTCAGAGCATGTGGCTTGCCTAAGATAACTCAGTCAATTTTATGGCCGAGCCGGGATACTTCTAGGCTATCCTATGTGAAAAAACTCAGTGAATTTGTGGTACTTTATGCACAATCTGTAGCTGGAGAAGTTTGGGCTAGTTGAGGATTATGGCAAAATGTGGAACATCAACACACCTGGAGGCACCAACTTGGGCAAAGCAGAAGTTACTCATGCTCAAATAGAAAGCCGAAACAGATCTTGCTGTCTTGACTATATTGGAGATGCTCAGTGTTCTTGGGCTGCAAAAAAGATTTTGCTGATGCTTATCTGGAGGTGTTGAATATTTTAAGTACTCTTTGGACTCCAGGATTGGCTCTACCATTAGACTGCATGATGCAGCACCCTCAGGCAGCTGATTGTGGGTATAGTAAAAGAGTAGCAAATTGTTAGTCTTTTACTTCATCCATATTGTATATTTATTGCTAGGGACGGGAAGAAGTGACTGTGAGATTTTTAAATAGTGGTATGTACTGAAGTATCTTTGCTGGGCTTTGGATACAATACATCTCTACTTGAAATTGGGGGAGGCATGTCAGGCAACAAAATGTCTTGGGCTGGCCCTGGTGAATTTTATTACATAGGTATACACCTGTGTTTGTGTAGATGGATTAACCAATATGTGTACATTTTCTGTACACCAAATCCTTTATTGATTTGGCAGTGTAAAATGCCATCTTATATGAAATTGTTCAGTTTTGTTATCCCTTGTGTTTGGAAATGGATGTTCATGGGTTGTTGCTTGTTTTGTTTTTGTTTTTTAGAATAAGTTGCTAGATTGTTCTGTTTTATTTTTAATGAGATAAATGTTTAAAATCTGAGATAGCAGTCCAAGACAGTCTTTGTTCAAAAACAAATGGGAAAACAGACATTTATTGGATTATTGGGCCTGTATTCTTGGAGGTAGATTTTCACAAATGGGTTAAACAGACCTCTTTCTCTCTCTTTTTTAAAGGAGAGACAGATAATTTAGTAGAAAAGGGTTAGCACATTTGTTAATTGTTAGTAAGCTCAAAATTCTAATTCAAATAGATTTAAATTAGAAGGGAAATTTAAGCTATTAAGTTCTTGTAAAATTGTCATTTAAATTTCATTGAAATGCCTGTACTAAAAACTTCATCAGAATGAATCTGGAAAATGTTACCTACGATATTACCCCTTACTTTCCACTCTTGTCCGTGTTTTCAGCTTAGGAGAAAAGAAAACAGCTGCATAAATTTTGGAAGACCTCATTTCTCATCCATCCCACTAAAAACACATTCCTTTCTTTCCATGTCTCCCTTCCTTATAATTAGAATACAAGTTTAAACTATTAAGCCCAATGTAACAAGAGTTGTAAGTGAAACATAGCATAAGCCTTCTCATTAACCAATTAGTTAATATTAAAACCTATTTTGGTGTTTGGTGTTCAGGTATTATTATTCTTTTAAGTTTGTATGAAATCATTCCAATAAAAATGTTCTAATAGGAGTGTGTGCATCACCTATTTCTCCCTTCTCTCCAAATTTAAGCACCCTTGATAAGCAACTGTAAATAAATACTTGATGCACTTTAGGGTTTTAAAACTTAAGTCTTGGTGCTCCGCGGCAACAAAGAATATTTGAAGTGGGTACATGGTGAAGAAAAATGTAAGAACCACTGATCTGGATGCTTGAATCTTATGACCTAAACCTTGTAATTTGCCAGTGCTAAGGGACTAAAATAAAAAGCAAGAAGTATTTTTACAAATAAATAAATAAATAAAAATCTTGAGAGAGTTAGGCTTTGAATAACATTTATTGGCTCTTTAGCACACTCTCTCATTTAATTACTTAATAATTAATAATGTAATGTTGTAATTAATTTAATGGTAAAATAACAACTTAATCCTTTCAGTTAAAAAGTAAATTTCAGTAAGTTGCCAACTTTTCTGGAAATTCCGAACCTCTATAGTTACATGATTGCCCCTAATTGAAACTTAATCCAGACAAGAAAGAGGTGCTCCTGGTCAACTGAAAAGCAGATCAGGGAATAGGGACTCTGCTTGTGCTGGACGTGGTTATACTGCCCCTGTAATCTCAGGCTGACATCTTGAGTGTTCTCCTAGGCTCAACTCTGAGCCTGATGCCCAGGTTTCAGCAGTGACCAGTACTACATTTGCACAGTTAAAACAAGTGCACTAGATGAGCCCATTCCTTGAGATATCAGATCTGGCTACAGTGACACATTCTTTGATTACATCCCATTTGGACTACTACTGTAATGCACTCTACGTGGTGCTGCCTTTGGAAACTGTTCAGAACTTCAGCAGATACAAAACACAGTGGCCAGAATGCTGACCAAAGCAAGTTATAGAGAGCATATAACTCCCTTGTTGAAACAGTTTCACTGGCTAAGTGCCGCTCATCACCGATAAAACCCTATATGGCTTAGGTCCAGACTGTCTGAAAGACTCTATCTCCCTCCACAAACCTGCAAGTATGCTCAGATCTTCAGAGGAAGGCTTTCTTTTGGTCCCACCATCATCACAGACTCACTTGGTGAGGAAGCAAGAGAGAACCTTTTCTGTGGCTGCTCCCACCCTTTAGGACTCCCTTCCACAGGAGGCTTGGCTGGCCCCCTCCCTGCTTTCCTTTTGTTGGCAGGAAAAGACATTTTTGTTCAAACAGGCTTTTAATGGTTAAGCAAGGAAGGTTTTTATTTATTGTATATTTTATTTGTTTTTAACCTTTATGTGGCTTTTGTTTGAGTTTATAGTGTTTAATGTGGGAATTTTAAGTTGTTTTTAAATTTTGAATGTAAACATTTTTAATTTGCTGTTTTTGGAAGCCGCCTTGGCTCTCATTTTGGGATAAAGGCAGCATATAAATGAAGTAAATAAATAAAGAAGTTCAGGGACGGGGAAAGTACAGCCTGCAAGATCTTCAAAGCCATCACTGTAGGGGCGTCCAGGGGCCCAAAACTGTACAAATGCCCCCTAGGTACCCTTTAGGAGGAATTTCACCATATATTACTGAGGGGGCAGAGCATAGGTCATTTTAGGCCTAAAGAAAGCCTTTTTTTTCTTAGGGAAAGTGAACTGAACATTGACTTTTGGGTCACTTGCTGTTGTAAAAAAAAAAGGCCTCTCCTGAGCAGAAGAATAGCAAAATTGTCTCCCTTTCTCCCCATGCTCCCTAGAGAATATTTGGGGAACAAAAAAATGAATTACTTTGAGGAGGGATTCAGGATTGAGGTTTCTGGGGAAGCCAGTGTTCTGCCTGGCCCTTTGCAACTGTCCACCCCTGCTCAAAATTATTTGGTTTTTGTACAGAACTTGTAAATGAGAGAAGAGGGTAAACCTAACATTGCATTGTTCTTCTTCCCTTTCTTTGTCTATAGTAACTATAGGCAATGCTGGCTGGCTGCCCTACCTTTGATATTTTAAATACTTACATTTTAAACAGGGGTACCCCTTCAGGTTGCTTTACATCATGGCAAGTGGGTTAAAGCTAAAACAACTGCCTCAGATTGGGGTTTTCATGCTGTGAGCATAGGACATCAGTGACCTGTCATGTTGTCATGTGCATGCTCTGCTAAAGGGAACTCAGGCTCAGGCTCCCTTGATAAGCAAATGGGTTGTTCCCCTCATGCTAATTATCATGTGTGAAGTGTGACGTTTGGATTTTCCACTTTGGACAAAATTCTGTTGTTGCATCTCTTTTTTCCCCCACTTAATGAGAAATGAAACCATGGAGATTAAAAATAAACAAATTAGCAGCTTTGGGTAGACATGCTCAAATTTAACAGAAGCTTCACACTTGCTTGCTCATCCAAATCAACAAATATTTTGAAGAGAATCTGGCGCATTTAGCTAAACTCTACTCCTATGCGCTGGGAAAATGGAGGGGGTGGAGCGCCAGTGTGCAAAGGAACGTGGAAGGAGGAGGGGAAGTGAGATATGATTTAACTCTTTCTTACTGCAGTTCAGCTGCTCAGTTCCCTTGCAAGGCATGATGTGTGTGTGTGTGTGTGTGCACACGGGTGACAAGCTGCCAGCTGGCCTTGGCTCAAGTTTACGTGGGAGCTGTGGTGGCCTCCCTCAACAGATGCTCTGTGGCGGATTGTACTGCATTGACTGCCCTTCTTTTCCCCCCTCCCTTGCCAAAGCACTTAGACTTAATTAAACATCTTCCGATTTTCCAAGCCAGGAACAAGAAGCTCCCTGGGCCTGGCTCCATGCCACCCCTTGCCGGCTAGAAGAGCAGTGGTGGGGCACTGGGGAAGGGCTCAGATGTGTCACAGCCTTGTCACAGCACCCACATCCCTGTTTGGTGGGACTGCGTTTTCCCCGTGGCTTCCTTTTGGACACACAAGCTCTCTAATCCCCAACTGCTCCCACCTGCTGTCTCTGTGTTAATATGCATTCAGTCTTAATCCAGAGAGCTAAGGCTGGCTATATATGATTCGTAGGTGTCTGAAAACTGGATGTGGAGTGTCCAAGGATGTGGACATTTTTCTTGCTGTTTCTGCTCAGGTCTGATGCTTTAACTGTGTTTGGGATCTTTGCTTCAAAATCTAGAAGTACAGTCGATCCTCTGTATCCACCAATTCTTTATCCACTGATTCAAGCATCCATGGATTGAAAGTATTAATACATACATACATACATACATTACAAAAAGCAAACTTTGATTTTGTCATTTTATATAAGGGTCACCATTTTATTATCCACTGTATTTACTGGGATTTGAACATTCATATGTTTTGGTATTAATGATAGGTCTTGGAACCAAATCCCAGTAGATACTAAATGCCCACTATACCTTTCTCAGAATGTAGAAAAGTTCCTATTTTATTTTTGCTAGAACTTATTGAATTCCCTAGTCATTGCAGTCACTATCTGTACTGGTCTGGGGATTCTGGAAGTTGAAGTAAAAAAAGGAGAGAACCCTTCCAAGCTCTTTTATACCCCATCTGAAGTTTTTCTCCATACTGTTCTGTCCTGATGTAAGAAGCCTCCTAGCACTTGCAGATAAGAGGAAGATGATTGCAGAGTTTCTTTTAAATCAGAAAAAGTCAGGTGGAGAAAGAAGGGCACTCTGCCAGCATCATATTGACACTGTACCATAGTTCGCTGGAATAGTCTTGCCTGTGATGGCTCTGTGTTCGCTGGACGGGAGGAGGAAGGTCTAAAGTGTACATTCAGCTGAATCCGGTAATGCATGTGGTCCTACGCTGTACCAGTTTCAATTGTGAGGGTGAGTTTGTTTGGTTTTCCAAGTTAAAGTGTGCTTCCATTTATAAAAAGAGAAGAACAGCCTCCCTAAAATAGCCTTTTAAGAGCTCTCAGATCTATTGTCTCTGACTCGCTAGTTTTCTGTGTGTGGTTTTAACATGGGGAACGTTGAAATGTTTTCCATGTTTTTAACACAGGGAACCCTGCTGTCTCTCAATCTGAGTGCGTCTGGAAAAGCTGCACCTTGTGATTTTGCTGTCCTACAGTAGAAGAGCCAGCGTGGTTTGAACATTGGACTCTGACTCTGGAGTTCAGGGTGCAAACCCCTGCTTGGCCATAGAAACTTATTGGGTGACCTTGGCCAAATCCCAACCTCTCAGCCTCAGAAAATGGCAATGGCAAACCCCCTCTGAAGAAGCTTACGAAGACACCCTATGATAGGTTCGCCTTGGTCACCATAAGTCAGAACAGAGAATGCAGCCGATACCTGCAAAAGTTCACACACTGATGTAATACTCCTCCCCCAAATTGCTGCATTTGCACCTGTCCATGGTTCAGAAAGTCAGGGTTGGTTATCTTTTCCTTAGTTTTGAACTTGTACTAATTAAACAACCCAGTGTAGTATTTGGGAGTCTTTTGTTTGTAGATTCGGTTCCAGTATGTTAACAGCTGTGCAGAAAAGTGAATTTCAGCAGGTGAAGTGAATGTGGTAAATGACACCTGCTGAAATTTCTCATTCCACACAACCTATTAAAGATAGACGAACCCTATCTCCCGTTTTCATGAGGCCACCCTAAGGCCATGCAGCTGACTTGTGTTGTTCATTCCCAGTCAATGTGGACACTCAAAGATGAGTAAGGAACTCCAATGTGTATCCCTCCCCACCTCTGAAAGATTAGGGGACATCTAATATATATGCCAAGAACCAGTCTCACATTTAGATTGCTCAGACAACCTATGCGTGCTTCCACCAGAGTACAACCCTGATTTCATGTTGCTTAGATCTCCTTTTTTTGCACAGATGAGAGAAGTGGCTATGGAAGAGTAAAGCTGTGGGAAAGGTCAGGGGTTGGGATTTGACAGGTTGTACGTGAGAGGTGTACCTACTGGAAATGTTTTGGGCTGGTGTGCATGCATACTCTGCCCCCATCAGTTGCTCTTGTCCATCTCTCATCAGGGTGGCCCGATTGGTTGTTAATTACCCTTTATTGTTAGCAAAGGCTTAGCTAAACCCTGCTAATTCCTTCTAATTTGTCCTTGTTGATCAGGTGGTGCAGGTGGTAATGAGATGGGCAGAGAGCTTCCATCTGTCTCTGCCCTAGTGTGAGTAAGTTAGGCCTTTATTGCTGCATGCAGGTATATTTTCCGCTGTAAGCATTTTTTGCCATCTACCTATTCTACTTGGTTGTTCAGAAAACTTTCATAAAATGTGTGGAGACCTTGCAAGGAGAGAGTTCTGCATAAAGAGGAGCTGGGAGTAGACTCTAAAAACCTGGATTACTGGGCCAATGCAACAGAACTAAAGAACACACAAAAGTTCCCAATCTCATAAGGTAGCCTTCCCAAGTCTGACACCTGCCAAATGTGTTGAACTACATACCATTTCTGTTACTGAAGTAAACATACATGATGGGAGATGTATCCCAGTAAATGTAATCCTGCCATTTAGACTTCTAATCTGCCTATTCTGCATGGGTGAGTTGTAGACCAAGTCAAGGTGGGTATATTTTCCATCATTTTGGATTAGCGAAATCTGGAATGGGTTCATGCACCTTTAATAGTTGCATAGAAGAGGAAATTTCAGTAGATGTTACTTTCATAAAATGAGACACCTGCTGAGATGTCCTCTTTGACATAAGTACTGAAGATCCAGGAGTATCTCTAGTTTTCACTCTGGCAACCTTATTTCAGATTGAGTTTCCTCCTTCCTCATTCCATGAAGTGTATTCTAACCTACCAGCCCTCCTTCAGCTTCCAGATGTTATCTAGCAATGATGTATTCAAGTCCCAAATCACAAGTCAAGTCTCAAATCTCTACTTTCACATCTCAAGTCGAGTCTCAAGTCTTTGCAAGATACTGTACTTTCAAGTGAGGTCTCCAGTTGTGTCTCAAGTCTGAAAACCAACTTTTAACAGAAAAAAAGGATGTGGTTTGTGTGTTTCTTGGAGGGGAACAGCAAATACTTTAAGCAGTGGGCTTGAGGTGGGGGTTGAGGTTTGCTTGGCAGTCTGTCTCTGCTGCACATGGGAGGAGCCTTCTAAATCTTTTGAAAATCTTTAGAAGGATCCTTCTTCCTCAAGCCCATTGCTTAATGCATTTGCTGCTTCACTCTGAGAAACGCATTCTGAGGATGGGCGTTATCTGCTGCTCAAAGTGAATGATGCCAACAAATTGATCACTAAAAGTATATGTCGCAAGTCAAGTCAAGTCAGCGTGTCATTTGTTGCCAGCTGAATTCCAAGTTGAGTCACTGAAGAGACTTGAATTTGACTTGAGTCAATTGGCACAAGTCTATGTCACTGTTATCTAGATTGCTGCCACATTCCTACCTAAATATCAATCTATATAATGGCTAGATTCACATCCATTGCTTACCTGATAGACAACAGATAGTCTTGTCCAAGTCATTTGGTCTCTAAAATGGGATTGTATCTTTTTTTTGCTGCACAGTGTAACTGAGAATGAATGAGACTTCTTTTGTGTTTAACCTGAAAGGGTATAAATATTTTTTGTTCTCAAGGTGATTAAAAAAAAAGTTCATAGCTTCAGTTGGTACAGTATGTAACTTAAGATTTAATGCAGCTGTTTAATTAAACATTCTGCTCTTTTTGTTCTTAACGATGCTTGTTATTGACTGCCTGTCACAGTATTTCCTTTCCTGAAGTTTAGTGGCTCTTCTTAGCTTGGAACAGAACAGAGTGTGTGATTGTACTATTCTAAGTGTGGAATGGTAGTATGCAGGTGACCCCTGTCCTTTCTTTTTTTGAGAAAACAAGCTTCTGACCTTTAGTTGCCTAAACCAGGACTTAAAAGTGAAAAGGCTTCAGGCGAACTGAAAGAGTTTGTGGACCATATCTCACTTCCTTGGAGGTATTTTTGGCCTCTCAAAGCAGAGGATAAAGGCAAAGGAGGCATGTGGATGGAATAGCATTTGCAAGAAAAGTCCAACCATCCACTTGGGGTAATCAAGGGGACAGGATCTCTTAAAAAACAGAGGTTGTGGGTACATGGGATAGGGCTAATTGTGTCCTGCATAGTTTCTTGCGTTCCATCCATGACTATCTTGAGCAGAATTATAATGAGCCTTTGGGGCCCAAGTCCCCCATGAATACGAAAATCTGTAGATGCTCAACTCCCATTAAATACAATGGCATAGGAAAATGATGTCGCTTGTACCAAAGGACAAAATCAAGGTTTGCTTTTTGCGATTTTTTTGAGGGGGCTTAATTCTCAAACCACGGATGGTTGAATCTGTGGTTGCAGAATCCATGAATACGGAGGGCTGACTGTACAAGCAAATTTGCATGACTGCACAAATATTTATTTGTTTGTTTGTTGGGTTTATATCCCACCTTTTATTGGAAGAGAATCCAAGGCAGTTGACCAAAATGTGACTATCTTGGTGCAAATATTTGATTTTTTAAAATTATTTATTTTACGAACAGAAGAGCCTTGGGATGCAACCTAGATCAACCTTAGCAGTCTAGCCAAATGTGGAGGATTATGGGAGTTTTGAATTTAACAACCTCTGGAGGGCCTCAGGTTCCTATCCCTATGTAACTGAGCTCTATAGAGCTGGTACAGAAAGAGCTGGAGTATAGAACTGTCATAAAATAAAAGATGATACAAGGATATGCATAAGAATATGAGTGAGTGAGTTGTGAGCACAGGAGGAGTTCAGAAAGCAATTTAAACATCTCTTGTAGAAACAACCTTCTATTTTCAAGTCTGGATTAAAGTCTAAAATACCAAGAACTGAAAAGATGTATGCTCAGCTTTACAGAGAGTGGAGGAATAAGCTTTTGTGGGTTAAAAGAGGTTTTGAGTAGGGATGCTTGGATTCCATTCCTATCTTTGCATAAGGGCAGTCTTGTGTATCCCTTCAGAAAGGGCTGGGAGCCAAACTTCTGGGGTTCTCTTCCTAGCTCCTAAAGTTGAAAGCAGATGGAGCCTGGTGGTTTGCTGCTGTCTCTATAAAGCAGCATTATTTTAGAGGAAATGCTAAGTTCATTGGTTGGGCAGAACCAAGATGCAGAGTTGCCTGACCAGCTTCATCCACACACACTCCTCCAGCTACATGCATTTCTTCTTGAAATTTCTACCAGGACATATAAATGTGTGACAAGCAAGTTTGTGAAGCTCTTTAGGATGCAGTGATTCTCTCTCATACACACATTCTAACACCTGGTGTCATGGGGGGGGGGTGTAAAATGGCACACTCAGCCCTGTCCTTTGCCACTACGGCAGAGGTATTCTCATAAGGAGGACTGCACCACAGTGGCAAAGGCAGAAAAGGGATGCTCAGTCCACTCCTTTGCCATAGCAGCGGAGGCCTCCTTGTGAGAGGGCCCCTGCCACCACAGCAAAGCTGGGAGAGGCACGCTCAGTCTGCTCATTCACCATGGTGAAGGAGGTCTCCTCATGAGGATGCTCCTGCATGTTTGGGCCTCTCCTTCACTGCTGTGGCAAAGCCAGAGGGGGCACAGCAGGAGGAGTGCCTGACCAGGTGTCACCCCTCTTCTGGGGTGTCACCCAGTGTGGGCCACACACCCCAAGTGATGCCACTGCCCAGCATCTGCAAAACACAAATAATGAGGTTGTGAAATGGTTTGATTGGAAGAAAAACTCTGGAACTGCATAAGAGCAACTCACTTAAAGAGTTTGTCACACAGATAGAACAAGGGCCATGTATTAACTGGACCCTAAAGTTATGTGTTGGCCACAAGCAGAATACTACCACACATAGATAAAACATAGGGCAAGTAGGGCCAAGCTCCATAGAGATAGCATGGGGAGCAGTGGAGTAGAGCAGCTTCTATTGTTTTGTGATCCCTCTCTGTAAATGATGGCTTCTGGTTCTGTCCTGCATGGAGGAGAGGAAGGAAGTAAATCAAAGAAGTAAATTTCAGTTTGGAACTGGAAGTCCAGGGATCCTTTCACACTACACAACTATACTGACATGATTCCACATCCTGTGGAATTCTGGGGTTTGGAATTTAGCGAGGGGCAATTGGAATTCTCAGCCAGAGACCTAATGCTTCACTCGAGGATGTTATGGTAGCACAATAATAATGAAATCATATCATTGTAAGCATTTGTTGTGAAACTGTTCTAGGTTGGAGACCATAGGACCTATGATTAACTTTTCTGTCTGTCTGTGATATTGTTCCACAACTGCATGTGTGTATGAACATGTTGCATAAGTGTTTGAATGGTGAGTGAGAGCAGAAGAGCTCTCTTCTTCTCCCCACCTTTTTTCTTTCTTTTGACCCCTTTGTTGGATCACAGCTAAGGAAGATCACAGCAATAGCCTACGGGTCTGTTAGTGTGGCTAGTTGCTGTAACTGGCTCATGAGCTGGCCTGATTTGGACTACAGGAGCAGGGAGGTCACCACTCTGTCTGCTCCGTGCTTGTCGTGTCTTGGAGAAGAGGGCGGAGGAGGAATAGAGGACCCTGTGTCCAAGCTACATACTGTAAAGAATCTACCCTCCACCCCACCCCCACCGGTGCCCTGTGAAGGACATGGATTCTCTGTACGTCCTTGGCATGCTGCCAGTCTCTATACTTGGCAGTGGCTGGCGTGCACCAATCCCATATGGAATAAAGCCTTGGCTCGGCTCTCTCACATATTTGCACTTCACAGTATAGGTTCCGTTGCTGGGAGGGGTGGGTGGGCTGGGCACTGAACGAAGAAGGAGATGAAGATTTTGAAAGGGTGAAAAAAGGAGATTTGGCAAGGCAAGAGATTAGTGGCTGGAAAGAGTGGCCCTGTCAGGTGTTTGGGAGCCTGTGTGGCTAAAGGGCTGAAGAAGAGATTGCTGGTTCAAACTTCAATTCTGCCACAAATTCACTGGATGACCAAGAGCAAGCCTCTCTCTTTTAATTTCATTTGCAATGTGTGGGTAATAATAATGGCCTGCATTTACAGACTTGTCAGAATTACAGCCAAATAATGTACTTCAAGGATTTTTCAGAACTCTCAAGTATTTGTAAATGCTGAGTACTACTATTTTCCCTTTTTTGTTGTTCTCAGGAGCCATGCTGCTTAGGCAAGGATCTAATATTCTTGGCTCCTTTCTTTAAGAAAATGTCCTAATTATATGGCAGGCTGAGTGAATGACAGCATCTTGCATTGTATGTAACAGGAATAATGACACATGTATTCTCTCTGCTTAAGGGTTTTTGGAAGAAACTCTTATAGCTGATATGGAGAGTGGTACTATTTAGATTGCCTTGAGTTTGTAGGTACCTTATTTCCAAGATTTTCTCTCTTTGTTATGCCTGTGAGTAGTATTGCAGGGTCTGTTATTACTGTTCTCTTAGGATAGTGGTGCTCATAACATTATGGTGGTCTTTAAAAACAGTCCATCCATGTTTCAGATTCTTGCAAGGGCTGAGTTATAATATCATTTCTACCTAGGCTTTCAAGAGATTAGAGAATCAGCATGTGTGTGTTGCTGCATGCACACACACATCCATGTGCATCCACATGGACACACAGACACAGTCATGCCATTTATTGGCCAAGTTGGTCAACCATTTCCCTTGAAAACACTCTCCCTTAACAACTGAGCCCAGGGTTCGTGCTGGAGACCCTAGGACCCGTGAATCTGCTTGGTACATACCACCTGAATTAGTGTAACTAATTGCTTTTTAAGAGGTAGGAAGTTAACTCCACTGTCTTGTTGTCCCAAATTGCACCCTTGGCTTCCTTAAAGCAGTCAAACCCAAATACTTTTGCTCTTTCCCTTCCTGACTAGTTAATAACTTCCACCTTATCAGAGTCCTAGAGTTATTCCTATAACTTACAGGTCCCTTCTTTTCAAAATGACAGTGGAATTTGGAGGTTCTGTCTCTCATCATGCCCCAGTCTCCTTTCAGCAAGCCCATAATATCATGTAGTATAGTCACTGCGGGACTAGGAGATCCAGGTGCAAATCTGTACTGTGAGTCATGGAATTCCCTAAGTGATCCTGACCAGTCACTTCCTCTCATTCTATCTGCTTGTTCAAACTAGGGGGCAAACAGGATTTAAACGAGAGTTAAATGAGAGTTAAACAGGAAATGTCCTATGTTTATCATAGGACATTTCCTGTTTAGCTCTTGTTTAAATCCTGTTTGCCCCCTAGTGTGAAAAAGCAGTAGGTCTCATGTTTGTTGTAATTAAAGTCAAAATGGTGGGAGCAGACACGGGAGCTGCCTTCATCCCTTTGGAGGGATGATAGGATGGTGGTGTAATAAATCCTCTGGCTCTTAGTCTCCACATCTCCTGGCACTGTTGTAACTCATACTCTCTACTCCATTTTAATAGTTGCAATTTGGACCTTGAGGAGTCCTATCTCTCTGCCTCAAGTCTTGTTCCATTTTTAGAAACTGGAGTCTTCGCATTTCTTGTTATGCAGGCCACACATATCCTTCCTGTCTTGTTCTCTTCTCTTGCTTCCAGGTGCCACAAAAAACAGCATTTGGTGCCTCTGTACTGTTCAAAGCACTATTGTAGTTATCTCTTTACATTAAACCTGTAACACTATCGTCCTGATATTGCAGGTGGCATGCTGAAGGTGAAAAAAAGTTACATTGTAGGGTGGCCAGATTTTAAATTGCAAAGGGCTCCTATACTTCTAATGTACAGCAGAGAGAATTCAGGTATGTGTTGCTTGTCATGCAACAAGCCACTCCTGCTTAAATTCTCTTTTCTATACCACCAAAAGGTACAGGAGCAGTCTCCAGTGTGCACTCTGGCAACCCTACCTAAGCTTACCATATAGGTTCATATCCAAGGCAAGATTTAAGCCAGCATTTTATCAGCACATATTCTTTGTCCACAGGAGTCAAAACACAATAAATCGACGCTCTGGAACTGTTCCACCGTGGCTGTGTAATTTAGAAATCAGGAACCCAGGCGCTTTCCTTCTGCCCCTAGGGTTGCCAGGTGAAATAAGCGACATGGTTCCTGCTCCTTTAAAGTTATGCACAAAAGGGAATTTCAATAAGTGTTGCTTGTCTTCCGCACAACCATTAAATGGACAGGAGTTCCATTCTTTATTTCATCTGGCAATCCTACCTGCCTCCCGCCACTTTTTGAATATGGAATCCAGGTGTCCTTGATCGCACTAATTCCTTCTCTATCTCCTTGCATCCCATTTATCTTCAGATCTAAGCTGAAAACAGAAATGTGCGCCCTTGTGGCTTGCATGCTCCGTTCCTTATCCTGTGAAGGGGGCAAGGACACAGCATTGTGAGAGTTAACATAATCTTTCTTTCTCCCCCTTCCCCCCATATCTCTCTAGGGCTGGGTCATGCCAGAAACTGACTAAGCCAGATTGTGCAACAATTCTTCTCTCACTAAACCGCCCCCCCTCGTCCCTCCCCATCTCCAACTGCCCGGGGCGACTGCTGCTATAGCAAGCAGACTGTTAGGGGCTGGGTAGGTGAGCTGGGGGCCTTGCAAGGGGGAGAGGTGTGCCCAAGGTGGGGCAGCCAGGTGTCCAAGGGGGAGAACAAAGAAGGGAGGGGGACTTTTCCCTATTTACCCAGCCTTGAGTGTTTGCTCCGGATGGGTGGGAGAAGTGGAGTGGAGGGGTGGGGTGAAGGGGACCCGTCTGGTTGGAGCAGGGTGCTCCGTGAAGGTCTTTCTAGAAGGGAATCAGAGGGGTGGCTATTGGTTTGAAACAAGGCTGGGTAAGAAGAAACCATGGTGTCTTGTGCATTGCTCCAGGAGGGAGAGAAAATTCCGGGGAGAAGCGGGGTCTCTTTTGAAAATGTACCCAAGATTCAGCTTAATGTGAACATCAACGTTTAGAGTGGAAGCAGCAGCATACAGGACAGGAACGAGATGGTTCCTGCATTCAAGAGCTTGCAATTTGTTGTCTGTGAATGTGCCTTCAACTTGCCTGTCAACTTGAGGCGACCCCATGAATTTCATAGGGTTTACATAGACAAAGAGTACTCAGATGTGTTTCTGCCACTCTTAAATACAGTGGGCCCTCTATATTCATTGGGGTTAGGGGCACAGGTTGCCCCGTGAATGTTTTTTTCTTTAAATCTGAGAGAACTCCTCTCTAGGAATCCCTAGGTCTTCAAGTGCTACAACGTCCACCAGAAGTTGAGCATAGAATGACACTGGAGGACCTACAAATGCCTAGAGAAGTGTTTTTGCTAAGAATCCCTAGGTCCTGTGGTATGGCTCTATGGTCAGCTTCTGGCAGAGTCATAATGGAGGACCTAGAGATTCCTAGAGAGAATATATTAATCAAATCCAAGAATAATCACATCTGCAAATGTCAAATCTGCAAATGCGGAGGGCTGGCTATATAGCCCAAAGCACCTGGTGATCATTTGCAGTCTTCCATCCAAGTACTAACCAGGGCAGACCCTGCTTAGCTTCCAAGATCAGATGACATCTTCTGCCTTTAAGACATTTTGGTCAGTTACAATCTGTTAGAGACACATAAAGCAATCAGCAAGGAGATTCCTGCGAATGGCAGTATTTTGCACAAAGGAGATCTAAAATTAGCAGCAAGAAAAGACAGATGAAAAGTGTCACTTAAGGAAATTGGCATGAATTCTTCCATTATGCATTTGTATATAATATTAACAATTGGGTGTAACTATTATTCCAGTCCCAGGGAGAGATATGTCAGAGCCTTCTTAACAGCCATGAGCAATCTTATTCAGCAACTTCTTTGGCTCTATTTACCGACATACTTTTGAAAAACAAAACCAACCCACTGCAGACATAAGAGTTAAAAGATTAATTAATAAATCAGTAACCAGCAATCACAACAAAAGTGATTTTTGTGTTCTGTACTAATTTTCTTAAGTTTGCAGAGAGTCCTAATAATGAGGCAGGGAAAGTGCAGGTAGCATGAGGGTGGCATAGGCAAATGAAAGTCAGTATATTCAGCATTCTTTTTTTGCTGAAGATGTGCATCTTCTTTACCACCCTTTCTTTTTTTGTAACGAGAGAAAATGATAAAGAACTCTTGGGGGAGGGCAGTAAATAAATGCATTGCGGTAATGACAGCTAAACTAACTGTGTTAAATGCAGGTTTGGGGTAAAAGAGTATTTCCTGCTTTCCTGATTCTAAGGTGTGCTTAAGCTGTTTGACTATATACAGACAAATAAAGTGGTGCTACATGGGGTGTGTACACTTTGTGTATGTGTTGTTTTAATTTTATCCTCCCAACAGGTGTATAAATTGTTTTCAGTTATACAAGTCTCCCAGTTTGTGGTTGTTGGTTTGGGGTTGTTGCTGTTTTTTAAACTGCAATTCTCAAGAACTGGAAGTTATAGTTCAAAACACAACTCTTACTAGCTCTGATGGTTCCCAGACTGTGCACATTGAAAGGGGCTGAAGTGTAATAAATGAAGCCACTGCTCTAGATTCATCTAGAGCCCTGTTGAAGCACTGGTTTCATCCCCGTGCCCTCACTCTTCCCTTGCTTTCTCCGATGCAGTGATATCACCTCTAGAAAGTGCAGGGATGATAGGCAAGACTTCCTAGATGGAGCCTCTATTACAGAGTGAGACAAGCTATCCAGCAGCCTGCCCTTTGTTCTGTGAAAGAAAATTAAAAATATATTATTAGAATGTGAAGTCTGAAGTCTGGCTCCAGGTTTAATCTACAGTACTAAAAAAACTGCCCCCAAATTATTTATTGGTTACATTTATAACTGCTTGTGCTAACAACAATCTTGTGAGGTAGGTCAAGGTGAGAGAAAATGAGAGGCCCAGGATCACCCAGGGAATTTTTGCGGTTTAGTGGAGACTTCAGACCGAATTTCCCAAGTCCCAGTCCATTACACAAACTATTGCACCACCGTGACACATATCAAAAATTAAGGAAGTGCTTGGCTAGGCTAGAGATGAATGACTGCCAGGACAATTTGAATTCAAAGGTGTATGATACTGAACTTGGGACCATTGATTACCCAAAGATCTTTCATGTGCAGACCACTAGGTTTAAAGGTGGGGGGGAGAAGCTCTTATTCGCAAGGCAACCAACCAAAGCTGCTTTTTGAGGAAGAATTGGTGTTTTCCTGTGGAAATAGTTAAGCCGCTGAGATCATGGAAACTTAACTGCTGCTCTTAAGGTGTTTGCTTCTTTGCACAATCAGGACCTTGCACAATCCGGGTGTTTTCACAATAGCTCAGATGAAGGGTGTTGACAAGGATACCGATAGAAGAGCTGTTGGAACACCTGTAGACTTCCACAGAGTTACTGAATCGAAAAGATAAAGATATCTGTTTTCAATGCCACCTAAGCTCAGGAGGTTTGGCCTGGGTGAAGACGTTATTAGCTCTCTGTTTTTCGATTTGTAAATTGAGAACAAACCAATAGGGTTCTCCTACTGTAATTGAGAGCAAGGAGCTAGTCTTCTTGCAGATGCTGTTTTCTATTTGTATCTGTTGGCCCACACCTTCCACTTACAATGGGCAACCAGACTTCAATTTCCTTTTGGACTTGCTTGCAAAATTGAAATAGTTGTCTTCATTAACTTTTTTTTTTTTTGGAGGGGAATGTATCAGAACCATGGGTTCGATTGTAATTAAAAACAGGCCCCTGGGTTATTTTTGTGGCCCTTCTAGATGCCCCATCTCCTCCCCGCTTTTCTTTTGCAGATTGGCAAAGACCTTTTTGTTAAAGCAGGTTTTTAATGGTTAAGCAGGGAAACTTTGTATTTATTTGTTTGTTTTATTTATTTTAAAAAATATGATTTTAAAAGTATACTGTTTCATGTGGGGATTTTTAGTTGTATTTAATTTGTTTATTGTGAAGCATGGGCTAATTATTATTATTATTATTATTATTATTCTCATTGGGAGCTGCCTTGGGTCCCACTCTGGGAGAAAGGCAGCATACAAATGAAACAAACAAATAACCATTCAGTCTCGCATAAGTCCTCACAGTCACTGTTGCTGGACTTCTTTTTGACCTTGGATCTTTACTACAGGTTAGCTCAGCCATGGAAACCCAGTGGATGACCGTGGGGCAAGTCACACTCTCTCAGCCTCAGAGGATGGCAATGCCAACCTGCCTCTAAAGAAACTGTCCAAGAAAACCCTGTGATAGGTTAGATCTGTAGTCTGTTGAGGCACTAGAGCTCTCTGACTGAATCTCTAAATGCCTCTTCCTAAACTGCAAATCCCAGGATTCCATATGACAGAACTATAGTAATTAAAGTGGAATGATAGTGTTATAACTGTGGCGTGTGAAAGGGCCCTTCTGTGTTCAAACCACTAGCTGTCCCTACAAAGGGAGGCAGCGGATACTGAGGGTTGTGGGATGATGGTGAAGAGTTGGAGGGTACCATATACCTGCTAAGAATGTGCGATGGTTGTCCCTTTATGTATGCAAGGCAGTAAAACTTACTATCTCAGCCTTACCCTAAACATGATTCTGATGAGGAAGATTTGGAAAGAGATCATCAATAAATTTGCCTGTTCCACAGTTGGGTGAAAGCCATGAATCCTGGTTCAGTTTTGGCTTTGCCAGTTTTCTCCTGCCCTTCATGTGAGAGCAAAGAGAAGTCATTTCATGTACTACTTTACCTCCTCCCCTTTTCACAAATCTCTTGCTTACAGACCCTAAGGTGGTCCAAAGTATATATGTAGGGATGCTGTAATTTTCCCTTTGACAAGACTTTTAACAGGTACATAACAGAGAAATGCAGCAGAAGAAGCATTCCCCGGTATGGCAGTATATTGATAGGGGAGGCTTCACCTGCTGAAAATCTGTCTGGTAAAGAAACAAGCAGTGTGCAGATTTGTGGCAGGGCTTATCTTGAACTGGAGCCAGCATGATGTAGTGGTTTGAGTGTTGGACTATGACTCTGGAGACCAGGGTTTGGTTCCCTGCTTAGCTATGAAACTCACAGGGTGACCCTAGGCAAGTCACTCGCAGCCTCAGAGGAAGGCGCTGGGAAAGCCACCTCTGAACGAATCTTGCCAAGAAAACCCTGTGATAAGTCAGAAACAACTTGAAGGCACACAACAGCATATCTTGCACTGAGCCACCTCAGCTTTTGTCACTTCAGCCCAGTTTTCTTGTGAGTTTGTAAGGTTTCAGATCAAGGTACTTTACTGACTTATCTGATGTTCTGTCATATCCTATCAGATTCATCCATGGTAAAATGCCACCCACCCATTTTTGGCAGAGCTAAAGCATTCATGGCAAGCCTCCATCATTCCTGGTCCAGCAGGCAGATACACCTGTGCCCCACAAATGTGCCAGTTTGCATAGCGCTCTGCACTTGGTCAGAGATTTTTTTGTTTCTTTCTGTGAAAGAAGGCCTTGATGTGGTTGTTTCATTCACTTGGCCTCATAAACTCACAGCCAACTGAGCTTGAGGTATCTTGCTCCTTATCTGGTGTTTCCATAGAGAGGGCAAGATTGCACTCACATGTGTGTGCATAGGCAGTTCTTTTCACCCATTCTCCTTGCCCCCAAGCCCTCATATTGCACTGACTCCATGCCAAGCCTAGTTTCTGCTTATCTTTTGCCTAGATGGATCTGGGCGGCTCTTCTTGCTTTTGCCGAGTTCTCTACATACGTAATCCAGACTTCAGTACCACAGGAAATAACATTCTCTTACCAGTTTTGCAAATGAAGCTGTTAACATGTATTTGCTTGTGTGTGTGTGTACGCATAATTTGTTGGAAGGGCAAAGGAATTCTATGAACACAGAGAGCCTATCCGAGGATCAGTGAGAAGCCAAATTTTGGAAACATTACATTTCTAGAGTATACTTGCCAGAATCTTTCAGCCAGCATAGTCACTTGCAGTCTGAAAAAAGGGGTTTTTCTGTGCTGGAAATTCTTCTCAGCTTCACTGTGACTATTGCGTTTTCACCAGGCGTGTGTTATTTGAGCCCATTTTCCTGTTGTTATAGCCTAGTAAATTGTTTAACAAGACCAAAGTTGAGACTTTGCACCTTTTGGATTCTACACTAGACAAAGTACGTATGTGAGACATGCACGCTTTACATGGCAGAGTAGCTCATGGAATAACTTTGCCCTCTTTGGTGTGGTGTAGTGGTTTGAGCTTTGGACTACTATACAACTCTGGAAATCAGAATTTGAATCCCCCCTCAGCCATTAATTGAATACCGCTCGGCCATGAATACAGAGTCATAGTCCAGTGTTCAAGCTACTAAAACTACACTGGATCCTTTTCTCTTTTACAACCTCACTTTTAGGTCATTTTAATGTAACAGTGGGCCAGGAAGCAATAGTTGCTAGGTATATCCTCTGTTCCTTATAGATGGCAAGATACTTTCTCAGAAAAAAGGAAAGGGAAGTTTGCAGTTCACTTTCAGTTTTCCAGAAGAAACAGCTCCAATTTGACTTAAACCAAGTGTGGGCATTTTTTGTTCCCTAACCCTCCCTCTTCTGGGCCACAGTGACACACCTGCTGGTGTGTCTGGAGGCAACATCAAGTCTGGTTTTGGCCAATGTAGGACTGGTTTTTGTCTCTTATTTTTAAGGTATGTGAGGGGTTGGGCATTGTTGGAACAATTTTTAAAGGACTGAGGTACAAAAATTGTCTGAAAAACATTTTTTTAATTTAAAGGAAGACTAGGGACTTTGGAGTGCTCTGGGGGCACAAATTGGGATCCCACAGGTTGCTAGCCTAGTTTACAGGATGCTCTTTCAGAAAAAGCCAAACCAAAAAGAAAGGAAATGGGAAGCAAAACCCTGCCCCCATAGTCTGATGCGGATGTGGGCTGTGCATAGGTGATGAGAAATCTTCTTTGTAGGGCAAATCATCCTTGCTTGGGGCAGCAGCTATTAGTACAGAAAGGAAAATCCAGTCTTTCTCCAACCATCCTGAATGTACTCTTTCTTAAACTGTTATTATTATTTTTTTCATCCATTTGCAGCCTGCCTTTTCTTCTAAGGAACTTACCGTAAGGCTGAATAAATGTCTTTCTTCCACACCACCATTCTGTCCTCACAATCATTTTGCACTTGTTGTTTCAGTTGTAAAACGGAAAGAGGAATTGAGAATCTAGGGGCATCCGAGATTACTTTCTTATTTTACACGAGCTTTCATAGAATCCAATCTACTTCCGATGCATTGAATGAATGTAGTATTCAAGCCATAGGTATAATTGTGGCTTGTTGCATGGCTGTGGGGATGGGATTAGAGTGTAACTTGGTACAGAAAGATGGAGATTGAGACACTAAACATAAACAAAGAGTTGTGTGAGATACATCCAATCCTTCATTGATACCAGTTTGTAAGTCTTTTTTTTTTCCTTCGCTCATAGTAAGCCATGAGCATTTTCCATATGTATTTTCTGGAATGTATGCATTTTATAGACATTTATGTCGTATTTGAGCATATATTTAATTGTTAATTTAATTTTTCACTATTTGCATTTTAAAATGACAAAAGAGTGCATTTTTGTGTATGAAACATACGTCAATCCTTGCTAAATGTTTAGATTTCTGAAGCAAGGTACGCTTTGTCTCACAACAAGTTTTGGAAGGTTCCAAATGAGTCATTCTTATAAGAACCTCAAAACCATTGAAATTTTCTTCCATTCTTAGAGATAGATCAGTAACATAGGTTAGGCTGAGAGATTATTATTTGCTCAAAATTATCCAGCTTTATGATTGAGTGGGGATTTGAACCTGACTTTACCCAGTCCTAATTCAGTACTTTAACCCAGGGGTGGACAAATTGCAGTGCATGGCCTGCATATGACCTCCAAGGCCATTTTAATTTCTCCCAAGAGTCTTAACCATTACACCCCACAGGTTCTCAAATTTGCCGACCGGACAAGGATCTGGTATTCACTGTGAAATCTAATGCTGTGTTTTTGTTGTTGTGTACCGTCAGGTCATTTTTGACTTATGGCGACCCTAGGAGATTTGCCATTGCCTTCCCCTGAGGCTGAGAGAGTATGGAGTTTATCACATGAAGGGAATTGGAAGTATAATCCAGTGGCAATCTGAATGCAATCATGGGGTTTCGTGTGATTGCATGAAAGCCGATCAAACACATTTTCGGGCAAAGGGAAGTCCTTTCTAATGCAATCGTGGGGTTTCGTGTAATTGCATGAGAAACTATCACACACAATTTCGGGCACCGGGAGGCAATTTCGGGCAGTTCTGAACGCAATGCAGTGTCAATACGCAATCATGTAAATTCACTAAACTAGCGAATTTACTTAATTCCGAACTGGCCTCACTTCCATTTCTTTCGAAATTGAGAGAAATTCCTCCCATGTGATAAACTCCTATGACTGGCCCAAGATCATCCAGTGGGCTCCATGGCTGAGCTGCGAATTGAACCCTGATTTCCAGAGTTACAGTCCAATGCTCAAACCACCACACCACGCTGGCTCCTAGTGCTGCTTTGAGGAAGCCTTAATTTGTGCATATGTGGTTATGAGAATAAAAACTAATAGTACCCCTCATGCAGATGCCCTTGATTATTGTACTAGTACAAATATTCTTGGCCACTTGGTAATGCTGATTCAGAACCAGACACACAGGAGTTCCTCAGTAAATTTAATATAGAGAATGATCTTAGAGGCGACAAAGTTTGAAAATCCCTGATGAAATGTTAACGCGCAATCACATGCTGCCCGCAGAGGGGCTTGGGAGATGATGAAGGCTGCTTCAAGTGTGACGAGGAATCGCATTTCATTGTAGGAAGAAGCGTGCAAATTGCATTTAGGCTGTCATGTGACATTTCACTCACATCTGTTTTACTGCATGTGCATATGCTGAGAAGCAAAATCAACTTCCCGGTATGTGACCATTGTGTGTATAAGCAGGAAATTAATGTGTACTATCATCCTGCACCATGGCTACAAATGAGATGGGATGAGACATAGTGCTTAAGTGTACAGTCTATGAAATGCCTGCTTTAAATATCAACATAGCCATAAACTCACTAGGTAACTTCAGGCTAGACTCTCCCTTTCTTTCTGCTTCCCATTGCTACTGAAATTGTGCCAGTTGTGAGCTTGGAAACAATACAGATTGAGCAACCCTAATCCGGAAATCCGAAATCCAAAAAATGAAACTTTTGCTGCCAGCAACCTTTGAGGCAGCAGATGTGGCATTCCTGCTCATTCGTCGCTGAGATCCTTAGTCTCTCTCCAGCCTTGTGTCGCATACACAAGTAGTGAACCAACAAGACACAAAGCTGGAAAGAGACACAACCAGAGAGAGATGCAAGAATCTATGAAATGGCAGGAGATGTGAATTCATGCCGAGCACTATGCTTGGATTCCCACAATAGATCCTCAGTCTCTCTCCAGCCTCGTATCTCAAACACAAGTAGTAAACAAGACACAAGCTGGAGAGAGATGCAGCCAGAGAAAGATGCAAGGATATGCAAAATGGCAAGAGCTGTGGATTCACACCGAGCATTACATTTGGCTTTCCACCATTGTACAGATCCTCAGTCTCTCTTCAGCCTCGCATTTTTCTGCATATCTCTCCAGCCTCACAAATACAGTAAGTGCTATGCTACTTGTATTGTGTATTATGTATTATGTATACACGAATACAAGTATTCCAAAATCCAAAACGCTTGTAGTCCCAAGCATTTCAGATAAGGGGTATTCAACCTGTACTTTTTTTTTTTCAGGGAGGTAGAGAAGTGCAGCCAAGCTCTCTGGAGTATTCTGGGCATTGTAGTCCAAAACATGATGTTTCTAAGATCTGGTTTATCTTTATAAAGAAATGTGGCTATGATATTTTGGTTGTATGTAAAATATTCAAATACCTCCTCTACCCTATAGAGCGCCCCTATATCATCCCCCCCCCCCCCCCCGATAGTAGCCTGTTGAGGGCAGCATAAGATTATGTGTACTAGAAAGTTCTTTTTAAGAGAACCAGTTCTGGGATTGACACTCGCCTCCCCTCCCCCTTGTTCCTGATGAACAGCTAAAGCTTCATTTGGTCCTGCCCCCTCCCCAGTTCTCTCGGTGCCCCCCTTTTTTGAGCAGCTCTGCTGTACTCACTGCCTTTTAAATCCATCAAAGGAATTTCCCCCCTCAGCCAAGAAAAATGTGACCTACTTTCCGCCTCTCTAGTCTCCGTCAAAAGCACAGGCAAACAGCATGGGCAGGGAAGCTTTGCTGGTGGGGAGTCATTCCTGCCCCTCAACCTTCACTCCCCAGGGTGTATTTGCTGTACTGGGGTGTCCTGCAGGAGCTCCGGTGTTTTGGTTAGGATGTGGAAAATTGTAGCTGACGAATATTGCAAAGGTTGGCATCTTCTTGAGCTGTACTGTGAGGGTTTTTGGTTTTGCAAATCATTTTTGTTCTCTTTCTTCCTCCCCTTACCGAAGACAATAAAAGGAAGAAAAGCAGCCGGGATGGATGGGAAACATGCACCTCTTTATTGGTACCTATAAGAGCAAGTCACACACTCTCAGCCTCAGAGGAAGGCAGAGCCAAACCCCCTCTAAACCAATAGGGCAAGTGCTCATGCATTTCGGTAGTGCTGTTGCTGTCATTAAGTGCTCCTATGCCATTTCTTTGTTGTGTTTCTTTAAACTCTCTTTTTAACACACACACACTCAGTGTTCATATGTGACAGGCCATCATTAATCAGTCCATTTTATTTGAGCTCACCTTGTGCTTAGGGCAAGCCCAAAGCGTTGCATACAAGAGGGTCTAGAGTAGATTATTTGCTCTACCACACTCTTCAGCTATCTGGCTTGGACAAGGCCACTCAACTTGTTAGCTGTGAAAAGAAAGAACTGCTTCCAAACATATAATCAGTATGGTAGTTAGCTTTTGGGGGAGACCTTTTCAGCTGCACCTTGGTAAAATAGAATTGTGTGGGCAAGAAGGCCAGTGGAGAAAGGGTGGTGGTGATAATTTTATGGATTCTAATTGCAGAGTTGCTTTTACTCGTGGTCAGGTGGGTTTATAAGTAATAGAGCAAAAGTGAGAATCTTTTTAAAATTATTTTTTATTTTCAAATCCAACATAAAAAAGCATAATAACCATCTTACATTTCCATCATATTTCTTATATACTTTTTGGACTTTAAGTTCCTTTTCTCAATCTATACTTTGCATACCTTAAATACCAAACTGTTAAGTACAAAACTACAAAATTATTCTATTACAAGGTGTAAACCAAGATTATTTAGTTACAATGAATTAATGAGCCAGAGTGATTTGTTGTTGTTGCTAACATATTCCTTTTTATGGACCATTTTTTCCTCCCATTATTTGGATACCTCTTTCCATTTTTCCACATATTGTTGAATTATTTTTCTGTTTACATAAGTTGATAATGTATCTAGCATAGCTAGATCATTCAGTTTAACTGTCCATTCCTCTTTGAGTGGTATTTGACTAGATTTCCATTTTTTTGCATAAACCAGTCTGTCAGCAGTTATCATGTACAATGACACATTGATTTCATCTTGTATAAGATTATCTGGTATTATATCTGTTATATTCAGTAAGAAAAGTTCAGGTCTTAGTGGACTATTCTTCTTGAGTGTTAATATAATGCTCTTATGTATTGTTTTCCAAAATTTTCTGGCTTTTTTATATTGCCATCACATATGATAGAAAGTTCCATCTGTGTCCTTACATTTGCAGCACACATTGTTTCCATTTTCCCTATTTTGGCTATCTTGTTGGTGTTATGTACCACCTATAGAAAATGTTGTAATAGTTCTGTTTTAAGTGGGAGCATCTTGTAAAATTTAAATTCTTTTTCCACATGTTTTCCCAGTTCATCAAAGGTATTTCTTTTCCAATGTTCTGCGCACACTGAATCATATTGTTCATATTGTTCTGCGCCCACTGAATCAAAGTGAGAATCTTGTGGTCTTCCAGAACTTATTGGACTTCAATCACTCTTGGCCATGCTGAAAAAGGCTGCTGGGACTTTCAGCCCAACAACATCTGGAGGGCCACATGCTTTCCACATGTGTAATAGAGGGACAGAATTGTCCTACGTAACATGTTAGCTTGAGTTTTCCAACCCACAGTAGTGATTATGAGTACAAGAAACAGGGAACAGTCATTATTCTAGATAGATTAAAGCAGAGAACAAATGTTTCTGAACACTCCGTTTATCAAATTGTTTTTAAAATGAGAGGAGATAAAGAGAATAGAAAGCCTAAGGTTGCTATAATATCACTCCTCCTCCTCCTTGTGCTCTTCCTCCTCCCAGATCATGGATTGTATATGCTCACGTGTTTTTGTTTTTTCCAGTGAAGCAAAAGCCTTCTGTAATGTGTTGAAAGGCACTGTGGATTTTGTTGCTCCCCACTATCCAGTATAAAGTTGTGCTGTGAAAAACAGTCCCTAGGGTTTCAAATCATGGTGAGTCCTCCTGGCTCATGTTTAAACTCTGATCCTTTTCAGCTGAACTGCAGTGGCTGTCTGATTTCATAGCCAGCAAAAAGACGTCACCAGTGTTTGTAAAAGAAAAAGTGTTGGTTCTAAGGCATGCTTAATAAGCTATTAATAGGAATAAGTAATAAGACAGGGCCTTCAGAATGCCTGCTGGTCTCCTACGGCATAAGCCAATAAAGATGACTGCTCCCAAGGCGTTCAGAAGCAAAAGTTTCATACAGGGAGTAGAATTCTGAGTTGAAATACAAGCTTGGATTCTGTTGTTAGCCTGAAATTAAGGAGAACTATTAAATTGTTGTTGTTGTTGGAGTGTGTGTGTTCAAGTAGTTTCTCACTTATGGCAACCCATATCATGGGGTTTTCTTGGCAAATTTCTTGACATTGGCATCCTCTGAGGCTGAGAGATTATGTCTTTCCCAGTGTCACCCAGTGGGTTTACATGGCCAAAATGGGATTTAAACCCTGATCTCCAAAGTCAAATCAGAGTCGAAGTCAGAGGCAAATCACTATACCACATTGGTCCATTAGGATTTACTGGAACCATTTGGAATCACCATTTAATAGTTGATTCAGTGGGTGTCCTCTGGTTGGGACTCGCATGTAGGCTTGAGGTGAGCTGTATTATTCAATGATAAGATAAATCAGAGCTGACCCTACCACTAGGTAAAGTCAGGCAATCCTACCTTCCACATGTCTTGTCCTGTATCCCCAGGCTAGTGTGCTATTCTAAGGTGCAATGAAGGGTGCTGTTGCGTGCCTCCCCACTGAAGAATTAACTCCAAGTCTGGTGAATCTCAGGGTATGCCTCTTTGTACTCCATCTTAGGCAGAAAAATATCTTGGACTTACCTGGACTTTCTTTTGTTCATATGTAGAGGAAGTCCTGTATCTGTATCTATTAAATCTTCTGTTCTGGGTCTGTAGGTTCAGTCCAGCCACATAATTTTCCCCATGTCTAAGCTGTGTGGTATATAGTCTGAGCTGAAGGTAAAGCCCTGTGTGAACCATCTTCTAGTACCCAGTACAACTGAGTGACCTGTGGTGGATCCGAGTTAATCCTTTCTTTTGCCGAGGTATATGGAAACTGCAACAACCTCTTCTGGTGCAATCCCAAGGGGAGTTGTTGCTTGAGGAGAAGCACTAGAGGATTACATATAGTTTATTACTGAGAAAGGAAGTTATCACAAACTAACCCAGGCTTTGCCACAGTCAAACTTTTTGAAACAGCTGAGGAAGTTAGGCAGGCACTGTGTCATCTCTCCACAAGAGTGGAACTGGAGTCTTGTGAGCCTCAGGTGAGCCCAGGTACCTGTCATGTTAGCACCTGCCTCATGTGACCCCAACTTACTTTCTGAGCAAATATCTTTGGCACAGCTGTGCCCTGCCAACCTGCCCCCAGCTCCAGAAGGCTTGCTTGCTCTCATGCTTTCCCAAGAACTCACAAGCTAAGGAAGCAAATGAGTCCTTTTGTGTGGCTATTTTTTCAAAGGTTCTGTGAATGGGTGGGGCACATGGAAGGCGCTCAAAGCTTGAGCTTGTTTTGTGGGACTAACATGGTGGGCCCAAGATCTTCTTTATCCCTTAATGAAGTAGAGCAGGAACGTATACGTTGGGATAAAAGATTAGGCAGTTAGGTCTCAAGCCTTTTCCAATAACTTGTGTTTGGAACAATAGCTCAACAAGCATGTCTTTTACATCATGTGTGCATTTCTGCTTCTCACACTGCCACAGGTTGCTGATCTTAATGCACTGCACTATAATGCTCAGAATCTCCCTGCCAACATGGTCACCGGCAGTGCTGCTGGGGGTTCTGGATGCCGTGGTTGAAAAAAGTAACTTTTTTTAGCCTGGACTAGATAGCATGATTGCGGCAGACTGAGTAGATCAAGGTGCCCAAGACTGTGTTGTCAGCTTGAAAAGTCATAGTTTATATATGATCCTAGTGTGGTCTTTGGCAAGCCAGTTTCCTTCCAGCCTTATCTCTCCTCCAATTTCCAGCCATCAATTAATCTGCAAAAAAATATTATTTTTAAAATACATTCTCTGTGTAATTTATACCCCACACTGACACATTTGGGGATAGAGAGATCTTATCTAGTTAGAAACCCTTTTTAGGTCTTGTACTCTTTATGCTGTGGTGTGGCCAGATTTATTTATTATTGTTATTATTTACTTAGTGAGCAGGCAGAGACCTACCATGATGATGTTTCTTAAACCATACAACTGTATCCTGAGCTACAATTCAGGAAGATTTAAAATCCAAAGGACTGTTTACCATAACAAAACTGATCCACGATACTTGTGGAGCAACAAAAGTATACTCTTGACCTATTACAAAATTCCTTTGCTTCATTGGCAAGAATCCCAGATGCAATCCAGGAGAAATTTTGCTACCTTCAGAGGCTCAAAGGAGCCAGTTCACCACTACCTAAACCGCTGAGCACCACCTCACCTTCTCCTGCTTGGAGTCCATTTCCTGTTTCCAAGATCCCCTTCTTTCCCTACAAAAAATAGCATATGGCAATGATAATAATAATAATAATAATAATAATAATTATACCCTGCCCTTCAGCCCTAAAGGCTATCAGAGCGGCTTACAATTATTATTTTTAATTAGACGGTTCCCTGTCCTCAGGCTTACAATCTTAGAAGACATGACACAAAAGGAGAAGGGAATGGTGTAGGGGAAGGGGATCAGGTCCAGCAGTTCTTCTCTCCCTCTGAGGCCTGGACCAAGGCAGATGGCATGGAGGGAGGGCTCGGCTTCTTAATCTAGGACAGGCCCGATGGAGTCTGGCCTGTCCTTTCACTCCCACCTTGGCCAGATGGTGCTGTCATGAAGGGAAAGCTTTTCTACTTGAAGCCAGGTCCAATGGTGTTGCTAGGACTGTCCTTTTACTCCCTCCTAGGCTAGATGGTCTTGTCATGGAGGGAGGTCTCTTCCACTTGAGACCAGGCCCAATGGTGTTGCTAGGCTTGTCCTTTCACTCCCTTCCACGCCAGATGGTCTTGTAATGAAGGGAGGGCTCTTCCACTTGAGGAAAAATTATGCACTTTTATTTAGAGGAGAACCATTTCTTTCTGAAATGTGACATTCCATGTTTTAAAAACAACAATAAAATTTCTCAAGTGATTCATGAGAATCTAATGGGTGACATTTTAGTGCAAGGGTGGGCAAAGTGTGGCCTTGGGGTTGCATGTAGCCCTCTGGGGCTGTTTTTGCAGTTCTTGGCACCTCCAGACTCCCCAGTGTGACCTTTTTGTGGTCCCCCACCAAAAATGGAGTGAGATCCAGTACAGTATAGTGGTTTCAGTGCTAGACTATGATTCTGGAACAGGAGGGTTTTAATCCCTCATAGAAACCCACTGGGTGACTGACCTTGGGCAAGTCACACTCTTGTCAGCCTCAGAGAAAAGCAATGGCAAATCCCCTCTGAACTAGTCTTGCCAAGAAAACCCTCTGATAGGTTTTCCAGAGCTGACCTTTTGTGTTGTTGTTGTTGTTGTTGTTGGCCCTGATTCATGGCAAGCCTGTGAATAAGACACCTCCAGGACTCCCTATCCTCAACTGCTCTGCTTAGATTCAATACCATGTTCTCTTTGGTTGTGTCTATCCATCTAAATCATGGTCTTCCTCTCTTCCTACTGCCTTCTACCTTTCCAAGCATCATAATCTTTTCTGTGTCATGACTTGTCATGAAGTGGGCAAAGTACGACAACATCAGTTTGTGTATATATGCCTTCAAGTTGCCTGTTGACTAACGGCGACCCCATGAATTACATAGGGTTTTCTTAGACAAGGAATACTCAGTGGTAGGTTTTCCAGTTCCTTTGAAATATAGCCTACAGCACCTAGTATTTGTTGGCAGTATCCATCCAAGTACTAACCAGAGCTGACACAGCTTAGCTTCCAAGATCAGACAGGATCTGATGCCTTTAGCATGTTTAGGTTCCAAGGATACCTTAGAGTTTATGTAAGTCAGAAATTACTTGAAGGCACAGAATAAAAAAAGAATGAATTGACTCATGGAAGCCTCCAGGAGTGGGAGTTCATCTTTTAAATAGATAGCAGGGATTCCCTGTACTATGTAACATTTTAAAATACCTGTTCTTCAAAACCAGAAGTGAATTTCTACCCCCTTCTAGTTTGTTTCCCATTTGAGGCATTTTTGGCAGACCATGCGTCCTCCAAGTGGTCTAAGGAAGAGGAAATTGGCCTTTGGACCCACTCGCAGTTGCCCACTCCTGCTCTAGTAGATGTAAAAAAAATGGAGATAGCATACAGCCCAACAGCCATATGTTCCCCCTTCAAATCTATATTACTGTTGTTAGCACTACATACAGATCACACTGTATTAAAAGGCTCTAGAGAGCCCATACGGCTAGTTATAGTTTACTTCCCTGCCTGCTTCTTCAGAATGGTAGCTGAACCACACAAGAGTACAAGAAAGCTGTATATTTTATGTGTACTCTGTTGTTGTTCTGTGCCTTCAAGTCATTTCCGACCTGTGGCAACCCAAAGGCACACCTATCACAGGGATTTCTTGGCAATATTTGTTCAGAGGATGTTTGCCCTTGCTAAGAGAGTGAGACTTGCTCAAGGTCACCCAGTGGGTGTCCATGACCATGTGGCGATTCAAACCCTGGTTTCCAAAGGCGTAGCTCAAAGCACTACAATGGCAGTATTATCACAAGCTTTTAAACTTGATCTGTGGCACCCTAGCCAAAACAATTTGGCTGCCACTGGGTTCACTGAGAAAATACGGTAAATGAAGCACTTTGAACACTTGGCATATGGGATGGGAAGACAAGACATTATATTAATTAAGCTTGGCACTGCCTTTCAGATAAGTGAGTTTGGCTAGATGGCCTTGATCTTCTTGAAAGGTGCTCACATCTTGCAGCAGGCACATTTTGCTACTGGCTCACTGTCTTCTTCTGATAAACTTTTGAAAGGGGGGAGAGCCACATCCGTAAGTGCACTGGAGCAAAACCACGTGGCTTCTGTATGGCTGAGTAAGTTGCTTTTTCAAACATTACAGTGTGCAGAATGCAGAAAAAGCAGGAAGCTTGTATAGTAGTAGAAACTGTATAGTAGTAGATACTGTTCTTAAGGGTTTGGCAGCTAGCTGACTCAGTTCAGGTTCAGCCTTTTGGTTTGAGTGCAAGGAGAGAAGTGTTAGGAGTGGTACTACAAGGCCAAAGAGCAGTAACTTTTCTGTCTTCCAGAGGCTATGTACCCATTTTTGTCCCATCACCAGAAGGATGGGAAAATTAGTCTTAAAATATGCATGTACCAAATATGTCTTGCACTATATCAAGAGTGTGTATTGCAGTGTATTGTGTGTACGTTACTGTCTTTAGCGTAAGGCCAGAATTGCAGCCTCTACTCTTGTGCTAAATGGAAGGGACATGAAGCTATGTGGAGTAAATGTACATAACCCAGCCACCAGAAACCTCATTTACACCTTTCTCTTGCTTTGGGTTTCTGAAATCCAGACTAAAGGCAAGAACAGCAGATCTGCATACTTGAAACACAGACCTCCTTCGCCATATAATAAGTAGGGGTGGAACAGTTTATTTTAAAGAACAGAAGCCGAACCATGGGAGACTTAGGGTAGATAAAAAGAAGTACTGCTTCAAATAGCACATAGTTAAACTGTGGGACTCAATGCCATAAGATGCAGTGCTACATGTCAACTTGGGCAGCTTTTAAAAAGAACTGGATAAATTAATGGAGGTTACAGCCATCACTGGCTACTAGTCAAGGTGGCTATATATCACCTCCAATATCAGAGGCAGTATTCCTCTAGATATCAGTTGCTGGGGAACATAAGACAGGAGGCTACAGTTCTGCCAATGCCAGCTTAGCAACCATTGCCACTGTGTGAACAGAATACTGGACAAGGTAGGGCTTTGGTCTGAGTCTGATCCAGCAACAGTCTTTTCTTATGTTCTTAAGTGCAGAAACCTCTCCTTTTCCTCAGCTTACTTCTTTGTAGATTTTTTCCTATTCACTTTACTCCCATTTGGAGTGGGAATTGAAGGGAGCTTGGCAGAGGGAACAAGATTTGAGAGGGGGGGGGGGATGCTGCATGGATTTTAGCTCAAACCAGACCCCTGCCCCACTGTTATTTCTTTTGTGTTACTCTGACCTATCAAAGTTTAAACACTGAATCACATATAGTTTGACCTTCAGCCTTCAACAGACTTTGCTTCAAACCTCTGTCTGCAGTGAGGGCGGCAAACCTGCACAGTAAATAGGCTTGCTAACTGAGGCTACATCTGCACTGTAGAGTTAATGCAGTTTGACACTGCTTTAACTGCCATGGCTCAATGCAATGGATTTCTGGGAAGTGTCACAATAAACAACAGTTCCCAGAATTCCATTGCATTGAGCCATGGCAGTTAAAGCAGTATGCATTATTATCGCTGCAGTGCGAATGCAGTGTGAGTGAACTAAACATATAAAAGGTTCTCTAGCTGCAAAATCCAGGGAGATATTAATCCACACTTGGCAATTCCTATCATCAGAGTCTCGTAGACTCCCAAGGGCTGGGGGAGGAGGAAGCTTTTTGAAGATGTCTTCACAGCTTATTCAATACCACACCCTCCTCCCTCCCCCAATTTGGCATGTGGATAAATCACGCTGGAGCTGGGCCAATAAACCCTTCTTCTGATATTTCAGCTGTTCCTGGCAAGGCCCTAAGTGGTGCATTCCTAGCTTGGTCTATTGTCGCCGTCTTAGCTTCCTATATTTTTAAATCAGCCACAAGTGTAGCAAGAAATTTGGAAACCACACAAGCAGTGTTTATGGCATGTTCTAGTAACCGCAGTGAGCCTTGGAGAATGGAGAGTGGCTGGGCTGGAGTGGGAAAGTAGCAACCTTGACTTCTTTCTCCTTGTGACAAATATCCCTTCCCCCTTTTTTGCCTTCGAATAATCTTTGCCCCCAAATGTTCCAAATTCTACTAAGACACCCCCCCCCCCCGATACACACATAGTTTTTGCAGTCATTGAGATCAGCCTGAAAAACAGTCATTGTGTGCAAATTTGGGGCAATTTAGCTTTTAATCTGCTTTTACAAGCAACAATAATATGTTTGTTTTGAAAAAGATCTTTGCCCAGCCCAGCCCTGAGGACTAGGGAGCATTTGGGATTAAAACCAAACCGAAATAAAGAAAATTAAGAGTGCCTTAATTGGCATCACATATGAGAGCAAGTGTTCCAAAACGGATGCCTTCCCAGCTTGATGCCTCCAGATGTTTCATTTTATGTTCCCAACACACCTGGCTGTGCTGGGGGAAAGAAGTTGCAGCTAGTGTGTTGTAGCCAGTATAGTATCGTGGATTGAGTTTTGGACAGATTCCAGAAGACCAGGATTCAGATCCCATTCAGCCAGGAAAGCCCACTTTGTGTGTGACCTTGGACAAGTTACACATTCTCAGACCATGGAGTTTATCACACAATGGGAATTGGAAGTATAATCCAATGGCAATCTGAACGCAATCGTGGGGTTTCATGTTATTGCATGAAAGCTGATTGCCCACATTTTCCGGCAATGAGAAGTCCTTCCAAATGCAATCGTGGGGTTTCACGTTGTTGCGTGAGAAACTATCACACACAATTTGGGGCACTGGGAGGCAATTTTGGGCAGTTCCGAATGCGATGTGGCATCATTACACAATCACGTAAATTCGCTGAACTAGCGAATTCACTCAATTCCGAACTGACCCCACTTTAATTTCTTTTGAAATTGAGAGAAATTCCTCCCATGTGACAACATCTGAAATTAGAAGCAAACCTTCTTTCTGTAAATTTTGCCAATGGTAAGGTCACCATAAACTAGAGTCTACTTGAAGGAACACAACAACAACCAAATGCAAATAATCTGGAGGGTGAAAGTTTAGCAGTAGCAGCTAGGATGGAGAGCTCAGGTTGTGGCCAGCAACATTTGGAAGGCCACAGGTATTCCACTGCTGTCTTGTAGGGAAAGTAAGGAAGATTAGCACCCCATCTCCAGTTCAGCCTTACAGGTACAGTATTCAGAACACATCACTAAACGTGCTTGTGTAGCCAACCTTTGGCTGTCATCTGCCTGGCTGCCTATCTAGATAAAGAAGTTTTCTAAGGAGCTCTTGTTGCTTCCAAACCTGTAACTTTAATCATTAGAATTTTTAGTTTATATTGCGTCTTGGTGGTGGTGGAGTAGTGTACCTTCAAGTCATTTCCAACTTATGGTGACCCTAAGGGTTTTCTTGGAAACATTCTTCAGAGGCGGTTTGCCATTGACATCTTCTGAAGCGGAGAATGTGTGACTTGCCCAAGCTCACCCAGTGGGTTTACATGGCCAAGTTGGGATTCAAACACTAAAAGACTGGGTCTTATCTGATGATATACTGACATGTATTTGAGCGTATTGATATGTCATGCGTGTTTGGATATTTGGCATTTGTGTTATTGCCAAAAATTCAGTATTAAGATAGGACTAGTGTGTCAGTTTTCAAAGAGATAGCTGTATTGGTCTGACTCAGTATAAAAAGGGAAGGAAAAAGTTGTGACGTGGCACCTTTTGAGCTAGCTGATATACAGGTTGTGTGCTACCACTATGCTTGTGTAAGGGATGTGTGTGTGTATGTGCGTGTGTGTGAATGAAGTGACATACTTATATATTTCAAGGGCTCCTGGGAAGGGGTGTAGTGCATAGTTGGACTCCAGTTCCCATCATCCCTAGCTAGCTTGACCAGTTGTGAGAGGTGATGGCATTGTCAGTAGAGCAGCATCTGGAGAGCTAGTGGTTTACAGCCCCTAAGTGTCAGGCAACGGGCTAACCTGGTATAGCCTAGCTCCTAAATGTTGGACATTAGGAAGTTGCTAGTTTGAATTTCTCTTCAAAGTTCCTTTGAGGCCTTAGGCAAGCTGATCTTATCTCAGCTTCATGCCCCTATCTGGCAGGGGTTTTGCAAGTATGAAAACAAGATAAATGCAAGGAAAGGGCTTTGAAACCTTAAAAGCACTGGAGAAATGCAAAGTAATTATCATTGATAAACCTGTTCCTTGTCCTTAGTGACCCCAGGTTTGGAAAATCAAACTCTCTCTTATCAGGTATAATACAACCCCATTTATTGACATATTTACTTATTTAATTTATATCCTGCCTTTTTCACAAGATCAGATCTAAAGCAGCATATAGCCTTTTAAAAGCACAATACAACTAAAAAGCTTTCATTACAAAAGTTAAAACTCAATTTAATCAAATTTCTGTTTAAAAACACAGGTTTAAACTACAGGTTAAAAGCAGTTTTTTAAAAAAAAACATAATAAAATAGAAACAACAACTTCCATTAAAAGCTCTGTCTGCGATCACATATTAAAAACAAGGTTTATCGCCACTGATCAGTCCCCTGTGCTTTGGTCTTGCTATGGTGTGATTCTGAAAATTAACTTTTTTGTAGGCTAGCTCCCCTGTCCCATAAGGTTTCATCTAAAACCAAGTAGCTTTAGAAATCATCTCCATTGTCATGTCTTCTCTTGGAGAAAAGAAAACAACTGTGGCTCCATAAATGATAGGAGCTCTGGGAATGGTTGAAAATGGACTGGAGAAAGAAATTTGTAATGAATCATTCTTACCATACTTTTTGCGGCTGAAACAGTGCAGAGGTACTGATGTATTTTTTTTACTGATTGTCACTATGGAAGTAAACTATTCTTTGGCAAGCTTTATGAATGAATTATAATGATTATTTTTATTTGCTCCAAAGACTTGTAGGCTGTGTATGTGGCCTTCCTTCCCTGCCCCTTGATTTTTGTACATGCTATATTGTTGTTGCTATTTTTATCTTCACAGTAACCCTGTGAGGTAGATTAGGAAAAGGAAGGCTCAAGGTTGGCCAGTCCATATGCTTCACAGATGAGTGAGGACTCAGGATCCCCAATCCTAGAGTCCTTACACACTATATAGTTATGGCACCATGGTTCCACTTTAACTAGCGAGTCTGTATCATGTCGAATCGTGAGAATTTGCAGAATTCTCAGCCAAAGAAGTCTAGTGCCTCCCCAAACTACAAACTGCAGGATTCCATAGGATGATGCCATAGCAGTTAAAGTCGAATCAGAGCACTCAAATTGTGAAAGGGCCCCTAGCTAAGCTCTCTCACCACTGTGACATGCTTGCTCTTGTTAGGTAACCTGTGCTTGCACCCCATGTTTTCTCAGTGCTGGTGTTTCCAAGTCCCTCTGTCAACACTCTGCCCACCTTCCCCGGAGTTATAAACTTTATTTTAGGGTCCAGCCAGCAGCCTGTCCAGAACACGAGGGTGCATTTAGCTGCATCTCCCCCATTCCAGCCCCATTGGCGACCCCCTCGGAGAGCTCTTCTGCCCCGTGTCCTTGCATAACCTCAGTTCCCAGTCATGTTGTTTGCAGACCTTTCCAGGAGGGTCTAATCCTCATGGGGAGGTCATTTGAGGACACAGCTGGGCCTCCCCCCCTTCTCTCCTCCTTTCCCCCACCCCCACCCCAATTCTTTCCCCTTCTGGGCAGGCCAGCAGGACTTCGCTGTTTTCCACGTTTCCTTTGATGATGTTACAGTCTTGGCAACAGGCCAGGGAGCTGCAGGTTTCCTTACAGCATGTTTTGCATGCGGCGGGCAGGGTTGTGTGTGGCCATGAAGGCAGGAGGCAGTGAAGGAGAGAGAGAAAGAGAGAGAGAAGTCTGTGTTGCTACAGAGTGAGCTGCATGGGTTGGTGTTGGGGGGGGGGCACAGGAGGGGCCCGAGTCTCACATAACAGCTTAATCACTTCCTTTTAAACCCTGCACTAAGCAGAAGAAACGAGAGACTTCAGGCCATACCAAAGGGAAACCGAGGTAGGATTCCTACCTGTTCCTACGCCTCCTTGCACCTGTTGATTGAAGGACCCTACTTTCTTCCGGGTTTGAGTATCTACCTGTTTGTCTCAGAACTTGGAAATGTCATCTTTTTGGATGGGAACTCCCCAGATTTCCCCAGCAAGTATGCCTAGGGGACATAAATCCTGGAACAGGGTCAGGTGGGAAAGGGCTTAAAATTCTCCCACCAAGTAAGTAAGGTGCTGAGCCACTCCTAAAATGATCTGGCAAAACGGGACTACCTAGACTGCTATGTAATTGAGACTTGTCAGGAATTGCCAAATTGGAAGCTTACTAAAGATTATCGAGCGTTAAGGAAATATTAAGAAAGCTAGAGCCAGTGTAGTGCAGTGGACTGAGCCTGAAAATTAGGGTTTGATTCCCTACTCAGGTGAACCCTCTGGGTGACCTTGTGTGAGTCACATTCTCAGCCCCAAAAAATCCTGTGACAGTCTCCAAAAGTCAGAAGTGACTTGAAGGCACACAACAACAACAACAACAACAACAAATTGTCGCTGAGCCCTTCCAGGAATAGTATAGGCTGCCTGAAGTCTGTCCTATGTACTCTTACTTGGGAGTAAGCTACACTGAACTCATGGAGGCTACTCCTAAATACATGTTGTGCTTGTAAGAGCCTCCATATTTATTTCATTATTTGTTTTATTTCTATGCAGCCTTTCTCCCAGGAAGGGACCCAAGGTGGCTTACAAGATAAAACCATCTCAAGAACTTCACAGTAAAAAAATTCAAACAATTATTTAAGAATGCTTCATTGATAATGGATTGGGAAAGTGAGTTGTCTTCCCCGTACAAGTACCTGCAAGTAGACAAAAATTGAAAACAACTTGTTTGCCGGTATTGAGCCACCATTCCACACTTTAGGATTCTTGCCAGATGCAGGGATTTACCCATCTTAACCTCTTTCATTACATTTTCTGTTTCTCCTGTTATCCCTCCCGGACACACACGACACACCCACCCCAAAAAATCTGGTCTGGTTTTGGAAACCAAACAGGGTTGGACCTGGTTAATATTGAGATGTTAGATCACCAGGGATCTCCATGTAGATTCTTCCCTAAATCACTGTGGAACTATTGCTGCCATTCAGAGTTGACATTGCTGGGCTACATGGACCAGTGATTCTTGTATAAAGCAGCTTCTTACACTGCAATGAAAGACATCATTGCTATAAGGTCCAAAATGAGAGCTTCACAGGGATGGGGGTGAGCATTTAGCCATGCCTGCTGACTTGGAAACTGGAGCCCCAAAGCTTGTGGGAGATGTGGTCTGATTGCACATAAATAGGCTATGTTCCAAAGAAATAGGGATGTTAGTCTATTGCAGGCAGCATAAAAAGGAGGAAGAAAGGGGGAAGGGAAAACAGAAAAGTGGCAGTATCTTTAAGACTAACTGGTTTTTATTTTTGCATGAGCTTTTGTAGATATAAACCAGCTAGACTGGTGATTCCCAAACTCTGCTCCGCCAAATGTTTTGGACTTCAGCTCCCAGAATTCCTTACTGTTGACCAAGCTGGCTGAGGCTTCTGGGAGTTGAAGTCCAAAACATTTGGAGGACCAAAATTTGGGAATCCCTGCGCTAGACTCTGCTCAGGTTCAGCAGATGTCATTACACTTCCTTGTCAAGGAGGCTGCAATTCCTGGCATTGTAATTTAGTTTTGAAGCAAAACATTAGAGCAACTTAGTTTTTAAATCAGGACTAACAGGTTCTATTCCTGGCTCTGGATGGGTGTCTAGAATGTGATACAGTGAGTCCTTGTATCTGCTGGGGTTTGGTTCCAGGATCCCCGTGGATGCTGTAGTCCCTTTAAATACATAGGATAGTAAAATGGTGTCCCTTATGTACAACAGCAAAATAAGAGTTTGTTTTTGGAATTTATATATTTTTAAAATATCTACCAAGCTGTGGATGTTTGAATCCATGGATAAAAAAAATCTGTGGATATGGAGAGCTGACTGTACAGTGGTCCCTCCACATTCACTGGGGTTAGGGGTAAAGGACGCCTGTGAATGTGGAAAAACCACAAATAAAAAATACCATTCTTTTTACCTGAAAAAATACCTGTCTAGGGATCTCCAAGACCACTAGTGCAATTCTAGGGAGTTTATCACACGAAGGAGATTGGGAGTTTATCCCGCAAATATCCCAGAAAAATCGTGTAATTACATTAAACGATTTCACACGATGTCACACAAAATCTGTCACAAAAAAGTATTAACACTTATCTTTTTACTTTTGGGATTTCAGCGACAATGCATTTCCTATATAACTTTATTTGCACAATTGTGGTTGATAATCATTCGTGCAATTACTCACCATTTTCGCTTTATTTGCAGAAGGCTTTAAATGTACTTTAATCTCTCTTCAATGCCAAAATTAGCTCCAGTGTGATAAACTCCTATAGCCAACATCTGCCAGAAGGCGGTCATAGAATCATGCCAGAGGACCTATAAATGCCTAGAGAAGTGTTTTCTCTAGGAACTTCTAGATCCTCCAGCACAACTCTGTGGTCAGCCTAGCAGGGTTGCCTTGGAGGACCTAGAGATTCCTAGAGAGAACGTATTAATCAAAAACACAAATATTCAAAGCTGCAAAAGTCAAAGTGGCAAATGTGAAGGGCTAGCTGTAGCTCTTACTTGAACTCAGAGTCTCTTTTGCACTCTCTTATTAGGCTGATACAGTGTGCAATGCCAGGGTCATTCCATGTTTGCATAGGTTTGTTCCCGTACAGGCAAAGCAATCATGTTTGCTACCTACAGCAGTGCTGTAAGAAAACTTTAAAACGGGGGGAAATGGCTTGAGATGCAAACCGGTTGGGGCCACTTAAAACCAGTCCGGCAGCTTTTATTCTCTCCCCCCCCCCTCCTCCTTCCAGCCCATTTCCTTCTGGTCTTAGGTGTGTGCGTGTCTGTATGTGTCCTTTCAGACTGTCAGTCTGGGGAAAGCAGAACGGGAGCTACAGCACAGCCTGGTGTCAGAGGTCCTTCTGCTGCTGGGAGATATGGGCCTAGCCATGCAGTTTCCTTGTAGCGCAGGAGCATACAGATTACGCAGTTCTCTTCTGGAATTTGTTACCAACAAGGTGCGGCCACAGCCATTGGCAAAGATCCCCCTCCCCGTGTTTGAAGAAGGATTACACAAGTTCAAGGAGGTTAGCTCTCTCTCTCTCTGTGTCTTTTAACCGGGATCAGTGAAGCAAACCTCCACATTCCAAAGCAGTTTACCTCCGAATGACCAGATGCCGATGACACATGGAATGGTTGTTGTCACTGTCATGCCATATTGATGAACTTCCCAAGGTTATCTGGTCTGGCTGTTGTTTGAACAATGAAGGTAGACAGACTTTCAACCTGTTCTGACAAGCCGGTTTTTATGCTAGCCTCAAGCAAGCAAACCAAGAGACGTGCTTCCACTATGCACTGAGGTGTTTATTACATGGGAGGCTAAGTGCCTAAATCCTGTGCAAAAGTGGGGTTCAAATCCAAGAAAATTCCTGCAAAAACGGCATTGTTTTCACACTCATGAGGGGCACTGATCATTAATGCAAAAATAAACCGCAAAGAAAGTGGACAAAATCAACCATTTTTTACTTTCAGGAGGATCCCGAAAGTAAAAAACAGGTGATTTTGTCCACTTTCTGTGCGGTTTATTTTCACTTAATGCCCACGATATCATGTGAAAACGATCCTGCGGGATTTTTTTTCACTCCGGGTATGCATTAATATGTGAAATCATGTGAAAATGGCCCCACTTTTGTGGGATTTCCCTGTTTTAAGTCCTGTTTCTACACAGGAAAAACCCTGTGTGATAAACTTCTGAGAAAATATTCCTTCTTAGTGTAAAATAATGGGGCGGTCAGTTGCATCCTGCCCTCTAGCAATTTTCTTCTTCCAAAGCGGGGGGGGGGGGGGGGGAATCTTCCTTTACTCACCCCATGTCTTCTTACTAAATTTCACTATAAGAATCCATAGCATACAGTATCTGTAAGTGCCTTATACATAATCGCAGCAGAGCATCTAGTGCCTTTACAGTATTTAGGCTCAAAAATGACTTGCGGGCTCAAACATGAATTACTCGTCCATCTGTACATTGTAGAAGAGGGGCTAATGGATGAAAGGGAGTGGCTTGCCAAAGGGCCTATGGTGAGCTGTATGACACAGGTGATGTTTGAACCTGAGACTACCTTGTTTACAGTGTGCACCCTTAGCCACAACTTGATGATAGCTCTTAAAGGTTTTCTGTTCCAGCAGGCTTTTGGCAAAAGAACAGGGTGTTTAATAGGTGTGTGTACTTTGTTGTTGTTGTTACTACCATTGATCTGCTTTTAGAACTGTTTCTAATTCATTTTTATTTTAATAATTTGTTTAGTTATACAGTGGTCCCTTGTTAGCCTTCCCCATGGATACCAAAATCCGTGGATGCTCAAATCCCATTAAATATAATTGGGTAGTAAAATGGTGTCCCTTATACTGGTATAAATGGAAAATCAAGGTTTGCTATTTGGAATTTATACTTTTTTGAATGTTTTAAAGCTGTGGATACTTGAATCCATGGATTAAAAAACATGTGGATAAGGAGGGCTGACTGTACTTACTGTCTTTCAATTTGTACTTGTTTTTAAATCGTGTTGTGAGTTACCTCTGGTCCCAGTGCTAGGAAAGATATTAGATAAATAAATGTAGGTCAGGGTTAGCAGTTAAGAAGCACAGAATCTAATACTATATATTGCAGTTCTTGGTATTTATTCTTCAGAAACAATATAGCCCCTAATGGAAATGTGTGAGATCATGAATTTGTGGACAGGGATGTGGAACTGGTGCAAGATGGCTACCAGTAATATTCTTTATTACATTTCTGTGGTGTATCTAGTTGCAGTTGTTGGCATTAATTACTGGGCATTAGTGAGGGAAAGGCATTCTGGGCATGCACAAAGGCACTGTTTGGAAGACTTCAATGCCCTGTAATTCTTTCTTCTCAGTGACTGCTATTCTTTGCCCTACAATACACCAATGCTGAAACTTCCCCCTTCTCCTTTGCCTCCATCATTACTCTAATCATTGGCTGATTATGTGTACAGTGGTCCCCCGAGTTACGAATACCCCGGGGTACGAAAACCCCGGGGTACGAAAGAGCCGGGGCCGCAAAAACGGCCCCGGCTTACGAATAAAACCCCGGGATCCGAAAAAAAAACCATGCGGCCCCTTTAAATTTGCCACGCGGTCCAGCAAATAAAGCGGTCCCCTGGGTTACGAAAATTTCCAGGTTACGAAAAGTAATCCGGAACGGATTACTTTCGTAACTCGGGGGACCACTGTATTTGAGGTGCAGGATAAGTTAAGCAAAGCGAACAGGTGTATGCTAAAATGTACTTCATTTATGTAATTCATCCTGTATGATGGTTTGGGGTTTGAGGTAGAAAAATCAGGAACTTTAGTGTATGTGTATAGTAGAGAGAATGACATTGAGTTTCTACAACTCCAGAGGTCATCCCATAGGATTGTGGTAAGATTCAATTAAACATAAACCATTTTTCACCTTTTCCTATTGGAAACTTTTATTTTGGGGACTACAACTCCCAGAAGCCAATGGTCATGATATTCTGGGATTTGTGGTCCAAAAAAGGAACAATATTCAGCATTGCTACAATTGCAGAGCAAGAAAGGATAATGATGAAAACATGAATAATATGATATGATAATATGAAAACTAATTCCCCCCTCCCCCTCTTCTTTGTAGGGTTTCATCCATGTGTTTCTGCCTGAGAATGCTCGCTGTTTGCCAGTCCTGAAGGAGACATAATGGGGCTCACCTCCTAACTCGGTTTAAGAGCCCCATCCCTCCAAAATCCCAATCCACATCTGTCGTGGCGACCGCGGAGTGTTGCCTCTGGGGGCGGAGCCCACCTCGGTCTCTCTTTATTGGGTCTGGATGGAATTGCGGTGAATGGAACAGAAGCCCAGCACGGTGGAGTGCCTGTCGGAGCCAGAGGACACCCGGTAAGGCCATCGAGCAGATGCGAACCATTTGTGCCTTACTGTAAAAATTTTGAAAGCACTATCGACAATTGTACCATCCCCTTTGGTCGGACCAACCAAAATTCAACAAAAATGTGGGAACTTTTGAGTTCACACAGAACTCTTCATCAGTACCACTGCCACCTTAGCCTGGTGAAACATTCTGAGGAACTTAAAAACCTGTACACTTTTATTGTATTTGGGTCAGGCCTGTCAGAGGTATTATCCAACTATGGATTTTATTTTTATTCCTAGACCTTTATGGCTACTGTTGCTTTTTATTTACTATAAATTCTGAAATTCTTTTTTTTTTGTTTACCCAAACTGGATTATTTCATGGCTTTTTCAAGAGATAGATTTAGCTCCAGGGTTTATTCTAGAAATGCCATTAATCGGGTCCCAGTCCCTGCTATGGGGACATCCCTGTCTGGAGCAATGTGACAAGTAAAGTGGGACCTGCAGTAAAACACCTCTCTCTGATTACAAATCCCTTGATTCCATAGGATGCACACAAGGGCAGTTAAAATGGAATCATAGTGCTATAACTGTATAATGTGAAAGAGCCCTGGGTCGTTCTGCCATGTATCTCTACCACATTGTGTATCAGATACCATGTATTTCTGTCGGATCCATTGTGTGTTGGATTGCTTTACTTCTCCCATGATTAGATGCATCAGAATACTTCGGTCACACAGAAGTGAAGGGGTACAGTCATAGACAATACTTTCACTTAAATATCATAAAAAGTAAATGTCATTTTGTGATAGACATGAAATAGGATTCCAGGTATGTATGTGCTCCCTCCCCCTTAAATTTCAAATGTTGCTCAGGAACTTGAGGCTTGGGTAAGACTCCCTGACATGTTCTCTTGCACCCTTTTTCACAGCTTGATGATTCTGCTTCTCTGAAAAGTGGTTTGTTGTTTATTTGTATTGGTTTCCTCCCAGTAGGTCAGGAGAAACACTTCTCACAGGGGACTTTGTTCTGGTGTCTTGTGAACATGCATTCTCCTTTGATGTCAAACCAACAAACAATATGCCAACTGTTTGTAGTAGCCCTGTGAGTGGGAGCTAAGATGTGGCTGTTGCTGCCAAAGAGCCCTTCTGGGTGTGTGAACAGAGGTGTGAGTCAGGGTGCAAAGATGTGTGAAGGAGGGACAGGATCCAAACCAAAAGGACAGGATCCAAATCGGTTTATATAATACCTTGTTCTACATTTATGGGATTGGTCGATCTCCCTGCTAGATTTGAATGAACAATGGCAGCCCTACTCATCTGTTATTCATGAATAAATTACTATCAACCAACGTGTTGTTAGATAAGAAACAATCAGCATGACAAGACTCCCATAAAATCTCTTCCTTGTCCCTCTGCTTTCTCTGCCTGTCTTGTCTTTCTTGATGCTGCTGGGTGAACTGCTCTCATGCCACAGCACATTTGTAGGTCTGGAGGAATGTTCTAACTTGACTGGCTGCTATGGGTTTAGTTCAACTGGTGTCACAGAGGCCAATCTGCTGAGTTTTTATTGGATCACAGTAAAAATCTCAATCTTTAGGTTATACCAAACTGGTATATCTCTGTGTGACATTGGGGTAAAGCAGACAGCACAGAAGGTCCACACTGGGACTGTGCTTTTTAGGCCAGTTCTTTGGGAAAGAGCAGCGTTTGGTCACATTCTGGTGTCATCTGAACACCATGCCCTCAATGCGGCCTAATGGTGGCCTTTTTCGGCTGTCTGTTTGAGGCCAATGAGTTTTTGAGTAATATGTTGATAAAGACAAGGGAAATGCATTTTAAAAAGCTGCCTTTTACTAAGGGCTTTATCACACGTGGCTTTGAAACCGTGATTCCCACAGGAAAGAAGCAGCATCAGCGATGCTGATCACACAGTGCCATTTCTCTCCCATAGCTGGCCCATCCCTGATTTGTCTCTCTTCATTCACAAGGGAAACCCATGAATGAATTACTGTGGGTACAAAAAGTCATTCCTGGGGCATTCACACAATTGGCAGTCATGTGGTGTCACTGTCCCTTCCTTCCCCCTTTTCCTCCTCCTCCCTTTTAAAAAAAATTTCCCCTGATTTCCATGTAATTTCGGAACACTGAAGCGAAGCCTCAAAATTTTAAAAAAATGTGTTAAAAAGCTTAAATCGGGGCTGCAGAGTTCTGTAATTGTGCAAAAAAGTTGAACACCCCCCTAAACCCTAAAGGCATTGTGGGTAAGACATAAGGAAGGGAGGGAAAGGTTAAGGAAGAAGATGGGAAGGAAATGCAATGCTGCCAGCAACCCCAGCTACACAAATGGAAGAAGTGTGGCGGTAGCTGCTCCAAAACCGGTATTTTGCTGTTTTATTTTGGCTTGCAGGGCCGCAGTGAAAAAGGGATGGTGTGATGACGCCCTAAGGCTGCATCCACACTGCAGAAATAATCCAGGTTTACATCACTTGAACTGCCATGGTTTCATATGGAATTCTGGGAATTGTAGTTTGTTGTCAGAGTGCTCTGACAAAGAAAGCAAAATGTCCCACAAAACTACAGTTCCTAGAATTCAGTAGCATTAAGCCAGGGCAATTAAAGTGGCCTTAACCTGAATTATTTTTTCAGTTTGAACGCAGCCTAACTCAAACCAGTTTGTCTCTCTCACCCACTATTGTCAGATCCAGTTAGCAGGGCCTCTTTGGCCACTTTGGTTTACAAGGTAGGCATCTTCCCCAACTGTTTTACCTCAGCATCCTTTTAACAACACATAGGCCAGAAACTCAGATCAGTTGTGTGCAACAAAGGACTCTGCTATTAAACTAAACCCCTTCTCAGAGCTTTTCAGCTTGGGCCCATGGTATCCGCTGAAGTTTGGCTCCAGAACTCCTTGCGGATGCTGTTTGGGGTGTGTGTGTGTGTGTATATACTGTATATACTGTATTTCCAATCCATGGATGGTTGAATCCATGGATAAAAAAAAAATCTGTGGATTTGGAGGGACAACTGCATTTGAGTGAAAACACTCAGGTGATGTTTGTTACTCACACATATGACCTGTGATTTAGAGAGTGCAATATTTGCTGTGGGCATCTCACTTGGAGTGTGTCTTTGTTTTCTCCCATCTCCTTTTAGCATGTATTCAGACACGCTCGTGCAACACTGACTAAATGCTTGATAGTCAGAAGTGAATGAGTTTGCTTTCTCCATTGAGCTGATACAAATAATTTTGTCTGTAATGGTTGCAGCGTACTGGTGGCTTCACATGTAAGAGACACTGTTCCTTGTAACCTGACCACTCTTTCATACGAGGCTAAATTGGAAGTATAATTTAAGGTCAATTCGAATGCAATCATGGGTTTTACGTTATTGTGAATTAACTCTTCGCACGCAAATTCGGGCAAGAGGGAAGCCAATTCGAATGCAATCATGGGTTTTATGTTATTGCGAATTAAAGCTTCGCATGCAAATTCGGGCAGGAGGGGGTTATTTTCGGGTAATGGGAAGTAATTCCGAACGGAGCAGGGGTTCTTCCGAACGGAGCAGGGGTTCATGTAAATTCGCTAAACAAGCGAATTTACATGAATCCGCATTGGCTCCATTCGGAGTTGGGAGAAATTCCTCCCGTTTGAAAGTGTCCTGAGAGAAGTGAGCCTCCTGGCTAGGGACTGAGCCAGCCCAGACCCTACAATCTTTGGGAGAGGCATGTCTCTCATTCCCACCAATTTCACAAGTACATTTAGGGAGCATGCAGGAGAGGTCTTCTCTGTGGCTGCTCCTGCACTCTGGAGGCCTGTTTCTTTGGAGAGTAAGGTCTTAACCACACTGCAGAAACAAGTCCAGTTTGAGACCGCTTTAACTGCCCTGGCTTACTGCTAGGGAATCCTGGAAATTAGAGTTTTTGTGGCACCAGAGCTCTCTGACCAAGAAGGCTAATGTCTCATAAAACTATAGTTCACATTGCATTGAGCCAGGGCAGTTAAAGCAGTCTCAAACTGGATTATTTCTGCAGTGTGTTTTGGACCTAGGTTGGCTCCCTCCTTGCTGTGTTTCCACCATCAAGTGAAGATGTTTCTGCCCTAGTAGGTGTTTGGGAAATGATTGTTTTATACAGTATAATGGATTTTCTGTTTTACTGCTATGCTATTTTCAATCTATGCTTCTATGTTAATGTTTAATACAGTTTTAATTCTGTAGACAGTTTAATATTATGTTTAATGTTAACTTTCTACCTATATGTAGTTTCAGTTGTACAGTGATCCCCCGGGTTACGAAAGTAATCCGTTCCGGATTACTTTTCGTAACCCGGAAATTTTCGTAACCCGGAGGACCGCTTTATTTGCCAGACCACGCAGCAAATTTAAAGGGGCCGCGCGGTTTTTTGGGTTTTTTTGGATCCCGGGGTTTTATTCGTAAGCCGGGGCCGTTTTTCCGGCCCTGGCTCTTTCGTACCCCGGGGTTTTCGTACCCCGGGGTATTCGTAAGCCGGGGGACCACTGTATCTCTTAATTCTGCAATCCCACTTTTGGATGAAAGGCAAAATATAATAAATAAATTGGTTGATGGATGGATGAACTGATTGAGCCAAGGGTACATGAACTACTGGCCATGCTGGATGGAGATTCAGTAAGCTGTAGTCTGGAAAAAAATAACTTTTCCCAGCTTTGCCTTGGACATCCTTTGTACATAAAATCCTCATGCTCTGATTGATAATTGATTTATTCTGAATGGATATTGATGTGCTTTTCACCATTAATTAGATGATCATACTGCCAGTGAATTAGTATATCTTCCATTTTGTTATGCTCTTGCACAGAGAGATGTAACGTTAGCCACTCACTGGGAGCTAGGAGGGATTGCCTCTAGGATGATCACACAGGGAAACCTCATCAAAGTGTTTTTATTTCAGACATAAATGAGTTAATATTGTTATTACTGAGCACAGTAGGGTGTTGTATAAAAGGCTGTGGATCAGTAATCTTTGTGGCCTTGCATGTCTGGGTATGTTCCATATTTTCTATCTTGGCCAGGGAACCAACATGATAGTAGTTTAAAGGACAACAGAAAAGGAATTTGCACGTATTCATGTAGTACTTATGTGTTGAATCCATGTGCGAATTCACAGGCATACTCAGCGGCTGTAGTAACATTGTGAGCTGATGGAGATGCTGACTTGCAGCCTGTTTTTTGGCACAATTTGCAAGTGACGCAGCTCCAACTCATAAGGCAGAGACTGGCATTCAGAAGATCCAAGAAGCTGCCAGTTTACATTGCTGCATCTTTCAGCCTTTTCTTTTTCCCAGAAAAAAAGAAGAAATAAAGTGCTATGACAGAATCTGGCATCAAGCTTAAAATCTGGCATCCCAGGATGCTTCAACAAGAACCTTGGGAATGACAGGAAGGGCATAACTCAGGAAATCATTAGTGATAAGTTTTGAAAGGTGCAGAAACAAGAGAAGTGCTTAAGAAGGGTCAGGTCGTAGGTGTTAAGTTGTTGTGCCTGGATGTTTCTCCATTAGCCCCTGTTTCTGGCTGTCCTACCCTGTTTCCCCGAAAATAAGACATCCCCATAAAATAAGACCTAGTAGAGGTTTTGCTGAAATGCTAAATATAAGGCCTCCCCCCAAAATAAGACCTGGCCAAGTTTTTGTATATAAATATACAGTATACACAGTATATAATAAATGTTCAATTTTTTGTTCAACAATAAATGTGAATTCTTCTTCATGGAAAAATAAGACAGCCCCTGAAAATAAGACCTACCACATCTTTGGGAGCAAAAATTACCGGTAATATACAACTCTGGACTCTTTCAAACGGGGAGGAATTTCTCCCAACTCCGAATGGAGCCAATGCGGATTTATGTAAATTCGCTTGTTTAGCGAATTTACATGAACCCCTGCTCCGTTCGGAATTACTTCCCATTACCCGAAAATAACCCCCTCCTGCCCGAATTTGCATGCGAAGCTTTAATTCGCAATAACGTAAAACCCATGATTGCATTCGAATTGGCTTCCCTCTTGCCCGAATTTGCGTGCGAAGAGTTAATTCGCAATAACGTAAAACCCATGATTGCATTCGAATTGACCTTAAATTATACTTCCAATTTAGCCTTGTATGAAAGAGTCCACTGTCTTATTTTGGTGGAAACATGGTAGTCAGTTAGTCCCAATGTCTTGCATTAAAACATAAGGGATTCACTTCTGATGGGTGTTTAAATCTACTTCGTAGATTGTTGAGAGAATGAAGGGTATAAATGAAGCAATTTAAGAATACAGAATAATCTAAATTGAGTCTCCCTTATCCAGAATTCTGAAATTCAAAATACAGTACTCGACAATCCAAAGCTTTTTTTCATGGCTCGCTGGGAGAGTGACACCCTTGCTTTCTGATGGTTCAGTGTACACAAACTTTGTTCTGTGCACAAAATTATCAAAAATATTATATATCACATTAACTTCAAGCCATATGTATGTACAAAACATAAATGAATTTAATGTTTAGAGTCAAAGATATCTCATTATGTATATGCAGATATTAAAAAAATACAAAATCCATAACACTTCTGTTCCCAAGTATTGTGGATAAAGGAGACTCAATCTGTAATACAATGAGATATACAGGTTTGTACTACCAGTAAACTCTTTGTTTAGTTGAAGCATACCAGTAGTCATGGATGTAGAATTTGCAGAGAGATGATCATGCTTAATGGCTTCAAGAATTTTATATACATTATCTTAGTATTCCTAACAGCCCTGTGAGCTAGGTTCAATTTACTGTTTTCATTTTGCTGCAGATTAGGAGACCGTGAGGCAAGGATTGTGAGCAGATTTCCTTTAGACAGGGGTAGGCTGCTTGCTGCTTGCTCGCCTGTTTTTGCAGCCCCTGCCAACAAATTTACCAACACCTCAGTGGCTGTCTTGGTTGAGGGATTCTGGGAATTGTAGACCTAAAGTGTCATCTATTCAAGTTTGCATCTTAGTGTTCAAACCACTGTACTGTATTTATTCTCAGTGATACAAATGAAATTAATTTGCATAATTTGAAATACAGAGCTTGGTTATTCCTTGGCATAGAATCTTGAGTGAGTGAATGTATATATGTCTGTGTATGAGAGAGAGAAAGATTGATGGATTAACGCTTGGTCCTTGGTGTACCATTCATTTGCCTGCCAGAACAGCTGTGATTCTGTCTCTTTTTCCACTGCTATTGCTGCAAGAGTGCCAGTCCGAGGAAGGGCTCGTCTCCAATGTGTGCCAGGCTGCAAGCTGGGTCTGTTTACCCCTCTGTCTGTGGCATCCGGAAGGGCCAAGGGGAGGTGGGGTGTGGGTCAGGATAATGGGCCCATTATCTGATACTGGCATGGACAGGGCCCTCTTGGGCCCCACAACACAGCAGGTGTCTTTTGCCCAATGAGGCAGCCTTCCCGTCAGCCGTCTGTGCTGCTGCCTGTATTTGCCCAGATTTTTCCTGGTGCAAAACACTGGCAGCCAGGACAGCCAAGCGGTGGGGGTGGCATGGAGCACCAAATTCCTTTAGGGATGCTTCTCCTTTCCTTATCCTAAAGTTTGCAAATTGCTTCTTTCTTTGCTGGACTTGTTACTTTTATTTTTATTTTTTTGGTAGAGTTTTCCCATTGCATTCACCATCACAGTGAAGTAAGGCTCTCACCATTCCCTCTTGTACAAATGGCCAAGGACATTATGTGTTTAGCAGAAACCACTGAGGGAAATCAGTGTTGGATTTGAGTCCTTCATCCCACCATGTCTCCCTGAATGTAGAACATTTCTAGACAAGGCTGATATATCATGCAGAAAATCTTGTCTTCTACTAGTAACCTATGTTCTCCTACTGCTGCTTCTCACTTTTCTTTCCATCAAAATAAGGGGGAAAATCTGAACAGCTGGCTAGTGTCTATTACCTTGCAGAGCTAGGAGGTCTTATTTAAAAGGTGCTATTAGTCCAATTCTCTCCTGATTTTCATAATGGGTTTTAGACCAAGTGCAGGGAAGAGGCAGTGGTGTGGTATGAGGGAACATCCACGTTCCCTGCCATAGGAGTGCATACCTCCCCCCAACAACCTTGCTATGCCTTCTGAACCCAATGACACCACTGCCTCTTCTCATCCCAAAACAGAGCATCCCTCTGATGGACTAAATTGAATGTTCCTGCCTCCTTTGTCTCTGTTCTTGATAGGAATGTAGCTACTGCCTCTTGTTGCCAATTTCAGACTTCACATATTTTGCTCCTTGCCATTATGGGAGGCTGGCACTAGGTTTGCCAGGATTGCAAAGGGAGTGAGTGTTCCAACACTGTCTTGTCTATGTGGAGAAGACAGGCCAAGGCAGGAAAATAGACTGAAAAAAGCTCAGTGGCAACATGAGCCAAAACCAGCAAGAAGGGGTGTTCCTAAGGTTCTTAAGGATAGGCCAAGAAGATAGGTAAAGGAGAATACCGTCTTTCAGATAACCTTGTCCTGAGTAGTATGCAGCCTTGTAGGTCATAACCAGAAGGATTTTCTGCACAAAAACAGAACAGATACTCCAATCCTCATCATCTCCTGCCCCCAATTTATGTGATATGGGAAATTAGTTAAGAGAAGAAGCTGCCAAATCCACAGTTAGAATGTTATCTCCATATGTACTCCCCAGCACCTTTAACCAAACCATTTTGCTATCATCCTCAGCTTCCCATCAGCAACGTGGGGATGCTAATTCTGGTCCAATCTCAAAGGATGATTGTAAGATTGCCACGTTAATTCCTATGAAGTGTTAAATATTTTGGAGCTACCTTACGGCTGTTATTGTCACCATTGCTGTTATAATGTATCATTTCTCTGCTCTTAAAAGTAGAATACGTGGTAGTAGAAGTGAAGATACCTTTAAGAGGTACGTGCCAGGAAAGAAGTAGAGGGCATGTGCAAGCTGAACTCATTGCTGTGAGCAGCTTCTGCACTTGGATCACTTTCATTTTTCTTAGCTTCAAAAATTGGCTGCAGCTAGCTGGCTGTGAGGAAGTGGTTTTTTGATAGTGTGACACTTTTGCCTTTTTGCTCTTATCAGACTTGATTTATGTCACAGGTTCTCTCACATACAGAGAGAAAAGTATGTATGGATATGGTTTTTATCCATACATATCCATAATTGTCCTGCTGTTGTATGGGAACATGGATGTGTAGAATATAAGGATATGGAGAATACAGGCAAGTTTTTGGTCAAAATGGCCAACCATCATGATTTGTTGTTGTTGTTCTTGTTGTCAAAAATGTGCAAAAAATCTTGATAGCTCCTCTATCAGAGAGAAAACTTTTGAAGCTATTTATTCTTGCATGTAAGTATAAAGTAAAGATCTTGCAAGTGGAGATTTACACGATGGATACAGATAATCTTGGAGCACCAGAAACCCAGTGCCCATTTTGATCACGCGTGCAAGAAGATGTTTGAATCTAAAATTGTTAGCAGGCTTGGCTGCCTTCCCTCAGCAAGGAGAGATGTCTCATCCTGCTAATGTTTGGGCTGTAAATTTTCTTATCCTTCCATTCACCTCCCACACTTTTGGCAAACGTATATGGCTTGTGAAATGTGATAAGCACACCTGGCCACAGGATGGCAGGCTTGTTCCATAACGTTACCTAGACAAAACCACCAAGGGATGACTTAAGGAGAAGGGTAGATGGTGGCAAAGGAGACCGGCTGGGCTTGGGCAGAAGTATAGCACCCTCAGCACTGAGCCAGCAGCAATGACTGAAAGAGGGTTTGTAGAGGGGCAGATATCTAAGCATTATCATCAGCAGTGGTGGGATTGCAAGACAAAGACCTATGACCATATGTCATCAGTGTTACTATAAGTCTCATAACAGCATCAGTGAGTAGAACAAAGACAGTAATCCCACCACATTTGCGGATTTGACTTTTGCATATTTGATTATTTGCGGATTTAATTAATATGTTCTCTCTAGGAATCTCTAGATCCTCCTGCGCAACTCTGCATTTACTCTGAAGGACCTAGAGATTACTAGAGAAAACACTTCTCTAGGAATCTGTAGGACCTCCAGCATGATTGTCTACAGTCACCTGCTGGCAGATGTTGACCGTAAAGTTGCACTGAAGGACCTAGAGATCCCTACAGAGGTATTTTCTCAGGTTTAAAAAACAGTGGTATATTATTTGTGATCCTATGCCTATAACCCCAGCGAGTGTGGAGGGCCCACTGTATAGCACCTACCCATTTCAAATTTGGATTGGCTTCAGACGAAAATAGCCTGCCAGTTAAATGCACACTTATTGTACCAAAATGGATTTGTTTATTTCTGTTGACCTCCATCTGTATCCCACACTGCTCTTAAAGTTCTCAGAGTTGCAAAAAATAAAGTTATCCCAGCCTAGACAGCCCGGAATAGGCAACATGCTGTAGCAATTGGAGCATTGGACTGTGACTCTGGAGACCAGGGTTTGAATGTCCGTTTAGTTACCGAAACCCACTGGATGACCTTGAACAAGTCACACTCTCTCAGCCTCAGAGGAAGGCAAAGGCAAACCCCTTCTGAAAAACCTTGTAAAGAAAACCCTGTGAAAGGTTCACCATAGAGTCACCATAAGTCTGAATTGACTTGAAGACATACAACAAGAACTCTTTTCTATGAGCAGCAGATGTAAGGGAAGCAGTTTATCAATAATTTATTTTATTATATTTGTACCACCCATGGCAGGAAGGGGGATCACATTTTCTGCTTTAGGTTCACAAATGGCTTGGGACTCTTTCATACAAGGCTAAATTGGAAGTATAATTTAAGGTCAATTCGAATGCAATCATGGGTTTTACATTCTTGCGAATTAACTCTTCGCATGCAAATTCGGGCAAGAGGGAAGCCAATTCGAATGCAATCATGGGTTTTACCTTATTGCGAATTAAAGCTTCGCATGCAAATTCAGGCAGGAGGGGGTTATTTCCGGGTAATGGGAAGTAATTCCGAATGGAGCAGGGGTTCATGTAAATTCGCTAAACAAGCGAATTTACATAAATCCCCATTGGCTCCATTCGGAGTTGGGAGAAATTCCTCCCCGTTTGAAAGAGTCCATAGATTTTCTCTTTTCCCAGTAGCTTTGTGAGATAAGTAGGGATATAAAAATTTTGAAGCCATGGGGACCACATTTGGTTTTTTAAAAGTTTTTTTAAAAAATTGAAAAAAAGATTCAATATTATCCCTCTTTACAAATTGAAATCACTTTGTTACATTAAGAATATAAAATATATTGGCTGGTATCCTTTTGGTTAGTCCCAGCTGAAATAGATCCACTCAATTAATTGATGAATGGTTAGTCAACACATAGATAAATACATTTGATTCAATGGATCTACTCTATTTAGGCATAACAACAGGATTTAGGCCATTAGGCATAATTTGATCTGGCATAGAATTATCATGTATTTTAAAAGTGCAGTTTATTTAGATATGTATGAATAAAAATACAAATACCTGTACAATTATTACAAATAATACAAATCATAATAATTACAAAATAACTGCAACTTGAGTTTACTTTTTAAAATTATATATATGTTTGTATAGACAGATAGATTACAAAGGCCTCAACTGTAAGGACTATGTGAACTACAAGAAACCTCTTTTGTTTTGCCAGTTTATAAAAAGAAAAGAAATCATCAATATTAATACACTAAGAAGATTATTTTGTCTCGCTCTGTCTCCATAGTGCCAAGCAAACACAAAAAGCACTCATTCCCATAAAGAGAACTGAGAAAAAGAAAAGAAAGACTTGCAAGCAAAGGAATTGTAATGATGGGAGATACTGTACATAGTCATAACTAATGACTAACTCGTATCTAAAAATAATGTGAGGAGGAATAAAACATATTCTTTTAAATATTTAAATATTTTAAAATATTTTAAAATATTATAGAAATTTTAAATATTTTATTTATCATTCTGAAAGAAAACCTCCCACAACACATTTTCCCTTCCAGTTTTTTTCCATTCCCACCCCCCAAAGCCTTCATATGATGTATAGACTGAGAGAAAGAGAAGGGCTGGCTGGCTGATTAAGGCTACATCCACACTACAGAAATAATCCATTTTGATACTGCTTTAACAGCCCTCAATGCTAGGGAATTCTGGGAAATGTAATTTTGTGAGACATTTAGCTTTCTCTGTGTCAGAGAGCTCTAGTGCCACAATAAACTACAGTTCCCCGGATTCCCTAGCATTAAGCCAGGGCAGTTAAAGTGGCCTCAAACTGGATTATTTCTGCAGTATGTTTTGGACCTGACTTGCCCAAGGTCACTGGAAATAAAGTGGCCTATTTCAGGGAGTGCCAGGGTAGTGGGGAGGACTAATGAAAACAGAAATAGGTTTCTGGGTGTGAAGTCGAAGGCTTTCATGGCTGGCATCCATAGTTTTTAATGGGTTTTTTGGGCTATGTGGCCATGTTCTAGAAGAGTTTGTTCCTGACGTTTTGCCAGCATCTGTTGCTGGCATTTTCAGAGAAAACGGATGGTTGTCTTGATGGTTCAGCAAGATTTTGGTTAGGGTCATGCTCAGTGCTTAGCGTTAAAAGTAAAACAGAATTAAAAAATTAGAGTTTAAAATTAATATGACTGAAGGGAGTCCCATACCATCACAAAAGGAACAAATCAAGTGAGTGTAAAATAGCAGCTGTTACTCAGACCCATAACAACACTGATGGTAAAAATTGTCATTGTTAAAACTTACAATGGAATATGGGTAATGGTGTTATTTAATAAATCCAAGTTCTGATAAAGCTTTGCTATGGATGTGAGGCTTTGGCTTCCACTTTGGACTGTGCAGTGTCTTGGCCACCCAGTAAACATGGTGGCCAACATTGGAATTTGAGCCACAAACCTTGCATACCAGAGTTGTATCCACATTGTGCAATTATAGCAGTTTGAGACTATAGAATCGTATGGAATCCTGGGGTTTGTAGTTTGGTTTTATTTTTTGTTAAATTGGAATATTTACCATAGACTTCGCTTCTAGTTCAATGCTGTAGTTCAATGGAATTTCATTTGAGCTCTCTAGCAGAGAATTCTGAGTTCCACCAAGCTTCAGGTCCCAGTTTTCTGTAGGAAGAAGCCATGATAGTTAAAATATACAAAACTTTTATTATTATTATTTTTATTGTTGTGAAATTTGGATACATAAGAAGGCCTATCTTTCAGCCTATAGAGTTCTGGGAGCCAAAGCTTCTCTTCTTGAAAAGAGAGTTGGGCTTGACAGGGTTCAGCCATCCCAGGTTATGTCCCCACCACAACCTTTCATTCTTGCCACTTGGCCCCAGGACAAATTTGTTCCGACAGGTTGGCCGGTTGCTCCCATATTACGCAAATAGTATTCTCACCTTTGTTTAGGAGAGAGTGTATGATTGGGCAAATTTTTTTTGCTTTCTCCAGAAATTGATGAAGGACACCCATTACTTGGAGTCATATGTGAGATAAGAACAGACTGAGTGGGATAAGATACATGGATTTTTGCACTTTGGTCATCAATTCTGTCTCCTCAAATACCTCCTTATGAGGTAATGTGAGCTAAAAAGTTTGTTCATCAGCCTCCAGGCTTTTCTTGTGTATCTGTGTCATTAATTTTTGCCTTGAAGCAATTCTGTCATGATTCAGAAAATTGCAAAATATGGTATTAGCTCCAGGAGCTGACTTTCCGAGAATGTCAGCTTTCACTTTGTATTATTATTAACCTTTATTTATATAGCGCTGTAAATTTACACAGCGCTGTACATACAATCTTTTAATTAGACAGTTCCCTGCCCTCAGGCTTACAATCTAAAAAGACACAACACAAAAGGAGAAGGGAATGGTGGTGGGAAAGGGGATGAAGTCCAATGGTTCTTCTCTCCCTCTGAGGCCTGGACCAAGGCAGGTGGACTGGAGGGAGGGCTCGGCTTCTTAATGCATAGTTAAAACGAGGCATCCTGGGGCAGACAAGGGCACAATCCTGGGAATGCTTCCCTAAACAATATAGTCTTTAACTCAATTTTGAACCTGGTTAGAGAAGTGATGAGGCATATGTGGGGGAAGAAGGTTCTAGGAGTGAGGGGCAGCAAGCAAGAAGGGACGAATCCAAGACAGGGCAGTGGAAATCCTAGGCTGGGACAAGAGACCTTGACTACCAGAACGGAGGGTACGAGTAGGAAAGTAAGGAGAAAGAAGTTCATATAAGGAGGGGCCAGTCCATGGAGGGCTTTGAAAGTCAACAACAAAAGCTCATACTGGTTGCAGAAGGGGAAGAGGAGCCAATGAAGGGAGGAGAAAAGAGGAGAAACATGGTCAAAGTAGGGAGCGGATGTGATAATACATGCAGCTGAGTTCTGGACAGAGATTAAAGGATGGAGGTGAGAGAGAGGAAGCCCTGTCAGAAGAAGGTTACAATAATCTAGTCGCAAGACCACTAGGGCATGGACCAGAGTCTTGGCAGTAGAGGCTGAGAGGAATGGACGGATTTTAGCAATGTTGTAAAGAGAGAATCTACAAGCCTTGGTGGTGGCCTGGATGATAGTATTGTAACTTGATAGATGATAGTATTGTAACTTGCTAGTCCTCATGGTTGTGAAATTAAGATATATGTGTTTGAAAGGGCATGAACAGGACCTGGTGGTGTCTCAGTAGTTACCAGTAGATGAAGTGAGGAAAAGGATTTCTAGTGGTCACTATCACTCGACTGCTCTTCCTTCCCATCTTCCCATGTGAGTGGAGATATATAAAAATAGAACATGGAAAAAAGTACAAAAACATGCTGCCTTCTGTAAAGAGCTATTACCACCATTCTACTTTTTAGTTGTTGTTTTAACATCTCATAAGCCACCTTGAATCTTGTTAGCTGAAAGCGGGTATATAAATTAAGTAAAGTAAAACTGTAATATTAATACACACACACACACACACACACATATGACAATGGAAATAATTGGGAAACCAAGGGGCTGGATCTGTTGTGAGTCCACCCGTGAAAGTGCTGAAAAATCATGAAGGGTACTGAATTTAGACTCAGATCTTCTATAGACCTATCCACCTGACCTGTTCACTTTGAGACAGGGGTGTTTAATTTCTAAATTGAGAATTATTGGGGCTTAAACCTGATAGAATTCTTGGCCTTTAAATAATCCCAGATGGTCAAAATGGCTTAACCTCTGATCAGCTGTAAATGAAATGTACTCTGCAAATGCTCAGAGGTACTGTCTTGACACAGAGAGATCCTACTTAGGTAACACAAGACAGAAGTGGTGATTTGCTAGGCATTTGCACCAGAAGCTAACATAAAAAAGGAGGGGTGAATTGCAAGATTTGATAATGGTGGATGACATGTGTTTCTGGAACGCTCATAATGTTGTTCCTGGAATTCTAAACTTTGTGATGAATGTGGGTTAAAAGGCCTGTAAACATCCATTCACCTGCGTGCCTTCAAGTGGGCTTAGCACAGAAACTTTTGCAAACTGGAATAACCTTTTTCTCTTGCATGCCACGGATGATTAACAGTCTATGCCTGGGGAAGATATGCTAGCAAACAGTCAAACAAACAAATATGAGAGCTAGAAACTTGTTTGGGTAATGTCATTTAAAGGTCGGGGTAATATCATTTAAAGGTGCCCCATGTTATTTTAATCTTGCTTCGATTCTTTACTAATGATGAGGGCAGTTATGAAGTCCACCTGCAGAGTTTGGAGGGGTGAGATCCAGGACTTCTGTGCTTTGTCTTAAGCTCTCATAAAAAGATTCAAGACTGAGTCACTAACCTGTGAAAAAAATCTATGTCTGGAAATAGGCCTTTCTATATAGGAGAAAGGATGTCTGTATTCTAGGCTTCATTAATAGAAGTATAGTGTTTAGAACAAGGGAAGTAATGGTGCCACTCTATTCTGCTTTGATCAGGCCTCACCTGGAATACTGGGTTCAGTTCTGGGCATCACAATTCAAAAAGGATGTGGAGAAACTGGAGCGTGTCCAGAGAAGGGCGACTGAAATGGTGAAGGATCTGGAAACCATGCCCTTTGAGGAGAAACTTAGGGAGCTGGGGATGTTTAGCCTAGAGAAGAGATGGTTAAGAAGTTGTATGCTAGCCCTGTTTAAGTATTTGAAGGGGTGTCACACTGAGGATAGAGCAAGCTTGTTTTCTGCTTCTCCAGAGAATAGGACCCGGAACAATGGATGCAGGCTACAGGAAAAGAGATTCCACCTAAACATTAGGAGGGGCTTCCTGACAGTAAGAGCTGTACAACAGTGGAAGACACTTCCTTGGAGAGTGATGAAGTCTCCTTTTTTGGAGGTTTTTAGACAGAAGCTGGATGGCCATCTGTCAGGGGTGCTTTGAAGATGTGTTCCTCCATGGCAGGGGGTTGGACCGTATGGCCCTTGAGGTCTCTTCCAACTCTGTGATTCTATGTCCTCATGACACATATGGATAGGGGCAAAATTAGAACATTGCCTCCTCACTAAGAATTCTAACCCCACCCTTTCAATATTCCTTCAGTCTCCAAATTTCTAGTAATCCAGTAACTTCCATTGAGAATATAGGTTAGTCATCCAAAGAAAAGCAGCAGATGCAATTACCAAGGTGATGCAAACACAGAAAACGTAAGAGTTTGAGGTGCCATTGATTTTCTGTGCCTCGCTCTCTGTGATGCTAGAAATTTGAAGACTGAAAGAAAATTTCACAGGACGGGATAGAATTCTTATTTGTGGAGGCAGTGGGAAGGCAATGGCAAACCTTCTCTGAACAAACCTTGCCAAGAAAACCCCATGATAGTTTGTCTTAGAGTCACCATAAGTCAGAAACTACTTGGAAAGAATACAAAACACACTATACCTCATCCCTTTCCCCTGGAGCTACACCTCTAGAATACAGCGATTGGGATTCCTTGTCTCCTCCAAGCTGCCTTCCCTTCTTCTTCCTTAGGGGTCTGCAGGAACTTAAGTTCCCACCTTCCATAGCTAGATCCTAGATCAAAAATATTGCATTGCTTTTTCAACTCTCTCTTCTGGCCAGGGAATCCCAGCTGCTGAGAGGAGGATTCTCCGTGTCTCTCCTGCTCCCTGGTTGGGCACATGCTGTCCTCAGGTGTCGAACTGGCCAGGTTGGCAAGGGGCCAAGCAGCATCATGCAGTCGATGGGGGGGGGGGGGGAGGACGAACAGAGAGCATAGCCTGGCACTGGTCCCAGGAGCTCCTGGTACAAGCCGTGCCTACAGGCCTTACGTGGACAAGAGGACATCCTGTTGGGTGGGTGCATTTGCCAGGGGTGGGGAGGCAAGGGGCTGGGGAAAACCAACCAGGTAGTACCAGTCTTCCCTTCAACTTTGCAGCCGCTGTTTGTGGTCTTTTTTTAGACGCTGCATTGTGTACATGCTGATGTGTTGTGTTTGTTCGAAGGCTGCACGTACAAACCGCCAGCATGTGTTATTGTTGGGTCATTTCCCCAAGTGACAGCCTTAATTTTTCCCCCCTTTTCATTTTGCATTTCCTATTGCTATAATTCAGGCAGTAAGCCTACACCAGCTGAAATACACATTTTGGTTTTAAATGCCTACTTTGCATCTGTGAAAAGGCGTGGCTCTTACTGCAGTGGTAAACCAGTGTTTGAGATGTATTATTTTGGACTGTTGGTACGAACTCACATCACAGGAGTGCTCCTCCATACCAATGTAATATAATAAAATAAACCTCTACTAATAAACATCTAGTATTTAGAAGATGTAGACCTAGATTACTGCCATTCACTCTGAAACATATTTTTTTTCTTTCGGGGTGGGGGTGGATATTTCTGTACTGAGGAGTGTCAGATCCGACAAACATTTGGGGAGGTATAGTGTTGATAAATGCTTTTCAGGCTATCTGATGTGGAGGACCCCCAAACCCAATGTGCCACCCAGGGACCAGTGCCATATTTGTTTCCATTGATTAAAACTGTTTATTTCATTTCCATTTTCATTTTTTAAAATTTGCTGCAGACTAGTATCCAGCAAGGCATAGTGGTTTGAGTCTGAGATTATGTCTCTGCTCAGCCATGAAACCTACTCGGGGAAGTCACACAGCCTCAGGGGAGGGCAATGGCAAACTTGCTCTGAACACATCTTGCCAAGTAAACCCCATGATAGGTTCACTTTAGAGTTGCCATAAGTCAGAAGTGACCTGAAAGCACATAACAACAACAACAACGTATCCAACACCTCGCTTGCCAGTCACAGTCCATGGACCAACACTTCCAAATGCACTAAACTAAGGTGAGCAACTGTGGAAGATTAAAGGGGCAGCATTAACACCCCAGGAGACCTTGGAGTTGTAGTCCATCGCTCAAACCAATGCACCATTCTGATTCGCTCAAACCACTACATCGTTCCTGCAACCCTATCCTGTTGCTGTTGTTGTGTGCCTTCAAGTCATTTCCGACTTATGGAGACCCTAAGGCAAATCTGTCATGGGGATTTTCTTGGCAAGATTTGTTCCGAGGAGATTTGCCATTGCCTTCCCCTGAGGCTGAGAGCAGGATCCTTCCCAAGTTCCCCCGTGGGTTTCATGGTCGAGCTAGGAAACAAACCCTAGTCTCCAGAGTCACAGTCTAACACTCAAACCACTAGACCATGCTGGCTGTCTCCTATCCATCTTATCTTAGGGACCGTCTCTCCCCGTATGAACCCCCCCCGCACGCTCCGATCCTCTGGGAGGAACCTGCTACAGCCTGTGAAAACTCGGCTGTCGCAGACCTCCCAGAGAACTTTTTCAGCTACCGCACCCAAGCTGTGGAATGGACTGCCGGATGAGATGCGTCTTATAACATCTCTTGACTGCTTTAAAAAAGCTCTGAAGACGCATCTCTTCCGGCAGGCCTTCCCTGAAACCTCCTAGTTCCCGGCTCTGAAACGGGACCTATTTTGACCCCTTGCTTGGTGCTATTTTTACCCTCATCCAAGATCTATGAGGATGTATTATGTTTTTAATGTTGTTATGGTTTTAAATTATTACTAATTTAATTTATTTTTTAAGGATGGGTGGTTGGGTATGAGTTGATGATGTATTTTAATCTGTATGTTTTAATTTGCTGTACCCCGCTCTGATTGTGCTCTACAGAGGAGCGGGCTAGAAATAAAGATTTATTATTATTATTATTATTGTTCTACCAGACCCATATGTATTGGATGTTTTGAGACAAAACTTTTATCCTACAATCACCGTGTTTTGCTTATGGAATCTCATGGAGATTCCAGGCATGGTCTGGAACTTGTAATCCTCTTTTCCAGACTTGTTCTCTCTAGATCAGAGGATCTAATGATGTGATGTTACAGGACAGTAGATTTTGACTGAACATTAAAAGGAATCTCTTGACAGTAAGAACGGTTCAGCAATGGAAGCTATTGCCTAGACATGTAATGGGGTCTCCTTCTTGGGAGGTCTTAAAAAGGAAAGGCTGGACTGCTGCCTGCTGGGGATACTTTAGCTGCAGATCCTTCATTGAGCAGAGGGTTGGATTGGATGGCCCCTAGGGTTCCTTCCAACACAATGACTCTATGAGTCTTCTGTCTCTTTTTTATATATATAAAGTAATTTTATTATAGGAGATCAAGCAAGATAATATACAGGAATTAAAGAGAGCAAAATTGGCAATTCCAACAACAATACAATAAAACAAACTGTAGAAGTTGTGTTTCAAAGGCCAAAATAAAACTTAGACAGAGAAATTAAAGGTCTTCTATTACTGTCTCGGAGTAGAATTCATTTATGAAACCTCTTGTATAACATCCTTCCAGAAACCCAAGTGATGAGCTGGTGGGTTCGGACATTTGGTGTTGTTGTTAACATAGTCTGGGAAAGGGAACCAGATCTCTTTAAAAGATTTACGAAATGTCTTGGTTTTTTAGAGCTTTTGATCTTGCAACCAACTTTTCCATTAACAGTACATCCCAAACATGATGCCACCAGTTTTCTCTGTCACTCTTTTTTAATTACAGAAAAATGTGTTGAGAAGGGAAAGGCAGAATAGAGGTGCAGTGTCTGTGATAGCTCTAGCTCTCCATCTCTCTTAACTGAATAATGCTTCCCTAATTCTGCTGGAATTGGTTTTTTCCCCCACTCTTTTATCATGTATGCTGAAGAAGAAGGAGGAGAAGATGATGATTTATTTATATATCCCACCTCTCCCTATGGATCGAGGTGGGATTACAATAAAAATAAAAATACATAGAGAAAGAAATAATTAAAGAAAATATGATTCGTTGGGCCCAAGATCTAGGCCATCCAGTCGCCTATGAAAAGTGGCAAAAAGGTTGGAAAAACACTAACAGCTTTACTGCTGCTCAAGCTTTAAAAGAATTTTTTTTTAAATTGCAAACAAGTGGTACCTTACACCAGCCAAAATAAAGAAAATTTATAAGACACCAGACATGAAATGCTGGAGATGTAAACAAGATGAAGGAACGTTATTACATATGTGGTGGACATGTGGGGAAATCCAAAAATTTTGGTACAAAATTCACATGGTAATACAAAAAATATTTGGTTGTAAATTTACAATGGATCCTGAAATTTATCTGCTTAATATGTTGCTGTTTACAAACATACCAGCTGTCAAAAAGCATTGGAGGACATTTCTTTATTTAATAACAGCGGCAAATTTGGTTATCGCACAAAATTGGAAAAATTGTAACACGCCAACTATAGAAGAATGGACATCAAAATCTCAGGAACTGAAAGAGATGGATAGACTCACAAAGATTATAAATAACAGACCAGAAGAAGAGTGGAAAGAAGAATGGTATCCTGTGATAAAACTATGGGGAGACTTATTTGACATCAGGAAAAATTTATTAATTTAGTCAAATACATTGTCAATACAATTTAAGCTTGGAATAGAGTAGACAAACTTCTAGAATGTTTCAAGAAATGTTTAAGAATCTTCATTTGTATATGTATGTGTATGTGTAATCAAAGAACGATAGAATTTGTATAATATGTAAATAAAAAATACATAATAGAACATCAGCAATATAACACAGTCCTCCTAATCCTCCACCATACATAAGAATAACAATCAGTTACAGTTTAAAATAATAAATTTTAAAACAATTTAAAACACGCAGAATGAGAATAGGACAACTAGGGGCAGACGGGGTTATCCTTTATGGCAGGTCAGTCTGGGAAGGCCCACCAGAAGAGATCGTCTTGATGGCTTTCTTAAAGGCGTCAAGGATGGTGATACGATGGATCTTCCCGGAGGATCTGAGTCTGCAGGGTGGATTGTATGGTGAGAGGCGTTCTCGCAAGTAAACTGGACCCAAGCCATGTAGGGCTTTAAAGGTGATAACCAACACCTTGTACTGTGTCTGAAAGTTAATTAATGATGTTTGTTTGTATGTCTGTGTGTGTATACAGTGCAAAGTGCTTGGGGGAATTCTGGGAACTGTATTCAAAAAGGAACTTTTCCAAGCTCTGGATCTGGGTACATATACTGTGAAGGTGGGGCTGGACTGCATTTCCTTGTCTGTTGTCTAAACATGTGCTTAGCGTAATACGACAAGCAAGAGGGGCCCCAAGGGATTGTGTTAAAAGCATTGTGACACTTCTGGGTCTTGACCTTCATTACCATAGAGTTTGATTAAAGCTTCAGTGAATAAAATTATGACTGCCCCAGTGTGTGGTTATTACAGGGTTTTTCTAAAGAGAGGCTATGGTACACTGTTTTGTTGAGTCCCTTTCAGGGAAAGCCATGGCGTTAACACTAGTGTCTCGTTTTGTTTTTGTGTTTTGGAAGGCTTCATTATGTCTCATACAGTTCTTGTCTTGCTGCCCAAAGCTTAGCTCAGACCTCAATCCAGTGCTTACTCCCATTATGCCTTGCTTGTGACTTTTTTTTCCTATTGTGGCCTCCTCAATGGTATGAGGTCTTTTACCTAAAGAAGCCCTCCTTAAGTCCAGTCTCATAACCGATGGTGGTTTGGAAGGGGGAAGTATTTGAGCAATCTTTTAGAGATATTTAGCAGATGAGTTGGTTTTTAAAAATTGTTTTGCTTTGTTTTATACTTTCCAAAAATTGTTTGCTATACAGCGGGCCTTGGTATCTGCTGAGGTTTGGTTCCAGGACCCCCTGTGGATACCAAAATCTGTAGATGTTCAAGTCCCATTACATACAATGGATAGTAAAATGATGCCCCTTATATAAAATTTGGAAATTTGTTTCTGTGCATGGACTGTGTTTGTTGCACTGGGACACATCTCTCAGATTTTCTTTCCTTTAAATGCCCAACCTGAGCTTTACAAGATCTCTCCCTTACTTATTACACTGGGCTCCTGCTATCTGCTGGGGATTGGTTCCAGGACCTGCCATGGATACCAAAACCCATGGATGTTCAAGTCCCACTAAATACAATGGATAGTAAAATGCTGTCCCTTATATAAAAAGCAAAAGCAAAAAATAAAAGATATAGCCTTGTTAGTCTGTAGATAAAATCAGTATATAGAGCAATCTTGTAGCAGCTTTGAGGTTAGCAAAATCAAGCTTTACTTTTGGAATATATAATTTTTGTAATTTTATAATTTTTAAAAATATTTCCTAGCTGTGGATGCTTGCATCCTTGGATATGGAGAGCCGACTGTGTCAGTGGGTGTGTATCTCATGTACATTTGCATATAATTACGAATACTTTGTTCAGCTCCACCTTTTGCATTCTGTTAGCACTGCTCCTGCCAATGGGAGCGCAGCAAGCAAATGAAGCTGCAAGGACTGGCTGCCAATTGTCTGCGTTGCCACTGAGATCACCCTGTTTGTTGTTGCTGCTGCTGCTGCTGTTGTAATCTGGGCCAGATAGGACATTGTGTCTTTTGAATTTAGCTTGGAAGGGAAGGTTGTGGAATAACAGCCATCCATGCTCACACATTCCTTCTCACTCAGTTAAGGTGCTGGTAACAAAATTTATAATATAAGGTGGAGGGAGAAAATTACCAAAATTAATAATGCTTCTTCATCGTTTCAAAAACAAATATATACTAAAATTGCACCTGGCCACATAACTATCCCCATTGGATTTGGAAGGGCATGGAAATGTCATACATGGTTTCTGATCTTTTTGGATGGTGGTTCCTTGCCATATTTTGTTTTAGATGCTGCTATATAGTAACTACGTTAAAAGCACACAGCTCTGCAGAAGTAGGTTTTAGTCCAAAAAGCTGATGTCAAGTAAACCTTCTTAATCTTTAAGGTGCCACGGGACTCTTTGTATGTTAAAAAGAGCAAACCCTGCTCACAGGTTTATAGGCATTTCCAAACACACACACGTACACCACCAATGATTTCTGATCATTTTGGGTGGTGGTTTGTTGTACTTGTTATAATTTATTGGCCAACCAAAATGCACAGTAAACTTGTTGCAAGCTTTCGAAGCTCCATTGGCTTCTTCATCAGGTAAGATGTTACATACTGGTAACCAAACAGGAGAAAAATTAGAGATGTTAGTTAAGATGGTATGGGGAGGGAATATTTAACAGGCTGGCCCCTTCTCCTCTGACCATGCGGCAAATGGGCAAAGTCCAGGAAATTTAAAGTCCATTTGCATATCAACAAGGACCCCTTGATGCAAAAATGCATACAAAATACAGGCATCTTACTAGCATCTCTAATTTTTCTCCTGTTTGGTATGTAACATCTTGCATGATGAAGAAACCAGTGGAGCTTCAAAAGCTTGCAACAAATATATTGTGCATTTCAGCTGGCCAATAAAGGTAACGCTGTTTGGTAGTTTTTGTTTGAATGTTCATAATGACCAGCACAGCTTCCCCCGCATGTTCTATGTTATAATTTGTTTTAGGTGCTGCTATACAGTAACTACCTTAAAACACGTACCTCTCCAGAAGTAGGTTTTAGTCCAAAAAGCTGATGCCAAGTAAACCTTGTTAATCTTTAAGATGCCACGGGGCTCTTTGTTGTTGTTGTTGTTGTTGTTGTTGTTGTTGTTGTTGTTTTGACAGACTAACATTGCGACCACCCTCTGGAAATGTATGTTAAAAAAGAGCAAACCCTGCTTACAGGCATTTTGAAGCAGACACACGCAAATATATACCAAACTGCATCTGTCTTGAAATCCTGTCTGTTAATCAACCCTTCCCACATTTCAGCTAGTGTTCATGCCTAATCCATGTAGCCTTCCCCTTCTGGAATGTAATTCTCTCCCTTCCCCCACTCTAGAAAATGGAGGGTGGAAGGGTAAAGGAAAGAGATTATTCAGTTTGCAATTAATCCTAATTTTTTTGAAGGGGGGGGGTTAAGATGATGTAAACATGGCCATCGCTGTATGCCTTTATGCACCTCCTTTTATAGGATGGGAAATCTCAAACCCTGTATTTGAAGTGAGTGTCTGAACTCCGCTCTGTCTATCACTGCAAGAAGAGTGTTCCCCCCCCCCCACCCGTTTATATTTCGCCTTATATTTCCAAGGAGCTTATGGTAGTGTCCCCTGTTTTTATCTTTGCAGCAGCCCTGTAAAGTAAGTTGGTCGGAGAAAGAGTGACTGGCCGAAGGTCAACATGCATTTCATGGCCAGGTGCAGATATAACCCAGGTCTCCCCTGTTCTAGTCCTACAGGCTGACCATTGCGTCAGCACTGGCTTTTGCAGAACACGCCCTGGGCTTTCCTGTTCATGGAGACACCTTGCCACAAGGTGGGATGCCAGGCCACCAGGGTACAGTGAATCATACCAGCTGGAACAGAAAGTTCCCAGCGGGTCGTCCCTAGGGTAGTTGGTTAGTAGTTCATTTGGAAATTTGACTCACTGGCCTTTGCACAAAAATTATGCATAAAAATGAAACCAAGCATGTAGCTTTTACTGTGATATTCAGTCGGGGGAAAAAGAAGAAATCGCAGGGAAATGACATCAGATATAAATATAGCCACCCTCCAACTTCAGCCAGAGTTCTGACGTTTTGACAATCTGCTAAAATGATAAATAACACCAGCTTGTTGATTGGCATCTAGTTATTATTCCCAAACAAAAATCAGTGTGCTTTTTAATAATAAAATCATAAATGTATATCAAAGCATTGAAGCATGAAATGTTCCATGTTTGTGGTGTGGTTCAATCTGGATTTGGAAATCTGTTGTTGTTGTTGCTGTGTTACCTTCAAGTTATTTCTGATTTATGGCAACTATATGGCAAATTTGTTCAGGGGAGTGTGAGAGCTTGACTTGCCCAAGGTCACCCAGTGAGTTTCCATGACCAAGACTCTGGTCTCCCAGTGTCCTAGTCCAACACCTAAACCGCTGCAACATGCTGGCTCTTGGAGATCCTAGTCTCCATTATCCATTCAACTCATTGGGCAACCTTGGGGTAAAGCAGGTACTTTTTTGCTCAAACATTGTTATGGGGATAAAGTAGGGAAGAGAAGAGCCATGTGTGCACCACCTTGAGCAATTTGGGGGAAAGATGGCATATAAGCAGTGGTGTATTTCTTAAAAGACCAGGGCCAGTGAGAGGAGGGGAAACTATACAAACTACCAGGGACCAGGGAGAGAGACCAGCTATGTAGTACATGTTTTTGTCTTTCTCAGCAGTATCGTTACTTATCTAACATTTTTCGACATCCTTTGTCAGAGAATATCAAAGAAAATAACAACAACAGGATACAAAATTGGAAATCCTGTGCAAAGATTCTTAGCAGGTCTGCTGAGAAGTGAAAACTGCTGCCAAGCAGGCCAGGAAAGGAAAACAGCCTTCTCAGGAGTGGCTCTTGCAGCCTTCCAAGGGGAAGCAGACTAGCTCTGGGGAAAAAGAAGGAAAGTCTTCCCATCTCCAGTTGAACCAGGATGGAGCGCTAGAGACCTTCCTCTGTTTCACCACAGCATCAAACAGCCATCGCAGAGTCCTCTTTACCTTGTTCACTTTCCTGGCCATTGGGAAAGCTACTAGAAGACACTCCCCTCCAGGCAGCACGTCTTCAGAGGCTTTTCCTGACCCACAAAAATCAGGAAATCAAGGGAGAGCAGAGCAAAAGAGCAATCCTTTCCTTATATATCTTCTCTTCATGCCTAGGCCTGGCCTCAAGTAGAAGAGCCCTCCCTCCATGACAACACCATCAGATCTAGGAGGGAGTGAAAGGAGAGGCCTAGCAATACCATTGAAGTTGGCCTCAAGTTGAAGAGCCACCAGGCAACCTAAGGTCACCCACAAGTGGACTCTGCCCACTGTATACTGGGTCTATGTATAGCAGTCTCACTGTCTTTCTTATTGTCTTTTCTTACACACACACACACACACATTGAGTATGTAAAGTAATTTTTAGCAGCAGCATCTAAGTCTGATGAGTGGAGAACTTGCAGCTTCAACCTCATAAGGGGTTTCATAAGTTACCACTATGTTTGTTTTATTTTTTGCAATATTATCATATTGTTTTGTATATTCATTCTTATTTATTGTCAACCACTTTGAATCATGTTGCCTGGTGGAAATGAGTAAGTAGAACAAATGTTTGAAACTAGTGATAATACTTTTCCATATATCTGTATCTAATACCTTCCTCAGTTCTTTGGAAACTAGAAAAATCATCTTCGGTTTCTAGTGCCTACTTCAAATGATCTTTTCAGCAAGAATTTAATTCTTCGGGAAGAGTCTGGTTTTGTGATGTGTATATTTTTTGAAAATAAAAAAATCAATATTCTCTGAACATTTCTGTGTGCAAAGCTCATGCTCAACTAGTAGAATTCCCATGGTTGTTCCAGCGCATCTGTAGGTCACCAGGTTGAAAAAAAGCTGTTTAAGCCAATTCTTCTTTATGTGTTCTCTCTTACTCTGTTTCCACACATCACTACCAAATGTTCAGCTACAAACTCAGTTAATGTAGTATCACGTTTTTCACCTTCCTATCCTATCCAATTACTTCTCTCAGCCCTAACCTACCTCACAGAGTTGTTACCAGAGTAATAACACTCCCATGTATAGTACCCTGAGTTTCCTATGTAAAGGGCAGCTATACAGAGAACTTGTAAAAGCTTTTTTTAAACTAACTCCCAGAATCTCCAGCTATTATGACCAGTGGTTGAGGGGTGGGATTTGAGAAGCTACATTTAAAAAAAGATATTTTTCCAAGCTCTGGACATACCATCATCATCATCATTTTCATTTATATTCTACCTTTCTCCTGATAATGGGACTCCAGGCAGCTAACAACATATTTAAAACAATATACGTTGAGAACAATACACATGCATTAATAAAAATATAAATATGAGATTTCAAAACAATTAGACAATTTATAAAGTTAAAACATTAAACATTAAAAATATTAAAATCCATTAAAATGCTATATAGAAACTTTAAATAAAGCATTAAAAGCCTACTCATAGTCAGTTTGTTAAAGGCTGATCATCCAGTCTGTTGCAGCTACTAGGCACCAGTTTAGTTCAGGAACAGCTTCCTTGGAATTAGATGAAAGGAGTAATAGAGCTGGGTATCAGCAACATACTGGTGACACCTGACAAGCTTTCCCAGCTGTTTAATGTAGATGTTAAATGGCATAAGGAACAAGACTGAACCTTGAAGGTTTCCAAAGGCCAATGGCCATGGAGTCGAGCAGGAATCCTTAAGCAGTTGATTCAGAAGGATACCATGGCTGATGGTATCACAAGCAGTGCAAAAATGCACATGTGCAAAAATGCATGTGTACAAAAATAAATACAACCCTCCCCCTAGAGGTGTAAAATTTCCAGAAATTTTGAAACCATGGGGGGGGGGAAATTATCTCCTTTTTGCAGAAAAAAAATCATTTTATGTAATTTTGTTTGGCATAACATTTTCCTATTTGATATATTAAAAGTAAGAGTTTTTCGGGACAGAGTTACAAGCTGACTTTTTTATTTTATTTTGGTACAAATGGAATTACAGTGCGCCGTCACAATATGTGGTTTCCAATACGAAGCCATGTGGGGGAAAAACAATGGCACCAAGCTGTGGGCTTGTGCCCCATTATTTTCAATGGGGCACATGCTTTTTCTCTTCCCGGGGGGGGGGGGGTCGGAATAAATCTCCCACATAAGGGAAGGGTCCACTGTATATGGTTCTGAACCATAAGGAATACTTGAACTATAGATTTTCCAGTTTGGGAAGCAGGCTACCCCCTTCCCCAATAAAAACAGAAGAAAACATAAAGATTAGTAAAACAGAGAAATTATATAATCATACTTAATTTTTAGAAATGGTTTGGGGGACGGAAATGTGTGAACACTTTTTCTTAAAACATTTTATTCATCGTTATAAAATATTCCATAATCCATTTTTTCCCCAAAAAATTCTGGAAATTTTTTTGGGGGGGGAGGAATTATATAATCATACTTAATTTTTAGAAATGGTTTGGGGGCCGGAAATGTGTGAACACTTTTTTCTTAAAACATTTTATTCATCATTCTAAAATATTCCATAATCCATTTTTTCTCAAAAAAATTCTGGAAATTTTTTGGGGGGAGGGAAACATTTTTTAAAACTCTTTCCTCCATTTTGGTTCTCATGCCTTCACATTTCTCCCCTCCCACTTAGGTTTTAGGGCAGCCGTGAACATGAGTGTGAGAATCATTAGCTTAGCTGGTTTGGAGTCGTTGCTGATGGACTGACTTCTCTCTTTGGATGTCTCGCCCAGAGTTTTGTGCTGATGGGTTAGCTTTGGGATCAGGGTCCCGTGAAGGAGCAAGACACTAAAGGCTGTGCAGAGGAGAGCATGGGAATCCCAGGTCAAGAGGGGGTTAGCAGTGCGTGTGCTCCCATGAATGTATATGTATATGGGTGTGATGAGACCTCTTCCCCAACCCCCTTATCACTTCTGCCACTCTCAGATAACATAAAGTGAGTCCACTTGTACTGCTGTTGCCTCCTGGTTTCTAAAAGGGTGTGGGATGATGGAAGTGGAGCTGTGCGAAGCAAGAGGGTGAGCTGTGGTGGTTGGGAAAGCTTTGGAGGAGCGGGTGATAAAATGGGATTTCATAAAGCTGTGTGACTGGTGAAGAGGCATGGTTGCTTGAACCTGTTAAGACTTCTGTCATGATAAATTCACTCTTTCCCTCTCCCTTTCTCTTTTCTTTGAAGGTGGCCGGATGGGAAACGTAAAAGAAAAAGCAGCCAATGTTCGGTAAAAAGCAATATGTCAGGTAAGTACCTTTTCTGACCTTGATTGTCTAATGATAGTGGTCTTTCCAACCACTGTACTTCTCCCTGCCGCTAGAGGGCATTGGGTTAAATTGCACTTTAGCTATCACTGGACTATTCAGATGAATCTGGGTTGAATTTCTGTTGTTGTTGTTGTTGTTGTTAACATGTATTTATAGGGCGCTGTAGAGTTTGCACAGCGCTTTACATAGTAGGGGTCAATGCAAATAGACTTGGGATAATTTGGGGTTAAATTCTACATGCGTTGAACATGTTCATTGTTGACTACATCTTTATTCGAGTGCTTGCACATGTGAGCAACTGAACTTGCAGATATGTGCATCAATGGAGATCCATAGTGTAAATAACAAACCACTAAAAATAATGTGTGAATGACCCCTGAGAAAGGGATCCAGTGGTTGTTGAAGGAATCCAATAGGATTCAACTTCTCACTCCTGCCTTTGGCCTGTGAAGGCATACTGTATCTCAGGCCTGCTCCTGAGTCTTCAGTTTTCGTGGGTCACCTTTAGCTTGGACAAGTATGCAAATCTTGAGCTCAGCCAGTAGAGCAACAGCTTGCTACAATTTCTAAGGCTTAATTGGTTTGTCGCTGGAACATACAAAGACTTTCTCGAGGGAGAGGGTCTTTGTATTTACGTCCACCTTCTATCCCAATTATTGTGATGACTGGGCTCACCCTCCACTCTGCTCTGCATCCACCTTCTGACTAGAGGAAAGTAGGCTAGATTAAATGTTTCTCATCACATTTTCCAAAGAAAGTGAGAATATATTTTTTGCCTGAACATCAAGCTGTGAGCAACTGTCCTTTGTACTTATTGCATAATGCTTAATGACATGATATGGGGCTGTCTCTAGCTCTTAGATTTTAGCCCAAGAATTTCAAGGCCTGGAATAATCCTGAATGGGTAACTTTACCTAAGAGAGAACACACACTTGTACAGCCGGGGGGTGGGGGTCACCCCAAGATTTTTACACCTTGTTGGGAGACCCCCAGTGGGTCACAGACATATCAGTGTGCTCCAGAACTATCAACTGTTTACAATTTAGATACTGCTGTGTAGGGATGAGGACTAATCTCAATTTGTACTACATGTGATCCTCTGAACCACATATAGCCTGCCAGCGATCCACGTTTGATGTCCTGCCAGGTGTTTAACAGTTGCCCTTGTTCTTGCTATGCTTAGCAAGAAGAATAGCTATGAGATTTATTGTCCTTCATAAACTTCCATATATGTCATCTAGGCTGCATGTAGCCTAGCGTGACCAGTACCAGGCATGGAGAACAGAGATTCATACAGATACATAGGTGGAGATGACGGTGATAGAGCCAGAGCAGCTTCCTATTAGTTACCGTAGTTTACTATGTTCATTTCTGCTTCTCTGTCTTTACAGATGGGAAGTTCCACTTTATGCAACAGAAGTTCAGGCTATACATAATGTAGTCTTGTCTTATGTGTTTAGTAAATCTTACCCCAGAATTGTTTGTATCACAGATCAGGAATTAGGGCCAGAAATCCATCTCATCCAGCCCCTCAAGCTACTTTAGGCTGGACATTACTCTTCCCACTAACACTCTAATTATCCTTCTTAGTAAAGACCAAAGTGACCTGTAAGCAGAGAACAGGCTCTTTACAGCCATGTGTTTTTCAGATCAGATGGCTCCCAGATGGCTCCAGTAAGTTAGCCAGTCCACACTGCACAGGATCAGGGAAAATGCATATATGTACACACACCAGATCTCTAGACATTCTAACGTGGGGGATTAATTGTTCCTTAGCATTACTCCCCCACACTCCTTTAGTCAATCTGCTACTTCGATCTTGGTATGAAAACTGTTTCTCCACTAGGAATCCTTGGAAATATTTTTAGTGGTGGACTCATGCACACAGTATTTTACCTCTAAAGCTGTAGCTGAATATTTCTGAAGCCGCAGAAGAAAGGTTCTGGGAGAGGAAAGAAGGAAAGCAAGAGAGGAAAAAATACCGTCTTGACCTAAAGATGTCATTGCCTAAATGCCAAAAGCTAAAGAACAGGATATCCTTCATAAATGCAACTAAGTCTTGACTTGAACTCATTGAGGTACTCTGATGTTATTTTGCTGGCCCAGAGGAGGAGGTCACGGGGCAGCTCAGGATATCGGTTCTAAAACATCAAAAGTCTGCAGGCAGAAGATAAACTACTAAAGGACTGGGGGTTGCAAGAGGTGGGGCCACAGTGGGTCATGGGCTAAGACACAGTGGTGTCGAATTGGTGAATGTTGGTGGTAAGTCGGTGGTGAAACCTGCTAGTTTCATTCTCTTCCAGTGCCTCTTCATCTTGTTATCTGCTCTGTCACTCTTCCACCCAACCCCTAGAATCAAAATCTTTTCATTCCGCCTCTCATTAAAATCTTCAGCTCTTCAAAACATTTGTTCCTGGGTTTTTGACTGTTCGAATAACATGCTTTACAACTATGACCTGGACCTTTTGATCTTCTGAAAGTTGTATCAAAATCCAGACTTTTAAAGCGTATAGTCATTTGCAATATTTTTGAACTGTGGTGTTGTTGTTTTTAAATCAATGTGGAGAGTTCTGATCACAATTTTTTAAACACAGACTTTTTTGCATCATGTTGACTCATATATGTTGTGTCCTGACATTTGGATAGAGCAAATTAAAAGATGCATCCATTGATAAGTGCAGTGTAGGTTGCCATCAACCTGCTGTCACTTTGATTCAGTAGATGTCAGAGGGAGAAATGGCCTTTGGCGCACAGAAATTTGAGCACTGATCTGAATACAAGAAAACATGTTGGTGGGTGTGAGGACAACACAAACTGCAGGGCAATTGGAGTGCTTCTGTATAGGTATGTGTGTGTGTGCTTGTGCATGTTCACACACACACACACCTGATATAGCTGCACCTTCTACGGTCTCCCTTAAAGAATCTGAGGAGTGTTGAAGTTCTTAGTTCTTCTTGAAAGACAACTGTCACTACTTTGGAAAGTTAATATTTTGAATTATTTTTAAAGTACTCTTTAAAAGTAATCTGTTCTAGAGTTTGTTATAGTTGCCCTGACTGCCAGTAATGCATTGCCTTTGTTGCCTCCTCCCCAAAGGGGACATAGCTCATTATTATGCTCATTGCTTTTTTTATTACTTTTTAGTTCCTTTTAAAAATATATATTTTAAAGTAAGAAAATGCCCTAAAATCTGGGAAGTAAGGAGACCCTTAGTATAAAGGTTTGGCTTCCAAATGTAACATGAAGAAGGGATGACAAACATTACTTGTTGCACACACAGAACACAAGCATATGTGACAGCATTAGTGGCCATTGCCCTTTTTTACTAAAAGGAGCATTATGTCCTTGCTGTTGCCAGGCATAATATATTACAGGCTCTGCTGTTATCTGTAATATATTAGCCCCAATCTCTAATTTTCACTGGAGAGAAGGAATGACTCCTTGGTTTAAAAGTGGGATTAAGTAGCCCTGGGACTGCAAAGCAGAAGGGAAGCGGGCTCTGTCCTTTCCACCAGCCAGGGTCCTAAGGGCCATTGAAAATGTGTGCTTCTGCCTTCCAGGGCATTCCAGTATTGCAGGATGGAGACAACTGAGTCCATGCATGGTCCAGAGAAGGTGCATTTGCTCCCATGCTTGCTTTCCTCTTCCTTCCTCATGCCAGTTTTTCCTTTTGTATTGTGTCTATTAGATTTATTTAGATTTTCTTTTGAAGTATTCTTCAGTAAAGGTACAGGTAATTTAAAGAGCTGTCAAAACAGCACAGGAGGTTAAAGTCTGTGGCAAAACTTTACTTTCTGATGTGCTTGTTTTCTGCTTGTGGGGAGTTTTTGTTCAGATGGAAAACATTCATAATTAGTATCTCCCACTGAGATCTTTTGGAGAGACATTTCTGTCTATCCCACCACCTTTACAGGCAGATTTGTTGGGAAAGCGCAAGAAGGCTTTCTTTGTGGCTGCTCCCTCACTCTGATTGTCTCTTCCTTGGAAAGGCTAAGCTGCTCCCTCTTTGCTATACTTTTTGTTAGCCGGTAACCTTTCTATTCCAGCAGGTGTTTGGGAATTCGTCCTTTTACATTAAAGGGGTTTTTGTCTTAGTATGCCATACTATTATTCTGTGTTCTCAGTGGTTTAAATGGTTTTAATTCTATAGATAATTTAATACTATTATAATCTTCATGTTTGCATGCTTTAAGTTTCATGTGGCTTTACTTACATTTCTTTTAATCTTGTGAAAGCTCCTGGAGTCCCAGTCTTGCGAGAGAAAGGATGGGGCAATGTACATAAAGTGATCGACTAACTCTATCAGAAGGACGTGAGGTTGAGGAAGGCTGGTCTGTGGTATGAACATGCACAGTAGAACTTCATACACCCAAGAGTCTTTTAAAGTGTTAAAGTCATAGTGGATCTTCACAGTGAGCCCAATCTTCTCCTGTCATCACAGTCCTTTTGTTGCAGAGGTAAACCATGCCTACTTGGTCAATCTGCACCCATGGGGTTTAAAGGCATGGTGGGAGCAAGCGCCCACATACAAGTTCCTCCTGCAGCTTCCTCATCTCTGGTTTCTTTATAAATGTTTGTACCTCTGAATGCTTACATTCCCCCCCCCCCCCACAGTCAGAAATTTTGATGCAGTTAAGTTCCTCACTGAAAGAAGGCTTTTAACTTATGGGCATTACAACAACCTGCCTGGAGATCCTAAGGACACAAAGATTTTTACAGGCAGAGGGTTGCCTGTAGGGCTTGTATCCACACTGTTGCCCCACCATACTTTCTGCCTAGACGTGTGCAATCTGAGCATTTACGCAGAGCTAAATATTCCACCTAGGTTGTAAAACTTCAGTGGTTTGAAGATTCTTGCTGAAATTACCCGTTTAACACTCCTAGAGACCTGTGGTGAGATAAACCTCACTTTACCTGAAAAATGTGCACATTTGTGAGTTTTATTGAACGTTTCATACATGTAAAGTCATGCATACATTTTTTAAAACCTGAACACCTAAAATGCATAAACTAAAATAATACCTACAAACATGCTTTATCATCAGATGAAATGAATACAAAAATGGTACACTAAGAAAAAAATATTTAAATAGGTGTGTAACTTATGAAAAATACATTAAAGGTACACACACGATTTCCACACAAGGAGGGGGAAGAAGAGTTGCATTTGGAGAAATTCAGCAGAATCAAATCTGAGACGTTTTCATATCCCCATATTCCAACGGATTCAATCACAGGTCTTCTCTATCCCGCCCCCCCCCCCCCCCGGTCGCTTCAGACAAGTTGGCTGGCTTTTTTGAAAAAATTAAGCATTAAAATTAAAAAAAAATTGTTTGTTCTACTATCAGTAAATGTTTTTGATTTTTTAAAATACACAATCATTTTTAATGGTAAGAATCCTCCTAGTGAGTGTGTATTGAAATAGAGATGTTTATCACAGCCACCAGTCATTCAGCTGCTGTCTCTCTACCTGTTTATAATGTAGGTCTTCATTTAACAGAGGTCTGCAACAACGTGCCCCCCCCCCCCAGTCTACTACTAGCCAGGCACTATAACATTAATGTTTTTTCCTCTGCAAATAGCATATTTAAGAGGAGAGTGTTGAAGTGAGTATTGGTGCCAAGAGACTCCCCATCCCTTTGGGAACACTTCCCTGGGATCCTCTTGCTTTTATACATTCCAACAGATATTGGATGCCTTCTGGGAGCCAGAGAAGGTAAAAGATTTTCCTACAAGGAATTCCTGTTCTCCTTGGCTCCTATAGATATTCTCCACACAACCAAAATTATAGGATCAGTTCATTTCAAGACATTTCCCGTGCTGTTGTTGTTGTTGTTGTTTGTCTCATGAAGACTGAGTAAAGAAGATGCCATAGTAATTCATTCTCAAAATGGGAGTTTAAATTGACCTAACGTGGCTGCAAATTGTGTGGTCTCTTGAGAAGGGGAGGATGCAAAAAGAAAAACTCAATGATTTTGCTTCCTACCCAGATGCTGACTGTCTTTCTGGCAGAAAGCAGAGAAGGCTTCTCATCTCCCCCACCCCAAATCCATAGGGCTTTCATGTTGCAAACAGCTGTACTCCAGATGGATTTAAAACTATGAGCATCCTGGTGTTTCTTCCCGTTTACATGCAGTATGAACATGCGTGTGCCTTTAAACATCTCATGGACATGGATTTTTCAAATTTTGTATATGTCACTGGCATTTTTCATGCTTGCTGCACAAAATGTGGAGCTGCCCTAAGAAAACAATGCTGATCTCATCCTCTATGCATCCCCTCCCTCCATTTTACTTTTCTGGACTCTACTTATGGTTGTGTTGTAGGAAAGATCAGATGTAAGATGAATGTGGAAGTGCTGAGGTAATCAAGTCTCTGGGAACCAGTATTGGGCTATGATGGGCAGCCATATTCACACCTTCTTCCACCAGCATCTTGGATGTATTTGCTATCAAAAACACGCGATTCTTTCCTTCCCGATTTTCTGTTTTCAGTTACTGTAATTGTTTTTACGCATTTGCCTGTTATAATTCGGTTAACATCTTGCTCTGTTTTAATTTTCACAATAAAATTTTCGAAAGACTTCTATTACGATAGTAAAAGACCAATTTGGCTTGGAAAAAAACCTCTGTTTAAGGTACATGAGACAGAAGATATGACATACAATGTGCTGGTTGTACATAGGATAAGTGCAGGGCAACCAAGGAGAGAAAGGTGCATGAAAGTAGGAGCAGGCAGTCCAAAATTAGGTGTCTGAAGGAATTGGACGAATGACCAAGAAGCTTAAGAAGTCAAAATATATGCTGGGGATGGGGGGGGGGATTGGGTAAGAAGCCTGAGGAAAAGAAATGGAAAGGAGCTGCAGAATAGCCTAGGTATGGGGAATGGGACATGTGTGAGTGCTGGAGACAGGGCTGCTGAAAATAGGAGAGTGTAAATAAAAGAAAAGTCAGGACAGATAAAAGCTAGGGACCAAAAGATATGGAAAAAGAAGAACCTAGAGTCATATAGCTGAGAAGCAGAAGCCTGAGGAAAGGAGGAGCAGTGAGTAATGCGAGACCCAGTGCTAGTTGTTGTTGTTGTTAACTGCTCTTAAGTCAGTTCCTACTCATGGCAAACCCCATGGATGAAACATCTCCAAGAATCCCTATCCTCCACTGCCTTGCACAGATCCTCCAAGCCCTTGCCCACAACTCCCTGATTGAGTCTATCTATCTGGTTTGTGGTCTTCCTCTCTTTCTTCTACCTTGTACTGGTATCTTTCCTAGCATTATTATTTTTTTGTTTTGTTTTTTTGTACGGAGCACAAATAGCAATGCCTCCTTTCATACCAGAGCCAAATCTTACTGTACCACCCAGAAGCCAGTTCCTTTCCTCTCTCTTCATGCTCCACTTCATTTTGCTGCATGGCAAGACTGGCCCTGGCACTGTGGAAAAGGCATACAGGTGAGGAAATGACAAGGTTTAGTAGGAAGAACCTCACACATAAGGAGTGGAGTGTGGCTTGAGATGAAAGAGAGTGAGGGCAGGTAAAAGCTGGAATGAATGAAGCAGATGAAAGGCAGGCTGAAGTAGATGTGTGGTGAAATGTAGGGGTCCTGTTGAAATTGGGACTGTGAAAAACAATTTCACACACATCTTTGAACCTAGGCAGAGTGCGTTCTACTGGTAGGAAAGGAATGTGCAGGATAAGCAGCTGAGGAAGGGGGTTGTTAGCAATAGCAATAGCAGCTTCATTTGTATACAGTTTCATACCACCTACCCAGTCTCTAAGGGGTTACAACTGTAAGCTACTTGCCCCCAACAAGCTGGGTACTCATTTTAGTGACCTTGGAAGGATGCAAGCCTGAGTCGAGCTTGAGTCCTTGGCTGGTATTGAACTCGCAACCTTACGGTTTGTGAGTGAGTGGCTGCAGTACAGGCATTTAACCAGGCTGAAAAAGTTGTTTACATTTTGCATATTTCTTTTGCTATTAGGCTTTGGCTCCCTTGTTGAGTCTCTGATTTTGCATATGTCTAGGCAACCTACTGACACAGCTTTAAGGCAGCTGCCTGTCTTCCTGCTGTGGAGAAGACACATGGCTTATCCTCACATGCATACCAGTGTGTGTGTGTGTGTGTGTTGTGGGGGGAGTGTTCCCTTCCCCCTCATGGCAGGGTCACTGAAGGGCCATGCGGAGGTGACCCTTGCCACCACCCAAGACAATAGGACATTGTGAGGGCAGGGGTGAACGAGAGAACACAATTCTTTTCCGGGACCAGGAGGGGGCACCTTAATTATCAATGTTGATGAGGCCCTGAAGGGTAAGCAAGGTTACTGGAGTTGGTGGGGAATAATTGAAGGAGGGTCAGACACTGCTTCCTTCCCCCTCAACCCCCCATGCCCACTGATAAAGAGCCTTTTATGGATGTACATGGCATTGTGTTTTCCGCATGAAAGGCACCCTCGTTAGTCGTACTTTAAATAGCCTTTCAGAAAAACTAACGAAGCCTGGATAGGGGGGTTTGAGAGCAGGCAAGGACAGCCCTTCCTGGTGGCCCTGCTCCCCAATCATGGAATATGGGGTCAAAGGGAACCTTGGGAGCCATTCAGACTGTCCGGAGCTGGCACTCTTAATGGACAGGCCACAACATGCTTTGCCTGCAGCAGAGCTGACTCAAATCATATGCGGAAGCTTGCAAATTAAATCTGAAAAGAAGGGGGTTAACCAGGGCTTAATTTTGGCTTTGGGATTGTTCTGCAACATCTGTATCCTGCATTTTCCAAGGAATGCCGTATGGGAGGAGGGCGGGTATTCCATGTCATATAACACACCTGCAAGGTAAGAGCTCTTGAATGGCCTGAGGTCAGCTAGTGAGCTGGGTGAGAATAGGAGCCAAGGTCTCTTCAAGGAAAGTGAAACTCTCTCTCCACCACACCATCCATTCCTTGGATAAGTAAAGCAATTGTAAAGGATTCCTCTGAGCATAAGATTGCTGAAGTGCTTTCATTTATTGAATTAAGCACAGCATGCCCTTCAGCATTTCACAGATGAAAAACATGTGGCCAAGCAGCATCAGAGGTAGTTTGCTTTTGCCTGAGCTTATTTATTTTACATTATTTCCTTTCATTCTATTTTATTTATATGCCACCTTTCTCCCAGAGTGGGACCTAAGGTGGTTCACAGAAGGAAATAAATTAGAATCCACTCAGCCAGTTTTAAAAACTTGCAAGAATGGGCAAGATTCTGCCCTCTTCCTTGCTTAATTGGGTGCAAACTACTTTTGCATCATTCAACTATGTCTGCAGCAGTTGAAATAAGCTGAAGACTAAGGAGGAAAGCAGGAAAAGGAAAGAAAAACTGGAACATTTTTATAAAGCAAACCAAAATGTGGAGGGAAGACAATTATTTGGGGTTGTTCCTTCAAAATGGGGACAGTTGGTATGTATACTACAGTCAGTCTTCAGCATTATCATACATTCAAACAGCTGGGCTTAAGAGTCACAGTGTTTTGCTTTAGAAAATAAAGGATATGTGTGGCTTAAGAACAGTGTGTGTCTGTCTGACTTAACATGGAGAAACTCTATTTAACAAAAGGCCTGTAAAAAGATGTACATAGTGCTCATTGTTGTCATTTTCATGTTTTCCTTTTCCAGCTATCCAGACCTTACTTTTATCCTTCCTTTTTTTGCTTTTCCCTTCTTGAATGTTACTTAGGTATATATTTAACTTTGGTATAGTTTTCATTTTCATATCCAGGAGGTCTTTGTTGTCTAAATATGGAACTCTACAAAGAGGGCCTGTGAGAATCTTGAAGGGAAAGAAGGGGAATGAGGGGAGAAGGGACTGAGAAGGTGGTTACTCTTTGTGTTGTTGAAAGGGAGGGGGCTAATAAATAGTTAATAATAAGAGGAAAAGGCGTGACTGCACTAGCAACACTACATGTTGAATATGGCTTTTGTTAAATGTTAAATATTTGGATGCAGAAATGTGGCAGAATTGTCATGACTCTCCCTACTTCAGTGGATGATAGCCAAGGCCAGAGTGATGAATTATGCAAAGATGCAGCACAATTACCCACCGTTGCAGAAGGCTGAATGCTGAATCTTTGCCTGAGTTGCTATACTAGCGTATCTGCTTCCACTAAGAAGGCACACCCACAACTGTGACTTACACATTGACACAAAGGTTATTTATATTCCGAGGGCAGGTTATTTATATTCTTACAGTAAAAAAAGAAAAGAAAAGAAATCCCTTCTAGGCATGCACCCAATTGAAGAATAGAGCAGTGCCTGCTGATGCAGCTCCTTTCTACTATCCTTGATATCCAAGTAGTGTTTGAAAAGGAGTAGCTAGCCATGTACAGCAACTTAAAACATGTGCATGTATCATTCACATTTTTTATATATATGCTGTATAAAATGTGGAGCCAAAAGAAGATAACACTGCTCTGAGCTCCCTTGCTTGCTCACTCTCCCCATTTCCACTCCATTTTTGTGCTTTGGGCATGCTTTCAGATCTGATGGAGGAAGAACATAGATGTAAATGACTGTCTGGAAGTGTGTGATAAAATATCAATTTTGAGAACAGATATTGGGCATTGCTAATGAGTAGCCATGCTTGTGTAATCCTCCTTTATCAATATTTTGTTTGTATTGATACTGCACTACTGCTGGAATAGAAAGGTGGCACTGATGTATAAAATAATGTATGGCATCAAAATGTATAGAAATAATCTTTGCCTCAGTGTTATTTTTTTGTATCTTTAAGAGGATTGTCCCTAGCATTATTCTGTAATCACTTTTTTCCTTTAACTTTAGCAGTAGAATATTGACAGACTGTGGGTAGGTAGGCATAATGGTGTAAAACTAAAACTTGATGGAAATGGATTGGCAGGGCAGCAGTGGTATTTAGTTATATAGACTTTCCTTTCAGTGAATACAGAGACATCATGGGAGAGGACTAGCAGCTATTGCTCCATTTCCTTTCCATGTTCTTAGTGTACGTATGGGTGTTGTTATTTGAATACTGCTCAAACACCATTTTGAAAACCAATGTGTGCCTCCAATTTTATGTCAGGAAAGGTATGGGAACATTATCTTATCCTGTTCCCTTTGAAAAGTGTGATTGGTAGCGGTATGATCTCATGGAGATAGGTCTTGCCTTAGAATCCCTTCCACTATTGGCCTTGGTTGGCTCCCTCCCACCTAATTATCAGAAGCCTTTCTAAAATCTAACAGATCTTAGAAGTTGCTAGAGAGAGTGGAGGAATAATTTTAGTTCACAGTTCTTAACTTCTTTGCCTTTTTTGACCAGATTTAGTTCATTACATTTTGGTGTTATGAACTTAATTGTGGAAAACATATCCAGGTGTAGCCATGTTGGCTATATAGCAAATTATAGTGACGTCCAAAATCCACAGAACCGTGATATCTTTATTGGGATAACCAAAATGCACAATATACTTGTTGCAAGCTTCTGAAGCTCTACTGACTTTTTCATCATGCAACTTAATTGTGTTCATTTTATAGAATACAAGCCACAGGGAGCCTTCACTGGTGTTTAAATAAACAAAATGACAGTGAAATAGAACTTTCCCGTTCAGGTGCCAATTGTATCTGATCAGCACATGCTGTCAACCAGCAACAAGGAGGTACAGTAGCCGTCACTGTCTTATGTAGCTTTTCCCTGTGACTTCATGGAAACAAAAGGATGGGAAAGAGAGATCTTTGTTCTAACTTATCAGATCTTAAACTTCATACAAGAGTTTCCCCCACATCTAGCTCTGACCTCCTGACTCTCTTTTCTCCTGCAGGGTACATCCCTAGCTACTTGGACAAAGATGAGCAGTGTGTTGTATGTGGAGACAAAGCCACAGGGTACCACTATCGGTGTATTACCTGTGAAGGCTGCAAGGTAACAAATGTTTGGGAAGAATCATCTCATCTGGAGTATGCTAACCTGGAGTTCATCTATAATGCAGAGATTTATAGGAGTTCAATTCTATTTGAACTGTCATGGCTACATCCTCTGGAGGTCTGGGTTTGGTGAGGTAGGGAGTACTAGAGAGCTCTAATGCTGTCATTCATTGGAATGCTGTTATACCCTCCAGCAAAGAATTCTAAGCACCCTCTCTTCAAACTACAGAGCCCAGGATTCTATAGGAAAGCACTCTTATAGGTATCAGACTTCTGTAACCTTGCAATGTAAATGAATTTCTAAGTGGCTCATGAGGGAGAAATTCTTTCTTTTTGGATGTTGGCCCTGTAGTCAGTTATACCATTGGATGATCCATGCCAACTGACTAGGTTGGCATGGCACTGGAATAAGTGCTTTTGCTGCTGGAAATGCTGGAAGACATTTAGCCCTTTTGCTACACTGTTTGGAGGGTAGATCTAGGATTAGTGGGGCAAGTTCAAAGATGGTGTCTTCACACCTCTAAGAATAATGGATTTATTTCAGCATAAGGCTTAGAAATCCGTAAGATATGGGATTAACTCAATAAGCAACAGTCTTCAGAATCTCTGGCCCATAGTTGATTGAGCAGCATGGAAAGATGGGCTGGAGGGTGAAGAGAAGAATAAAGGGCATTATTTTGTATCTCAACAAGCTATGAATCCATCTAGAATGGATTATGCCAGGAGGTTAGGAGAACCAATATTTACCACGGTTCACAGTTACATTTCTTAATTTATAAACTATCTTCAGTACCACATTTACTTTACTTTATCTGTAAATATCCCACTACCCATTCCAAATTCTGCAGATACAACTTCTTATTTCTCACCTCTGTGTTGCTCTTCCTCCAAGGCACCTGGGCATGTGTGAGGATATCTAGGCTGAGAGATAATGACGTGTCCAAGGCCACACAAGGCTTTGTATCTCTGGGATTCAAGTCCAACACTACAATTATGACTGCATATCAGTAGCTTGCTGAAAGCTGTAGAACAAAGATATGACTAAGTTCCTTGTCCCCAGAAAGGGTACAATCAATATTAGATAGACAAGATGAAAGGGGAAGTTAAAAGAGACTATGTAGATTAATAAATTAGCTGAGATGAATGGATAAAAACTAAACCAGTGGAAGTACAGATAAGATTTAAAGAAAGAATTGCTGAAGAAGGGAGGCAGAGGATGTTGAAGAAAGATGCTACAGGTTAACTAAGAGATTTTTTCCAAGACATGAAGATGGCATTAGAGAAGGAGCCGGGGAGGGGGGGGGGGCTAATTCAGTCCAGCATAGTACATTTTGGGACCTGCTGCTGTAGAGAATCCAAATGGCACTCTACGTACAGTCATTGAGAGCTGAGCGAGAACACTGCTGTTCTGTTTGCACAGGGAAAGATTTCAATGGATTGTGTCTCAGGGTGTAGACTTGCCTCTCACTGTATAGGCCTTAGTGACATTTTGTAATCTTTGTCATGAGAGAGAACCACCTAGTTCATAATCAAATTCACAGAATTAAATACATTTATTTTCTGTGTTTCCTGTGTTTTTATGCTACTTCACTGAATACCATAGGAATGTAGGTAAAAATGGGGAGAACCAATGTATTTACTTTGATTTTGTAGTTTCACTTAGGCATTGAATAGTCATTCCTTATTTCTGCACCTCCCACTTCCATGGTTCTGGCATGAGGGAATCCTTTCCACAGTGGAAAAGCTAAGGACTCTGTGGACCATTTGTTGAGTCTTAGTGGAAGGCATAGTTGGGAATTCCTCTCCTATCTTTACTGTGTTGATTTAGATATAAAAAGTAGATAAAGCCATGATAAACAATCCCACCTGCATTTTATAAAGAAACGGGAAATGCTGTTTGATAAACACATGCATGTATGATTTTGCTCATAGAATACAGAATTCTGGCCCAAGAGTTGCTCAAAGTGCATCACACCTCTTTTGCTAGTTCAGTATGGAGAGACTGTATTTTTTTTCAATTGGAGTAGGGGAACAGGGATGTGTGAGCATTTGGAGATTCTGGATGAGGATAGTTATTAAACTCGCACCCCATTGCCAAAAAACAAAACAAAAACCTTCATTTTGAACGTGTACAGCCCCACAACCTGGTTTCTGTGCCAGGGTTAAGATGGCAAAATAAAGTTCATAATCAGTGTAAAAGTAACTCTGGCTCCCCTCACACATTTTTTTTCACATTGAGAGTAGTTGTATGTGGTCCAACAGCATGTTTTGCTAGTATGTGTAAATGAGAACCATATGAGTATTGCAAGTATAGCAGATAGTCTGGTTCTATCTCACAACAGCATCACCCATGATAAACCTGAACTCCTGCATTTTGTTTTCAGTTTGTAAAAATGAATGAAGTCTAGTGGACTTATCTCCAGTTGGTAGAAAAGGTTGCACCTTGACCTGAAGAAGAAGTTTTCAGGAAGCATTGGCACCATGTTTTTAAAAAATAATAATATTTTTAGAGACCAGGGAGGGATAGAAAGGAGAAAACTAAACATAAGAGAGAATGAAAGCCAGGCATGTATAGTAAAAATGTAAAATTAGACCCCCATAGCACAGACAGAGATGATACCAAGATATTTGAGGGCCAAAGGCAAAATATTTAGACGTCAAAGATTTCACTGCTGCTTTATGCACTTCCAGGTCACTCCCTGAGGCATACGACCAGCTCTGGTTGCAGTTAAAGATGGGTCCTGGTTGAAAAAGTTGGAAAAACTAATGGCAGGTTTGGGATGCCATTATGTCAGTGGTGGGGAAAATTTGACTCTACAGGTGTTTTGAACTTTAACTCACAGACGTCCTAGCCTGCAGTCAGTAGTAAGGATTGCAAGATCTGTAGTCTAAACTGTCTGGAAACCCACAGCCTCCCAATTCTGAGTTTCATAGTGAGAGGTGAATAAATCCAGCCCATGAGGCACAGTCTGCTGGCACAGTACCCACTGAAATGAATAAGAGCAGCAAATGACCACAGTGAGATTAGATTATTTTTCCCAAGGTGTCTCATATTTGTTTGCAGGAGTCATTTTGATCTTCCACTGTAGTACCGGTACCAATTTTTTTTCAGCAGGCCCTGTGCATTCTTGTAGTGTAATCTCTCCCAGCCTGGCAATCTCTGGCTGGTTTTGACTACAGTGCCTATGCATGACGGGGCTGGTGAAAAATGCTGAGCAAAACATGAGGAAAGCATCAAGTAAGGTGCAAATAGTGGAACACACAACTTGGATTCCTACTAAAGACACCATTGGCCTCGATTATCTTTGGATATAAATTAGCAACTGCTCTTTTAGCATCATTTCTGTGGTGAAATCTTCATATGCCTTACTTTAGTGATCAGAATAGCAAAATGTTCAGTTTAGCAGTGGAACTTCTAATAGGGCAGCAGTTGGCCTATACCTGCTTTGTTAGAGTTCAAGAGCTAATGGGCCAGATCAGTAGGTAAATCTTGATTTGAAACTGAAAGGACAGGGCTGCTTTCCCTGGTTCTAATTTCATTCTCATTTCCACAGGGCTTTTTCCGACGGACCATCCAGAAGAACCTGCACCCAACTTACTCCTGCAAGTATGATGGCTCCTGCGTCATTGACAAGATCACCCGCAACCAGTGCCAGCTTTGCCGATTCAAGAAGTGCATTGCTGTTGGCATGGCCATGGACTGTAAGGGCATTACGCCCACTATGGAGGGGTATTGGTGTTGGGAGGATGGGGAAGGGAGTAATTGCAGCCTCTTATCAGTCAGCATGGCAAGCAATAGGCCAAGAACAGGTCCAGATTGGGTGATCAGGGATGGGAGGTAGATTGCTTGGTGCGTACAGTTATGTGGGTTTATATCTTTTAATCCCGCAATTTGTTAAATTGTCATAAGAGCCAGACAATCACATTGCTTTCCATGAAGCCACTTGGCACAGTGATAATGGCGAAATAGATTGCAAGATGCAACTGATGCATTACAGAGTTGTGATTGACCCCACCTTCCACTCACACCTTTCCATTCTTCGCCACTCCCTAGTGGTGCTGGATGACTCCAAGAGGGTAGCCAAGCGGAAGCTGATTGAAGAGAACCGGGAGAGGCGGCGCAAAGAAGAGATGATGAAATCCCTTCAGCATCGACCAGAGCCAACTGCAGAGGAATGGGAGCTGATCCACATTGCCACAGAGGCACACCGCAGTACCAACGCCCAAGGCAGCCACTGGAAACAGAAGCGGAAATTCCTGGTAAATGGTGGGGGCAGATATGGTAGACAAAATTCTACCAAGGCATTACATGTGTTTGTCAGAAGAATTTGACACTCAATTTCAGCTGCTAATAACGTCTACTTTTCGATCCTTTTTCTTTTGGAGTATATTCTCTGCTCCTCTTCTGTTTACGAATGTCTGCACTGTTACCTCTTCTTCTTTCCTGGTCTGTGCAAAAAACAAAACAAAAAAATGTTTCACAAAGTAGTTAGATACATACCATATTCCGTGTCAAGGATGGACTACCATCTAACTTAGTTTAATGTTTTTCTCTACTGCGAATGGACTTCTATTTTGTATCATGAGTTTGCTTTGCACTGTAGAGATTTAGGAAGTGGTAAGGGCCAACATGGTGTGAGCGTAGGACCATGACTTTGGAGACCAAGGTTCAAATCTCTGCTCAGCTATGGAAATCCATTGGGCAAGTCACATCCCTCAGCCTTGGAGGAAGGCGAGAATAATCCTCTCTGAACAGATCTTGCCAATAAAACCCCATAATATGTTCACCTTAGGGTTCCCTTAAGTCAGAAACAACTTGAAGGCACACAATAATAATAACAGTTAATAATGAGGGAATTTGTGAACTACATTGACCACTACCAATGTTGCTTCTTCCTAAATATCTGTGTAGAACTGAACATAGATACCACTTTATTAGACACATAACCAAGTTGGAAGTGTTCATTTGACAAAAGTATATTTATTATTTCATTTTTCAAAGATGTACATCTTATACTGTTTTCTAACTTTTTTGCCACTCTCTTTTAAGAGTGCCTTGTAAGAAAGAATAGTATATAGACTGGGCAAAATCAAATTCCTATGTAAAAATCAAACCTAAAAGCTCCACCTAAAACCACATTTTAGTATTGACTGCTTATATAGTATTTTTTTTCTTTATTCATTACTGTATTTATTATTTGATGTATATCTTGACATTCTTTTTGAAGAAGGACTCAAGACAGGTTACAATATTCACTTTAAAAAGTGCAGGTAAAAATAAAAAAAGGGAGGGGAGAAAATAGAATATCAAAATAAAATGTTATATTACAGCATAGTTTTGAAAGTGTAGAAAAAGCAAATACAGCACCCACCCATTAAAAATATGAAGTTGTCCCTGAGTCTACTTCAAATACTTTTTCAACATCAAACTGTCTGAAAAGTAATGGGAATACAATGGAACTCTTCCTTCTCCCAGTCAACTCCTGTGATTATGTCTGATGTGTAATTTTATATTCAAAACCAATGCTATTCTGCCTACCCTCAAATAAATCTAGATGTGCATCCACTGTAGAAATAATGCAGTTGGACACCACTTTAACTGCCTTGGCTCCATCCTACAGAATCCTGGGATTTGTAGTTTTGTAAGGCACCAGCAAGCACTCTTTGGCAGAGAAGGCTAAAACAACAAATGCCAGTGTTCCATAGGATGAAACTATGGTGCTTAAAGTGGAATCAAACTGCATTATTTCTACAGTGTAGATTCACCCTAAGTCTTGCAGTTCCTGTTGATGTAGGACTGGTTGTTTTCCCCAGCCTTTCTTCACCCCAGAGTTTAGAAAAGCTCATTTTTGGACTGTAACACCTAAAAGCCTACAGCCAGCATGAACGATGGCCATGTTAGCTGGAGAATTCTGGGAGCTGTAGACTAAAAAAGTAATGTTTGCAATTTCAGTTTCATCCATATCAACAAACTGCAACCTGGTGATTAAGAAATTATGAAAAGGCAGATTCCCCCACTTTTTGGGAGGTGGGGAGTAGGTAGTCAGTCAGTAAGGTGTGGCAATTCATTTGCAGTTGACAGTTCGCCAGTATGGTGGCCAGTGCAGCAGTGGTTATTACAAATAAATAAATGCAAGATCTTGTGCGTGAAGCTAGTCAAAAGTGAGAAAAGGGACAGATTTCTGCTCAGTCTTGCTGTTCAAGTGGAGCTCTTTGGCCACATACGTTGCTGTGCTCAGTCTTTTATGTACCATTGTGTTCTTCTAGCAGGCTCTGCAGCATTCATTTTTAAAGAAAACATCACATTCCATACAGTCTTCAGGGTTAGAGGTCCACCCCAAAAAAGCTGTCCTCATGCCTGAATAAAGGTATTAATTTCCTGCATACCAAAATGGAAACATTTTCTGGGAGGGGGAGAAATACTGACAGTGGCTCATATCAGAGATCTCTGACTTCTGGATTTTCAAAAGCCCATTCAGTTTTGGAAGCTTTGAGGTCTCTATATCCTCACAGAAAAGGAGGCTCAATTAATGAATTTGATATCACCTTGCAGAAATAGTGTCTCCCACATGGAACATATATTGGAAGAATGAGGGGGAGAAGAAATGAATGCATTTCCTGAAAGAGTCCCTCTAGAGACAGATTTCATTTTGCCTTTCCAGAATGATGATGTGTTAGTAATGCAACCAAGCCTATGTGTTGTGCCTCCGAGCCAGCTAATGTTCGTCCTTATGGATGGGTCCTGTTGGAAACAACAGGGCTTATGATGGGACGTAAACAGTTCATAAAAATAGCAGATAGGGTGCTAAAACCTGAGCAGAACAGCTAGAGACTGCTGATGGGGAAATTAACCTATACATAGAACTCTACTATGCTTGGAAGATGAATTCCAACTTCACTTTTCCCCCCAAAGTGTTTATTTTATATATGTCACAGTTTATTAACAGCATGGAAGTAGTAAGGTACATGTAATGAGTCATTCCCCCCCCCCCCCCAACAAATAGGAATGAGTGTACCTCATTGATGCAGTGTATTCTATTCACTTTTTAAGTTACTTTAAAAAGGAATTTTCACAGGAGTTTTCAAGTTATGTCTTTCACTCCTCAGTCCTAGTTCTTTTTGTTTTTGTTTTACTTTTAATGAAAAAGCAATGAGCAACCCAACAGGTAAGATACCAAGTTACTTTTTTTGTATTGAAATGAGCACTAGCAACAAATCACATTTCATATGAGTAGTGGGTGACTTTTAAAAGGGATTTCTTTACAAAATTGGATCAGAGGGAGTTTGATTTGCCTTTCTTTGAGGCTGAGAGAGTATGACTCGCAGTTCATTTCTGTGGCTGAGCAGGGATTTGAGTCCTGGTCTCCCAGAGTCCTAGTCCAGCACTCAAAGCACTTTAAATGCCGTCAGTATTTTCTGACATTTAAGTCCCTTTTGTGTTGCATCATCAGCTTATTGATTTCAACTAATTTTTTGTGTGCCTAAGGTTGTTGCCCCTTTAATAGGTGAGGGTTTAAGTGCTGTGTTTCTGATTATATTATATACATACAATATGAGGCACAAACTAACAAGTTTTTAAGTCCTGTTTGATTCAATGAGAGACATATAAGTGTGTGCTTAACCCACTAAAATAAATCAATTGTATTTACACATGCTTAATATTAGTTGCGCCAAGAAGCTACTGTATACATTAGTGTGAACTCTTTTTAATGTGAGAAAAATGTAACTCGTCCTTAGTATTACCATTGGTGGAAAGCTCAGAAGTTTGCATGTATGGGAATATATCCCAAATCCCATAATGTTAATTAAATAAAGATTTCTCCAGCAGCTTTGCAAATGGTTCCATCCTACAGAGGGGACTTGGAAGGGTTAAGTCGATTGAGCAAAGGGATACAGCTGTGACCTCTCAGCTCTGTCCAAGGGCAGATGGGCCGGAAACCCCCAACCGGACTTTCACTCTCCCCCCCCCCCTTTTCTTAGCAGGGCAAGAATTGCTGGTTTGGGGAGCCCTCTGCTGGCCCTAGATAGTTAATGCCAGGGCAGGTCAGGACATGGAGGTCACGGGAAGTGGGGCCTAAGGGTGGGGAGGGGAAATTGTGGGTCATGGAGAAGCATTTGTACTTTGTGAACCACCCCCACCCTACACCAGAGTTTCAGTGCTCCGGGCAGAATCCCTTCTAAGCATGTGCAAGTCGCACACTAACTGAGCAGAATGTATGTCGAAATTTAAACCAGGAAAGGAGTGGGGGAGACATGAAACTATCATGACACAGTTATGATGCTGAAGCTAAGTAAGTGCTATTCTTTAAGCTGTCTGGATGGACACACAAAATGAAGATTACACTGAATTCATTGGCAGAGGAGCAGAACATATGTGTAATAAATAAAATATGACATATTATTCCAGTAAAGAAAACATACAAGTAAAAGCAACGCATATAACAATGTATATGTTGCTTCAACCAGATATAAGAGATAGTAGGCTCTCACATGCTTTCCCCACATCCTCTCCTAACAATTCCCCATCACAGTCACCTTAAATGCACTTAAAAGATAGAATAGTGCATAGACATTAACCATAGGTAAGGCTGTGCTCCTAACTTAACCATGGTTCTCAAAACAGAATTTAGCTAGTTTTGTCCATATTTAAGACGTGGAGAAGGGGCAGAATTTGCTCTAGCAGGGCTGTACCAGTTTAGCACAGGCAAAATCCTGGTTTAATAGGCTAATCTGGGAATATTTCTAGGTAGAATAACCCTACTACCACTGGGCTTCAAACCCTTATGACAACAGCATCTCAAGCGTGGGAGTAATTACGCTCGTCCCTCCACATTTGCATCTTTGACTTTTGCGGATTTGATTATTCACAGATTTTATTAATATGTTCTCTCTAGGAATATCTAGATCCTCCAGGGCAACTCTGTGCTAAACTTGAATCAAAGGTCGCACTGAAGGACCTAGAGACTCCTAGAGAGAACATTCCACTAGGCATTTGTAGCTCCTCCAGTGCAATTCTATGGTCAATGTTTGGCAGATGTTGACCACAGAGTTGCACTGGAGGACCTAGAGATTCCTAGAGAGGTGTTCTCTCAGGTAAAAACGTGGTGTCTTTGTTATTCAGTCTCCCCAGACCACCCCAACTTCTCAGTGTACAATAGATTTCAGGAAAGAAAGAGCAACATTTAATGTCAATATTACAAGGAAGTGAATTGAATTTCCCATAGGCATTTAAATCTTTTCAGTGTAGCTAACAAAATGAGTGCATAATGTCAGTGATGGTCCCCCAGTTCTCTAAAAGCAAAGTTCTAACTTTGTGAAGAGCAGTAAGCTGATGTAATATGGCGGTTGCCTTTGCAGAATCCACCGTAGTTATAGCCTATCTGGCAGAGTTTTTTATTACCAAAGTTTTTTGTCTTATGCAACAGGCATGACAGTTCCAAAATCAGGGATGCATCCTTGTGATCCTGTACTCATACACATGTTTGACTCGGTTTTTCCATTAGATGGTGGTGGGCCAAAGGCAGCATTTGGGCCCTGACAGCTGCTAAATATGTAATAGGTGGAAGGAGAATGCAAATATGGTATCTTATTGCAATGGTTCGTGAATAACAGCTTTAAAAGTAGAGTCAAATCCTAACCGTTAGGGAAAGGAGAAATTGGAGGGACATGTAACTAAATCACTCTAGAGTGCATACTGCTGTGAAATACGCAGTTTGGCTGCTCTATGAGCAAACATGCGACTTCTTTTCTAAAGTAGTTAAAACATCAGCACCACCCCAAAATAGTTATGCAGTTTTCAACATGGAGAAGGTCCACCCATAGAGGGTGTCTCTTCAGTGACACTTCTAGGGTCAAGGAAGTGCCTCCTCCCAAATCTCCAGAGCAGTTTTTTAATATGGTTTCTTTTTTGTTGTTGTTGTCAAAAATAGCAAGGGATAATAATATAAATATATATATAATGCTTTTAGGGTTTTTTTTTCTTTTTTAAACTAAGCCAGCCCATTTCAATTAGGGGGAGTGGTTGCAATTTTGTTGACGGATTGCACACATTGTAAAGCTGAGAGAGGAGGAAGCCAGGCTTACATTCCTGTTTGGAGAACATTCTGTGACTTTTCTCTGTTGACATTATGCCTGCCTTCATCCTTAGATTAAAGAACCCAACTATAGGGCTACTTTATATTCTAGGCCCCCACTCCACCCCTGGTTTATTTTTTGCATTAAACTCTTAATTCTGCAAACATCGTGCATTTTAAATTGGAGTGGGCAAAGTGCAGTTCCTCAAGGCTGTTTCTTCTCTCCTGAACCCATCTAGACTCACCAATAAATTTTCTAGCCAATAAAAAAGGTGAATTGCTTCTGCTGGAAGCTCCAGAAGTGACTATTTATCTTTTAAATAGGTTGCAGGGCCATCCCCTGCACTATTTAATGTTAAAAAATATTCATTTGTCAAAAGCAGAAAGGGATGTCTAGCCACTTCCAGTGTTTTGTTAAGGGAAAGGTTTGGGGGCAAGGAGCTATTTTCCTTTTGTTTTGTTTTGTTGTTTGCATGTTGTTTTTGGTTGTCTATACAATCCCCAAGGACTACTAGAGGCAGAAAATTGGTCCCCAGATCAGCCACTGTTGCAGAGATGTTGCTATTGGGGGGGGGGGGGGATGAGGGCATTGCCTCACAAATAAGAATTCTGCCCCACAAATGAAATTTTCCTTCACTCTCCAAATTTCTAGCATTATAGAAAATTAAATACTGAAAAATCATTCACACCCAGAACACACATTTACTCTGTTTGTAACAGTGGTTACTGAAAATGTTGTATTTTAATAAGTATGTTTTCACTAGGTCATCCCCTAAATTTACTCTGTAGGGCAGGAACAGAAGTAAAATGGTAACATTGCCTGCCCCTTTTGTTTAGATATCTAAACTGTATTTCTAACTCCTTAACTAAAGTTAAGTTACTGTAATACTAGAAGTTTGGAGAGTGATGTAAAATTTAATTGATGGCTCAGGTATCTTCTTTGAAGGGACAGTGCCCTCATTTTGCCTCCATCCTGTAGCTACATCCCTGTATATCTGCCCATCCCTATTGTAAGCATTCAGTAGATACGTAATTGACTTATTTTGCAAAATGTATTCTGTAATGCACAAAAGCTCACCCCTGTCACCACTGAGAACTACACTTAGGCTTCTGTAATTTCAACAGCATTTATCCAAATGCTTCACCAAGGCTAGCTGGCTATGATAGCCAAGCAAAATTGCTGATTAAAAACTTGCATTAAAAAGATTCTCAGGATCATTAAAATTTTGCATTTGCACTATGTGATAGCAGAATAATGTAACTGTGCTTCAGATTGGAGAGGCTGAAACAGAGAGTGGATATATTGAAAGCTAGGGTTTCTGTTTCTGGTTTTGAACCTGTAAAGTAGTTCCCAGTGGGCAGAGGGAAAAGTGGAAACTGCTTCCTGCAGAATATTAATTTCACCCCTTTTCTTGTTTAACTTGCAGCCCGAAGACATTGGTCAGTCACCAATGGCCTCCATGCCTGATGGGGACAAAGTGGACTTGGAGGCATTCAGTGAGTTTACAAAGATTATCACCCCAGCCATCACTCGTGTGGTGGATTTTGCCAAAAAACTGCCCATGTTTTCAGAGGTGAGTGGTGGATAGTCGGTACCAAACTTTGGGAAATGAGGGGGGAAAGAAGTTTGGGTGTGTGGTTTTGATTTGTTGAAGACTCAGAAACTACAGGTGTGAGCATTCTTTTTACACAGATTAGTAGGAGAATAATGAGAAGTCTGGAACCAGCTTTTTACAGTCTTCCATCATTATAATCTGCAGGGCCAATAGTCAGCAAGATTTATTTTTAGAATATTTCAATATTACAATATTTTTATACACTTTTTTGGCCCTAGGGCCACTCCATCCCCCTCCCCTTAGTCCCGTGTCTTCCTTTATCTTTTTCTTCATCTAGCTACACCTTTTATATATAGAAGAAATTTTTAAAAACAACTGCTGGACTCTGGAGTGAGGGTGGTTACTAAAATGTTGTGTTTTAATAGGTATGTTTTCACTAGGTCCTCTTCCTAGACTTACTCTGTAGGGAAGGAACAGAAGTATAATGGGGGGAGTACAGGATTGTTACCACTTTGTTCAACCAGGTTGAATTGATGGTAGGTAGTTTTCACAAACATTTTTACCAGTGTTAAGATTTGCCCTTTTGCTTACAGTGAATTTTAATGGAGCACCACAAACAGAATTGCTTGTGTGAAATCTGAAGATTTTCTTTCTGATTGGCTTAGAATCATCCTGCCCTTACTTTAAATGACTAGATTTGCTCAGATTGGCCAAAAGCCTCAAGATTTAGAGGTACACTGACTCTTAGGCTGAGCTTTGGTTTCAGGAGCCCTATGGCTACCATAATCTACGGATGCTCAAGTCCCATGGTATAGAGTGGCGTAGTAAAATGATGTAAAATGACAAAATCAAGGTTTGCTTTTTTGGATATTTTTTGAGGAGAGAATATATTCAAAATGTGGGTGGTGGAATCCGTGGATAGGGAATCTTGACTGTACCTATAACTGTACTTATTGGGAGTAGTTTCCTCTGATATCCATACAACATGCTTCCTGTTCCGGTGATTTTCTTACGAATTTCTGAGTTAGTACTAACAACAACTTTTTATTGCCACTGGAGGGTGGGATTTGTATTCATTGTCTTGGTTTCTACCACTGTATTTTTGATGTGTTGAATGGGGGTGTGACCTTTGGCACAGAGGTTTTCCAGTGACTTTCAGTACATCATTAAATTTCCTTTACCAGACAGAATGTTTCTTTCCACCCACTTTTTTTGAGAATTATCATGCTAAAATAGTATTGCCTTATATCACTTTAGCACTCAAACAAAAAGAAACTATGTGGTTGGGAACATAGATAGAGGTGCTGGGAGAATGTGGGGAGTCACTAATACAGTTCAATCCAATTGCATCTGAAGAGAAAGAGAAAAGAGCGGTTGAAAAGAAATAGGTATATAGGGGTTAGCGCTACAATCAGCAACAGACAAACTTGGTATATTTAGGGAATGACTGGATGAAGAAACACGAACAGCCATTAGAAGGTGTGCACACCTAAAAGAGAATGTTTGGATGTTTCCTAGAACTATTGAGCAATCTGGAGGAGCCCAGAACTGAGTAAGCAAATCACATTGGTTGTACGGCATCCAGATGTAATGGTATACAATATATGCTTCCTGGCTGGCAGAAGTCACTCTATGAAAGGATCTAACAGAGTTGGAGGTGAGGGATGGTACTGAAGCAGCAGGAGTTTAGGCAAACAGTACAATTCAATCATATTGATCAAGTTCCTTATGAATTAAGATAATCTCTTGAGGCCCTGCTCTGAGTCCTTTCCTTAACATATATGAGGCTGGTCCCCTCTAAGGATAGGGGCCCTCCCCTGCCCCCAGGATTGACCCTTGCTTCTCAGGTCCTGAGAGAGTGAGTTTCCTTTTTTACTTCTCTGTTATATTTAATTTGGTTTATTTTATCATATTAATTTGAAATGTATTTCTTGTTTGATATGCAAAGGGTTTAGGTTACTGATTTTTAAATGATTTGTATCCCTGTTTGAGTGGAAAGTTTGGGCACAAATAAATAAACTGATGTCAAGAACAAGAAGGATCAGTCTAATTGGCAGGGAGCAATGAAGGAGACAGTGTATGAGCGGATCCTGCAATAACCTGCTACTCAGGAATGACCTGTCAACTGTCTTGGGAATATTGGTGGCTGCCTGGATTCTGCAGGGATTCAGTCAACTTCCTACTGAAAGCAGCTATGTAGTGATTCAACTGGAGAAGCAGCTCCTCCTGCAGCCAAGTGGCTTTTCCAGAGAATTATCAAATTTCCTTCATTACAACTTCCCTTCATGTTCACTCTCTCCTGAGTGAAATCTGATTCTTGATGTTCTACTGCTGGTCTCCATTCAGCCTTTATTAACACCCAAACTCTCTATTCATTTTGTTTCTGGGACCTCAGGTTCCATCCTTACCATTCCTTGTCTCTTTCTTACATATGGCTGCTGTCCTTGCTTTGCTCTTTTATCTTGGTCAGTGGAAACTTACTAATTCCTCATAAAATATTCTTCTATTTCCCAAGTATTATCCTCTGTGCGGAGCTTTACAAACTTACTTTTTTGGACTACAACTCTCAGAATACCCCAAGGTAGTAATTCAAGAAAGTGTAGTCCCAAAAATAAATCTTTCCAAGCTCTGCACCTGAGCAGCACTATACTGGTTAAGCACTTTAGGCTGAAGCCAACACTGACTATATCTCTCCCTGACTGTAGCTGCCTTGTGAGGACCAGATCATCCTTTTGAAGGGCTGCTGCATGGAGATCATGTCACTACGGGCAGCTGTGCGCTACGACCCTGAAAGTGAGACGCTGACACTAAGTGGTGAGATGGCTGTCAAGCGGGAGCAGCTGAAGAATGGCGGTTTGGGCGTGGTGTCTGATGCCATCTTTGATCTGGGCAAGTCTCTCTCTGCCTTCAACCTGGATGACACTGAAGTGGCACTGCTCCAAGCTGTGCTGCTCATGTCCTCAGGTACGGGCAGGTTTATTTAAAAACATTGGTTTTAAATTTCATTTTACACTAACAAACAATAAACAATGACATCACATTTTAGATAAAACAAAATTAAGCTAAACTAAACAAAGAAAACAAAATGGCTTAGACAAAAAATACAACAAACAAAAACAAAGATACAGGCAATTGACTGGTTATGTTGGTAGTGTATTTTTTCCACTTCCATTCCAGAATCTTGGCTCTACTCATTTAGGCCTTATTGCTACTTTCTGACTTTTCCCCTTGAGGAAAAATAAGAACAAAGGAAGTGTCATGGGTCCATTTAACTGGTGGTTTTACCCTGGTTAACCATGGCCTAAAGTCTTTTCTACCTCTGCCTAGAGCAAAGGTGGACAAAATGCAGCTTGCAAGATGACCTGCAGTGATACCTTTACAAAAGAGTATGGTCCTGGTAGATCATAGGAAGAGCTGTGCCTAGCCATCCTTGGTGCCTCAGGGTGAATGTGAATTGACCAAATATCCCATATCTGCTCCAAAAACCTCTGTCTCCATGATCCAGACCCATCAAATTAAAATTACAGCACAACCTGCATATCTGCAAATTCAGTATCTGTGGCTTCATTTACCCGTATCTGAAAAAAATGTGTTCTCTGTAGGCATTTCTAAGTCCTCCAGTGTGATTCTGTGATATGCTTGAGAAGTCATTCTTCTCATTGAAAGTAATACGGTTCTCTATTGTCTGCAGTTTCAGGTAACCATGGGGAGCAGTGTCATACTTACAGATACAGGTGTCATACTGTATACTCCTTTCATTGAATACTCTAGGAACCAAGCTTTAGCTCATTGGTAGAGCACATGCCTTTTTATATGCAGAAAGTCCCAAGTACAATCTATGGCTTTCATGGCCATAGTTCTTTGTGGTGTTTTCAGGCTATGTGGCCATGTTCTAGAAGAGTTTCTTCCTGATGTTTTGCCAGCATATGTGGCTGGCATCTTCAGAGCTGAAGATGCCAGCCACAGAGGCCAGCCAAAGATGGTGGCGAAATGTCAAGAAGAAACTCTTCTAGAACGTGACCACATAGCCCAAAAACTCTACAAAAAACTATAAACCTCAAAGGCTCTGATAGATTCCTTGAATCAGCATGTCACAAAAGTAATTTCGAACTAGTTAATTGCAAAGGGAGAATAGGAGTAGCTCCATGTGGACCTATGGCTTATGTCCATATAACCTTCATCCTCCATTTTGTTCACCATGCAGACCGCAGTGGACTGATCTGCGTTGACAAGATTGAAAAATGCCAAGAGACCTACCTGCTGGCATTTGAACACTACATCAACTATCGCAAACACAACATTCCCCACTTCTGGCCCAAGCTCCTCATGAAGGTGACCGACCTGCGCATGATTGGGGCTTGCCACGCCAGCCGCTTCCTGCACATGAAGGTGGAATGCCCCACGGAGCTCTTTCCCCCACTCTTCCTCGAGGTCTTCGAGGATCAGGAAGTCTAGGGTGTGGGGAGGGAGGAGGCAAACAGGGGTGTGGGAGAGTTGGGGACGTGGGGCAATTTGGGACTGGGGCGATGTCTGGACTTGGGCCACAGTGCCCCCACCTCATCACCTCGGACATAACAGATTTTATTTCTTTTTTTGTTGTTCTGTTTTGTTGTTTTCATTTTTCTTTTCTTTTTTGTTTTTGTTTTGTTTTTCTAAATATTGCACGTCAGCATCAGTAAATCACGTGGATGGGGAGGCGGGGGGCATCATCGGTAGGGGTTGGGCCACCAAAAAAAAAGGTCAAGACTAAACAAAACCTTTGTTACAAGGTAGACTTGTGCAGTAGCCAACACTTTTTAATGTCTAGACAGACTTAAAAACATTAAGTGGACAATATGACTCCCACCCATCCCCTGTATATCTTACTTCCTCTAGTCCCCTTTTGTCCCAAAGTTATCTTTGCAGGGTGAAATATCCATCATTAGTTTTGACACAATGTTAAGAGGAGGAAACAAATTCATATGTTACCCCTCCCTCCCCAACAAAGACACCTTTGCTCTTCTCCCTATTAAGAAAGAACTTCCCCAGCTCCACATCACTGGAAACAGTTGGCACCTCTCCGCTTTAGCCCTGATCAAACCTCTCTCGTTTAAATGGACTTGATTACCAATATATATAAATATATATATGTTTCTTTTGCACATAACAGTCCCAGGAAACGTCAGAGTGTGTTTGGTTATGTTATTTTTCCTTGTCTTCATTTACTTTTAGAACTTATAGCATTTAGTTATCCTCCCTGGGAGGCTAAAATATAAAATGCACTTTTTTATAAAAGAAATAAAGATTTTTTTAAAAAAAGAAAGAAAGAAAAGGAATCGAGAGAGTAAGAGAGAAATCCTATTAAATTATTGAGCAGCAGGCGGAGCAGCAGCGAGGAAGTCACAGGTGGTTTGGCAAATAAATAAATAAATCTCAAATTGAGGCTTAAGGTCCGAGCGTGAAGGACAAATGCACTTTGGAAAAAACAAAGGCTCCCCCTGTCTGATCCTCCCCTGTTGGAGACACAGGTGATTAAATAAGAAATCTATTTTATTTTGCTTTGAATCGCACTGCAGGGCTTGAATCGTAGGGGTGCCAGCTTTTTATACCAGTGCTGAGGGGTTTATTCATCAACCTTCCTCCCTGCCCCCAAAACCTCCCCTTCCCTGAGGCTTCAGCCAATCTACCTCCATGTTGGGCAAGGTGGGTGGGTGGTCCAACACATCTCCACCCATTCTTACACTGCCTCCACCCCAGCTGAAAGGCCGCATGCAACGTTCCCATTGGGCTTTTAAATGGCTCTTGCTAGTTCTTTGCACACGCTTTCCCACGCCACGTGGCGGTACACTTTTTGCTGCACTAGTACTCTTGATGCCCTACCCTTCCTTCTATGCTTTTCATTCTGGAGAAGCAATGAGCCAGAATCCCTGACTCATCAGCACTCCAGGAGAATCAAGTAAGGGTCGAATCCTTGTTTTATTTTGTTTTGCAAATCGCACTTATTGATATAGAAGACAGGAAAATGCTAACATTCACAAGGAGGTAGCAGTGTCCCTCTCACAACCAAGAGATCTGCAGACTTCCTAACATTAAGAGCTGTTAAGGTGACTAGCTCTGTGTAACCTAACTGAGGAAGGTGCCAAGTATTTTACTTTCTGTTTAAAGATTTTTCTACTACAGTATCCTATATCTTGTACAGCTTTAAATCTTCAACCTGGCTGTAGCACCAGTTGCATTCATGTTCATGGGGAAAATGGCAAAGATCTTTTAGCTGATTCCTCTTTGGCAGGGAGTGGGGGAGAAGAGGGGAAGAGGAGAGAGCAATGTTTCTGTTGGAAGGATCATCCCTGCCAATCCAGTCTAGTTTTCCCCTGGATCAAGGAATCTAATGCACTTCTGTACCAGTGTGGTAACATCTGCCTGCTCGTAGCCTCAGTTTGTACCGCCTAGATTGGAAGAAATCGAGTTGCAGATTCAGGCTGGCATCCTTTTGGTTAGTCCCAACTAGAGTAGACCCATTGAATCAATTGCTGAATGAGTCAACTCATGTAAGCCCCATTGATTCAGTGAGTCTACTCCAGGCAAAACTAACAATAGGATTTAGGCCTCAGTGAGCAAAACCACCTACGAAAAACAAAATCAAGATTCTAGCCAAGCTGGCAAGAGAGAAGCACCCAGGTTTTCATTTTTGATTTCCTTGTTTTTTTAAATAAATTTTAAAAAAGGATTCTGCTTCTCTGTTGCTGGTTGCTTGAGCAGAATCTATGATGCTCAGGCCAGTAGCTAGTTTCAGGAGAGTGCCATTTTGAGGAAGGGAGTTGTGGTCAACCTGACCTTCATCCCATTCCCCAAAGTGACTATCAGAGAGTCCCCATTGTCACAGTCACCAGATCTGCCTTTTTATACAGCTCTCTTGCCTCTAGGTTGGCAGTGTGGCAGAGGTGTCTAGGGGGGCAGATTTGGCACTGGAACCTCCACTTGTGGATTCCTAATCTAAAGATTTGCCCAATGAAAATATTTTTGAAGAAAAGAAAGACCAGCTTGCAATTTTCTTCTTCCTGTCTGTTTCACCCTTAATGCAAACCAAACTGTGATCACCTTAATGCAAGTATTTTGGCACTTAACATTGTTAATTGGTCAGACCTCCCGCCTGAGCCACTTCTGTTGTGATAGATCCATCTTTCTGTAAAACTGTTAGCCAGACTTCTTTTGCAACTGTAATGTAACATTATTAGGGGAGTGGGTTTTGTTTAAAAACTCTCCCCTTCCCTTTCTTTTCTTTCGCTCCTCTTGTCACTTGGTTTCCGTTGGAAAAAAAAACCCTTTACCTCTTACCTCATTCAAGACGCCGTGGGAAACGTTACACGATGGGTTGGGTGCATGTAAGATGTACCATTTGAAGGTTCAGGGGCCGGCGCATGGAGAACACAGCTCCAATTTAAGCTAATATACAGAAATATATATATAAGTATGTATAATTTTTTTTTAATTAAGAAGAAAAATCTTTGTACGGGTCTGTTCACAAAAAAGAAAAAAAAAAGAAAAATCACACAAACGAAATTGGGGTTGGAAGAAAAAGTAGTGGTTTTTTTGTTTTGTTTTTAATCATCTTTAACAACATGGGGTTCATGGGGGCATTACTGCTAAGCTGGTATTGAATAGAGCCTGGAGTCCCACATGCCAGCACAGCATGTTTGGTTATATTCAGGGCTGTGCCTGCTGGCCGTTCCATGGGAGCATAGTATTTGGCATTGGATATATGTCTTGATAGTCTCACGATTTTAAAAAGGGTGCAAGTTTCTAGCCCTTCATGTCTGTGAAGACATGCATGAAAACCTGGCAAAATCTCAAACAGGGATTTCTAGTGATTCAGAGTACAAGACTCCAGTGCAGAAGCTGAATACATTGTGCAAAATAAGCACAGATGTGCAGTTTTGCTTAATGATTTTGCTTTTCTTAATGTGGGATTTAGCTGTTGGTTGGTTTGTTTGTTTTTTAAGCGCAGAGTATACACAGTCCTAGCTGTATTCCCATCAGCTGTCTCAACAGGGAATTGCAGCTGCTCTCCTTTGAAATTATCTTGGGGTTATGCAGTTACAGAATTCTAGCCTGGAAGATTCAAGTTAATCTATTGAAATGTGTGTTTATTCTCATAAACACAACTCTGGGGTTGCCTCTGGGGGTGGGTTTCCTGAGGGACAAAACACCTTCTAGTCTCACAGAGAGGAAGGGTCAGTCTTACCCAAACTGCTCCCAAAGCCTAATTAATACCCTTGCAATAATTATTTTAAAAGCATCCAAAGATGAAAGACTCCACAGCCTGGTTGGTCAAATTTCTATCCTGGCATTTTCTCCCTGTACTTAAATGGTATCACAGGTTTCCTGTACATATGTGCACACATACACTAAACCCCTATAAACAAATGTTCAGGCTTCTGCATGCTCACTTGAGCTTTTCCAGAAAAGACACTGAGAAGCACCCACCTCACAGGGATCACCTTAACTCTGCCCCTTCTTGCTGCAACCCGAATTGTTCTGTTCCTCCTTTATTTTAGGCCTTCATTTTTAAATACTGATTTCACCCCAACCTTCTAATCTTGCATGCTGTTTATAAGCAAGCATTGCAGACATATTTTCACACTTAAAACACGTCCCTTCTTGTGTTAACACTAGCACTGTGTAGTGATTTAAGAGAAAGATGTGTGTGTTTGTGTGTGTGTGTGCACGTGCACATGCATGTGTGTGTTCGTGCATTCCAGAATCTATTTACGCAACTTAGGGTGCAAACTATCAAGTAAGTCTCATTGAAATAATTGGATCTTTCTTATAGGTAAACATGCAAAGGCTTTGATTCTCTTTTTCATAGGCTTTGGAGGAAGACATGGTCTCTTGAGCTGCTGAATAATGAACCAAGGGATCATCATCTGAACGTATGAGGCTGACTTAAAAGATCCATCTAGCTCAGAATGCTCTGCTTTTTACAGCAGCCTTCCAAATTGAAATAAAAGTGTTTCCTAGCCCAGCTACCTGAAACGAAAAAGATAATGCAGGACACTCTAAAGAGTCTCCTTGCTGTTTGGGTTGCTGTTTTACTGATCAGAATTTGATCAAATCAATAATCAGGGAAAAGACCATATTTTTATTAAAATCACACCCTTGGATCCAGGGGGGGAAAGGAGAAGGTGCTTTTACCTGAATATCCTGTAACTGGAATTGCCAAGAACCTAGTACCTTACTCATGCAAGGCATCTCTCCTATAGACCTTCCCTGGAAAAGAAAAATTTTCTTAGTCCCAAACAAGGAGCCATCGACTGATTTAAGTGTATTTCTTGAGCAGGTTTTAAAAGAATTCATAATGTAATACACAAACTTGCAAACCCAGTTCTCTCTTTTCATCACGCTAGACCCTTTTCCACATTCAGTTATCATCCTGCACTATCTGCTTTTCAACTATACAAGAATCCCCTCCCCAGCAGAAATCCAGAGGATTTCCCTCCACCCCCCATTCCTACTGTGCTTCTATAGCCTTTCTCCCTGCCTGTTTTTCCCCAAAAAACCCAGTGATACTTTTGTAGGTTGGGGTCATAATCTACTATAATCCACCAGAAGAAAGGAATGAACGGATTACCAAGTGTCATCTGTCTGGCCATGATTGGGTCACAACACAAACTGGTTTCAGTGGGATTGCATTTCTGTCTGTCAGGTGGAGCAACAGTCCATGAATTACAGCAGGCAATCCACTGTTGAATCCTACTTGCATCCCTTGTTGCATCCTTCATCTTTATGCATTTTGATTCGATTCATATTAATATGCTCGTATAAAGCTGCCTTGTACTAAGTCAGGACAAGCCCAGTACTATCTGCTTTGCCTGTTGTCAGCAGTTCTCCAAGGTCTTGGCCAGGAATCTTGACTACCTGAGATAGTTCCATTGAAGATGTTTCAAACTGAACCTGGAACCGCCTCTACACAAAGCTTGTGCTTTCCAATAGCACTATGCCCCTCACTCCAGTTCAATTTAGTCAGTTTGTGATACTGTAATGGCCAATGATTTTAATCCCAAACACTTAAACCTGCTCCAACAATTTCCTAGATGTCTCACAGAAGGTTGCTGTGAAACCCAGGCTCTTCAACCAAATCACTGAATGAGTTATCTTATTCTTTGGATGGGTGCTACCCTAGCAACTCCTATTTCCATTTCAAAGGATTTCCGCATGCTCCGATACAGAGCTTGGAAATACACAGTTTTGTATTCTGGGACTTGTAGTCCGAAAGCAACTTTTCCAAAGCTCAGTCAAGATGGTGCAATACTACTGTTGGATTCTAATTGGCAGATAACCCAAAATATGAACTTGTATTTATATTTTAGTTAAGGGAGTGAAGGCCACACAACATTCACTAACCCTATTTCACTGATACAGCTGTTTACTTTCCCCATACGTCCCTACCTCGAAAGTTATTGTGTTGTTGACAAAGACATTTCTCCCAGGCATTGAGCAAGTACATCTAGGTCTCATTTATGGTCACTACCACATTAAAGGATCACTTCCTTCAGTGAATGGACTGCTGCCGGTTTGAATTTTAAGATTTCCTCATACAGCCAGCAGCCAGTCAGCAAGTAAGCGTACATGTATGAAACATGCCTTCGACTGGAGATTAACGCAGTTTTAAATTGTGTTGAAAGTGATTTGAAGGTGATTTTGCTTCAGATAGTTACATACACATAGTATACTCTCTTTATCCTAATGTCTCCTCTGGTAAAAATGGTTTTGAGACAGTACAAAAATGGGTTGAGCCTGAAGTAAAAATACATGTGTGTGGCAGTTCCTGTGTTTAATCAATTGGAAATCCATAAACGTTGCCCAATTAACTGGATAGCTGTTTTTAAAATATGTGAGTACAGTTGCCCCTCCATTTCGCAGGGGATCCGCTCCGGATCCCCACCCCCATGAAAATGGAAAATTGCCAGTATTCAAGCCCCATTGGCTTGAATGGTGATGCACACCTCATTTTGTCCCCCTCCTTTTGCTGCCCTCGAATGGGCGAGGAATGTGGATTCCAAGTCTGCAAAAATGGAGGGGTGACCGTACTTGTAAAACATGAAGATGACAAGCCCCATCTTAAAAGAATTGTATGTCTTCAACTAATTTCCTACTTATGGTGACTCTAAGGCAAGCTAGTGTTGTGGTATGGTTTGGGTGTTGGATTATGGCCCTGGAGATCAGGGTTCGATTCTCCACTTGGCCATGGAAATCCACTTGCATTCCCAGCCTCAGAAAAAAACCACAATACTTTCACCTTCGGGTTGCCATAAGAAATGAATTGAAGGTAGACAACAACAACCGCAAGGTGAATGTGTCACGGGGATTTCTTGGCAACATTCGTTCAGAGGAGGTTTGTTGTTGCCTTTGAGGCTGCTAGTGTGATTTGGCTACGGTCACCAATGGGTTTCCATGGCCAAGGAAGAATTCAAACCTGTTTTCAAGTCCTAGACCAGCACTCAAATTACTAAACTGTACTGGCTCTCTTAGAGGAGTCCTCCTTCCTTTTCTTCCTCACAGGAAAGAAATATCTTGTCTTAGAGCCTGCTGTAGCAGATGAGCACTACCTCTTTTTAAAATGGACAAAAGAAAGGGGAATTAAAACTTTTTTAACAGAGGAACGAATGTAGCATAAGCTTCCATGGAGTGAATATATAAAGTGCGTATTTCAGAAATAACCATCATTTGTTGTGGTCACTGCACATATATATGGGATATGTGCCTACACTGAACAGTGTTTTGGGGCTTTTTTTGCATTGTAATCCCTGCAGTAAGTCAGTGGTTTCCCTTGTTGGCTTCAGGAAGAGAAGAATGCCTTTCCCCTCAGTCATTTTTCAACTACCATTTTAGCAGCAATGAAGGAATACCTCACTGACTTCTCCCCCCACCCTTTTATTGGGCTACTCCTTCAGTTTGGTTTTGTTTTTAAACAACTTTTTTTGTCCTCCAAAGAAAGTGAAATTTAACTGATAGTTCAATGGGCTAAAAGTTCCATGGCCAATTACAATTTGTTAGATGTTTTGCAACTATATTATGTCTTAGACATCGCAACCAGTGATAACTCGTTCAAATCACTTTCAATTCTCTGATAAAGCTGACCTTCTACAGCCTTCGTTTCTGAAGGGAAACGTGATCCATTTGCCCATACTTGCATTACATTTAAATAGGAGCTTTGTGGTCCTTATATGTTAGTTTTCCTGTGATTTTTTAAAACAACAACAACAATTTACAATGTTCTGAGAGTCCTAAACCCTCTATTTAACTTAGGTGTATAAGGCTGCCAGATTGAAAACTGGAGGAACTGCTCACATCTGCTGAATTTCCCTCTTTTGCACAGCCTTTAAAGGTACAAGCTGTCTCCAGCTTTGACTCTCACAGCCTTAGAGTGTAACTAAATTGTACTCCCTGTCATGTGCACAATCACACATCCTACCCTCGTTCACACAGGTTCCATTCTCTCTCATACATACACATACACATGCACATACAACACTTCTCTCCCTTGTGTCCTCACATGCACATGCACACTCCCATACATCGCTGTGGTGTTAGTCCTCATCCTCACAATTGCTCTTTTACCTGCAGCCTTACAATTTTTCACTACTCCAGAACACACAAACACACTCTGGTAGTCTGAAGAAGTGTTGAAGGGATAAAAATCCGCATTATCTGGTGTTCAGCCCATCTTCTCTGGCCAAACCTAAACTTGTAGTCTACAGAGAAGTGATGTCTTTTTGCATCAACATCTCGCTGATCTAAAATCTTCATTTGGAAAACTTCTGCCATCTTCGCTCCCTCCGCTGATGTCCTAAAGTATTTTACGGTAGTCTATTGCTTTTTTCTGCCAGTTTTCCCCTCCTTTGGTTCTTATAGGAAGTAGCCCACATCTCCAACTTGTATCCTTTCTCCAGCGGGGTTCAGAAGTCAAAAGTAAATGCTGCACATATCCTTGTGCACTTTTCATGGAGATGTTACTTCAGATGAGGGAAAAGCCCCGGACGAGGAAGCAGAATGGGCACTGTGGTGCCGAAAGGCTCTATGAATGGCCAGCAACCCCCTACAAAAACTTATGTCTTTCTCCAAAGTGTGACCTGCAAGTATGTGAAAAGCACATGCTGCTGTGTACAGTGTGTGCCTAGATCTGTCCATGCCTACTTGTGCACATCAGCCAGGTGTCAGTGTGCATTCATCAGTCATAAATATGAATGTGCAGTGTTGCAAGTGTTCAGCGCTGAACAACTTGGGTGTGTGCTCATCAGCTTTGTTGTGTGCGTGTGATTGTGGGTGGGTGTGATTGTGGTTGTGTGTTGATTAGGGAGGCTGCATGCCTGTTTATATTTTAATTTTTTTTCTTAAGGTGTGAAGATGTCTAGTTTAAATTTATTACTCTGTTATGAAACAGACTCCATAACTGTGTAAGAATGCATGTGGAGGGTCTATGTGTATGTGCGTGCTTCTACCTGCACATCTGCCCTGATGCTCCTGTGCTTTGTGTCCTTTGCATATTAGGGGCAGGGATGTCTGTTCTCATAATTTGGGCCCCACACATATGCTACATATATTGACAGTGGCCAAATCCATGCACCTGATGGTTGCAACTGCTGGGGCTATATATACTCTGTTCTAGCTGTATGCGTGGAGCTAATGGACTAAGAATAGGGATCTGTTCACAGAAGGGTCCCTTAACCTATCACTCTCTAGTGTTTAACTGCAACTCCCCGTATCTCCACATTGTGTCATTGGCCACATTCAGATTGGAACCCAACACATCTAGAAGGTACAAGTTAGGGAGGCTAGTCCAGTAATCTCTAGCAGAGTTGAGATGTACAGTTGGCCCTCCACATTTGCAGTTTTGATTATTTGCAAATTTGTTTAATATGTTCCCTGTAGGAATCCCTAAGTCCTCTAGAGAAATGTTGCTGGAAATTGACCATAGAGTTGCACTGGAGGATCTAGAGATTATTAGAGAAACCACTTCTTTAGGCATTTTAGGTCCTCCAGAATGATTCCATTTTTGGCAGATGTTGATATAGAGTTGCACTGGAGGACCTAGATTTTCCTAGAGAGGTGGTCTCTTATGTTAAAAAAGTAGGGTTTTTTTGGCATTCCCCCCCCCCTACTTTCACAGGGGTCCCAGCGAATGTGGAGGGCCTACTGTACATACTTTTAAGTGTTCACAAATATGGATGTGGCACTGTTTCCATAAGCCAGCCCATTCTTTGTTTGGTTTGTGGACGTTTAGATTCTTCTGCCACAAAGGCTGTTAGCACTGTTATCCACGTCTGCCTAAAACACTCCTGCCAGATTTCTCTCTGCTCCCCTTTGCTCACTCCCTTGACCGGGGATGAAGTATCAGCCATGCAAGCAAGCGCTAGCCCTACCCCATCTTGACCCATCTGCCCGCCACTACTTCTTTCTGGAGGCCTTAATACTATTCTTTAAGCAGCCAGCAGGGGCACACTTTCATACACCTAGCAGTGTACAGTCTATTCTGTATTTGTACCTCTTGTAAATATTTTGTAAATAGCCCGAGCGTGTGGATATAGAACTGACCGGGAAAGCATGATTTGGCTTGTATTTCTCTCTCACGTCGCAAAGCATTTAGTGACACCTCTGCTTATCAGGAAGGGAGAGGGAAAAGGTATTAATTCCTCATTGCCTTATACCAAATATTCAAGTCTCTTTATAAAATAATGTATTGCTCTCCTCATCCTCTACTCATCTCCCATGCATATCCACCTATAAGCACGGGGAAACTCTTCACTGGAGGAGAGGTGGCTTTTAAAGCCCCGAGGAAATTGCAAGGATAGGTTCTATCTTGGAGCAAAACACCTGAAAGGTGTACGTTTCCGCATAGCATCACTGAGTGGGATGTTCTCCTATTCAGTCTCTGTTGAAATGAACAATAGCTCTCGTTCATTTCTTTGGGACTTGTGAAGGACAAAAATCTTGTTCGCTTTCACCTGTAGCATATGTATATATGAACATAGTTCAGTCAACGGTGTATGGAATGAAACATGCACAGATTCCCTATGCATACCAAGTGTAGACTCCCTGTGCAGTTTGCACAACCTCTTGCCACAACACACATGCAACACAGCCTGCTGCCTATAAATTCCTCCCAAGTTTCGGCTGAGAGAGAAAAGAGATGCCAGACATAACGTTTTCTTGCATCTCTGATGCCCTTAAATCTCTCCCCACTTCTTATGCATTTGATAGGTTTCCATACCGTTGTGGGGTTTGAACAGGCATATAAGGGGATCCTACTCATTTGGACGCAGATTTGTGTGACCTCAGCATAGTGTTGTACCTGCAAATGTTGAACTCATTTTGTTTGGGTTTCTCTGCTTCGTAACCTGGGCTCATCTGACCACCATCAGTCCCTTGAGTAACTTGAGAGCTTCATCCAACCTTCTTCATTCTCTTCCTTAACTACAGGAGGCCTTGTGCCTCCAACCCCTGAGCTTTTACAGCAAGGAAAGTGGTTTACCACTTTTGACAGTGAGGATCTTTTGCCCGAAACCTGGTTGACACACAATAGCAGGGTCTGGTTCCATAGGGCTCCAGGGTCTGGTTCCATAGCCCTCTCAGTGAGAGGGCTTGGGTGCAAATAAACTATCAGATTATCACTGCAGCTTAGAACATTTCATATCACTTTATATTAAATCTGTACAATGAAGCCAAATATAGTTGAGGGAGTGCAACCATGGGATATGAACAGTCGTGTGATCATCTAATTCACGCAGTTCTGCCCCAGAAATGGGAAGAGGGAAATCTAGAAAACCATGACTCCCTCTCAAGGGTTACTCAGGTTTATGAGGCTGTGGCATCTTTGCCAAAGAAAACCTTTCCATTCTGGGCACCTCGGCTGCATCAGTGGTGTGCTACAAATTGTGGGTATACCTACGCCTTGTTCCCTTATTTCCAACCTTTATGTAGGACCAACCTGCAACTTTCCTCCCCTTCACACACTCATGCCTCTGAAGAACCAGATAGTGACTCCTTCAAAAGCGGAAGGGACAGACGCCATCCATTCTGAGCTTGTACCATGGAAGTATGCAAAGTATTCCTCTCCAGAAAGAGGACTTGCTGGCATTGTTGTGCATCAGTTTTTTCCCTATAGAGGGCACTGTGAACCATTTCATTGATGATGGGGCAAGAGGGCACGTCTGTGTATGTGTATGTATATATGTGTGTGTGTTTGCTGGGGTCCGTACCTTAAAGTCATCTTGAGAGAGAAAAAGAGAAAGATCTCAGGGTGAATCCCTCCCCGAAAACCCTGCCACCTCAGGTGTTAACGCTCACCTTCACGACAATTTTCTTCATATTTTGCCTTTTGGGGTCACAATCCAGGGCAAGGAAAAGAGCAAAGAAGTGTGTCCTCCCCACCACCACCGCCATCCATTTTCTTGTGGGTACCAAGTGGTATTTCTCAATTGGGTTGGTATCCAACCTGTCTAGAGAAGCATAAGGCCTTTTCAGCCAGTAGCAGGAGATCTTGTTCCTTTGGGGCATGATGCCTCTCCCACCACCACCACATTTGGGCACTTAAATGACTGTGATAACTTATGGGTAGGAGCCAGGGTTGGTTGGTCTCTCCCTCACTCCAGAGGCGCATAGCTGGGGGAAGGCAACAAGGGATGCTTTTCCTGCACCACTTCTCAGTATTCCTTTGCCAAGTACATACCTCAAATAGTTTCTGCAGATGGTACCCCACACTGATCCATGCTACACCTCCCTCGCCTCATTGTAGTTCCGTAAGAGTATCTTTACTCAAGGGGTTGCCATTTTTGGATCCAAGATTGGGTTTGGAGAAGAAGCGAAAGCTGTTCTCACACGTGTCGAGGAGCAAAGGAAGTTTCCAATAAGGGAGCAACCCCAGAACCCCCATCCCTCTTTCCCCCTCTGCCCGCCTCCATATACTATGCATTGTGGTTTTTTCCCCCCTCGCAGTCGAGAGCAGGGAAAGAAACTGTGAGCAGGGAGTTAGTGAATGTACGTTTGGGACACGGGGTTTTCAGTGTGTTATAGAAATGGGGGGTGGGATGGGGGTGGGGGTGCTCAGAGGGAAGAGAATAAATAACACCAGGTAGGAAAATGGTCTCCCTCCACCTCACCCTTATTCCCCTTTCCCTCCCTTTCCTTTTGTTTTCCTTTTTTGTGTCTGGGAAGCAGGAAGCTGCTGATGTAAAAAAAAAAAAAATACGACAATCACAATTTGTCTGTGACGTGCGATTTTGAAAAAAAAAATTATCCCTGAAAATTCTGGGGTGAGGAAAAAAAAATAACCGTTTTTTGTGTTTTTGGTCAGGATTTTAAAGAAAGATATTTTTATGGTAATTGTCGCTGGTCTATTTTACTATATATTTATGTAATAAATATATGATTAAAAAAAACAAAACAAACCTACCCTTAAAAAAAAAAAGACAAAAAAAATTTACCAACCCTCACAGCCCCAACTGGTTTTTGGTGTCTCATTTCTGATGAGTGACGGCGGGTAGAACTTCTTTACTTAAAAGTCCAAAATGCAGCAGGGCTGTCTCAGTGGAGATCTGGTTTCTAGGTAAAATTTATTTGCCTAACCAAAGTTATGCCACTGCAAGTCTTTTCTAAGACACTGCACAAGGAGGTAACCAATGCTTTGCAATAGGAGCCAAATGGTGCCCGAGTCCAACTCTGCCTCCTAGATCTTAAACGGATACAGATGGGCTGTGAGAGTGCCTCCAGGCACTGTCTGGCTGCGATTACAAAGTCAAGGAAAAAGCAGAGATCTCCAGTTTAAGTAGACTGATGGCGCTTGATGCTCCCTCAGCATCTCAGCCTTCATTTTCACTGCAAGCTCTCCTCGGTTCTTTCCCTTTTGTTCATTAAGGTTCTAACCCAAAGGAGAAGTTGCTCATTGACTCCCCAAAACATCTTGCCTCTCTGGTTTTAGAAAAAAAGAGGTGGCATGTCAGTGATGGCACACATCAATGGCCTCTCATTGAAAATTAGACTTGGGATAGATGATAATATGGTGAGAGCAGAGCCTCCTATAGAGGTGAAAATTTGAAACGGGGTAAAAACTGCATGTAGTGTGTACAACAACCATTCCACTTTCGCCTCTGGTAAGTAAGGGAATGCAGAGTTTTAAGGAATTTGACCAGAGGTGACAGTTGTACAAAATAATTATATGTCAACCTACATCATTTAAAAAAAAATACTGTCTACCTCTAGACTTAAGATATACGTTTAAGGCCCAAGGGGATAAGGGAGTCAACCCTGGAAATCCCATTGATTTCTATGGCAAAGAAGTACAATTCACTTTTTCTAGGGTTGGGGCAAAAGATGAAGTGACGTTTCTGTGTGTAAAGTTTCAAGCATTTCCTCATAGCAGAGACAAAGGACTGGCCCCCGTTCAATCCCAATTCTTCATCATGTTTCCCCTTTCTGGGAAGTTGCAAGAGCCGAAAGAGGAACAAGAGATGCATAACAAGACAACCATCCAGGCATTTTGCTTTCAATATATTATTCCCATGTGGTTCGTACCACAGCAGGGAAGAGCGCCGTTCTATTCACACAAATCCAATATACATAAGGTAATATTTACAAAAATGGCAGTTCTGTTTGCTTTTGCACAGGCGGGGGCAGCAGGTGCTACACCAGTATAAATAGTTAGCTGGGTCCAAACCCAGAGAGCAGTCTGGTTAGTGCAACGATGCAGGGAAGGCAAGAAAGGAACGTGGGATAGTAGAAATGTGTAGCCTCGTCTTCAGTCTACTGCGCATCAATGCGGAAGGAGAGCAGCTTCTCGGAGTGCATGTTGTTGAGGGTGCGCAGGTCAGGAAGCTTTAGCAGCAATTTGGTGAAGCGGGAAGTCTCTTGGGGATGATTCTTAAGAATGAGGGCTCGAAGAGCTCGGATTAGTGTCTCTTGCAGCTGCTCCACAGAGGCCTGGTTCTCAATGCCAGAACGATCTGTATGATGTAAAGATAAGCAGTAAGTAATGGTATGAAACAGACACAAACTTCTCAAGTCTAGTTCTACTGATTTACCAAATACACCTTTCCAGCTTTCCAATAGGCTACTAACCAGCCAGCCTTAAAAAGATCTCATGCCAGAATTATTATTTCTATTTCCTGCCTCTCCTTACCAGTCAAATAAACTTGGAAAGGACCCAGGTCATTAAAAAAAATCCATCACCGTTAAACCATTATGAAAATGAGAAATAGTAAACGGTACTCAAAAACCACCCTGTCGATGTTTAACAATTGAAGATTTTAATTTAATGGCTGAAATTTAACAAATTGGGGATAATTATTTTTAGGTAATTACTTTTAAGCTCTCTTCCAAAGCCTGATTTGAAGGATCCCAATCTTTCTGATCCCTTAATCATGGCTTCTAAAGCTACATCATTGAATGTATGACCAGATTTTAACACAAAAGAAAACAGACTTCCAATCCAAGGAATTTCTATTTAATTTTTAACAATGGACAGAAAGGGCAGGAGAGGAGTGGCAATGGAATGGAAAGAAACAGGAGTAACTGCTGTTATTTATACCCCAGGTTTGTACCAGTTACGTTGGGTGCACTAAGATATTAAGCTAACACCTTCAAGGAAAAGAAAATGCGAATGGGGCACAATGGAGTTGTATAAAGGAGTGAGTGCTGCTTGTACATTGCTAAAGCTAGCAGAGCTGACAATCCTATGTGCATGTGTATGTGCCTCCAAGTCACTTTTCTTCTTATTCTGACCCCATGAATTTCATAACATTTTCTTAGGGAAAGAATACTCAGTGGTAGTTTTGCCAGTCCCTTCCTCTGAAATGTAGCCTACAGCACCTGCTATTCATTGGTGGTCTCCCATCCAAACATTAACCAGGGTTGACTGCTTATTCTCCAAGATCAGACAGGATCTGGTGCCTTTAGGGTATTTAGGAAGTAGTCAAAAGTAATCACTGGCAAATAAAATCAACAAAACAGGATGGGGCAAGGCTACGAGAGCTTTAAACGAAGGGAAAGTTAAAGTGTCTGTGCTCCAAGGCTTGAGATTTATACCAATGGATGCTGAGGGACACCCACCTGCTGAGATCAGCACTACGGCTGTGAAGAGCCCCAGCTCTTCTTCAGAGAGGTCCAGAGAGCCGAGCTTCTCACTAAATTCAAACATGGATGTCAACAAGTCACCCATGCCCATTCCCCAGAGTTCCTCAAGGCTGTACTTGGTACGACTCATGAAGGTCACAGTCTGCTCCTTGACATTGAAGAGGGAGGCAAACCGAACCATCAGCACCTGGGGAAGAGGAAGGAGAGAGACCTGTCAGACAACAAGAAACTCCTGCATCTGCAAAACAGAGTCAAACGCCTCCTGCATCAGTTTCTAGGTAATGGAGATTTTCGCCACACATTTAGACAATAAAAATTCACTGATTTCAAAAGCCAAACCTAAACACAGTGGTTAACTTCTAAAGAGTGTGCCCAGCAGTGTCCACATGTGCACCAGAGCTTTCTGGATTTCCCTTTTCAACTACAACTCCATTTGTTGCTTCAGAACCTTGCTCCAAGAATTTGGATGTAAAATTTTTATTGCGCATTTGTTTTGCTTTGGGTAAGGCTGGATTCAGTCTCCCAAAACCAGCTTGAAGCTATATCCCATTATTGACTTCTGAAAGAAAAACTAGCAAACCTTGTCTCTTTTAATGCAATTCTCACGATGATGCTTTAGTCGCTGTTCAAAAACAGCCTTACCTCCCGTTATTTTCATCATATATGTGTTTTTACACACACACACAATTCTCTTCCCATTCCCACATAGCAAAACTTAGTAGCTTCATAATTAGGAAGAGGCCTACCTCAAACGTGCCAGCTTTGAGTAGCGAGACCTGGTCGTGCTGTGAAAGCTCCTGGAAACCAGGGATGTGTTTTGCAAACTCCACAACCTCTCGTACAGCAGGTGTGAAGCTCAGTGAAAAATCCTCCCATATCTCTTGGACTGTGCGGCCACTGCGACTGTGAGGGTGACAATTCATAGGGCATGCCTGTTGAGGTGGAAGACAGTGAGCCATGTTAGGTAAAGAACCAAATTCAGGAACCTGAGCCATCTGAAACTGGTCAGTGAGCTACATAAGCATGCAGAGAAGAAGTGTCTAAACTCCTATCTTCGTGAGCAATTACTGTCTGTGCACTCGCACACTAAGTCTCGGTTAAAAGAGGTTGGTTTTTTGTTTTGTTTATTAACTGGGTTACCACCAATGGATCTTGCTTATTTAACTAATTCACAAATGAAAAGAGCAGTCCTTCCCAGATAAAGGCACCGGTCTTCACCAGGGCACACCAATTCACCTAACCAGCCCACCCCACTGGCTTCCTCTGGTCTTCCAGCAGGGAGGGCTCAGTGGGATGGATTTTCTGCTACAATTAAGATTTCTTTTACTCTTCGCCATATGCTCCTGGTGTAGGTTACTGCAACATGAGGGTTGATAAATTTGGCACATTCTTGTCAACTCCCCTCCCACACTCTTGCCTTCACATACTCCCAGGACACACTAGCAGCAAACTAGTTTTTCCTTGTGGGTCACCAGTTAAGCCACTCTTACTAATTCGCACAGTTGAAATGACATCACGTGTCTTAATGGATGGTGCAAGCCCCAGTCCAAACCTGTTTACTTGGAAATTAACCAACTCCCAGGCAGATCAAGCAGCATTCGTTTCAAGTTGGCAAATAGCTTGGCAAAATAACTTTTTGGACTACAACTCCCAGAGTCCCTCAGCCTGGAACTCTGGAACTTCTAGTCTCCCAAAAATTAGTTTCCCAAGCCCTCTTATAAATAAGAGGTTCACAAGACAAACTAAACTGAGCTAAAAGTACATCCAAGCAGATGTTGGACTGCTAACAGAGCAACTGAAATATGAACTATGAAGCTCCTTGTTCAAATTTCTCACCACCATCACCACCATACCAGGCAACACACTGACTTCCCTCCCAGGATGCCAAATCAAAATTTAACATCCTGATCTACAACATGGTGCCTCCCTTACCCACAAGGAAGGAAACAATGCATGATTGGCCACTTAATAAAGTCAGGGGAAGGAAAAGGAAAAGAAAAACCCTGGGAAGAGCTGTGCCTATGGGACACTTACCAAGAGTATATCTCTGGGATCCCCTTGCCGTGGGCAACCTTGCCCAGTAGAGGGATCCGTCTGCCCAGGCAAATAGCTGGAGGGGCAAAACCGATGCCCGTTGATGTTGTTCTGATGACAGATATTGTTAGGAGCAGGAGAACCAGAGTTCCAATTGTCATTTTGAGGGCACAGCCCATTGCTGTGGTAGCTGTTGGTCAGCCAACTGTTCTCCCAACCAAGAGAGCTCTCATTCCCCATGGGTGGTAGGGGCCCCATGGCCAGTTTATCATGGGCATAAACAAAAATCTCCTTGTGGGCCTTGGCCACTTGTAAGATGACGTCTTCCATGACATCGCCAGGGCTGGGAGAGCGTGGCGGTGTCAGCTGTTGGGAGAACTGGGAGAAGCAAGGAGACTGTTGAGGTGGTGAGGATGCATGGGGGGGTGGGGAGCAAGGTGCCATCTGGGGTTGGTGGCACAAGAGCGGGTTGGTGGCACCCTGTGTGTGTCCCGTTGGTAAGTTCTCCGGTGGGCACTGTGCACTCAGTTGATTGTTGGCCATGTTGTTCATGGCACTCTGCATCTCAGCCAACATCCGTTGTTTTTCACGCTTGGGGATACGCCCAAAACGTACAGCTATGGGGAGGAAGGAAGAAAAAAAAATGAAATGGACATCATTTAATAAGAAGTTCAAAAGACAAACTAAACTGAGCTAAAAGTACTTCCAAACAGATGTTTGTGGAGTGGTCACTTCATGAAACCAGCATCTGGAAGTGTTACTTTTTTAGAATAGACTCCCAGAATCTAATGGAAGTTGCAGGGCCACACTAGCTAGGGGATTCTGGAAGCTGTAATCCAAAAATGTAATTTTCCTCCCTTTTGCATAAAACACATCTAAGAAAGCAAACTTTTGGGCTTTGCTAGTCAAAAGGCAGGCAGCAAGGGAACCAGGCAGAACATTTGGCAGGGTGTGCCACTCCCAGTGCCACCACAGAAAAGATCCTATCCCATATTATAACTTTCATCCCGTATATACAGTTCTGTTCCATATATAAATTTCCTCACTTTGCAAAACAGGGAAGGGCAAGAGCAAGAAAGACTGCCTGATAGAGGTGTACGGGTACTGGGGGAGAAGATGGGATGGAAGTTAACTAAGAGGATGAGAGAGCAGCAAAACAACTACCACTCTTTACACACCACCCCCAGCCCACAAACAGTGTCAGCCTCCCAATTCACGGTGCAGCAGCCGGGACTCACCATCTCGGGACATGCCAACTCCCATGCACTTCTTGAAACGACACTGCTGGCAGCGGTTCCGGTTGATGCGGACAATATTGCAGGTTTCATTCTTGAGGCACTTTTTGTACTGGATGTTTTGCTGAATGCTGCGCCGGAAAAAACCCTGAAACAGGGAAGAGAGTGTATTAGCGTCAAAGTAAGGCGGGGGAGCAATCCCATACCGGAATTTGAACCCCCAGAATGTGGTCTTTCAACCTAGTTCCCTGACACCATGAGCTAGAGCTGGAACACTAACTGTGCACTTCTGGTTAAGATGGTATATGACTGAATTCTCTCTCACATCAGGTCTAGGGGCCCATCTTCCTGATCTATGTCACTGCTCCACACAGGCATGGAAACAAGCAACCTGATAGATATGACAGGGATGAAAGGCTGACTTCCTAGCTAGGACCTTTTGCCTTGAAAGAATTTAGCACCGAATCAAGTCTAAAGAGGTCATGTCAGAGGCAACTCCTTTAAAATCCAGGCACAAAAAAACTGGTCCCTGGGCCCAGCAAAGTTGCCCATCTCTTTTCTAGTCTGTTTTTCTGCAGCAGTGCCCATCCATGCCCACCCAGCTTGTGAGGCAAACATTTCCAATGGGCTGCACACTATGTTCATTAGCTGAAAGAAAGTGTGCCATTTGAGACACAGTGCCTCAGACTGAAAAATATCCTGGGCTGGCCATGGTCACTGCATCCAATACTGACATCTCACAGACCTTCTTCAATTCATGGAGCAAAAGAGAAAGATGCTTACCTTGCAACCTTCACAAGCATGGACACCGTAATGGAACCCAGACGCTACATCCCCACAGACTTTACACAAGAGGACCATCCCGTTGAGTTCTGTGAAGGCAAGGAGGGGGAAAGACAGACAATGAGACTTTCTGCCCCAGTGATGGTTTTTTGACTCTGTGCCTGCCAGGCTGCCGCCACCCCAAGCCCATGGGAGAGCTCTAAAAATACTCCAAGTATTCAAACTACCTCTAATAGGGAGGAATCAATCAGAAATGTATGCTAGGGAGATAGGGTTAGACTCTAGGCCTGGAATAATCTGGCAGAAGAGCTGACAAAATTGTAAACCCCATAGCTGCCGTGGAAGTGCCCACCTCAGAATTCACAACCTGTGCCTCCTGAACTTGGAAAAGCTGCCGATTTTGGATTCCAACTCCAAGAACGCTAGCTAGTTGGTACTGGGGCTTGCAACCCAAAAACAGATTTTCCAAGTATTGTCAAAGCTGTAGTTTTTGTCCCTGCACTTACTTGTGATGTTGCTGGTGCTTTTGTTTGGGGAAATGTGTCTTCCATCATCCACAGCCACCTGCAAACCTCCTGGAGAGCCTCCAGAACCATAGGAAGAGGAGGAGGAAGATGATGAGGATGATGACGAGGAGGAAGGAGAGGCATCTTCACATAGCCCAGCTGAACTGCCCCCATAGGGGCGACCAGAGTCCTGCACTAGGGATCCAGTGGGTGAAGGTGGAAAGTAGCTGGGGAAAGCAGGCTGCGAGGAAAGCTGGCAACTGCCATTTGAACTGTCACTGCCACACAGAGAGACAGGACTGGTGCGGCTTGGTGAAGAACCATTGGAGCCAATGTAGCTGATCACACCACCTGTGGAGGGTTCAAAACAGAGAGAGCCATGAGAATCCATTTTCCTGCCACAGATTTGTTAATGCAGCTGAACAAGTGTCCAGAGGTCTGCTCAGGGTGCTTGACAGCTTCAGAGTTTTCCAAAATGTCATGTTGGAAACCTGAAAATCAAAGCCGTCTCTAAAGCAGCACTAAGCTTTAAAAAGAATGTCCTAAGTGGCATTTTTAAATGCAGGCACTGTAAAAACATACAACTACTAGTAGAATCTGTTGACCTACATCTCCAAACTGGCTGGGGGTGATGAGGTAGATAATAGGTTAAAGGCTTGAGGGAAGGATCCCAAAAAGAGCAAGTGAAATTACTATGTGGTTGAGTCACCTTTCCTAATGCAGAAAGAGTTACGCCTTTGGAGCTTCATGGCTCAGAAACAATGACTCTTGGAAGTGGGGCATGAGGACAGAGGTTCACATAAATACAAATGAAATGGAGAGACAAAATGTCCTTGCTCATATTCGTTGTAGACAGCAGGTGCATGGCTAGGATTATTTCAAAGGCAAGCTCCATAATGGTGAGAACAGCCAAACATTCATGTGTTGCGCACACAGACACCGCAGACAAATGTCTCCCTAAATCTCAATACAGTAATCGCTCACCAAGAAGGACATGTACGAGTGCTTATATATCTAGGGCTCATACCAAGCCCAAGATGTACCAAGCCATTTTAGATAAGTCTCCATGAGAACATCTGAACGGCTTTGCTGAATCAAAACATGAGCCCTCTGGCATTAAATTCTACTCCCAGCTTTGGCCAGAGAGAAGCCCCAGAGTGCTCCTATGCAAAGTCAAGAGGCCACAGCCGCAGGTGTAAGATTCCAACACTTAGCAGAAGGTTGGAAGAGATGACCTCCAAGGTCTTCTCAGCTCTTTATTTCAGTTCTCAGTTCCAACTAAAGCAAACTCTCTGAAACCATGAAATATGCTAAGTTAACTTTTCTGGAAGTTCTGTGGTAAAATGGGTCACTCCAGTTGGGACTAACAACTATATTTAGGCCCATGTTTTTTGCCTACCCTATCTTTGAACATGAGAGTTCCTTCAAGAATCATGATTAACACCTACGGTAACGGAACCAATGTGACACAGTGATCGGAGTGCTGGACTATGACACGGGAGACCAGGGTTTGATTCCCAGCTCAGTCATGAAACCCATTGAGTGACCTTGGGGAAGTCACATGGTCTCAGCCTCAAGGGAAGGCAATGTCAAACCTCCTCTGAACAAACCTGGCCAGGAAAACACAATAGGTTCTCTTTAGCGTCACCATAAGTTGGAAACGACGGGAAGGCACACAACCAACAACAACAAACTCAGAGCTTGGTAAACCTACTTTTCGGACTGCTATGAAAGTGCTTAGAAAAGTACTGCAACTCCCAGAAGCCTCCAGCCAGCATGGCCACTTGAGAAAGCATAATTCCCAGGTAAGGCGCATACTAAAACACCTTCTGCTTCTGAAGAGGGATTTCTTCCTGTCCTCATGCCAGAGATTATGTTCATTTCTTTCCTATCTTTCTCAATCCTTCCATTCCAGAGGCAACAGCCACTTCTGTAAACAACCAGATTATCACACATATACATGCAAAGGAAGAAAAAGGGGGGGGAAAGGAGGAGGGGGGAAAAAGCACCTAAAAGAGGTGGCAATTAACAGTTCGGTTCTTTCTCACTATGAACATGTGAGTTTTCAGAGTCACATGCAAGAGACTGGCAGAGAGCACCAGGCACATGGAAGCCGTCTCCAAAGACACGTGCAAGAACTGGAATGATGGAAGGGAGAGGAAGACAAACCAACTTGTTGTGAGTAAAAAAACGACGGATGAGGAAATTAAAACAAAGCAGCCCGGTGCGTGGGAACTTTGTGGTCAGCAGGCACACAATCACATACATACACATCAATCCCGTTTTTATTAGCCACGGTGGGAAGCTCCGAGGCTCACCATCCCGCCAAATTTTTCCTCTGGCAAACCCTCTCTGCTCTCCCTTTCTGCTCTCAGTTGCTGACCTACATTTCAATGCCGCAAAAGGGAAAAACACAGACGCAAGAGCAGAGCGAGGAGAGAGAGAAAACAGGGCAGGTGGCCAAAAAGTTGTTGAAAACATGGGAGGAAGCCAAGAAGAAAAAAATAATAAAATAAAAAATACCATCACGCCCGAGAAGTTGGGGAGGGTGGCTAAGCAGGGAGCTGGAGATGAGAGGAAAACACACACATGGCTTTTTTTAGCTGGGCCACTTGCCAGGGGGCAAGCACGCCAGGAGAGGCCTCGAGCAAAAGCAAAAACAAAACCATGGGAGCCAAGGGATTATAAACAAGGTCACATGTGAGAGCCACGTTCAAGGGCCAGACAGGTCTTTGCAAAAACAAGCCGGAGGAGCCCTTGACCAGCCGCCTGTGAGCCTTTTATCTCCAATGGCTGGTTCGCCCTAGCTAATGGCCTTCCTTGTGTGGGGTTCAAAATTTAAAGGGAATGGGTTGCTCAGCAAGTGTTGAAACCAGAGCTTTGAAAAGTTACCTTTCTGGACTACAACCCTGGCTAAGAGGATTGGGGGAACTGCCATCCATCCAGAAAAAAGCACCTTCTCCAAGATCTAGTTCAAACAAAACCTATGCCAGGGAGGCAAGCACTCCTTTTCTTAACCTGCCAACCACTCCCTCTCCCCCACATTATAAAAGTAGCTAGAGGTTTACATTGGTCCAAAACACATTGCAGAAATAATACGGTATGAGACTGCTTTAACTACCCTGACTGAGTGCTAGGAAATCCTAGGAATTCTAGTTTATTGTGTCAGCTTCTCTGACAGAAAAGACTAAATGTCTCACAAAACTACAGTTCTCCAAATTCCCTAGCACTGAGCTAAGCTGTTAAAGCAGTCTCAAATTGGATTATTTCTGAAGTGTGTTTTGGACCATAGTCTGGCCCTTCTCCACTTAATTGTTTAAAATCACTTCTGGAAGGAAGGCTTTAGCTGTGGATTTCTCCACCTGCAGAGGGTTAGACTAGGTGACCTCTGGGGATATTTTCCACCCTTACAAGTGGAAAATTCTTATCTGGCTTTAAACTTTCAAGCAGCTCAGTCCCTGTCACTGTGCGGCAAATCACACAATGTCAGCTTGACATGAGCCAATTTTGTACTCTGCATTGTACTAGACAGGAGCAAGCTGCACACGCACTACATTTCTCTCAAGAATTCAGCATGTTGGAGGTTGAATTGGGGTAAGCACAGAAACGAGGGGGCTTTTCTCTCTTTTTTGTTCCTACGGCTACAGAAAATAAAACAGCACGTGGCACATGGAGCTGTAACCATGATCCAACAACACACTTAAACCATATTCTTCTTGGATCCAAACCATTCTAATTACCAAACAACTATCTCATCCCTTTTTGGAGTCTTATACACACAGGAGGTTCTTTCCAATTCTGCACAAGTTTGTTAGAAGACATGGTGCAGACAGCCTACATCCCTAGCCCTGCTTCATCTCTTACAGAGATATAGCCATGTTGATATGGAATACCAGTTTGCAAAGGGATCTTGTAGCACCTTTGTTACTAACTATGCAAAAGAAGTTGTAGCAGGAGCTTTCGCAGTTTATGAAAGCTTATATTACATCTTCTTTTGCAGAGTTAACCTCAAAGGCCCGTCATCTCTTGCAGTGCGTAAAGCAAGTATGAAAAATCTCTTTTCACTGAACGATGAAATTCAAGAGTCAGAGACATGGCGATGGGACCTCATTCAAGAAATAACAGGACAAGAAACAAAAGGGTAGGGCTAGAAATATCATAATATTTTGGCCTAAAAGATCTTACTGGGAGCAAGAAAGATTTTGGAGAGGCTTTTAAAATAGGGAAAGACCCACAGAAATAGAGGGGAAGCACCAATGAAGATTGAGTAAAGGGGATGGGATCATCTGAGGAATCCCAGAGGGCCAGATTAAGTCCCAATGGCTACATTGCAAGGATCTCACCCAAGCACATGGACTACAGCCTCCTCCTTTTCTTTCTCCTCCTTAAAGGAAATGGAGCTTCTGCTAGCCTTGAGTAGCCTTAAGTAGCCTCCCAGCACTGGCTCCCAGAATGCAATGGCTCAAGTGTAAATTAGATTAGATCTCACCCAAGCACATGGACTACAGCCTCCTCCTTTTCTTTCTCCTCCTTAAAGGAAATGGAGCTTCTGCTAGCCTTGAGTAGCCTTAAGTAGCCTCCCAGCACTGGCTCCCAGAATGCAATGGCTCAAGTGTAAATTAGATTAGATCTCACCCAAGCACATGGACTACAGCCTCCTCCTTTTCTTTCTCCTCCTTAAAGGAAATGGAGCTTCTGCTAGCCTTGAGTAGCCTTAAGTAGCCTCCCAGCACTGGCTCCCAGAATGCAATGGCTCAAGTGTAAATTAGATTAGATCTCACCCAAGCACATGGACTACAGCCTCCTCCTTTTCTTTCTCCTCCTTAAAGGAAATGGAGCTTCTGCTAGCCTTGAGTAGCCTTAAGTAGCCTCCCAGCACTGGCTCCCAGAATGCAATGGCTCAAGTGTAAATTAGATTAGATCTCACCCAAGCACATGGACTACAGCCTCCTCCTTTTCTTTCTCCTCCTTAAAGGAAAAAGGTGATATCGGAGCCATTGGCAATAATCTTTGAGAACTCCTGGAGAACAGGAGAAGTCCCAGCAGACTGGAGGAGGGCAAACGTTGTCCCCATCTTCAAAAAGGGAAAAAAAGAGGATCCCAACAATTATCGTCCAGTTAGTCTGACATCAATTCCAGGAAAGATTCTAGAGCAGATCATTAAGCAGAGAGTCTGTGAACATTTAGAAGCCAATGCCATAATCACAAAAAGCCAACATGGGTTTCAGAAAAAGAAGTCATGCCAAACGAACCTGATCTCTTTTTTTGATAAAATTACCAGCTTGGTAGATGAAGGGAATGCTGTGGATATAGTATACCTCGATTTCAGTAAGGCCTTTGACAAGGTTCCCCATGACATTCTTGCAAACAAGCTTGCAAAATGTGGGATAGACAAGTTAACTGTTACATGGATTTGTAATTGGTTGACTGGCCGAACTCAAAGGGTGCTCAACAATGGCTCCTTTTCATCCTGGAGAGAAGTGACCAGTGGGGTCCCACAGGGCTCTGTACTGGGCCCAGTGCTATTCAACATCTTTATTAACGATTTGGATGACAGAATTGGGGGCATACTTATCAAATTTGCAGATGACACTAAACTGGGAGGAGTAGCTAATACCCCAGAGGACAGGATCAAAATTCAAAATGACCTGAATAGACTAGAAAGCTGGGCCAGCGCTAACAAAATGAAATTTAACACAGAGAAATGTAAGGTTCTGCACCTAGGGCGGAAAAATGAAATGCACAGATATAGGATGGGGGACACCTGGCTGAATGAGACCACATGTGAAAGGGATCTAGGAGTCCAAGTAGACCATAAGCTGAACATGAGTCAACAGTGTGATGCGGCAGCTAAAAAAGCCAATGCAATTTTAGGCTGCATCAATAGAAGTATAGTTTCTAGATCAAGGGAAGTTATAGTGCCACTCTATTCTGCTTTGGTCAGGCCCCACCTGGAATACTGTGTCCAGTTCTGGGCACCACAATTCAAAAAAGATGTGGAGAAACTGGAGCATGTCCAAAGGAGGGCAACTAAGATGGTGAAGGGTCTGGAAACCTTGCCCTATGAAGAACGCCTTAGGGAGCTGGGGATGTTTAGCCTGGAGAAGAGAAGGTTAAGAGGTGATATGATAGCCCTGTTTAAATATTTGAAGGGATGTCATATTGAGGAGGGAGCAAGCTTGTTTTCTGCTGCTGCAGAGACTAGAACGCGGAACAATGGATGCAAACTGCAGGAAAAGAGATTCCACCTCAACATTAGGAGGAACTTCCTGACAGTAAGGGCTGTTCGACAGTGGAACACACTCCCTCGGAGTGTAGTGGAGTCTCCTTCCTTAGGGGTCTTTAAGCAGAGGCTGGATGGCCATCTGTCAGGGATGCTTTGACTTGGAGTTCCTGCATGGCAGGGGGTTGGACTGGATGGCCCTTGTGGTCTCTTCCAACTCTATGATTCTATGATTCTATGATTCTAACCCTTTGGCTCCCATCCTAATTCATGGACAACTCCCAGTACAGTTCCAGTGCCACACGGTGTTTTTAAAGTGGAATTGTATCCAAGGGAGACTGTCCTTTTTCTTGCTGAGTAAATGCATCAAGTCCAGGAGTGCTCTCAAGGACAAAGAAGGGTGCCAATTACTCAGGCCGCCCTCTTGATCTGTACTAAGAGCCTGTGGGGCAGCCAGCCAGGTGTCTGGCTTGTTAAGGCAGGCGTGATCATCCTGTCTGGGTTTTGAATGTGGCCCTGGCACGTGACCTCCTTAGTAATTCTGCTGGCACCAATGGCCTTCTGTTTGCTTTGCTCATGGCCTCTCCTGAAAAACCACCTCTCCCCGCCCTCCCATTGACTCTTCTTTCAACAGCCAAGAAGCAGAGGTTGCAATTCTGGCAAGTCAGAGCATGAAAGATGATAGGGCAGGGCACTCCCGTGGAGGAAGGTATCCCCATTTTGCAGACCTGGTGAAGGAGCCTCTGCGTTTGCATGCATGATCGAATGCATCGCCTGGCTGCCCTAAATGGGTCACGGAGAATAAATAAACCTTGCTAGAAGTGATGTGATGCGAGGACCCAGTTGGACAGCTTCCAAACGCATGTGGCAAGGCAAAGGCGTCGTGCTTGACTGCCACGGGTGGCGCTAGCCTGACCTCAGTCTCTCGAAAGGAGGGCAACTCCAGAATCGCTGGAGGCACATGTGGAGTCTTTAACTGCGTACACGTGGTCTTTGACACAAGGCTGCTTGATCCCTGGAGAGACAGTTGATCCTAGTGGAACTTCACGGGAGCTCACAGTGAACGTGAGATCTGAACATTGCAGGTCATTTGTCCACACCCAAGTGCCACTTCCCGCCATCTCTCTCTCTCTGGGTGGGCACAGTGCCCGAGTCACATCAAGAAGAGGCAGCACATGTTCAGTAGGCCAGGATGGGGCAAAGATCCCCGCCTATTCAGCTAGCCATGTCCTTAGAAAAATAAAAGCAGGGAGGGAGGGAAATGAGCTGTGTTGGTCAGAGCAGGCTGGAAAAAAAAGCAACCACCTCCATAAGAAAGTGGTCTCCCAGACTTTTGAACCAAAGGACATGAACTGTTACACTTGCACTGAGTAACACTTAACACCTAGGTCCAAAACACACTGTAGAAATAATCCAGTTTGAGACCATTTTAGCTGCCCTGGCTCAGTGCTAGGGAATCATGGGATCTGTAATTTACTGTGGCACTAGATCTCTCTGAGAGAGTGGGCTAAATGTCTCACAAAACTACAGAATCCCCTAGCATGGAGCCATTTAAAGCGGTCTCAAACTGGATTATTTCTTCAGTGTGTTATGGTTCAAAACTAAGAACAAACATCCACAAGGACTGGAATCCTGTTGGTTAGCCCCAACAAGAATAGATTAACTGAATCAATGGGTGAATACTCAACACAGAGGTAAGTTCCACTGATTCAAAGGGTCTACTTTAGTTGGTTTTACTAGCAGGATTCAGACCAAGAACATACAAACTTAGAGAGAAAGAGAGCGAGAGACCAAGAATACACAAAGAATACAGAACTATTCACAACTGGAGAGTATGATACCCTGGTCTCAGTGGGTCTTATACCAAAATAAACATATCCAAATTTGGGCTGTCCAGTGTTTATGAGCCAGTGCGCCAATAGTGGTTCGAGTGCTGGACTTCAACTCTGGAGACCCGGGTTCAATTCCCAGCTCAGCCATGAAACCCACTGGGTGGCAAGTCACATACTCTCAGCCTCAGGGGAAGGCAATGGCAAACCTCCTCTAAACAAATTGTGCCAAGAAAACCCCATGATAGGATTGCCTTTGGGTCACAATAAGTCGGAAACGACTCGAAGGACACAGTGTTGATACCACATGTCTATAGGCTTTCCTGTCTATTCAGAGGAAATGTATCAAAAACTCTATTCCACTTACAGCAATTCCTTACAAAATCACAGCAAAACAATGATCCCACTGCTACTGGGGAGCAAATACAAACTACGCCCTTCTCACTTTTCCCCATTCCCAGACATCTTCCTCACCAGGGAAACCCTATGCCTGTCCCAATTTTCATCACCATTTAATTCTTGTTATTTTTAGAAGCAGTCAGATTCTGTTCGCTCAAAATATATGGGAGGCATTTTATGTTCTCTACTCCAGTTCTGTACAAAATAAGTACCATTTAACAGGAATGTAAAATAACTGGTAGAATCATATACTGTACTCAAAAATATGGAGCAGAGATATGCCTTTGTTTTGGCTAACTACTATTGGAAGGAAGTTTTTGGATTCCAAATCACTCCTGCGTAAGTAGAAAACTTGCTTCTAACAATTTAAACACCAGTCACTGATCACAAGAACACATTTCTTATTTTGTTATTTATTACATGAAGCAGTTTTTTTCAATGCTGGAATTCATTCTGCACATGCTCAGAGGCAATCAGTTCTTACACTCCTTTTAACTACTTAACAGAAAGCAAAAGCTCTCTGCACACGGTCAAAGGCACTACACTATGTTAACTATTTTTAAGTATCATTTCTGGCACAAACAAAACATACTCTGCATGGATGCAGAGCCAATAGCAAAATCCATGGATGTTCAAGTCCAATTAAATACAATGGCACAGTGGTTTGAGCGTTGATGACTCTGGAGACCAGGGTTCGAATTCCGACTCGGCCATGTAAACCCACTGGGTGACCTTGGGCAAGTCACACTCTCTCAGCCTCAGAGGATGACAACAGCAAACAGTTTTCTGAAGAAACTTGCCACGAAAACCCCATGATAAGGGTTTGCTAGAAGTCAGGAATCACTTCAAAGCACACAACAACAAAAACAACAGCAAACTAAATGGTGTCCTTTATATCAAATGACAAATCAAGCTTTGCTTTTGGAAATTTGTATGCGTATATAAATATATACGGTACATACATATAGCATGTATATATACACAGTGTATATATAGGGACATATTAAAACAAATGACAGTACTTGCCCATAGGGAACCCATACTTGCTCCTAAGGAAACACTGCAGAATACTTGCCCATAGAGAAATATATGTTTCCTTATAGACAAGTGTTCCCTAATGTTTCCCTATAGGCAAGTATGGTTTCTCTATGGCAGTGTTCCCCAAAACCGTGCTCTTTAAGGGATTTTGGACTTCAGATCCCAGAATCCCAGACTATTGGCCAACATGGGGCTGAGGCCTCTGAGAGATGAAGTGCAAGACCTCTTAAAGGGCACAGCTTTGACACCACTGCTCTATGGGCAGGTACTGTATTATCATTTGCTTTAGTACATCCCATATATATATATATATATATATATTCAAGTCATGGATGCTTGAATCCATGGATAAAGAATCCCTGGACAGGGAGGGCTGGCTGTATAATGAAGAATTAAATCAATAACTGGGAAGAAGGATTAAGACGACAGGAGGAGCCCTGCTATTAGGAGGGCTTCATTCCCAAGTCAAATATAAATACATAAATATAAATATTTTATTCATATAAATATGTTCAAGTTTTGGATTTTTGAATCCATAGATATAAGAATCCCTGGATAAGGAGGGCTGACTGTATAATGAAGAATTAATTCAAGTCATATATATATGTGTATGTGTGTGTGAGTTAAAGTTGTGGATTCTTGAATCCATCGATAAAGAATCACTGTATAGGGAGTGCTGACTGTATAATGAGGAATTAAATCAAGTAATATGTCCAAGTCATGGATTCTTTTATTCATATAAATATGTTCAAGTTGTGGATTTTTGAATCCATAGATATAAGAATCCCTGGACAGGGAGGGCTGACACTATAATGAAGAATTACATCAAGTCAAATATAAATATATAAATATATAAAATAATATTTTATATATATATATATGTCCAAGTTGTGGATTCTTGAATCCATAGATAATAAGAATCCCTGGCTAGGGAGGGCTGACTGTATAATGAAGAATTACATCAACAACTGGTAAGACAAATTAAGAAAACAGGAGGAGCCCTGCTATTAGGAGGGCTTCTCTCCCAAGTCAAATATAAATATATAAATATATAAAATTTTATATGTATATATATACACACACACACAATAAATACACACACACGCATATATGTGTATATATTTATATTATATATATATATATATAATTATTAACCTTTACTTATATAGCGCTGTAAGTTTACAGTAATATATATATATATATATATATAATATTATATATTCAAGTCGTGGATGTTTGAATCCGTGGATAAGGAATCCCTGGACAGGGAAGGCTGGCTGTATAATGCAGAACTAAACCAATACCTGGCAAAAAGGATTAAGGGGACAGGACTGGAGCCCTGCTCCTATGAGGAGGGCTTCATTATTCCCAAGTCAAACAAGGCAGAACCCCGGCCCTTCCTTCCAGCCGCCCCCAAGGCCTGATGCTGGCAGCAGGTCACTAGAGGAGCCAGGCAGAGCTCTGTCCTCCACGTGTCTCCCTCGCACGTGGTGCCCCTCTTCCCCAAGCCCCGCCCCTCACACTTTGCCCCGCCCCTCGCCTCCCGATTGGCTCCTGCGCCTCCCCTCCTCCCGGAGGAGGCCCCGCCCACTGGGAAGGACCCAGGGCTGCGGCGCTTCCCGGGGGGTGACGTCACCCTCCGCGGGCGTGGCTAAGGGGGGGACTAACAGCGGCGGCTGACCAATGGGAGGAGAGGGGCGGGGCCAGCAGGGAAAACAAACTTTGCACGTGGCTGAGCCGGGCCAAGGGACACGTGAGGGATTCAATGGGGAGAACCCCAGGACAAGGGGGATCCCAGGTCGGGAGAGATCCCCTGCAGGCAGGGATCAAGGGAGGAGGAGGGGATCCTAGCTAGGAAGCAGAGGATGAGCCTTGGGGTGTCCCCACTTTCTCAGGGATCTAAGAAAACAAGACCAGATCCCAGTATGCAAAGGGATCTTGTAGCACCTTTGAAAGACAGTTAGATCCAGAATTGGATCTTGGGGTGTCCCCACTTTTTCAATCATCTTCCCCCCCCCCAAGAAAACAAGACCAGATCCCAGTATGCAAAGGGATCTTGTAAGCACCTTTGAAAAACAGTTAGAGCCTAGAAGTAGATCCTGGGGTGTCCCCACTTTCTCAAAAAACAACAACAGCAGATCCCAGTATGCCCAGAGATCTTGTAGCACTTTTGAAAGACAGTCTGATCCCGAATTAGATCTTGGGGTGTCCCCACTTTAAGGACCTTCCTCTCTCAGGGAAACAACACCAGATCCCAATATGCAGAGGGATCTTGCAGCACCTTTGAGACTTTCCTAGGCTTGACCTTATTCCTTCAGAGGCACTTTTGGCTCAAGCCTAGGAAAGCTCATGTTACCAGATTTCTTTCTCTCAGTTAAGTCTCAAAGCTGCTGCAAGATCCCTTTGACCACACTAGGATCTGTTTGTTTTTTTAACTCCTTGAAAAAAAAAAGGGGGGGGGGATACCTTAAAGATCCCATCCTAGACCTGTCTTGGCATGCTGGATCCCCCCCTCCAGCCTTGACACAGCCAACCACCAGATCCCAGTGGGAATCCAGATCCCTTCCAACTTCCCCAATGCAAAGGGATCCTTGGGGCAGGTTTTGGAGGCTGGCTGAAAGAAGCTGGGTCGCCTGAGCTTTCGTAGACTTGAGCCTACTTCCTCAGATGCATGCGGAGCATGCATCTGAGGAAGTAGGCTCAAGTCTACGAAAGCTCAGGCGACCCAGCTTCTTTCAGCCAGCCTCCAAAACCTGCCCCAAGGATCCCTTTGCACCCTTGATTCCCCAAAACAAGGCGATCCTTTTGAAATCTCCCTCCAATATCATAAAGACAGCCAAGCAGGTCTTTAAAAGCCAAGAAACACCCCATACACAGGTGTATCCACACACATGGATCCAGTTCACAGAAAGAGGGATCCAATGCTGGGAGGGATCTCCCCTCTCCTGAACCCAAGAAAAAGAGATCTCCTTCTTCCAAACAGAAAACCCTTATTCCCCCCCCCCCCCCCCCCAAAAGACCAACCCCTGGGAAAGGCAGGATCCCCAATGCTAGGGGGGGGGGGATCCAGGAGAGGATCCAGCTAGGAATCCAGCCTGGGCTTACCTGGGGCGTTGTGGTTGTTGTGGTGGTGGTTGTTGTTGTTGGTATCCAAAGCAGCCATCCTGTGGTTGAGAGAGCAGCAGGAGCAGGCTGCTCCTCTCTTCTCCTTCAAAAGTTCTGCTGCAAAGCAGTCTTGGGAGGAATAATAATAATAATAATATTTTAAAATAATAATAATAATGTAAAATAATAATAATAGTCTTTTTGCACCAAGCCCTGCAATAGAAAGGACCAGGTGCTGCTGATGCTGCTGGTGCTCCTTCTCCCTCTGCCTGCAGTCAGTGCAAAGTAAAGTGTTGCTCTGCTTCTGCTTCTGCTGACAGGGCTCCCTCCTCCTTCTCCTTTTGCAGCTGCGCAGACGCCTTGCACGCGGCCCCGGAGCCTCCACCACGTGACTCCTGGGGAGAGCCTCGTGCCCCAGTGACACACTTTATTTTTTTTCTTCTTCTTGGGCTGCTGCAGCAGCAACAGCAGAGTGCAGAGACTGTCAGCCGGGCGCAAAGCTTGTCGGGAGTTGTAGTTTCCCCCCCCCCATACTTCTCTCCATTCATTCCTGAGGAATGACTGTGTGCTTTTATATTGTTATTCCTCTCTCTAGCTTTCTCTCTGAGAGAGGAATTGCTGGTCTTGTCTGCCTCCAAGGCTGCAGCCAAATCAAACTGCCAGGGCTCCATGCTGCTGTGGAATCCTGGGAATGGGAAAATAAATAAATATAAGTAAATGAGCTTTTGGTTGTTCTTCTCTTCTACCCCGCCTTTTTCTGCTGCTGCAGCACTCAAGGCGGCTTACATGACTACAGTGTGTATTGGGATAATATATAAAATAGACACACACACACCCTTTTAAAAGAAGGATTCAATACAATACAAATACAAGGCAATTGTGAAAATGCGGCCATGGAGGCACACTTTGCCATGGTTCTGTGGTGTGGAATTCTGGGAATAGCAGTTAAAGAGGTGTCAAAGCAGATTATTGCTGCAGTGTGGTTTCAGCCTTAGAGGCACACTTTGACTGCCATGGTGCCATGCTATGGAATTCTGGGAATGGCAGTTTGTTGTGGCACCAGAGCGTAGACTTGAGCCTTTTGTTGTTGTGTGCCTTCCAAGTCGTTTTGGATTTATGGTAACCCTAAGGCGAAAAGTATCATGGAGTTTTCTTGGCAAGACTTGTTCAGAGGTGGTTTGCCATTGCCTTCCACTGAGGCTGAGAGAGTGTGACTTGCCCAAAGTCACCCAGTGAGTTTCATGGCTGAGATAGGAACTGAACCCTGCTCTCCGGGTTCACAGCGCAGCACTCAAGCCACAATGCCACACTGGCCAACATCAAAGTATGCGCTTGGGTAGACTTGAGCCTACTTCTGATTAATTGGTTGACACAGATGAGTAACCCTGGCTATACTTTAACCACTGTCCTTAAGACAGCTGCGACTGTTGTAGGTGAAGAACGGTAAAACGGGTAGTGAGTTGCAAGTCCTTCCAGTGCTCTTTAAGCATGAAGGAATCAGGGTTCCAAAATCCTCTTTTTGTGATCATGTTTACTGAGGAGAGTGTTGGTGAATTATTCTGGATTAACAATCAATATAACAACACCCCAGAGAGGAGTTTAAAAATGCAAGCGCTGTGGCTTCATCTGCATTGCAAAAACAATTCAGTCTGACACCACTTTCAACTGTCATGGCTCAATGCTACGGAATTCTGGGATTTGTAATTTTGTGAGATACTTGGCCTTCTCTGCCAGGGAGCTCTGGGCCCGCAACAAACTACAAAACCCCAGATTCCAGAGGATGGAGCCATGGCAGTTAAAGTAGTGTCAAACTACATTATCCCTAATCCCTGCAGTGCAGATGCAGCCTGTGCTGATAGATATATTTATAATAGTTTACATCTCCAATGGAAGACGTCCTTTAAAAAGCTATTTTCTAAGTGCCATGCAATTAAAATACAAAACAGTTGCGCAATACAACAGTTTAAAAGCAGAACCATAAATCCAACACAACAGAAATACAAAAGCAAAGAAAAAGGTCAGGGTACGAAAAATACAAGTCAAAAAGTCAAATAAACAGAACAACAGCAACAAAATAGGAAGAGCTACAATTCACTGAGAACTAGAACAAGGGTTAAAACCACACAAGAGGAGTTAAAATTATCAAAGATGTGTAACTTTTTTTCCACCACAGTCAGCTACACTGTCTGAATATGCCAACTCAAAAGCAAAATTCTAGATTAACTATAATATGTAAGGTTTTAAATGTGTATTATTTCTGCCCCTGTTCTTTAGAAGGCATTGCACCAAAGTACTTTCTCTCTCCCTCCCCTTCTCTTTCTTTCTGATATAGGGAGGGTATTTTGCAATAGCCTGCTATAGTGAGATCCACATGTCTTGTCCCAGAATTGCATTATTCCCCATGTGCCACATGTAGCAAAGAAGCTGAGCTGCTGTGACTCATATTTAGGTCACAAAGCACAAGCAGCCTTTCCTTGTGAGATATTGCTCACCTCGATGGGACATTCTGTAATGGGTGCTGCTGAATAAAAGAAGCCAAGGCTGAAGAACAAATCACTGCTTGTGGGTAAATAGTTTGTTGCTCTGAACATATCTAGAGAATAATGCATGCCATTTAAGACTCAGGAAGCCAGCGGCTTTCTGATTTCTTCATAACTTGGATTCCTTTATACACAAACCAGTTGAACAAGACTTGCATATGTTATTATGCTAAGAGGTAATGCAGACGGCACCTGTCATGAAAGTGCAACTTGGGAAAAGCTACACAGTTCACACCTATTTTCTAAAGGGACACATCTCAGTATCATCCTTGCTATTTATAGCCCATTTCAAATATTTATTGTATATCCCTTACATTATTTTAGAACTCTGGATGACAACTTTCTAAGTCAGATCACTGTTGATCCCATATTATAGATGGGCAGCTGAAGCTAAAGAAATGCCGGCTTGCCTGAAGTTATCTAGGAAAGTTTTTTTGGCTGAAGTGAGTCTTGAATAAGGAAATGTCAGACCAGATCACATTCTGAGTCACCATACTTCTAGACCATCTGTGGCAGCTTCCCCCAACCTGGCACTCTCCAGAGATGCTGGATTGTACCTCCCATCATGTCCAACCTACATGCTCAATGAATGCTTCTGGATAATGGGAGCTGTAGCCCAACCTGTTTGGAAAGCACAGCAATCAGGGAAGAGTGATTCACAGGGTAACACTTGGGAAGCATAATCAGAGTTCACACGCTTGTTTGGGAAGCACATGCATGTATAAAATTGTTTGATACATGTCCGTTTGTAAATTTCGGGAGGTACAGGTGGGGCACCATTGGCAGGAACCACAGTGTCATCAAATCATAACAGGAACATTCTTCTAATATGACAGGCAGATATTGACCAAGTGCTGTTAAGTAAACTGCCTATGCATTTAGGGAACTCCCTTCCCCTACATTTTAGGTAATGACACATATTTTTGGAAACTGGAATCTGATGAGATAGCATCTCATTCTGCTGTCTGATTAGAATCCACTCTCCCTTGGTTTTGACAGAAAGGTGAACTAGAAGTTATCTCAGCACAAGCAAGTGTCCAAAACATATATTCCCACTGTGTTGGTGGACATATTGCTAACAGGAATATGAAGGGATGGAGTATTTAGAGGGGACAACTGCTGGGCAAAATAAGGGGAGGAGGGGTGTTTTTCCATACATTGTACATGGAGTGCCCTTGAAGACAAGTCAGAACCGACACTGGAAGCAAAATCTAGCTGCTGGGTCAATAACTGGACCTATGCAATGTATGTATCTGGTTTTGCCATGACACTGGCTCGTAGTCTTTTTCCTGGCCCAATTCAAGGTACTGGTGTTGACTTTTAAAGCTCTACACAACTTGGGGCCAGGTTGTCTTTTGGACTGTATTCTCCCACATTGATCTACCCTGTTACTAAAATATTTTTTTTATCCACACAATACTGAAATGAGCCTCGTGGTGATTCAAGATAGGCCTTTTCACTTGCAGCACCCCACTCTTGAATGCTCTCCCCAATGCTTTTTATGGATGCCCACTGGAGGCAATCATAATTTGCTCTGACTCTTTAAAATTTGCACTCCCTGTTCACCATCTCCCTCTGTTGGGTGGCTCCTAGACTAGAAAAATAGGGGCTCTCAGCATGTCATAAAGTCTTATTTTATCTGGAGGGTAGCTTAAAAACAAGTTGAACCCATCCTGCTGAACCAGGATTTTGGAGTTTTAACCACAGTTGACTGAAATTACATTTAGCTGGGAGTTATGCCCAATTGCACTCAATGGAAATTACTGCTATGTAAACATGTTAGCACGGTCAATTCAATGGCTGGGTAAGGCAGAAGGAGATATTTACCTTTAGCATATTTTTAATTAATTTTAAAAATCTCATTACAGAGGAATTGCAATTTTTTTGTTCTTATTGTTAATTGCTGTCAAGTTGGCTTTGACTTATACCGACCCTAGCTTTTAGCTTTACTCTTTGATATTAGCAGTTCATTGTATGTGTCACAATATGCTCCTGGTATTGTTTTTGCAGGGAGGTTCTCTGTCTTCTGCCTCCAGTTATGTAGTTTATTTGATTTCTGTGTTGGCCATCAGATTATGTCCAAGTATACAGACACCTCTTCGGTTGGTGGAATAATGTATTAATAAACAACTAACTAGAAAACAGAAAATGTTTTTATTTACTCATGCAAGGCTTACCAGAACTATACCTGCATAGACTCCAATCTTCCTTAATTCTTAAATTGCTTGGCTCACATACTAGTATATTCTCTCCCCCCCCCCCCCCCCCCGCCGCCTCTTTTTCTGTGTCTGTCACTGTTCTATATGACTATCAAATAACTAGTTATTTCTTTCTTTTTGATACAAGCACCAGAATCCTTCCCAAAAGAATGGCTATGCTAGCTGGGAAATTCTGAGGGTTATGGGTTGAGAAAAGTGCCAAACTCTGGATTATCATACTTGTTTCTGAAGACTAAGAACTGTTGAGAAGCATTGTAAACATTGACCAATGGATTTATCTATAAGTACAATTTTGCTGAGAGCCAGCATGACGTAGTGGTTCAAGTGCTGGACCAACCCTGGATCATTCCCTGATCAGCCTGGGCAAGTCACATGCTCTCAGCCTCAGGGGAAGGCAATGGTAAATACCCTCTGAACCAATTTTTAAAAACCCAACAACACCATTATAGGTTTGCCTTAGGGTTGCCATAAGTCAGAAACCACATGACAGCACATAGCAACAACAAACAATTCTGCTAGGCAGCAAAGTGGCATAGTAATACAAAATAAGTAATAAATGCTAGATAAATAAATCAATAAAAGATGTAGATACTAATGTGCCCAGTCACCCTAAATTGGTATGAGCCTAAACCATCATTTGCTGAATCACAATGAAAACCCTTAGGCAATTCAACACTGCTGACTCAGAACAATTTGCCAAGCTGGGTACAGGAAACAGGGCCATAATGGGTTGAGTCCTTCCCTATCATTTATCCCCAGCTGGATACAGTATGAATTTTGACAAAATGATGTTGATTAAAAAACATGGATGATAATCATGTTGATTAACATATGGTGCATGATTTGCCTTTTCAGCCGCTCTGTTTGTTGGCTATGCTGCACCTTGTGGCAAAGAGTTCCATAGTCAGGGTTGTAGTTGTTGTGTGCCTTCAAGTCATTTCTGACTTTTTGGCAACATTTGTTCAAAGGGGGATTGCCTTTGCCTTCTTCGGAGTCTGTGAGAGTGTGATTTGCCCAAGTTCATCCAGCAGATTTCCATAACTGAGCAGGAATTTGAACCCTGGTCTCCCAGCATCCTACTCCAACACTCAAACCACTACACCATGCTGGCTCTATATAGTCAGGGTTACCCTGCACAATAAAGCCACTGTTTCTCCAACTGGCTTTGTTAAATGCTTAAAATGTTTTTAAAAGGCCAGCCAGTTACCACTACTGACTCACCTCACCCACTTATGATTTAAGCATCTACATGGACCAAGCTAAGTGGTTTCCCCCACCCACCTACCCACATCACAACCAATCTTCACAATTCGAGTTCAAACCGTCCTTAGAATTTAAGGCAAATTTCTAATTTAATACATCCTTTCTCGCCCTTAAACCAGATTAAAATAATTTATCTTTTGCTCTAGATTTTGCAGGGAAATCAAGAACAATCCGTAGGAATGCCAGGCAGCTTGTTTACCCGCTGTGCCATCCGACAGTGCCATCAATAGTGTGTCACAACAAGGGGCCCAGACATGTGGTTGATGCTGGGTACCTTGTTTCTGAGCTCAGAGGGAGTGACTTGCACCAACTTTGGTGGCTCCAGGTGGCACAGCAGGGATGACGTGTGTGCAGATAGGTACCTGGCATTTCAAAGGATTAAGGGCAGCTCTGGAGCCAGAATACTCTGAGACTTGGAGCATCCCAGAGTATTGTGACCAGTGTAGATGGACAGAGAGAAAGCCTTCTGCTTTGAGAACTGCAGGCTCATACAAGGAGATATGGACTCAACTCACATAAGGTTTTAAAGGTCATATGCCTTTCTAGTATGCTTCAGCCTTGCAGGAGGGTGATAGGCAGGGTCTCCCCCCCCCCCCCCCGTTTCTTTCTTTAGAAGAAGCAAAAATGTGGTTCACAAGCAAAAAATTAGGGGCCTGTTCCCCTAAGCTAGTTCTCCATTCCAAATCACCCTTTCCAAATGCTGGTTTTCCTAAGATGCAGCTCTTGGTTCTCCCCACTCCTCCTCTGTCATATTTTTGTTAGATATGCTTGTATGTGATGTGTGGTTCAGACCATAAGCATCCCCCTAGCTCCCTCTAACTTTTAGATCAAGTGTTGCAGAACTGCACTTTATTTTTGTGGAAAGTCAATCATGTTCCTAATCTCATTTTCTCCTATTTTTTCATTTCCAACATGTAATGAAAATGCTATGTAAGTGCTAAAGAGGTAGATGGTGCAACCCATTGGGTTACATAAACAGTGTCAGTTGGAATCCTTAAACTGAATACACAGTCATGGATTCCCCCCCCCCCCCCCGCCCCACGGATTCAACCATCCATGACTTGAAAATATTCAACAATAATACAAATTCCAAAAAGCAGGCCTTAATTTTGCTATTTTATTTAAGGGACACAATTTTATTATGACACTGTACAGTATTTAATGGGACTTGATCCATGGATTTTGGTATCCATGGGGGTCCTGGAACGAAACCCCAGCAGATAACTAAGGGCCCACTGTAATAGCTAACCGAGAGATCATGTTAAGTTCAGGTTGGGCACATGAAGTAAAGAAAATCAGAGAGATGTGTCCCAGTGCAGCAAACACAATTCATGCACAGAATAAAATTCCCAGATAGATCTGGTACATTGTATGTGCAGAAGATGATCACATGGAGGAGGGGGAGGCAGAAATAAAAACCACCACCATCAATGCTGTAGCATATTCATAGGCCCCCAGATATGCTCACATGCTGCACTGAGACCCATAGGTGCAGAAGCATATATATTATTTATGGTATCAGTTAATTTTCTATCCCTCTGTTTGTGCAATGTGCTCAAGATGATATATGTAGTTCCCCCTCTTTTCTACATTATACTAAAAAGAAAACCTGTACTGAAAAATGAATGACTGACCCAAGGTCATGTAATGAGTTCACAGCTAAATGGGGACTTGGAAACGAATTTTACAAGTCCCAAAGTAATTCTGTGACCTCTGCAAATGACAGAATGGATAGGTATCAGGCAGGTAAATGTTGTATCTGCACTACACAATTATAGCACCTCGATACCACTTTAACTGCCATGGCTGTATCCTTGTGGAATCTTGGGATATCTAGTTAGGGGAGGTACTAGAGCTGTCTGGCAGAGGATTCAGAATACCTCACAAAAACTACAAATCCCAGGATTCTATAGGATGGAATCATGGTAGTTAAACTGGTATGGAAGTCTATCATTACATAGCATAGATTCATGCAAAATGTGCATTTAAAATTTGGGCCGTGTATTCAAATCCTTCTCCAGCCACGAACTCACAGTTTAGCCTCCAACATCTCATACTCAGCCAGGCCTCAGGTTCTAATTTGTTTACTAGGAATGATAATAGCCAGCCTCATAGGACAAACAAAATACTGTGGTGAGTTCCACTAGCTCCATCACTCCAAATTGATGCTCAGAGACAAGTCAAAAGAATGTTAATTTTTCTTAATGACCTACTGCTGGTCGCTGAGTAAGCAATTCACATTGCAAGGTGGGGGTGTAAGAATGGCATTCTGTTGCTTGTGAGTGGTTGAGGAGCAAACAAACAAGCAGCAGTTTGCTGTTTGAACAGAAAGAAAGAGGCACATGTTGACAGCGGAGAGATGGTAGCATACCCTCCAACTGTCCTGATTTAGCCGGGACAGTTCCGATTAAGGAGCTTATCGCTTGACTTATTAATTTGGCTTACCTCTCCTAGTTTAAAATTCAATTCAGGCTGCATCCTGATCTTATGAAAAGGTTTTTGCTGCTGAATTTGCCGCCCGAATACAGCCCAGGTGCATCCCTGCTTCCAGGAGTGCTCCGGCGCTCATTTTCTGAGAGCCACGTGGAGCACTTCTGCAAGCGGGGATGCATCCGAGCTGTCTTTGGGCAGCAGATTCCGCGGCATAAACCTTCTGATAAAATCAGGATGTAGCCCGAATTGAAATTTAAACCAGGAGAGGTAAGCCGAATTAATAAACCAAACCATATGCTTCTAAACCTCTGTAGTCTCACCTTTTCAGCTGCTTTTAAAATGTACCAGTTTCTTTCCCCTCCTCCCACTTTCCCCCTTTGTCCTCAGCTTGCTTCAGTTGCTGAAAACTAAATTCAAAGTCCAAAAGTAATTAACACTGAATTAACTCAGCAGGAGGAAGAGGAGAGAAGGGGGGAATCTACCCTTCCCAGTAGGCTCAGGCAAAAGCAAACTGCAGTGCTGAGCCGTCTCCTGACTTGTGGGCTCTTCAACATTAATAACCTTTGCCATCTTGACCACACACTGATGTTGCTTGGCCACACATCCTGGAATATGTCAGTGGAATATCAGAGGGTATGTGGTAGGCCAGTTGTTCTCAAACTTTTTAACCTTGTGACACTGTTTACATGTGGAAATCAGCTTCCACTCTGCTGCTCAGTATAGTATATTAATAAAAATATTTAGTTTGTTCAGTGTAAGTATTATTGTTCAGACATTCCTGTATATTAATATTTTAACATTTCATAAGGAAATAGCTCTCGTCCTTCAGACAGAGGCTCCAAGCACCTTCCTAGCCTTTCTCTTCCCCTCCATAGGACAGAAAAGGTTTGGGAAACAGAAGAAGAGGTGGAAGAGGAATAAGAGGAAGGATCAGGACCTAATGCATTATTTATACAGTGCAGATGTACCCCTAACATGTCTTTTTTCATGGTTATAGTTTGCGTTTTTAACTTGTGTTTTTAATTCAAAATTAGTTGGATTTTAATTTTTGTATTAAGAAGACAGTTTTTAATTGTGTTTTTTAAGGTGTTGTATGTCACTTTGAATCCCATACAGCAACAAAGGCAGGATATTGACTAAATAAATAAATAATATAGTTTCAAATCCAAATTCAACTGGTTATCCTGTGAGGTTTTCTACATGTGGAATGGGACAGGAGGGCAGGAGAGGTTTCCATCTTAAACCTTGGCCCCAGGCAACAAAATGTCTTGACCTGGCCTTGACAGTACCTAGCATAGCAACTTAATTATGACAGTTGGTGGAAGGACATTGGTGACATTGTGTGAGTAGTCTTAAATGACCTTTTGAAGCTTCCATTCATTAAAATGGAATGTACAAAATGGAATAAAGGATAGGGGAATGTTGAGCAAGAACTGGAAAGGACCCTCAGGTGTAAATATATTTACACTTTAATATCTATGAATATCAAAAGTGAGACTAATGGAATACTATGGTATTTCTAATTAAAATGTATGACTGTGATTTCTGATTAATATGTATGATTGTGAAAGCTGGACAGTGAAGAAAGCTGCCAGGAAGAGAATCAAATAATTTGAAATGTGGTGCAGATGGAGAGTTCTAAAGGTACCATGGACTGCCAAAAACACAAATACAGTCGAACCTCCTTTTTCACGGACTGTGCATCCACAAATTAAATGATCCACAGCTTGAAAATATTTTTAAAAATTAAATTCCAAAAAGCAAATCTTGATTCTGCCATTTTATATAATGGACACAATTTTACTATCCCACTATATACAATGGGACTTGAGCATCCATGGAATTTGTTACCCAATTTGGGGGGGGGGGGGGGGGGGGGGGGACCAAATCTCTGCAATTGAGCCTGAGAGAAATTCAAGCCTAAACTTTCACTTGAAGACAAAATGGCTAAATTAAGGCTATATAGTACTTTGGGTATTTAATGAAATTGGGAAAGACAATAATGTTCTGTAAAGTTCAAAGCATCAGGAAAAAAAGAAGATTGCATTACAGGTTTATGGACCCTGGTCCAAAACACACTGTAGAAACAATCCAGTTTGAGACTGTTTTAACTGCGCTGGCTGGATGATAGGGAATTCTGGGAACTGTAGTTTGTGAGGTATTTAGCCTTCTCTGTCAGAGAGCTCTGGCACCAAAATATCAATTCATAAGATTCTCTAGCACTGAGCCAGGGCAGTTAAAGCGGTCTCAGAATGGATTGTTTCTGCAGTGTGTTTAGACTTAAATCAAGGAAGCTTCCACCCTGAGTTTGCAAGACCTGAGCAGATTAATAACAGAATAATAATAACAGATTAATAAATCCAAGATGAACAGCATGGATTCCACCCATCTTCTACCAGTATTATTTTGACTGTATATACAAGCCCAAGGTCCTCTGGCGGTTTCTCATCCATAGAGTCACCATACACTGAAGCCAACTTGACAACACAAAACAACAATAACAGAGAGAGAATAAAGTAATAATAGTATAAGCAGACCTCACTTCCAAACACAAGGTACCCAATTCTCTGGAACAACAGAGCTTAGAAAAATTAAAATTTTGAGACAACTTAAAAGATGCCACAGCCAGTATAAGTGGAGAATAATGGGAATTGTAGTCCTAGTCTTCCAAACTAAATTTTCCGAGCTCTAGAGCTGAAAATTCTATAGATTTGCCATGAGTTTCAGTGGCACATGGCCCAGGGATGAACACCGGTCAGTTTAGCAAGGGAGGCTGATCCTGGTGTCCTGGGATAGCCTCTGAGCAGAGACGGGAGGGCATTGCCTAAGCTGGAATAACCTGCTTTTTTGCTCTTTTCACCTTGAGCACTTGGTTCAGGCTTCATCTAGCACCTGGTGAACTCAGAGGATTTAAATTGGCTCTTAGGTGCACGCAGGTGGGCAGGCCTCCAGGTTTTATTTTGCATGCAGGAAACAAAAGCCTGTAGAAATTATCCCTTCCCACATCGCAATGGGACTGCCAACTCTATGCTCATTTTATGAGGACTGATAGAATCCCATTAATTGAATGATGTACTTGGATCTAAGGTCTGGCCAGCAAACACAGTTCATCTGCAGCTATATGACTTGGGAGATGGGGTTTCAAAAAAGGATCAAAAGCTAATGGATTTTTTCAAGTATAGAAACAGCTCCACAAGAATGTCTTTATGCATCAAAAACAAAACAACAACCAACAAAAACCCCAAACAAATTGAGCTGTTCAGTCTCAGTGACAAAAAGAGAATAACTACAACTGTAAATGCTTGTGTCACTTCTTTTTCCTCATTTTAGGAAAAAATCCAGTAGAAGACACATTTTAAAAATAAACGTATCTATTTAAGAATATACAGTAGACCCTCCACATTCACAGGAGTTAGGGGCACAGGACCCCCATGAAAGTAGGGGGAAAGGAAATAGAAAACCACTATCCTTTTAATCTGAGAGAACACCTCTCTAGGAATCTCTTGGTCCTCCAGGGCAATTCTGTGGTCAAGAACTGCTGGAGGTTAAACATGAAATTATGCTGGAGGACTTACAAATTTATAGAGAAGCCTTTCTCTAGGAATCTCTAGGTCCTCCTGCATGACTTCTAGCAGAAGGTGACAACAGAGTCATGCTGGAGGACCTAGAGATTCCCATAGAGAACAAAGTAATCAAATATGTGAATAATTAAATCCACACAAATATGGAGGGCCAGGTCTAAACTAAATTAATTGTTGGTCCTACTCCCAGGTGGGGATGAAACTGCAATTTTCTGTCCCTATTAGCTTTTCAAAGTGGTGACAGTTGGCCTTTTTTGAGGGCTTAGGAGTATATTCTTTTCCTGGTTGCAGGATTTAGTCCAGAGAGCCTTGAAGGTATGTTGTCTGTAATATGTATGCTAGATACCTCAAGGATAAATCAGTCTGATGTAGTTCTGCAACTGGAACACTGTTGTCAATAGATATAATCACCTTTTGGTCCTGTTTTGTGTGATGATTTCCAGTACTTGCAGCCTAAAATGGAGATAAAGTTATCCAAGAGATAAACCAACTATATACCTCTGTGATTGAGTCTTTCCCTTCTGGCTTGTAACATCTATCATGGAGGTAGGGATCTAGCTCATTGGTTCCAGAAGAATATCAATACCTGGAAAAGATTATAAGACTGGTTAGAGCAATGACAAACTTCCTCTGCACCAATCTTACCAATAAAACTCCATGGAAGATTTGCCTTAGGTTCACCATAAGTCACAAATGACTTGAAGGCACACAACAACAACAACAGCAACAAGCTATTGGGGCATAGTGGGTTGAATGGTGGACTATAGTGACTAGGGTTCAAAACCCAGCTCAGTCACGGAAACCCACTGGGGGATCTTGGGCAAGTCATATTCTCTTAGCCTCAGAGGATGGGAATGGCAAACCCCCTCTGAACAAATCTTGCCAAGAAAACCCCATGTTAGGGTTGTCTTATGTGTTGCCATAAATCAAAAATGTCTTGAATGTTGAAAGCAGAAGAGGAAGATCATACTATAGGAGGATTAATTCATTCAATTAAGCCTCTGCCCTGAGTTTGCAAGACCTGAGAACAGTTAATGATAGGGATGCCTTAAGGTCTCTCATTCAGGGGTTGACATAAGCTGAAGCCAATGTGACAGTGCATAACAACAACATGTTCAGTATTACATGTATTTTATTTTATGCCACACACAAACATTTAGATAACAATACTATCATATGCATATCTGCTCAGAAGAAAACTTTCTAAGTTCAGTGGTATGACCTCCCTGATAAATATTGGTTCGGATCCTGGCTCAGCCCTGGAAACTCAATCACACTAGGGTCAATTCCAGAACCATCCCACAATTATACCATTATTGGCAATGGGATAATTGTGGGATGGTAATGGGATAATTGTGGGATGGTTCTGGAATTGACCCCAGTGTGATAATCTCATCAGTCTCAGAGGATGGCAGTGGCAAACCGCCTTTGAAGAAACATGCAAAGAAAACCCTATGATAGGTTCACCTTAGAAAAATCAGAAACGATTTGAAGGCACACAACAACAACAACAACCCTAAAGGTGTAAACACATTAACTAGAGAATAAATACTACTGAATGCAGAGGGGCTTACTTCTGTTTTGGATTGTACTGTTAATCAACAGTAAATATGTACATCTGTAAGACAGCTCCTCCAAAGGAGTCGATTTTCTGATTTTCCTATCAGAACTGCACCAGCATCTATTCACACATTCACATCTTTTAAAACAATTCATATAGGTCCAAAGCACATTGCAGAAATAATCCACTTTAAGACCGCTTTAACTGCCCTGGCTCGTTGCTAGGGAATTCTGGGAACTGTAGTGTTGTGAGACATTTATCCTTTTCTGTTAAAGAGCTCTGGTGCCACAATAAACTACAATTCCTAGGATTTCCTAGAACTGAGCCAGGGAGTTAAAGTGATCTGAAACTGAATTATTTCTGCAGTGTATTTTGGAATTGGACCATAGGCTACTAAATCTTAGTATCTGCAATATAGGGTCCAGCGCAGAAGAATAAGAGTATCTGTGACTCCTCCAAATCAGAGCAAAAATGTATTTTTCCTAACAGTATTGTCTACAATTAAACCAAAACAAATCAAATACTCATTTCCTGCAGTGCATTGGCCCAATTCTAACAAATCTCCTCCTCTGCAATGCAGTACAGCACTCAACATCTTCAGCAAGCAACACACACACAATCTCTGCAGTGTAAAACACAACAGAGAGTAGAGATTTATTGTGTCTCTTGGTAGCTTTCTCCTCACAGGAAACCTGTCCCTTCAAAAAATATTGAACTTGAACCTTCCTCTTGAAATCAGGCAATCCAGACAAGATGGAGAGTTGTGTAAAAAGAGGGCTTCTTCTGTCCCAATGCACCAACCTCCAGTCCAGCATTTTAAGAACATTTTAAAAATAAAACACAGTAAGAGGGCTAGGGGAAGTAAGAGATTGGAGGGCTTTGCAACAATCTGGGACCAGTGTCAAAATAGTTTTATTTCCTCTACCAATTGGGATAAAACTGGTCTGCGTGTTTTTGTTGTCGAGTATGGAGGGGCTGTTGCTGTTGTGCCTTCAAGTCACTTCCAGCTTATAGCTCTTGGCAAGTTTCTTCAGAGTGAGTCTTGCCATTGCCATCCTCTGAGGCTGAGAGAGTGTGACATGCCCCTGTGTGATGTTATTGTGTCCCTTCAAATAATTCCTGACTTATGGAAACCCTATCATGGGCTTTTTTTTTTTGGCAAACTTCTTCAGAGGGGGTTTGCCATGGCCGTTCTCTGAGGCTGAGAGAGTGTGACTTGCCCCTCTGTGACATTGTTGATGTTGCGTGCCTTCAAGTCATCTCTATCCTTCAGAGGGGTTTGCCATGGCCATCCTTTGAGGCTGAGAGAGTGTGACATGCACCTATGACATTGTGGAGTCAAAGGCTTTCATGGCCGGCATCCATATTTTTTTGTGGGGCTTTCGGGCCACATGGCCCGAAAGCCCCACAAAAAAACTGTGACATTGTTTTTGTTGTTGTGTGTGCCTTCAATGCATTTCTGACTTACGGCATAGTGGTTTGAGCGTTAGGACTCTGGAGACCAGGGTCTGAATCCTGGTTTGACCATGGAAACTCATTGGATGACCTTGGGCAAGTCACACTCTCTCAGTCTCAGAACACGGCCCCCTTCTATGAAATTGTGTGGATGCAGCCTCAGACATGCTGAAAACGGAGGATGTTTTGATATTCCTCCTGGACAGAAGTTGGAAATGGAAGATGTGTTTTGGAAAAGGAGGACCTTGAGGGAGAATAAAATATCCAAGAACTGTTCCCTCAGGCTAAATATCTCAAACCTACAGTTCCCAGGAGGATTCCCCTAGCACTTGAGCCTTCAAAGCACGGTTAAACTGGATTATTTCTGCAGTGTGTTTTGGACCAAAGTGGTGTCAAACTGGTTAATTGCTGCAGTGTGGATGCAAATGCAAAACCCTGTCAAGTTTCCTCAGAGAGGGTTTGCAATTGTCATCCTCTGAGGCTGAGAGAGTGTGGATGGTCACCCAATGGGTTTTTAACACTTGAGTGAAGAATCCAGTACCCTCCATTTTGAGCCTGACTGAAAGACATGAATTTCCATGTATATCATTATTTGAGTTTTTTAAGCTTGTATTTGGTAGTGTCCCCCATTCAGGGCAATCGGGCATCTTCCATTTCAGCCTTCTGTCCAGGAGGAAGTCCAGAGTGCCCTCCATTTTGAGCCTGAATAAAAAGCACCAATTTACATTTATATAAGTGTTTTTTTAGTTTTTAATTGGTAGTGTCCTCCTTTTCCAGGACACAGCCACCATTTCAGCTTTCTCTCCAGGAGGAAGTCCAGAATGCCCTCCATTTTGATCCTGAATAAAAAGCACCAATTTACATTTATATGAGTGTTTTTTTTTGTTTTTTTTAAAAAAGCTTTTATTTGGTAATGTCCTCTTTTCCAGGGCACAGCCTCCCTTTTTCAGCCTTCTGTCCAGCAGCCAGAATGCCCTCCATTTTGAGCATGACCCACACAGTTTCTTGCCATGGCCATAATCGGAGGCCGAGAGAGTGTGACTAGTAGTGAGTTGTTTTTTTTTAAATAACACTTGGGTGAGGAGGAGGAATCCTATATCCAATAACCATAAACCACAACTTGGATCAAACTGGGTTGTGTGTTTCTTTCTACACAGTAGTGTGTGTATGCAATGCTGCACCCTCTCATGCTCAAAATGGAGGACGCTTCTTGAGGGAAAAAATGAGGTCTTTTCGTCACCCTGAGGGAAAAAATAATAAATAAAACACCCAGGAGGCGGTTGGTTTCCTCCCTCAGGCTTTTCCCCCTGGGTCAAGGCAGGCGGCCACTCCAACTCGTGGCCTACCCTCGTGAGGGAGCCTTGCCAAGCCTCCAGCTGGCCACTGCCAAGGAGGGAGCCACCCAGGAGGCTGAGGAGGAGGCGGGCAGGCCTCGTGTGGAGACTCTGAGGCCTAGCTGCTTCCTCCTCCCTACCTCAGCCTGCCTTTCCTAAACAAGGGAACCAGGGCCCTAGTCCCTCCTCCTGCATCCACAGTGGAGAAATAACCCAGTTTGGCAGCGCTTTAAGTCTTTCTGTGGCTCTTTGCTATGGAATTCTGGGAGTTGGAGTTTGTTGTGGGGCCCAGAGCGGAGCTCCGCTCCGCTCTGGGCCCACAACAAACTCCAACTCCCAGAATTCCATAGCAGAGAGCCACAGAAAGAGTTAAAGCGCTGCCAAACCGGGTTTATTTCTCCACTGTGGATGCAGCCTCTGCAGAGTGGCCCACTCTTTCTATTAAAGAAGGAAAAATGCAGGCCCCTCAGAGTGACCAGGCCTCCTCCTTTTCCAGGACAGGGCCTCCATTTCAGCCTTCTGTCCAGGAGGAATTGCAGCATGCCCTCCATTTCCTAGTGTCCTCCTTTTCCAGGACAGGGCCTCCATTTCAGCCTTCTGTCCAGGAGGAATTCCAGCATGCCCTCCATTTCCTTGTGTCCTCCTTTTTCAGGACACGGCCTCCATTTCAGCCTTCTGTCCAGGAGGAATTCCAGCATGCCCTCCATTTCCTAGTGTCCTCCTTTTCCAGGACATGGCCTCCCTTTCAGCCTTCTGCCCTCCATTTCCTAGTGTCCTCCTTTTCCAGGACAGGACCTCCATTTCAGCTTTCTGTCCAGGAGGAATTCCAGATTGTCCTCCATTTTGAGACTCAATAAGAAGCATGAATTTCCATTTATATTATAAGCATCAATATGATGATTGGTTTTTTAGCTTTGATTTGGTAGTGTCTTACATTCAGGGTGACCCAGCGTCCTCCTTTTCCAGGACATGGCCTCCATTTCAGCCTTCTGTCCAGGAGGAAGTCCAGAATACCTTCCATTTTGGGCCTAACAAACACAAATCTACATTCATATGAGTGTGGTTTTAACTTTTACTTAGTAGTGTCCTACATTCAGGGTGACCCAAGCATCCTCCTATTCTAAGACACAGCTTCAATTTCAGCTTTCTGTCCAGGAAGAGTTCCAGAATGCTTTCCATTTTGAGCCTAAGAAGCAAGAATTTACATTTATATGAGCGTCGTTGTTGGTTTTTTTAACTTTTATTTGGTAGGGTCCTCCTTTTCCAGGACACGGCCTCCATTTCAGCCTTCTGTCCAGGAGGAAGTCCAGAATGCCCTCCATTTTGATCCTGAATAAAAAGCACCAATTTACATTTATATGAGTGTTTTGTTTTTTTAGCTTTTATTTGATAGTGTCCTACATTTAAGTTGACCAGGCATCTTCCTTTCGTGGGACACAGCCTCCATTTCAGCCTTCTGTCCAGGAGGAATTTCACAATGTCTTCCATTTTGCCCCTAAATACGAAGCATAAATTTACATTTATATGAGTGGGTTTTAAGCTTTTATTTGGTGGTGTCCTACATTCAGGGAGTGACCAGGCCTTTTCCAGGACACAGCCTCCATTTAATAATTCCGTGCAGGAGGAATTCCAGAATGTCCTCCATTTTGAGTCTGAATAAGAAGCATGAATTTCCTTTTATATTATAAACATCAATATGATGAGTGGTTTTTTTAGCTTTGATTTGATAGTGTCTTACATTCAGAGTGACCGGGCATCCTCCTTTTCCAGGACATGGCTCCATTTCAGCCTTTTGTCTAGGAGGAATTCCAGAATGCCCTCCATTTTGAGCCCGAATAAGCAGCACAAATTTATATTTATATGAGTGTTTTTAAACCTTTTATTTGACACCATTTTTAGTGTTGTAGCCTCATCCCATGGAATTCTGGGATTTGTAATTTTACAAGGTTTTAACCTGCTCTGCCAAAAAGAATGGGAGTTTCACCAAACTGATGCCCTGGGCAATTAAAGTGATATCAAACTGCATTATTTCTGCAGTGCAGATGCAGCCCAGAATGGCCCAAGGTCATACAGTGAGTGGGGTGGATCCCTTCCTGGGAATTTACCTCTAGATTTCCTAGGAGTTTATCACACGGGAGGAATTTCTCTCAGTTTTGAAAGAAATGGAAGTGAGGCCAGTTCGGAATTGAGTAAATTCGCTAGTTCAGCGAATTTACGTGATTGCGTATTGACGCTGCATTGCGTCAATAGATCTCTGTCTGGTGCTCTTAACCAGTGCCACCACACAGACTTTCATTGTCTTGCCAGATGAGGGAAATATAAAGAATAAACTGAACAATGATGCACTCTTCTCTGTTTTGTGTCAACAACACTGTGAAGAAAATGGGCATGCGTCCATTGCCCCAAAGAAGAAAACTGACCTGAAAATAGGTCATACATTTGCATACAGTTGGCATGTACTGGTGGAAATCTAATGCAAATTTAAAGTTATAAATTCCTATGGTATAAACAGAAGTACAGCTCACCATAGAGGGGGAAATGACCCATAATCACTTGACTTTAATACCTGTCGATGGACATCTTAAAAGTCTCTTATTTCCTCTCCTTTCTTACTGTTCTTGAGCATTACACCTTACTGGAACTGGATTGACTTTCAAGTAGAGGACTGTCTCCTGTGAATGTTCTCCGTGCACCTGAGGAAGTAGACCAAGTCTACAAATGCTTCTGCGACAACCTCTTTCACACAGTTTTAGTCTCAAAGGTGTTACCAGATCCCTTTGCATCCTGATATTCCAGACCAAAGTAGGACACACTGCCACTTTAGCTGTAAATCCAGATTTGACCTAGTTCTCATTGAGATTGTGGCAACTTCTGGAAGTTTAACTTCTCTGTAAGGCTTGTTGTTTTGGGGGGTAGCAAAGTAGTTTTTCAGTGATATCTTAAAGCAGCCTTTTTACCCTGGAGGAACTCTTGAACTAATTTTCAGATCCCTTTGCATAAAAAGTATGCAAAAGTTTGCTTTGTTTCTATCCTGATCTTTTGTGGAACCTCTAGCGACCTCTCATGGAACAACAGGCTTCCAGGGAATCCTGGTTAAGAAATCCTGTCTTAAAGACTTAATAGATTTGTGGTGCAATCCTATGGCTAGAAGCCTGTTGGTTAGTAACAAGAGTAGACCTACAGAATAAATTTTGAATATTCAACACAGGTAAATCTGACTGATTCAGTGGCTCTACCCTAATTAGGCCTGTATAGGTGTACTCTAAAGTAAGCTCCACAGAGTTCATTTGGGTTTATTCCTAGGAACTGGATATAGGATTTAAGCCTTTGGAGCAGAAATGCTTAAGTCAGTAGTGTTGCAATAGCACAGGGGTGTGCAACCTGTACCCTATGTCACACGTGTGCCCCCAACTTTATCTATGGTCCACAGTTTTTATTTCTTTAATTTATTTATTTATGCCGATATAACAAAATATAAACCAGCGAGGAAAGCTACCACTGAGCAGATTCAGTTTTCTGACATAAATTCATGAATGAATACTCTACCCTGATAAAGCCTGATTCTCTTATCTTCGATGATTTTCCTTTGTTTATATAATGACTATTCAGACATGGTGCAGGCGTTTGAATGGTGGACGAGGACTCCATGAGACAAAGATCTGAATTTCCACTCGGCCATGGAAACCCACAAAGTGACCTTGGGCAAGTGACACTGTCTCAGCCTAAGAAGGTAGCAATGGCAACCCCCTTTGAACAAATCTTGCCAAGAAACCCCTGTGGAAGGGTTGCCTTAGGATCAGGATAAATCAGAACCAACTTGAAGGCTTTTTTTTTTTAAGTTGTAAGAGTCACCACCTATCATTTGAACTGTTATTACAGATCAGACAGGTTTTAAGCACTGCAGTGGGAACTAGGGCTAAATTAGGTAATGATCTCTCTAGTCAGAGCCAACCACAGACTGAAGTGCTTGCTTAACTTTCCCAGGGTTTTGCATAGTCACCTTCCCACTGGTATGCAACACACCCCTATTTCCTATGCCTTCCTTTTGCACACTGAGCCTGGAAAAAGGAATAATTGTGGGGCAGCTGAGTAGGGAGTCTACATGGCACAAACAGTGAGACCCCATTCTTCTATGGGGCAAAAATAGATACGGCAAGTATGGTAATAATGGTGGCAGTGGGAGACTCCATGCTGTTGAATTTTAGAAGAGAGGACAAATTCGGTTCAACAGGGTCAGAGCTGAGTATATCAGATCTCTTTTAAGCTTCAGGAAAGCAAGCTTTTGATAGAGGTTAAAGCCTTATTCCCCTGCTTTTCTGTTGCGTGGCTTTATCCTGACCTTGGTTTTTATTATATGGTACTGATTTTGGTAACTTGAACTGTGTCACATGCTATGTTTTATTATCTGAGAGGTTTATTTTATAAAGTAGGGTATTTGTTTCTAAGTACATAAATATTAAACATAAAACATTTTTCTCCATAGAGGAAAGCCTAAGGAAAAGGAGAACACATCATCATCACCGTCCCATCCTTCAGTTAGCTCACAGCAACATATATAAATAAGGTTTATCTCATTTGATCCTCACAGCAGCCCTGTCAGATGGTCTAGTTAAGGAACTGACACTGTTACTAAACCAAGGTCTATGAAGGTAAAGGTTCAGCTTGTATTCGGATTTCACCAGCCAAAGGCCAACACTCTACCACTACCCTACAACTGTTAGGGTTAATCCTGAATAATTCTCTGCTGTCCCACTTTTTCAGATGCTTTTAAAATGGCCCAGTTTCTTTCTCCTTCTCCCACTTGCCCTTGTTGTCCTTAGCTTACATCAATTGATGCAAACTTAGTTCAAAATGCAGAAGTAGTGTGCACTCAATTCAGCAAGAGACAGAGGAGAGGACGGGGTTAGAATCCTGCCCTTCCCAGTAGGTTCAGGCAGAAGCAAAATGCTGCAACCTCTCCTAGTTTGTGTTCTTCCTCATTAATAACCTTTGCCATCTTGACTAGAATCTGATGTTGCTTGGCCACATACATCTTGGTTTTTATTTGTGAAATCCTGAAAGATATACCATGTACTAACTGAAGTGGGGGTATGGAATTGGACAATCTGCTTTAGAAAAGTGAAGGATGAAGATATTCTTCCAGATGAGCCTTGCTGATGTTAAAGCTTTAGTAATGGTGGCTGAATTAATCTGAGATGATTTATGCTGGTGGTGAATTCTGGAAAGAAAAAGGGTTGATGTTGGAGGGGGTAGTGGTTATTCTGGAGAAGGTTCTGAATGATTAAGTAATGTCTGGAGGGGGTTTTTTTTAAGTGTAGGTTTGGGGCTTATGGAGTGGATTATGATTTGTATGGAAGTAATTTTGGCACTTTGAGGAGGTACTTTAAAGCCAAGTTAGAGAAGGTGTGTGATAAAGGTTGGAATAGGTGGAATTCTCATTTGAGGTTATTTAGCTGTTTGTGAAAATTAAACCACCCATCCATGTTCCCTTAAAACACACACATCCTCAGCTACTGGTATGCCCAGCACTGGCATTTTCCTTGCAGAGAGATGTATGGTCCTTCATCCTAGAGAAAACCAAGAGATCTCCCCCCACCTGCTTTTTGGTGCAGTCAGCTTTGTTAGCAAATGCAGCCACAGTCAGGGACAAGATAGCTGCAGAATACAAAATATTAATCAAGGAGTCTAGGAATACTCTTTGCCTGGACTTTTAAATGCATTTTGGCATGAAAGCACTGCAGATTTTTTAAAGAGGTGAGTTTTGTAGGTCAATTTGAATGTTGTTAGCTGTTCCTCCTAACCTAGTATTTGCTTGACTTGGACACAGTTCCACATTTCAGCTATTTTACAGCATTGTTGTGCTTCGTTGTTGCTGGGTGTTTTTAATTTTCTCAAAAACATAAGCTCCAACATTTCACAGATGAAGGACACTAGGACATATCCAAGCAACATCTGAGTGTGATCAAGATGGCACAAGTCATTAATGAGGAAGAACACACAAGCTAGGAGAGGCTGCAGCTGTTTACTTTTGCCAGAACCTACTGGGAAGAGTAAGATGCCACTTCACCCGCCCTCACTTCTCTCTGCTAAGTTAATGGAGTGCAAATTATTTCTGCACTTTGAACTCAATTTGCATTGCTTGAAGCAAGCTGAGGACAAAGAGGGCAAGACGGGGAAGGAGAGAGAAACAAGGATCAATGCAGATCTATCAGGAATAGTTAGGGTGGGGAACGGTACTGAATATCCCAAGTTAAGTGGGGGGCGTTGCCACACACACACACACACACACACCCAATTGCATTGAGTGCATTTGGGACCTGTATGGATAACAAAGATTCAACCTGGATTCATCCCAGATTATTCTCATAGGAGTTTATCAGATGACAGAAATTGGAAGCATAATCCAATGGCAGTCCAAACACAATCATGGGATTTCACGTTATTGCGTGAGAGACTATCACATGCATTTTCGGGCAATGGGAAGTCCTTCCAAACGCAATTGTGAGGTTTCATGTTATTGCGTGAGAAACTATCACACACAATTTCGGTCAATTTTGGGCAATGGGAAGTCATTCCGAACACAATGCAGCGTCAATATGCAATCACGTAAATTTGGTGAACTAGCGAATTCACCCATTTCCAAACTAGCCCTACTTTAATTTCTTTCGAAATTGAGAGAAATTCCTCCAGTGTGATAAACTCCATAGTGTGAATGGGGCCTAGGACATTTTAAAAGCAGCTGAAAAACTGAGATGACAGAGGATAAATCAAGACTTTCCCAGTCAAATTGGAACAGATGGAGGGTATGCAAAGAAGATACAGTTTCACTGAAGGTATTGTGGCTGGCTGGGCCAGACCAATTCATGCTGCAGCTTATTGCTCCCACTTGAGCAATAAAGGTCTCCTGCAGCATGCACGTGTAGGGAAACGCATGGTCATAACTGAGACTGTGCAACTGGTGGTTCCCTTGCCCACAGGTATGTGTGCTGGCTTGAAGGAACTTGTTTGGCAGTCTTTTAATAACCTATAAACAATTAGGTTTGGAATTGGGATACATCACTACTAGCTGAACAGATGAGTCATCCTTTCGTTCAAACATTTCTAGGATTCCAACTTCTCAGCCACCTCCTTCAGCTGCCTCTTTAACAGTCGCTTGATGTGCTGATGTTTGCAGGCAATGATGTTAATCTCTATGTCAGCAAATATTTCACTTTTGGGGTCTTAACTTCAAATTGTGCAGAAGGTCAGTTGACAGGTCTGAGCTAAATCTGACGTTAGGCCCAAGTAGAGCAATCCGACTGAAATGAATGGAACTTGTTTATTAGTCTGCATAAATTTAACATTGGACAGAACCCCCTATTTTATTGTATCGTTTTATTTTGTTTGTCTATATAGTGCCATTAGTTTGTAGGGCAATCTTTCTCAGGCTATCTGATGTGACGGGCCAGCAATTAGGTTTTTCCAGTGTGCCAGACACTGTGCCCATCGGTTACAACCATATATTTCTTTCCTTGACATTCGCCAGGGACCAGCAAACCCATGATTCAGGGATCAGAAGCAGTCCATGGACCACAACTTTGTGTAGCCCTGCTCTGGAAAGCAAGATAATAAGTCTCTTCTTGAAGGAGATATAACTGAATATTTAGCACAGGAAACAGCAGAAAAGGGTGATTTTAGCTGATAGAAATGTGTTTATTTTAATCACATATACTTAGATTTGCCAGTGCTTGGGAAGGTTACCTTTGGGACAACAGCTCTCAGAAACTCATCAGAACTAGGGGGTTCTGGGAGTTGGAGTCCAAAGTTATCAAGGTCTATCCCTGGTAATAATAGTACTTTAATCCTTTTATTGCACTGGGCCAGTTTCTGTCTACTCACATTAGCATGTGGTTCAAGGTGGAAATAGATATCCCACACCAAATGGTTTGGTTGCATTTAAGCCTTAGCTATCTTCCTCCCCACTTTAGTCTCACAACAATCCTGTGAGGTAGGTCAGGCTGAAGATGAGTGACTTGGCACAAACATACTCTAGTGATTTCAAGTCTCCATGGGGACTTGAATCTGGACCTCCCAAGTCCCAGTGCAATGCTCAGACAACCCACCACACTCTCTCTCCAATACTATCATGCTGTTGCTCATTCCAACATTAATTCCAATACTTATTCAAGATGCTAGATGTTTACAAGAAAACTCCCTCCAAGGCATCCTGGGTTAAAAATAACAAGCTAACAAGACTGTTTCTAGAGACTTGATCACTTGAAGACAGTTTAAGATTATTATTTTTAGGAGGGGATTAAGGACGCTAATATGGCTATTAGGAACCAGCGTGGCACAGTGGTTTGAGTGTTGGACTACGACTCTAGAGACCAGGGTTCACTTCCCAGCTCAGCCATGAAACCCACTGGGTGACCTTGGTCAAGTCACATGCTCTCAGCCTCAGGGGAAGGCAATGGCAGACCCCCTCTGAACAAATCTTGCCAAGAAATCCCCTTAAGGTTGTCATAAGTCGGGAACGACTTGGAGGCACACAGCACGCACACACAAGGTGGTTAAGATCCCCATCCTGTTGCTTTCAAAAAGCTGTCTTACTAGTTGAAACCAACAGCAAATATGGGCCTGGCTGCTGCGCATACCCCTTTCAGGGTGTTGTCGCCAACCCACTTGGAAGCCTGCCTTTTGCTAACCATTCCATGTGCATTCCTGCCTTTCTGTTCCCTGTGTTTGCTCAAGCTGTATCCTTTGGAGAAAGGCTGTTTGTTTAAAAAGCCATGCCCCCCCCCCTTCTCTCTCGCTCCCTCTTTCTCTCTCGGTCACATGCGCAGGACATGTGAGGTGTGTTCCATTTTTAGCCACAACAACTTCTTCACTAGGCATCTCTGCTGCAGTGACATGTGCAAGGCCAAGAGGCGGAGATAGCGCACGTGTACCAGCAGCATCAGAGCCCTCCCTCCATCTCCCTCTCTGTGTGTGGTTTTCTGGCTACAGGAAATTCCTGTTACAAAGCAAAGCATATTTTTATTTTGTTGGCTTAAACTGGGAGGAGGCAGTAGTATTTTTATTTTTTGCTCTTAAATGTTGTATCTCAATAAGGGTTCTTCCCCCCCATCCCACCACCCCAAGAAACTGTGTTATGGGGAGAAGACTTGCCCTGCACAAACCAAGAGATCTGTTCCTTCTGATGTTTTTTTCCCCCCTTCTTTTTTCCTACAGTATTAGGAATATTTCAGTATTCCCCTAGTGGATGTTAAAGGGGGAAAGGAGGTGTGAGTTTGGTGAGAGAGAAAAAAAGCCCTCTATGCAGAGGAACTGCAGTGCAGCCAAATGCAAGATGTTTACTTCTGCAGTAAGCTTCAGTGTCCTTTCTGTACTTGGTGAAAAGGCAGGGACGAGAAGATGGGGAGATGGCTAGGCAGAGCATGAGAGCTTTCATCTGGAACACCAAGTGCTCCCAAGTACACAATGAAAGTAAACTTCAGAGACATACACACTGTTTCCTGGGTTTTCTTGGGAAATAGGGGCTTCAGCTTCTGAAAAAGTTATTTTAGCCAACTGTGTGTGCATGTGTATAAAAATCTTTGATGCAGACAAGACCTTATATTATACTACATGTAATCTGCATGATGTAGTGGTTTGAGTGTGGGAATGAGACTCTGGAAACCAGGGTTCAAATCCAGCTCGGCCATGTAAACCCACTGGGTGATCTTGGGCAAGCCACACTCTCACAGTCTTAGAGGATAGCAATGGCAAACTCCCTCTGAAGAAACATGCCAAGAAAACCCCATGTTAGGTTCTCTTTGGGGTCACCATACGTCACAAATGACTTGAAGGCACACAACAACAACAACAATCTGGCCACTGATGTTATATTTGGTTTGGGCAATCTGTGGTGGAAGTTCCCAAAACAAGGGTTTTGCAGAACTCTTTTTGACTGGCACAATCTCCCAACATACACAGAACACTTTCTGAAACACAACCAAGTGAACCTCAAAGCTCCCATATCCTCAGAGAATGCAACACTCCCGATTGCTGTGCTACCTTTATCCATCTTGCATTATTTTCTCAGTCTGGAGCCAAGAAGACCACAAGCATATTGACCATCCCTTGTTGGATCTGACAAGCTGTTCCAGAAGCTGTTCTGCTTAAAAGCCACACCGGAAACAACCAAGTGAATAAACCCACTGCAGTGTTCATTCACAACAAGCCAGGAAAAAATAACCCCTTGGGGCTGATGTATGTATACTAGAGAGTTCCCACAGGCCAGTTCCGGCATTCCAACGTAGCTCTCATGCTATAGAATGTAAGAGGCAAGTCTGCCTTCTAAAGCAAAAGTAACATACGTGCAAATTGCTAATTGCCTGTTGAGCTGAAAAATAACTGTTTTGATTTCTTTTAAAGCCTTAGAAAGCTAAAGTTTTCTTTACATTCCTTGTTAATGTTAGTTTGTCCAAGTAGCAGGACATCCCCAGGGCAGCCTTGTATAGAATACATGTCCTGAAGTCTTAAGAAGCAGGAGTAGGATAACCAGTGTGGTGTAATGGCTTGAATGCCAGAAAAGGACACCGTTCCAGAGTTCAACTCAACTCGGCTATGTCTGCTGGGTGGCCTTCGGCAAGTCACACTCTCTCAGCCTTAGAGGAAGACAAAAGCAAACCCTCTGAACAAATCTTGCCAAGAAAACTCTAGGATAGGATTGCCATAAAGTTTAAGCTGACCTAAAGGCACATAAAGAACAACAAATCTGCTTATTTACAATTGTATGGAGTGCTACTAGCACTCTCAAATCAGCCGCATGCCCCCTTGAAGACCGTAAGGGCTTCTTCTTGCCTGTCAGCAATACAAACCCAAACCACAAACTAGTATGCAATTTCTTTCAGACCCCATCCAAAGAGTGGGATATCTTAGTAGTTAACAGCCATGAAGCACTGAAAGGTCATTGCTGCTTATTTAAGCAGAAAATCTTCAGCCAGTGAACAATAGAACGATCTTAAGGTCATTTCACAGACAAGAACATGTTTGCCTAATGATTTGTTTCTGGAATTGGTTTTGAAAATGCTTTCAAGAGCTTAAATGTTTATGTGTGGGAATCGTGTGGCCCCCCAGAAGCTGGTGGACTGCAAGTTCTAGGAGCCTCTACCTAGCATAGCCACTAGTAAGGAATGCTGGGAGCTGCAACCCAACAGGGTTTGGAGGATGATTCCCACTCTGACTTTTGAATCCACAGTGATATAGAGAAAAACCATTCCAATTATTAAATCTCTTAACTGTGGCAAGGGGGGGGGAGTAATATCAGTGTATGGATTAATCAGAAATAGAGCAGTTATCACCGAAGTACCAAGCTGAACTATTGAAAGGAAGAAAGGAAGAACACACATAAGAAACAGCTGGGATAATTTCCTATATACATTACTCTTAACAATTAGCACATTGCCTATAACATGAGGTATGCATATAAAGTGGATGAACATTTTTTAGGTAGACCATTCCAACCTGAAAGTTTTTATCTGGGAGGAAGGGATATTAGTTATGACAATGACTTTTGAAACATAGTTTTTTGTGCGGTGTTGGCCATGTTCTAGAAGAGATTATTCCTGACGTTTCTTGACTTTTGAAACCATTTATATTTGATTACACTGACACTTCAAATTAACTAGTGTTTGAATATCAATCGACAGTTTGGTGCCCAGCATAGAAATGGACTTTTGACTAAGCTCTGTCCCATTTACAGTGTAATAAAAACAGACAATGCTGTCACGGAAACTAGTTGCTGATAGTGTTGACATCCTGGCATTACTATGTAAACCAATTAACCACGTGTGGGTATGAGCTTGGGCCTTAGCTATCAGCTTTCCCTTATTATTTCTGCTTCTGTTGATAATCTCTTCTCCGCAATAAAGCAGGCAGTGAGATGAGTTTCTATTTGTTCTTATTACAGATTTGAAAGCTGAATGAGCTTTGGTAGACCAGGTAGAGGAAGATGGTGAAGATTATCTAGTAAGAGGGTTGTAATAATCTCTAGCGGAGTGTATGGTAGGACTGGAAGGGAGGGGATGGTACTGTGTTTCTGACGGGATCAAAAGAGGACTTAATGGAAGCCTGCAGCTAGGGAAGAAATAGTTTAGCATCAGGGATAAGAGGCTGAGCTGCTAGCTACTAGTCAGGGAACCTTAAGTTACAATCTCACCTCTGTCATTCACTGACAAGGTGGCTTTGGGTAACTATCTCTCTATCTTGTCCCACTGGCTTCTTAGACAATAACCTACCATACAGGATTGTTGTAGTTACCACGAAAACAATGCATTCAACCCTCTTTGAATGCTTGAAAGCACTCTATAAATTACTCAAGAGATCTTGCTTCCTGAAGCAGGGAAGCAAATGGATCCCTCTCGTCCCCCAAACCAAATCAGGGTGCATGGCAACCAAAGCCAGCTATGTCGCTTTGACACATAGGACAGAAAATCCCACAAGGACCTCTGTCCTTCCAATTTGGCGCCATTTCGTGACAGCCATCATTCATGTCTGGGCTGGTTTCCTTACTTTGCCTAATGCCAGGGTCGGCCCCAGTAAATGGTAAACATTGTTGTTAGGGGAAAGGAGTTCTGCTTCTGCTCTTGATTCAGTTTCCAGTAAAGTAAAAAACTTCATTAGTCTGATAGAATCAAGGAAGCCCATGGTTTTGATAGCTGATAATTTATTCAGCCAGTGGCCTCCAATAATTCCCGGAGGAAGGGTGGCATGGGTCAATGGTGTTGTTTGGATGCTTAAACGAAACAAACCACTGCACCGTGGTGCAGTGTCGGCTACTGTGCCCCTCAAGTCACCTTGGTTGGGATCAAAATGGAGTCGCACTGGCATACGGGATGAGGTTGCTGTGCACTTAGAAACAAATGCAAGCTGGAGAGGGAAAGTGGTTGATGGGGCTGCAGTTGCACCAAGCTGACTTCAGGAGCCACCTAGTGGCCAATGGTTGCAACATTCATGAGACACGGTTGTGCATTGCTGTAAGGCCAGCAGATAAAGCTAAAAAGCCGCAAATGCCTTTTGCAACCGGAAGATGTTACCTGGATAAATAATGATGATAGAGTAGAGAGTCAATTCGCACTGTGAAAATAATCCAGGATGAATCCAGGCCAAATTCTAGAAACCAGAGACATAGGGAGGTGGGTATGTTTGAGAAGATATGGTTAAGGGATGATATGATAGCCCTGATTAAGTATTTGAAGGGGTGTCATATTGAGGACGGAGCAAGCTTGTTTTCTGCTGCTCCAGAGAACAGGACACGGAACAATGAATGCAAGCTACCGGAAAAGAGATTCCACCTCAACATTAAGAGGAACTTCCTGACAGTAAGGGCTGTTAGACAATGGAACATACTCTCTTGGAGAGTGGTGGAGTGTCCTTCTTTGGAAGTCTAAGCAGAGGCTGGATGGCCATCTGTCTGATTGTGAGTTCCTGCATGGCAGGGAGTTGGACTGGATGGGCTTTTTGGTCTCTTCCAACTATATGATTCTATGAAATTTCTGTTGTTCGCATGCATCCCAAAGGCACCTGATTAAGTTTGGTGTTGTGTGCCAAAAAACCCACTTAATCCAAGATAATACCGCCCCTGAGTTTTTAAAAAGGATCCGCATCGTCGGTAGTGTGAATAACCAATGTGAATAGATCTGAATAGGCCCGGGATAAAAAGGGGTTCTGAATGTCAATTGTCGATTCCATCTTTATTTGAATGCTTGCATGTATGAGCAACCAAACTAGCTGAGATACGCATTGATGCGGATCGATAAAGTTCCATAGAGTGAATAACAAACCTGGAATATGTGAGTGAGATGATTCACATCGTTGAGCTAAACAACAGATGTCTGAATGACCCCAGAGACTCTCTGACCCCAACTCCCATAGCAGCAAATTCCAAAGGGCATTAGTCTCTGAAATAGTCACCATTTGTTTTTGTTGTGTGCCTTCAAATCCTTTCCAGTTTATGGCGACCCTATGATAAACCTATCATGGAGGGTTTGTTCAGAGGAGTTTTGCCATGGCCTTCCACTGAGGCCGAGAGAGTGTGATTTGCCCAAGGTCACCCAGTGGGTTTCATGGCAAAGCTGGGAATTAAACCCTGATCTCCAAAATTGTAAGAGATTATCACACTAGAGCCAATTCAGCAATAATGACAGTAGTGAAAGCTAACGCAACAGCAGGGCTATAGCACTCGATATTTTTGCACAGTCATGCAACTGCACAGTAATTGTGACATAAATCCCAGATAATATCGAGATCACATTCCACACACATCCATGAATGAATCATTAGTACATTGGAACGTATCATTTTGCACATGCAACATTTGGGGCAACCCTGCCCACAATACCTTGAGGAATCCAAGCAGAACGTGGATAATTATTCTCAAATTATCTGTCCAGAAATTTTTTTAGCTGGCATATCAGTCCAAACGAGGAGAGGGAAAAATGTAGCCCCTGGGCTAGAGGCAGTCCCACAAGGCGGATATGCAGTATTAAAACTTCCTGAGGTTGGTTTTCTGGCAAAAAAGAGGAGGGGTGAATTACCTCTTCCAAGAGCTTAGAACCCTTTTTGCAGAGCTGGCAGTCCACTTGATCCCTGGATAGTCCCAGTGGGAGTAAATTGGCCCCCATACCTACCACCATTGCCCATATACAGTCGGCCCTCTATATCCACGGATTTTTTTATCCACAGATTCAAGCATCCACAGCTTGAAAAAAATCAAAAAAATATATAAATTACCCAAAACCAATGTTCAGCCAAACCAGGTCAGCTCGAAGGGACGGCTTGATGCTGCCCCTTTGAGTGCCAGGTTGGGGCTGCGGCAATGGCATACCACGCCCCCAACCTGATGTTTTGCTGGCTCAAAAAGAAGTGGCAGAAACTGTTCCTTTTTGATCCAGCAAAAATATGGCTTTTCGCTCACTGCAGCAGCTTTCTGGTGTTCCTGCAGCATGCGGCATATAAATGCTGTGCCCCCAGAGCGCTGCAATGCTGCCCACCATGTGGTTGGGCTGGCTTGGGGGTGGCATTGGGGTATGCATCGTATAAACACCACGCCCCCATGCCGCCCTAAAGCTGGCATACTGTGCTGGTCTGCTTTGCCCCTTTGGTTTTGCCATTTTATATAAGGGATACTATTTTACTCTGCTATTGTATTTAATGGGACTTGAACATTCATGGATTTTGTTATCCATGGGGGGGTCCTGGAACCAAACTCCAGTGGATAACAAGAACCTACTGTATACACACAGTATACACACAGCTTTCTGTATCCGCAAATTCTATATCCATGGCTTAAAAAAATTCCCCCTCCAAAAAATATCAAAAAACCCAAAATGATTTTGCCATTTTATATAAGGATCACCATTTTACTACCTCACTATATTTAACTGTACTTGAGTATCCACTGATTTTGTTATCCACGGGGGGTGGGGTGGGGGGCCATTCTGGAACCAAATCCCAGCAGATACCAAGGGCCCACTGCAGTGGCATAACTAGGGGGGTGCAGGGGGTTTGAACCACACCAGATGACACCGTAAAGGGGGTGACCCCATTGCTCCTCAAACATCTGCATTTTGGCAGGTACGGACCATGGCATTTGCCTGTTCTTCTTTAAAATCCTGAAGAGATGGTGTGAGTGGGCTGATGCTCAGTGGGAGGAGAAAGAAACTCCCCACACACCTTTTTAGTAGAAAGATCAAATTTCAAAATTTAATTTAAAATTTTTGTTTTCAAATTGTTAATTTTTAAAATTTAAATTTCTTTTCTTTAAAAACATTACATTTTACCAAATTTTCACATTACCCCCATGAAATTATGTATATACATAAACACATTCTGTGCATACAATATTGTAATTTGAAGATACAAATTTAATTTTTCCTAGTTGCTTATGGACCTTATCACACTAGGTAAATCCCGCTCAGAAACGGGATTTTAGAAGCAGAAAAAAACCTGCAAATGCGGAAGGTTTTTCACACGATGTTTCTGCAAAACAGAAATAACGCGCAAATAAAGTGAACATAAAGGGGACAAAAACACCACCTTTTTACTTTCTGAACCTCCCTTTTTGTCCCCTTTACGTTCGCTTTATTTTCACATTATTTCTGTTTTGCAGAAACATTGTGTGAAAAACCTCCCACATTTAAAGTAGTCTTTTCTACTTTAAATCTACTTTAAATCCCATTTCTAAGTGGGATTCCTCCAGTGTGATAAGGTCCTATGTCACAACTATTACAATTACATTCACTTATATATACAATTTACTATTTTTTGTGTAAATTAGTACGAAAAACATTACTAAGAATTCTGTATGAGTGTGGTATGGGGGGAAGTCATGGGGGGGGTGACACTATGAATTACTGGACCGGGTGATGCCAACCCTAGTGATGCCACTGGCCCATTGTACTGTTTTTCCTTCAGTTAGTTCAAGTTTCCTGTCCACTTTATCTTCACAACTCTGTGAGGCAGATGATGGGCTGGCACGAGTTTACACTTTTAGGAGAATGGCACTCCCTACAACTAACTTGTTCCTTCTCCCAATTCAGGATTTCCTTGGATGCAAGGGTTCGAATCCCATTTTTGAACATTGGACTACGACTCTGGAGACAAGGATTCAGTTCCCAGTTAGCCGTGAAATGGATGGCAATAGCAAACCCCCTCTGAACAAATCTTACCAAGAAAACCCTTTAGGTTCACCAAAAGTCAGAAACAACTTGAAGGCCCACAACAACAACTACATGACAAGTACATGAGGAAAATCACATAGTATCACAAAGAGGTGTCTTTCACCATTTGGGGGAGCACTTTTGCAAATAAATTAAAGCTAAATAAATAATCTGGTTCAGAGAAGACATGCCCTGGAGCCTATAATTTATGCCTCAAACAGAGCTTCAAAGGACCACAGGTTGTCATTTTAAATGTCTGGTCACCTTGAGGGCTTTTTTTCTCTTTTTTTTTTTTTTTTTGCTGTTTCAGGGTGGGGCTCCCCTTGAATCAACTCCATATGACCTGGAAATTACTAAATGAATGAATGAATGAATGAAGATGTTTTTAAAGCGAAAGGCCACTTTGGTGGCTTAAATTTTTTGGAGGCTTGGTGGAGGTCCCCAAAGGCCACACTAGACTCCTGGAAAAACCACATGCAGCCAACAGGATGCAAGATTCCCATCCCTGATCCAGTTTGACCCTCAGTGCAGACCCGAACCTGCATATTCCAAATCCCAGTCTGGCACTAACCGCCATACAACGCTGCTTCTCTATGGATAATTTATTAATAGTATTTCTTCCTGTTTCTCAGGTTGCTCCCTTCCCCCCCCCCCACCAAAAAAAAAAAAAAAAGCTCCTATACAATCAAGTTTTAAACAGATCATCCCTGCCTACAGCTTTATAAATCTGAAAAGACGCAAGACGATAGGGAAAAGAAAGTTTAGGGTGGAAAGCCAAGGAAAGAAGGTAAGTAGCCTATCAGTGGGACTGAGGCTGGGCAAATTGCTTTGCTACCTTGTCTAATATGTCTAATATTCCTCTGGGAGAATAATTCTGCTTCCCTCTGTTGAGCCTGTTGGAATGGCGGTTGGTGGTGACAATTGATGGACGAGAAGCCACGGCCACTGACCGTGCTGCCCTGGTGATTCTAGGTATTGCCCAAGAAAAGGTATGTTTGTTGTTTCATAGCTTAGTGGGGAATTTTTACCCCTGGACATACATGGGAAACAGATCTAGGAGTCCTGGTAGACCGTAAGTTGAACATGAGATAACGGTGTGATGCAGCAGCTAAAAAGGCCAATGCGATTCTAGGCTGAATCAATAGAAGTATAGTGTCTAGATTGAGGGAATAATAGTGCCACTCTGTTCTGCTTTGGTAAGGCCTCACCTGGAATACCGTGTCCAGTTCGGGTCACCACAATTCAAGAAGGATGTTGACAAGCTGGAGCATGTCCAAAGGAGGGTGGCTAAAATGGTGAAAGGCCTGGAAACCATTGCTTATGAAGAGAGACAGGGAGCTAGGTATGATTAGCCTGGAGCAAAGAAGGTTAACAGGTAATATGATAGCCTTGTTTAAATATTTCAAGGGATGTCATATTGAGGATGGAGAAAGGTTGTTTTCTGCTGCTGCAGAAAACAGGATATGGAGCAATGGGTGCAAGCTCCAAGAAAAGAGATTCCACCTCAACATTAGGAGGAACTTCCTGACAGTAAGAGCTGTTCGACAGAGGAATATGCTGCCTGGGAATGTGGTAGAGTCTCCTTCCTTGGAGGTCTTTAAAGAGAGGCTGGATGGCCATTTGTTGGGGTGCTTTGATTGTGAGAATGGGGTTGGACTGAATGGCTCTTGTGGTCCCTTCCAGCTCTATGATTTTATGAGCATGGCAGTGATCTTTTGACAGGGCTAGTAGATTAGATCTATTTATTCGCCCTCATCTAGGCCATGAAAGAGTTCAGACTTCAGTTCAGCAATTCTGTTGTGCTGACTAATTCAGATCATGAGGAAAAACAGAACAGAGCATTGTTAGCACGTGGATGGCACTGTACTTAACCCCAAGTTCTTAAATGACCTCTTATGGCTGCTTCATACAGTTCTTTGAGAGCAGCGAAGACAACATAGAACCTTCTGCATCTCAGAAGACAATGGCCATGGGTCTTTAAGCAGTAAGTCTTCAGATTTACCTTTTGATGTTAGTCCTGCAAACATTTTTTTAAAATATTTTTAAACACCTCTGTCAAAAATATACACATACACATTATAGGACAACCAAACAACACCACCAAAAAAAGAACAAAAAGGTTTTTTTTAACTTAACAATACTAGTAAAACTGGACACATAAATTAACCTCACAAATCAAATTAGAATTAAAATGATCAACTGGTAAACATTTTATCTCTCCCTCTCTCTCTCTCTCTCTGTATGTGTATATATATATATATATATATATATGGAACTGTTTTCTACATATCATATCTACACAGCCATATTATATCTAGTTTAACTGAATATCTGAATGTACAACTATAATATATAACATATAATATATAACTATAACATTTACCAGCATTAACAGTTGATCTATTCAATATTAGCCTTGCAAATATGAGTGGAACCACCACATGATGATGCCCCCCCCTTCCAGTTTACATACAAGGATAGCATGGCCAGTGTGCAATTAGGGTCACTGGACCTCAGAGCTGAAATCTAGAACCCCACAACCCCCCCCCCTCACCTCAATAACTATCTAGAGAGCAGTGAGATAATGGGAGCACTGGCAAACCAACAGTCTGAATAAACTGGATTGGTATGGGCATGCTTGGGCTGAGGTTGCCAGGTCAGGTTTGTCCCAGGTCCTCAGATTTCAGGGCTAAAACCTGAGATGTAGAGATAACAACTTGCAAAATCACAAGAACTGGTCTTTGGTGATGTTACAAGGGCAGTGTTACAAGGGCCAGCACCTGGTGATGACATTAAGCATCAATCATCGTTGCAGAAAAAAAAATGCTGTTCAAATAAATAACACCAAGTTTTAAAGAAGAAGTTCATCTTCAAATGGTAATCAGCAAACCATCTTTGGTTTTGCTCTGTTTCCTGTTTTTTGCATTCCAAATGCTTATGATTATCAACATGTCCTGTTCTAGTGTGTGATCAATTTTCTCCTGAACTCCAGCACAGAAACTTTTGGTTTCTTCCTCTTCTTTCTTGTATCTGGAAAATAATCTTGGATTAAGGTGATACTGAAGAGTTTTCCCTGAAGTCCTACTGATATTATTTGGTCAGAGTTTGCATTCTATCCGTGGACAACTTTTGCTACATCTGATTTCACTATTAATGTCACCCAATTAGTTCTTAGATTTAAATTTCCTGAGTAAAACATCATTTAGTTATCTGATTGAAAATATCCCATTCTAGTCCACTTTAGCTGGCTCACCTCAAGTATTGCAATGTTTATATGCTCCATTTTTTTTTTACAATGTATAGTTTCTCCTAATTCATGGTCTTACATTCCATGGGGCTGGTACAGACGGCCACTAAGCACCATCCTGGCAGTGATACTAGGGTTAGGGACTGCGCACTAACTACATGGTCCCTAACCCTAGCACGGGACCGCACCATCCACACGGGGGTTGCCATAACACTGGCGGCGCCATGCAACATTTTGCTACTTCTCCATGGGCTGGAAAAATGATTGGGGCCGCAGGGCTGACAGCGAGGCTGCCATGGCCCCATTCCCCCGGGGAAAGAGGCAGGTGCAGGCCACCTCTGAAGGGGCAGTCTATATCAGCCCCATGTTTTTATAATATGTGTTATGCATCTTTGGACTTCCTTTTAACTTTTGTGCATGCTCTTCCCTTGTAGCTCATTGTCTTCCAACCAGGGAGTCTCATTTCTGGCACTATCTCTTGTTTCATTTTGGATTATTGCATCATAAGCAAACAAAAACATTCTGAACCAATTATGTATTCAAGTCTTTTACTCTAAGGCTCAAGTCAAGTCTCAAGCTTCTACCTTCAAGTTTCAAGTCAAATCTCAAGTCCTTGCAAGATACTTTCAAGTCAAGTCTCAAGTTGAGTATCAAGTCTGGGAGCCAACTCTGAACAGGAAAAAAGGAGGTGGGATATGTTTCTTGGGGGAAACAGCAAGTGCATTAAGCAATGGTCTTAAAGTGGGGGTTAAGGTCTACTCAGCAGCCTGTCCCCGCTGCACATTGGAGGAGCCTTCTAAAGTTTTTGAAAAGCTTCAGAAGGATCTTTTTGTCTCAAGCCTATCGCCTAATACATTTGCTGTTCCCTTAAAGAAATGCACCTGACACTGTGGGGCACATTTTGCCTTCTGCTTGAAGTGAATGATATTAGCAAGTCAGTCACTGAAAATATACACATTATAAGTTGAGTTATGTCAATGCATCATTTCTTACCAAGTTGAGTCCCTCTTAGTCACTGAAGTGACTTGAGTCTGACTTAAGCTTGAGTCAATCGACTCACTGTTCTGAACCTTACAGCCTTGAAGGCAACTTACAATTTGTATTTTGGAGGCTAATATGCTGGAGGTAGCTGGTAAGGCAGGTCTATCTGCTCTCTCCTTTTCTTTCTTGTTCTTCATACAACTCAAGTAAGTGATTCTGAAGACAGCTGCTGTTTATCTTGACTGTTGTAGGCAGGCACACAAGTCACTACTATAGGATTGGCTAGAATTCAGCTCAAGCTTAACTGCATTGCTTTCTGGAGGCTTGCTTCTGCAACCAACACCAAGGAGGCTGAGTGGATATAAAAAGCCTTTGTAAAAAGGAGCTTCAGATCCTTTGCTAATTGAGGTATGTCTGTTGTCACAGGTAACACAAGGAATCGTTTTTTTAAAAATTGGTTAATAGGGATGAAACAAAATTATCTTCCAAAAGTAACACCAATCAGTAGAAACAAAGTTACTTTAATAGTTGGACAACAACGTAGTTATTACTTTTTAATAGCATTGTTAGAGGCATTTTAACAGGAATTTTTCAAGCGGTATGTCATTCTCTTAAACTCCCACCCAGCCCAAAAGTAATGAAAACACAAACAACACAACAAGCAAAGCAATGGGTTATTGGTATTGACAATGCATTACATTTTAGTCCCATAATAAGTAATTGGAAGGAATTACCGTTTAAAACTAACTTTCCAAACTCTGATCTCTCAGTGGTGAGGATAATGTACTCAGAGACATTCTTCTAGAGGTTACACCAAATGTTCCTGGTGCAACAAACACAGTAAGTTCTAGTTTAACCTCCAAGTACATTTCTGAAGGTTGCTGGCATTGGGGATTGACTGTAATGAAGAAAAGGGAATGTTCATTAGGAAGTTTTAAAAATGTACCCAGTTCAGCTCAAAGCTCTCCTTAACACTGTTGTCATTCATACTAGCAGCTGTAATTCATTTTCATTTCTGAAGGTGTGATGTGTTTCAATTGGTTTTTGAACTGGAGAAAAGTACAAAAGGATTAAAAATAGACATTGATTTCCAAGGTTGCTACAATTTGTCACTCCCCCTCCTTTTCTAGATATATTTTAATTTCTATTTGAACTGAAAACATCTTGTGACTGTCTATTACCAATTCCCAAGTAAAGGATATAAGAAGATAGGTATAAGTTGGGTGTGGGGAAGGGGTGAGCCTCCAGATGTTGCTGCTACCTGTAGTCAGAGCCAGTATGGATTGTGGTCAGGCTGATGGGACTTATGGTCCAAAAATATACTGAGAGTCATGGGTTACCCAACCACTGTCTGCAGTCTTAAACCCTGATTTGTGCAATTAAACTTGTTTCCAATAAATTTCTAGGGACTAGAGTTGAAATTCTTCCTCTGTAATTAAATTATGGGGTCCTCATGGGTACTCTTTCACTTCTCTCTCAAACTAATAGATCTCTAAAACATTTTATATATTTATTGTCCTACCTGAAGGGCTGAAAGTAAATTATAATATACCCTTCCCATTTTTGGCTATCAACATCTCTTAGAAATAAAGTAGTCGAAGATGCAGGGACTTTATTTATTTTGTTTTAAAATATTGACTCATGAGAGAATTAATTTGAAAAAGGTTATTGACAAGCTGGAATGTGTCCAGAGAAGGTCGACCAAAATGATGAAGGATTTGGAAACCATGCCCTATGAAGAGCAGCTTAGGGAGCTGGGTATGTTTATCCTGGAAAAGAGAAGGTTAAGAGGGGATATGATAGCCCTGTTTAAATATTTTAAGGAGTGTCATATTGAGACTGGAGCAAGCTTGTTTTCTGCAGCTTCAGAGAACAGGATGCAGACCAATGGATTCAAAGTACAGGAAAAGAGATTCCACCTCAACATTAGGAGGAGCTTCCTGACAGTAAGAGCTGTTTGGCAGTGGAATGCACACCCTCAGAGTTCCTGCATGGCAGGGGTTTAGACTGGATGGCCCTTGTGGTCTCTTCCAACTCTATGGGGCTTTCTAGACCGCCCAAAAGGGGCGGTCTGTAGTCGCCCCTTTTAGTGGTGGGTCGACGCTGGGCAGCCCCAGAGGCCTCATCCCGCCGCGACGCCGGGCAGCCCCAGAGGCCTCATCCCACCGCTTTTGGAGGCCACGGGGAAGCGGCAAACTGCCGGTTCCCCGCTGCCTCCAAGTGGGGTGCAGAAGGCACCCGCTGCACCCCGCTTCCCTCGGCAGGGCTGAAGGGAGAAAGGGGCCGCCACTGCAGCCCCTTTCTCTCTGGGTCTTTGCCACGGCCGTTTAAAGGCCTCGGCAAAGACCCGCCGCAAAAAAAGAGCTCCGTTTTGGAGCTCTTTTTTTGTGCCGCGGGAAGGGTGTGATTTGTGCCCTCCAGTGGTGCAAAAGCGTCACAACGTGCACAGCGTATCTAAACGCTGCGCACGTGATGATGCTTTGAAAGTGCGTCCGTATGGACGCTGCCATCTTAAAATGGTGGCGTCCATACACTTTAGGGTTAGGGAGGGTGTAGACGCTGCATCCTCCCTAACCCTAAAAATGCCCTTTCTAACCCTAGACGCACCGCTTTTGGCACGTCTAGATCAGCCCTATGACTCTAATTTCTATATCCTAAACCCAGATCTGATTCATTAATATCATATATATTATAATAGCAGCATACAAACTATGATTCAACATTTCACACAGCAATATTTTACTAAAAGTGGACAAGTTTGGAAAATTGTATAAACAGTACATTATAATCTGGTATAGTTAGCCTAGCCTTCATGCACATACAATTTTACAATTATAGTTAGAAGAAAAACATTTAGGAAGTTATTTTTAATGAAATATTCTACATTATGTTATTTAATTTGCTGTTTTATATCAAGGTTGGGATCTCCCTAAATCATCTGCTGAAGCTGCTCACTTCTGCAAAATTATTAAAGGGTACAGAAGCTTTGTCCTCTATTCTACCTCATCCAGAGTAAACTATGCTATAGGAGGAATATGGGAGTGAATACGATAGTGCCAAAATGGAAACAGTCCCAAAGTCACAACTCTCTTGTGTAGAAGTGTGCAGGCTCTCTCCTTGACCTTGCTGGAGGAGATCTGATCTATCCTATGGCACTTGTATGTTGTGCCAAAGACCAGCGGTACAGTAGTTGTTGCTATGTGTCTTCAAGTCTTTTCCAGTTTGTGGCAACTCTAAAGTGAAACTATCATATTGACTTCTTGGCAAAGTTTGTTCAGAGGGTTATGCCATCATCTTCCTTTGAGGCTGAGAGAATGTGACTTGCCCAAGGTCTCCTGGTAGGTTTCTATGCCTAGGCCCCTGGTCTCATACCCTGGTCTCCTGGAGTCTTAGCCCAGTATCCGAACCACTGGCTATACCATCTTGGCTCAGAGGATTACAGAGTAAAAGCCATTAAGTTTACATACTATATGCTCTTTTTACCCTACCCACATATTTTAATTAATATTTTCTTTGGATACAGGGTTAGCTTTATATGTTGTCTTATGTTAGCTAGTCATATAACTTAAATTTTATTAATTTCAACAGATTTACTCTATGTATTTCTAAATTTTGGTGTCAACTATTCAACCATGGTTTTTACTATTGAAATATTCTAGTCTGAGGTGTGTTTTATGGTTTCCTAGATAATGTTGCGTGAGAAGGGGAACCTGTAAAGTTCAGACAACAAAAGTTGGGGTATAATTATTCTTTCAAGAGGAGTTGCATTTCTGTTTCTTCATTCCTTTTTACTACTACTTCTTGTGGGAATAAAATAGGGCACTCACCATCACACCTTGAGCCCTTTAGAAGAAATGTAGAATATCAACCCACCAGATATGGTTGGTTTGCAACTCCCAGGATTCTTTATATAGCAATAGCAAGTACATTTCTATACCACTTATCAGTGAACTAGCACTGCCTAAACTGTTTACGATCTGTAAGCCAATTGCCCCCAACAATCTGGGTACTCATTTTACCAACGTGCGAAAGGATGGAAGGCTGAGTGGACCTTGGGGCCCTGCAGGACCAAACTCACAATCTGCACTACCGAATTCTGGCTGCAGTACGAGCATTTAACTGCTGCACCACCAGGGCTCCTTTGCCATTAAAGGATTCTTTATAATTAATTATGTTGGCTAGAGCTGCTGGGACTTTCAACTTAACATCTTAAATAATTTAGTAACAATTTTCTAATAATTAAGGAAAAATTAAAGCCCTGTTGACATTGATAGGAACTATGTACCAAGGACCAAGGATGGCATCTCCCCTCTGAATGCCTGTCTTGAGTTGGTAATGGGCTGGATGAGGGAAAACAAGCTCAAGTTGAATCCAGAGAAAACGGAGGTACTTGTGATAGGTTCCCCTGGTCTGGGGGTGGAGGTTTGTTAACCAGTCCTGGACGGGGTCACACTTCCTCTAAAGGACAAAGTTTGCAGGTGGAGGCGATGGCCAGGTGTGCTTGGTATCAATTTCAGTTGATACGCCAACTGCGCCTCTACCTGACCCAGAGGGACCTTGAAACAGTGGTACATGCAATGGTAACCTCTCGTTTAGATTTCTGTAATGCGCATTACATGGGGCTACCTTTGTACCAAGTCTGGAAGCTTCAGTTGATTCAAAATGCTGTGGCCAGACAGATCACAAGAACACCTAGATCAGTGCACATTACACTGGTATTAAGATCTCTCCACTGGCTGCCGATTAGCTTCCGGGCACAATACATAGTGTTGGTCATTACTTTTTAAAGCCCTACATGGCTTGGGCCCAAGTTACTTGAGGGAATGCCGCTCCCAACACAATCTGCCCCGCACACTCAGAACATTGGGAAAGAAATTATTAGAGTGTCCAGATAGTAGGCTGAGATCAACTTTCGATAGATCCTTCACTGCTGCTGCCCCCAGACTCTGGAATGGCCTTCCGGAAGAGATCCGTCTCATTAACACTCTAGATGCCTTCAAAAAGGCACTTAAGACGGATCTCTTCCGGCAGGCCTATCCATTTGACCCACCATAATCGATCCCTGGGAATACTCCATCTCCCCGGATTAGATAAATACTGGACTGGCAGTGGCATGGTTTGTTCTTTTTAATGACTGATTAATGTTTTTAAGAATTATATATACACTGTAATACTGATTTTATTTGTTGTACCCCCGCCTCGATCCATGGGGAGAGGCGGGAAATATAAATAAATGTTTTATTATTTATTTATTATGTACAACTGACCTAAGATCTAAACTAGTATATGTTAAAAATGACAGCTGGTGAACAAGTATGAATACAACAAAATACTGCTGTGTGCTATGTTTCAGCCAGCCATGTTCTCATCCATAATATTCCATTTTTGTTTCCCTCCAGTTTCCATTCCCCACCCAACATAGTATTATGTGACTAATGAGCACATATGTTCCTAGTTGGTCTTGCCCCTAGAATTTTTTCCTTTAAAAACATTACTTTTGAAAGGGCTGCTGTTACTATAGTGGAGTGGAGACACCTTCCTGTTGTGCTCGGATGGGTCCATTTGATCATGTTAGCCAACTTTTGGTATCTCTTCATTGGGTATACATTCCTTCTAGGAGTCAGTACAAACTTCTTGTTTTGACTTTAAAGCCCTATACAACCTAGCTCCCTCCTGTTTTTCAACCTTTATTTCTTTTTACCAGCCTGCTTGAGATCTGCGTTCTAGGAACACTAAGTTTCTTATCTAAAGAAGAGCTGCTTCTTTCCTTCCTTGGCTTTGTCCTTTTTCATTCCCTTTGCCATACACTTAATATTCTTTTATAATCTTGTATATTCCAATCACACATATTTATCAGTTTGCTTTATATTATATTGTATTTTAAAAATTTTATCTGGATAATTAGTTTGTATTGTATTTTTTGGTTGTTGTTGTTAACTGCCTTCAAGTCGACTTTGACCCATGGTGACCCTATGAATGAGAAACCTCCAAGTCACCCCATCTTCAACAGTCCTGCTCAGCTCCAGCAGATTAATGGCTATGTTGTTTGTTTGTTTCTTTGAGTCTATCCATCTGGAATGCAGTCTTCCTCTTTTCCAGATGCCCTCCACTTTACCAGGCATTATAGTCTTTTGTGGTGAGTCCTGTTTTCTCATGATATGGCCAAAATATAACAACCTCAGTTTAGTCATGTTTCTTTCCAGGGAGAGTTTAGGCCTGATCTACTCCAGGACCCCCATACGTTGGTCTATTTAATGGTCCACAGTATTTCCAGAACTCTTCCTCAGGACCATATCTCAAATGAGTTGATTTTCTTCCTATCAGCTTTCTTCACTGTTCAGCTCTTACAAACACACATAGAAATGGGAAATACATCTTTAACCTTCAGGATCTTGTCTAGCTCCTTCATAGCTGCCCTTCCAAGTCCTAGCCGCCTTCTGATTTCTTGACTGGTCTCAGCTCTGATTGATAATTAAGTCCAAGTATGGAAAATCTTGTATAGTTTTATATTTTTATTATTCCTTCTTTGTTTTTCCTTTGTTATTTTTGTTTTCTTAATGCTCAACATTAAGCTTACCTTAGCACCTTCTTTTTTGACTTTTTAGTAATTGTTCCAAGACTTTGTTATTTTCTGCCAGTAGTATGTGGTCATCTGCATATCTTAGTTATAATAATATAATATCTATGTTAATATTTCATCCTCTTATCCTCTCTTTAATATCAGGTTTGGCCATATTTGGCACAAAGCTAAGTTTTTTATATATTGAATTAAATATTTATTTTATTTTCATGCACAAAGCTGAGTTCTTAAAGCTTCTTTAATTAGGATCAGGTTTTAGCCTTCCAGGAGACTCAATCAGATTTAAAAAGACTGATATTATTAGGAGTAAACATTGTACACAACAACACAGTAGTAGTGAAATAGTCATTCTAACATGTCTCAAAAAGCAAATGTTTACGGCTTTATGGCACTCGGCTTTTAAACTGATTTCATCGGTAGGAAAGCAGCATCAGTGATGGTGATCACACAGCACCACTTCCCTCCTGTTTAATTTTCTTTCACCTAAGGTCTTCACACAGCTTTGGAGCTCTGCAAGCTCAAGTATGTATTTTTTTAAAATTAAAACACTAAATCAGGGCTGCAGAGCTCTGAAATTATATGACAAAAGTGGGGGAAAAGTTGCCTTTCCATCTTTGATGCTGCTTACAGATACCCAGCAGATGCCATAAACAGTTGTTTGGGCGTCCCACCCACCCCTTGGTATATCAGCATTGGCTCTCATTATAGACCATCCTTTAGTTTGGGAGCCCATTGCTATGAAGTCTCCAATTCCATTTCCCCAGACTGAGGGAAACTTGGGTTTGGATCTTAAAGTGTGTGTGAAGGATGGTTTTTAAAGACGAGGAACTCTCTCAAAAGGGAAAGGGCTTAATAACATTTGAACATTTAGACTGTAATTTTACAATCCATATTCTGTGTTCCTTAACAAACTGTCTTGAGTCTTACTAAACTAAATGTGAGAAGTATATTTAATGCTACTGATAGAAAAGAGTTAATCTCTTAAGAGTAAATAAAACACTGATTGTTACATAAGAGAAGTCCCCCCCCCTTTTTTTTTAAATATACAAATAACACTTTTCTCTTCTTGTAAATCATGGGCAGATAGGCATTTGAGATCTATTCCCATTTGAGAGTCTCAGGTGTGATTCCACCTGGTATAGCTCTTGTCCCATGTTTCTGGGCATCGCTGTACATATTCAACAGTCACTATGGTTCCCCAGAAATCTTTTTTTTTTAACCTTATGTGACATTTTCACAAGTGTGTTACCTTCATAGGTAGAAGAAAGAAAAGCAGGGCAAAATGCAGTCCTCAGTGCCTGACCTGCCAGGTCGCATTTGGTGAACTGAACAGTAGTCTTAAGTGGTGTAAAAATAATCAATCTCAGTTATAGTTCAATTATAAATTATTTCTGAGGTGATGAAAAGAAAGGATTCTTACTTGAGTGCTGTATACTTGAATAGGTGTTAGATGTCACAATCTCCTCTCCCCCCAGTGACTCTGGTTTCAGGGTAGGAATCTTTGTCTGTGAGGACCATCATCTGTCATTTTCCATTGGTCAGTGTCTATGTGATGAAGATGTATCATTGGCATTCTGGATGGAATGGTTCACGTTTGTATGATGGGCTATGGTCCTTCTTTGAAACTGATTCACCCACTCGAAACTTGCAGTACACCAGAGCAGTTGAAAACGTTTCTGTAAAAGTAAATCTGGGAAACAGTAATATGATTCACCCCCCCCCCCCCATGTGAGATGTACGATAAAGAGAGAAACCAGTTTTCTTGGTGTGCTAATGGAAAAGCACCAAAGGGAATAGCTAAGACCCTTTCAACCCTGCTCCTGACAATATTTAGCTAACAGTCCTCTGCTCTCCCACCTTATCCAAGGACTGGGGCAGATAGGGTATGCATGCAGGGAGTGTGAAAGTTCAGGGTCTTTTCACACACCTGAATGGTTCTCTGTGGCTCTACCCCACAAACAAAAAGAAGGAACACTGTCAAAGTCAAAGGATATGAGTCAGAAAAACTGTTACAGTTTCTTTAGCAGTATAGTTAGCAGTCGAGGAGGTGAGGTGGCAGACCAAAACCAGAAGCACTTGCTCTTCTTCAGACTTGGAAAGATCCTCATAGTCCATTTGTAGGTGCATATGGCACCTGTTTTCACTACTGACCTGCACATAGGCTGGATATCAGGAGCAAACCAATGAGTTTCAGTACCATAAGGACCATCATCATGATCATACCATGGAGCAGCCAGAAACTATGCAGTCTGGAGAAGATGGACCCTACCATCTAACACAACCCACAGATCCCCTTGTAAAGCAGCTATCAGTTGCTCCCATTGTGTTTCTTTAGCTTGGAAAGATAATGGATGTGAGGCATGATCAAAAGAAATGGAGACTGAAGCAAAAAAAGGTAATTGCGGTGGTAGTGAAGCAGTCTTCTGGGCAGCTACATCATGGACCATTTTTGGATAACCAGACATCAAGAAGCTTTTGCATTGGTGAATTTTTTCCCCTTCTTTCTAAGCAAGCTGGCAGGCCCATGCCAGCACATAAAGTTCTGTAACTGGGGTCCCAAACACACGGCAGAAACGATCCAGTTTGAGACCACTTTGGCTGCCCTGGCTTAATGCTAGGGAATTCTGGGAACTGTAGTTCTGTGAGAAATTTAGCCTTTTCTATCAGAGCTCTGGTGCCACAATAAACTACAGTTCCCACAATTGCCTAGCACTGAGCCAAGACAGTTAAAGTAGTCTCAAACTGGTTTATTTCCCCAGTGTGTTTTAAAGCCCTGAGGCTTGCCCATGGTCCAGGAGTTGAAGCAGATTTAACAATGCCCCATTATGTTGCAGCAACATACCGTTGACCATCATACCCTTACCTTCCAGACAGCGTGAGTGTCATCCATGAATAAAATGTGGTCACATTTCACCCAAGGATCTGTGCTCAGGACTTGACTGGCAGATAAGTTGTTGTCTCCAAGGTGTCTCATCACTGGAGAATCACATTTCAGGTCCAATCCTAGCTGTTGCAGCTGTATGTGAGCTGGAAAGACTTGTGTGGCGCACGTTTGCTACAAAGCAGTCAAAACATGAAAGATCCAGGAGCCACTGGGAATACCGAAGAATGAAAAGTGAGGGAAGTGAGTCTTTTACCTGTTTGCAGACAGAGAAGGCAAAGCAAAAGCAACTCATCATCATCCCTCCCCGCTCCTGGGAGACAGGCAATCCCTGGAAGTCCAGAGAAAAGCATGAAGCAATAGCCGAGTTTCTAAGGAGGCAGTTCCCCAAAGGTTATCTATCCTATCCCATCAGGGGTGTAAGTGAGGCTGGTCTCATAAAATATTTTTACCTTCTTTTGTAACCAATGTTTTTTCCCCCCAGAACATATGAAAAAGGAGTGCTTGAGAAAACAGGCTTGATAAACAGATATTCACATAAATTAAAAGAGAAAGGTCTATTTTCAATATGCACTTACCGAGGTACAGTATTATACATATAGAATAGCCGTCCAGAGTTATTTTAAGCAAGCTGTCCAGACATTTTGTTGAGTGTGCTTGTCTCCTGAGTGCACTTGTCAAGAGCACCCTGCACCCAGGGAACTGGATCCTTAGTATATTTGTTCTAAAAAGAAAAATAAAATTCTCTACTTTATATATTTCACTGGAATTTTTTTTTTGAAATGACACTAGCCACACTAAAAACAACTCTCTCTTTAATACTCAGTTCCCCCCAATACTTCCATTCAGCACATTTTCTAACACTTCCCTTTCAACTCCACTATTTTCACAAAATCCAACATTTTCTGCTGTGACCCAAGGGCACTCTGTGAAAGTGGCCTACCTATTTCTACAATAAACTTTCTCTTTCCTGTTTTCAACACTTCTTATCTGAAACCACTCCCCTATGACCCTGTCTCTTTTTCCTACTACACCTCCACGTATGGGCCTTACTGTCTTCTGCACATTCATCAGGGTTTTCACAATTGGTGCATGTTGGGCCATAACATGCCAACGACTTTGCTCCAAGAAACCGAACCACTAAGGCTGCGTTGGCAGTGGAGGAAGATCCAGTTTGACATCACTTTAACTGCCTTGATACTCTGGGGATGGTTGTCTTGTGAGACATTTAGTCTTCTCTGTGAGAGAGCTCTGCTGCCACGACAAGTTCCAATTTCCCGAATGCCACAGCATTCAGCCAAAATGGTGGCACATTTTGGTTCAAAATGGAGTTAAAATGTGGAGTCGAAGGCTTTCGTGGCCGGCACCCATAGTTTTTTGTAGGGCTTTCGGGCTATGTGGCCATGTTCTAGAAGAGTTCCTTTCTGACGTTTTGCCAGCATCTGTGGCTGGCATCAAGATGCCAGCCACAGATGCTGGCGAAACGTCAGAAAGGAACTCTTCTAGAGCATGGCCACATAGCCCGAAAGCCCTACAAAAAAATAGGGAGTTAAAATGATGTCAAACTAGATTATTTCTCCAGTGCGGATGCAGTCCTTGCAGTACCACACAAGGTTACTTTATTTTAAAGGGGATCACACACTCATTATCAGCTAAGCTACACACACACAGCCTCAGCTGTTATCTTTCCTACTGAAGCAGCACACACTAGGAAGCAATCTCTCCATTTTAAACACTGAGGAGGAAACAACCTGCTGCAGACATACACACACAAATGAAAACACGTCCAAGAGTAGCTGTGTTAGCCATGTCGAAAAGTATTATTTTCATTATTATTATTCTTATACAACACCGTCACATCCCAAATCTACAAAACAGCGATGCCTTTATCGGACCAAGCAAAACACACAAAATACATATTGCAAGCTTTCGAAGTTTCACTGGCTTCTTCATCAGGCAAAGATGTTAAAAGTCATACAAGATTATTATTTTTTTAATGACTATGTTAGTCACAAGTGTGTATTTTGTCAAGATGTGTATTTGAAGGATTCATGCAGCCAAGGCAGCCTTTCTTGAGAGTTTCTCTCTCAACTTGCACAGGCTCAAAAAAAAAAAGGGCTACTCCATCTGCAGTGGAGAAAGAATCCACTGGGCAATGCGGCACAGTGGTTGTTTTTATTGGTGAGTGGACTCCAACTCCCATAATGCCTGGCTGTTGGGCAAACTGGCTGGGGATTCTGGGAGTTGGAGTCCAAAGAAACACTTGGAGGGCCAAGCTTATAGAGAGATTTGTCAAAATACAAAGAGACATTTTTTTAGTAGAAAGTGGAGTCCAACTCCCATAATGCCTGACTGCTGGGGATTCTGGGAGTTGGAGTCCAAACATTAAAAGAGGGGGAATGGTTGGCCCTTTTGTATTCCTGCATGGCAGAATGGCTTGGATTGGGTGCCCTTTGAGATATCTCCCAACAGATAGGTGGCTACCTGTGGTGTGTATGTGTCTGCTTAGATTGTGTATTCCTGCATGGCAGAATAAGGTTGGACTGGATGACCTTTGAGATCTCTCCCAACAGAGAGGTGGCTACATGGTGGTGTGTGCCCCAGTGAGGGAGGACTTGATCGCCCAAGTGATTCCCTATGGGCAAATAATCCCCATGATTCCCTATGGGCAACCAATAATCCCCATGATTCCCTATGGGCAACCAATAATCCCCATGATTCCCTATGGGCAAGCAATCTCCAATGATTCTCTATGGGCAAGTATGGTTTCCCTATGGGCAAGCACTGTCCTTTGTTTTAGTACGCCCCTTTATTTACTGTAATGTGTTTCTCTGGGAGGGGTTTATTTTATTTATTTACTCATTTGGAGTATTATCAGCCATAAAATAAAATAAAAAGGCTTTCAAAATAAATAAAAAGGCTTTATTTGAGTTTTTGTGTAGAATTATGTGCGTGTTTTGGGAGACAGTGTGCCCTCCATGAACGTGAGGCGTCGAATAAAGCCCCCTCAGAAGAAGAATCAAAGTCAGGCTGTGTTCACACTGGAGAAATAAACCAGTTTAAGTGCCATGGCTCAATGGTGTGAAATTCTGGGAATTGTAGTTTGTTGTGGGGCCCAGAGCGGAGCTCTGCTCCGCTCTGGGCCCCACAACAAACTACAATTCCCAGAATTTCACACCATTGAGCCATGGCACTTAAACTGGTTTATTTCTCCAGTGTGAACACAGCCTCAGTCAGCTAAACGCTTTTTCTTGTTCTCCTCACAGAGGAGCCCTCAGGACGCCCCGCCCCCAACCAACCGCCGCCCAATCACCCTCCGCCTCCGGCCATTGGCCCCGCCCCCTTCCAAGGTGCCTCAGAGTCACTCTCTCTCCCGTCAATGGCGGTTGGCGCATGCGCACGACGCAGAGGCGGCCCAGGCCATGGCGGCCGTTTAAAGGTAACCGATTTGAGCCCAAAAACAAAACAAAAAAAACGGACCGGCGGTTATTAGTATCGCGTTTATTATTTTGTTTGTAGAGCGCCGCCCCACTCTTTTTTTTTTCTCCCCGGGGTTCTCTTTTTCCCGCGCTTTGCTGTTTTTTTTTCCTAGGCCTCGAAAAAAACGACCGACCGAGGAGGAGGAAGCGGGGAAAACTCCTTGAATTCCCGCGCCTCCTTTGGAGCCTTTTTTAGGCCCTTTTCCATTTCCAAGACCCTCCTCTTTTCCCTTTGAGGGAATTATTTTTAAAAAATCCCCTTTTTAGTTCAGTTTTGGGAGGTCAAAGGTCACCTGACCCCCCCAAAAAACCCAATATTTTACTCCCTTAGTAAACATAGGGACGAGGTTGTTGTTAATAGGAAGGAACCATTAGTAAAAAAAGGGGAAACTATGGTTTCTCCTCATATTCCTCCCAAAATGTCTCATAAATAGACAAGAGAAGGGCAAAAATGGGCAGAAAAGACCCATTTTTCTTAATGTATTTTTGAACTAAATATTGCCCTGAAGTATCTCTTTCATAATACTGACATGAGGGACTGTATGTAGTAGTTGCTGAGAAGAACCCAGTAGTAACTCAGGAGTTACTATTCTCCACTCTTGTTGACCCAAAACAAACTTTAAAAAAAGCAATTCTCAATCCTTTTATTCCTAATTGGAGTTTGGAGACTCTATTTTTGCCCCCCAATAAGTAATTTTTTAGGGGGGAAAACTCTCCCCAAATGTTGCCCCTGGACCCCCCTTGAAAAGAAACCTGAAGCCCCTTGTATTGCTCTCCCCCCCCTGTTTTTCCTCATCCATATTTTGTGTTTTTACTCCAACTCTTCCTTAGAAATGGAGCCAAGGGTGACTTAAAAAGGGATCCAAGGTTGTCCTTGTTGTTGGCTCCTTAACTGCCTTTGGTTGTGAGGTGCTATTTTTTTAAAAAGGGGACAACAACAACAACATTAGCTGTGAGGAAAGAGCCAGCAAAAGACCCAAGACCCCCCTCTACTTGGAAGAGTAGAAGGGCTCCCCATTTTCCTCTTTGTGTATCTCTGGGGTTGAAATAACCCAATTCCTATAGTGTTTGTGTTAGTTAATAACCCACAGCTTAGAAGAGGGGCTCCCCATTTTCTTGTGTGTCTCGTGTTTAGTTAGCAACCCAACCCCTATAGTGTCTGTGTGTGTGTTTAGTAAGTTAATAACCCACACCTTGGAAGAGTTACAGGGGCTCCCCATTTTTCTTTTTGGGATTAGTAACCCACTTCCTATAGTCTCTCTGTTAGTAAGTTTAGTTGATAATAAGCCACTCTTTGGAAGGGAAAGAGGGGCTCCCTACTTTCCCCTTCCTTTAGTATGTTTGGGATTAGTTACTAACCCAATTCCCGTTTGTGTTTTGGTAAATTTAGTTAATAACCCACTCCTTGGAAGAGTAGAGGGGCCCCCTGTTTTCCACTTTGTGTGTGTTTAGGGTTAGTACTCCAATTCTGTAGCCTCTCTCTATTAGTAAAGTTAGTCACCCACCCCTGGGAAGAGTAAAGGGGGCTCCCCGTTTCCCTCTTCCTACAGTGTGTATGTTTGGGGTCAGTAAGTAGTAACTCAATTCCTTTAGTGTCTGTTAACCAGGATAGTTAGTAACCCACTCCTTGGCAGAGTACAAGGGCTCCCCATTTTGCAGTCAGTGTGTGTTTGGAATTAGTAGTAGTCTCTCTGTGTTATAGTGTAAGTAAGTTTAGTTACTACTAACCCACCCCTCTGAGGAGTAGAAGGGCCCTTCATTTTCCAGTCAGTGTTTGGGGTTAGTAGTAGTCTCTTAGTAAGTTTAGTTACTACTAACCCACCCCATGGAAGAGTAGAAGGGCCCTTCATTTTCGAGTCAGTGTTTGGGGTTAGTAGTAGTCTCTCTCTGTGTTAGTAAGTTTAGTTACTATTAACCCACCCCTTGGAAGAATAAAAGGGCCCCCATTTTGCAGTCAGTGTTTGGGGTTAGTAGTAGTCTCTCTCTCTCTCTCTCTCTCTCTAGTTACTACTAACCCACCCCTTCGAGGAGTAGAAGGGCTCCCCATTTCTCCCTTCTTGTAGTATTTTTGAGGGGGGGTAACCCCCCATTCCCTCCTCTTTCTGTCCCCCTTGACTCCAGTTTTAGCGATGGGCCTGGAGGGGGGCAGGAAGAGGAGGAGGAGGAGGCCCTGTCCGTAAGGAACGAAAAGGAGCGGGAGAGAAAGAGCGAGAGAGAACCAAAGGGGGGGCGATGGGTGTTGGGGGGCCGGGAGGCGAGGACGACGACGGTGGCGGCGGCGCCCCCCGGAGAAGAGGGCTCCCGGTGGGGGGTTCGGGCCGGAGGGGAGAAGGCGGCGGAGGGGCAGAAGGAGGAGGAGGAGGAGGCGGCGGTGGAGGAGAAGGACCCGGAGCCTGACTTGGGACTACTCCGGCTCCACTGCGATGAGATCCACCGTCTACAAAGCCACCGCGGCCGCCCCGACTACAACCACAGCCACAACCACGACGACGACGACGACGACTGGGCCGGGCTTGTTGGAGCCTGGCCCGGAGGAAGAGGAGGAGCCGCCTCCGCTGCCTTTGCCGCCTCCTCCTCCTCCGCAGAACCAGGTCCCGGTCCTCCCGGAGCAGAAGAAGGAGGAAAGCGGAGGAGGAGGCGGCGTGGTGGTGGTGGGCGATGCCGCCGGGAGCCCCCGCCCCTCCAAGTACCAGGCGGCGCTGCTGCTCGGACAAACCGCGCCTCCTCCTCCTCCTCTTCCAGCGGCGGCGGCGGCTGCTACCTCGGTCGCAGCCGCCGCCGCCGCCGCTGCTGCTAAGGACTGCAAGCACGGCAGCCCCGGAGGAGCCCCGGCGTCTCCTTCCCCCTCTCCTCCTCCTCCTGATCCAGGACTACAGCCCCCAACGGAGGAGGAGGGGACTCCTGCTGCTCCTTCGGAGCCCAGGTGGAAAAGCGGCGGCGGCGGGAGCAGCAGCACGGCGAGCAGCACCAGCAGCTGTAGCGGCGGCGGCGGCGGCGGGAGCAGCCTCCGGAAGAGCCCCATGGGGGCCGGCGTGGGGGCCTCCAGCCAGGCGGCCTGCCTCAAGCAGATCCTGCTGCTCCAGCTGGACCTCATCGAGCAGCAGCAGCAGCAGCTCCAGGCCAAGGAGAAGGAGATCGAGGAGCTCAAGGCCGAGAGGGACACAGTGAGTCACGCAAGGAGGGCGCTCAAGGGTTAACATTATTAACAGGCATCGGGAGGATGGGGCTGGGAGGGAGGGAGGGAGGACGGGGTGGACGCAGAGCGCATGCGCGCGCAGGGAGGGAGGGGCGGGGCCAATGCAAATGAGGGGAGATTAGCCCCCCCCCGGAAGGACTTAGTGGAACCACAGGACACTCGGGCCCCTCTATCCACGGGTCCCTTATCCACTGATTCAGCCACCCATAGAGTCAAAATATTATATATATGTGTGTAATACACACACACATATATAACATACTATCACAGTAGCAAAGCAAGGTGGTATTCCTTGTGTAAAATGGCAAAATCAAGGTCTGTTTTTTGAAATTATATGTGTGTGTGTGTGTGTGTGTGTGTACACATACACACACACACTTGTCCCTCCATATTCACTAGGGTTAGTGGCACAAGACCCCGTGAATATGGAAAAACCACAAATAAAAAGACCATGTTTTTACCTGAGAGGACATACCTCTAGGAATCTCTTGGTCCTCCAGTGCAACTCTGTGGTCAACATCCAACAGACATTGACCATAGATCTGCGCTGGAGGAGCTACAAAGGCCTAGTAGAGTATTCTATCTAGGAATCTCTAGGTCCTTCAGTGCAACTTTTAGTCTGAGTTGACCATAGAGTTGCACTGGAGGAACTGGGTATTCCTAGAAAGAATACTGTATATTGATCAAATCCATGAATAATCAAAGCTGCAAATATGGAGGAACACATCACATATATATAGAATTCAAAGATATAGCCGTGTTAGTATGTAAAGTGATCTTGTAACATCTTTGAGACTGGAAGAAAGAAATTGGCAGCATGAGCTTTCCTAGACTTCAGTCTACACCATATATTCCAATAACCAAACCTTGATTTTGCCATCTTGCATAAGGGACGCCATTTTACTATGCCATTCTATTCAATGGGACTTGAACAGCCAAGGATTTTGGTATCCATGGGGATGTTTGTCTCCTGGAACCAAGTCCCATTTGATACCTAGAGCCCACTGTATATACAGTGGAGGGTAACAGGATGTTAATCCAGGTAGAGAGAGTTTGTCTCAGTAGTGTAATTGGAAGTGATCAGAAAGAGAGTCCAGGCTTGATCCTGTACTTGAGGTCAGACCTCCAACTCCTCAATAAGGCACTGAGGACTCTGTGCCAATATATAGGGTGTTCAGGAGGTTTTGAGAGTTTGCAAATCAGTGTAAATGGGTGAAGATGGATAGCTTCAGTGCAGACTGAAATTTAAACGGTTTGAGGGATTGTAACATGATGGAGGTTAAAGGTGATAGTCAAACAGATGTCTAATAAAACAAAAAGGGGACTTTGCTGTTTGTAGGCTAGAATACAAGTAGCAGAGCAACAGTTAGAGAAAATACTGCAAGAGTTAATGTTCAAGGACAGGTGAAGGCTTAGCTGGAAATGGGGCTAGAAAGTAGCCTGTAGAGGAGGGGAGCCATGGCATTGTACAAGTTAACCAGTAACTAAGAAGGGGTTGACACCCTGGGGGTTAATCTGAGGGGCAGGTTGGGAAGGTTGCAAGCTGATGGGTGGAGTTCAGAGCACTATCTGGCACTATCCCAGCCACCCAGTGAATGGGTCTGGGTCTGGGAAGGCTTGTGGTTATGAGGGAGTTAATCAGCTGCTGACCAGGCAAGGCAGGTGTGTAACTGGTGCTGCCCCTGGTGTCCTCAGCACTGTGGTAATAGCAGGGTTAACGTAAAGCAGCAGATGTGTGGTACCCAGAGGGTTAATTTAAAGGGCCCTTGGCTTGGAACTGCATTAGGAGGGAAAGAGGGGGAGCAGCTGAAGCAAAATAGTCAGCTGCAGTGTGTGCCATGTGGACAGGAGGGGAGGGCTTTTGCACTGGTACATTTTAAAAGGAAGATTGTAGGTTTAGGCTTGGAGCTTTTCTCCTGTCCCCTTCCTTCCAGAGATGCCTTCTTCTTTCCCCTCCCTTTTCACAGAAGCCGCAGCCCACTTTTTTTTTAATTGCTACTATTACAAAATGTCTTTTTGTGGTACTCCCGCAAGGTATTTCTCTCCACCTTGGCACCTTGCAACTCTGCTGTGTCTTCCCCTTATCTGGCCAAACCCAGCTGTCCAGAGTCCTCAACTCCTGCAACATGAGAACAGCTTCTTTAATGGAGGGTTTTGCTTCTATGTACAGCCACATCTGTAAAGAGATATTTACAATGACCATGTGGGAGGGGGAAATGCTCCATAGCCCCCTTAATCTGTCACCATAGTTGCTGAATGGGGGCACAGGGTGAAGACTGGGGGAGATCCTCAGGATCAGCTGCAAATGAAGGTTGGTTGGTTTCTGTTGTTGCTTGTAAAGCTACTGTCTACAGCAAAAGTAGTTTCTGTAGAGCATAATGTATATTTGTAAATTGTAATCCCAGAAATACTGTAGCTGCTTAGTATTTTATCTTGTCCTCCATCCCTTGTACCCAAATTGCCACAAAGGACTTGTAATCCTGGCCCGTATGCATGGCACATGTACAGCCTAAAAATAGTCCCCTCGTCTTAGTTCCTGCAGCTGCTGCACCCATTATTATCAAGGAAAGAAGTATTTCTATCCACCTCCTTCCCCTGGAGGCATGATCTTCAGGGGCTGTGTTTGAAACGCAGGGTGGGTGGTAGTATTCGCTTGTGGTTTCAGGACGTGGTAGCAGGTTAATATTTTTACTGTGTATAGCAGAAAGCTGTGATCCAAAACAGATTGTGTGAAAAAAACAATCTCCCATCAGGCCTGTGTAAAGTTAACCAATATGGAGGTGCCAGCTGCCGTTTTGCAGTCAAGGATGTGATGATGGCAGACTGAATACTTTGCGTGCTTTTGCAAAGGCTTGTGGGGAGGGGGACATCAAACACGCACACCCTGAGGAGGGAGAATACACACAGCACAGATAAATGCAAAGAGTATGAGTCAGGCTGATAACTAGCACAGCCGAGTTGGTTGTTGTTGCAGCTTCTGACTGCAGATTTGCAAAGTGTCTGCAGTGGTTCTTCCTCTCACCCCAATGTGCCATTTTATCTTTTTATGGAGTGGTGCCAAAACCATTAGAGCCTCCATTTAGTATTTTTGTTTCACTTGTGAATATAACTGAAACCTTTTTGACGACATCTTACAGAGTGATCCTCTCTGTTTCTTAAATGTTGTTGGTAACCTTAGTATCCAAAATGGAGGCTTTGCAAAAAAAAATTTTTTTTTAAGATTATTTAGATGTGCATTTATAAGGGAATATTGTAAAGCTGAGATGCTCTTGATCTGCTGTAACATCACTTTGCATTCCTGTTGCATTTCAGTTTGTGTGTTTGTTATCCCCTTACCGCTATTTTTTAACATTCCATTTCACATGCTTTGCAGTCTTGGAGCACTGTTATACAACTCTCTTGTATTAAAGATTTATTTATCGACTGCAGTATGCCATGGTGTGTAAAATGTGGTCATCTGTGTGAGGGGAATTGGGCAGAGAGAGACAAAGTATACAGGGCTTTGATGCTTAATAGCTTAAGAGAAGGGTAGGTGATGACTCTTTGAGGTAAATCATTATTGGTTCCCATTTTATAGTTGGGGAGCTAAAGAGGCTGGTATCAAAAGCTTCATGCAGAACTCACAGCTGTGCTGTGTTTGGGGTCTAACCTCCCAGGAGTACTGCTTTTCCCTATTGTGAACGGTTCTATATTTTGTCATACAGTATTTCTAGGTTGCTGCTTTAGGGATTATACCTCCCCTGTCAGATGCAGAGTTTAATATGCAAATGTTAAAGTATTGAATATAACCCTTTGGGACCAATGCAGAATATGTGCTTGAGAACCATGGGGAGAGGATATGTTCCCAGTGCTATTGAATGAACATGAGCCAGGAAGAGTAGTAAACATCACACTGTGTTTTTAACAAGGAAGCGAGATGAAGCATGCACATCTATATAGTGCCTAATGCTATGGAAGAGAAAACAGGACTTGAAAAAGCCTGGTGCCCCTTAGCTTTGAGGCCATAAATATGCTACCGGTATCACATGCATATCATTCAAGTAGAATATTTTTGCAGGTTTTATTTACATTAACAAAGAGGGATAATGTACGATATAGCTGAAATAGTTACTCCACCTTTACTGGAGAATTACTCCATTCATGCTTTAGTGAAGCACCAATTTTACCTTCTCTACCCCCTCCCCCCCCCCCCCCCCAATATTCTATCCAGTGATCTGGAAAGGTTGTCCTAAATTCTTCTCTGCTATAGGTTTCATGTAAATCCTTACTGTCTACTTCTTTCATAGACAAGAAGTAAGTAGCATAGAGTTTCCTTATAAAAAGGAAATAAATCATTTTTCTCTGTTGTCATCTAATGTATCCTGAGAAAAAATTATAGTGTTGGCTACTAACAACAGCTACACAGCAGTTCAAGGACCAGTTCATTAGTAAAATGGAGAACTAGTCTTAATCATCTTATTTGAAAATGTAGGCAAAATTGGCAGCCTCAGTTTGAAAGAGCATTTCTAAATAGCACCCAGTGCTATCAAGGCTTATGTTTGTAAGCAGGAATTCCCTGTTAATTACTGCAAGGCTGATTTTCTATAATGTGAGCTCTTCTGTGCTGGCCAAGTGCCGTAATAAATAAATAATAATAAAATAATAATAACAATGTGAGCTCTAGTAACTAGAAAGCATATATTCTAACTTTAAATACTGTACTGTTGTGTTCTCAGCTCCTTGCTCGAATTGAGCGTATGGAAAGGAGGATGCAGCTGGTGAAGAAGGACAATGAGCGTGAGAAACACAAGATATTTCCAGAATATGAAACAGAGGAGAAGGTTGACTCTGAAGTTCCAGAGAAGTTGCCTATAGAATGTCCACCACCAGAGCTCTTGGAGACATCCCAGCCGCTGCCTTTGAAACACTTCCCATATGGAAGGAATGGAAAGGGCCACAAAAGGTAATGCCAGCGTTGTGGTTCTGTGCTCTCAAATCTGTTTTTGCAAGGTTTCCATCCACGGAACCTCAGGACACTGGTAGAACATCTTACTGATTAATCTGGCCTCAAAATTCCTGACATTGGTAACATAAATACTTTAATATTATTTATTTATTTATATTTCCTGCCTCTCCCTGCGGATCAGGGCGGGATACCCTTAATTACAATGATCTCTTAAGTACAGTAATGTACAGGAGGTGTTTTTCTGCATGGTCTTTGCACATGCAGAAAACTACCTTCCTTTAATGTTTGCAGTATCTTATTTGTCATTTTTGGGAAAGAGGGTATATATAGCCTGGGTTTTATATTTAGAGAGCATTCAGTTCAGTCTTATGCATCTACATACAAAGCCATGTCTGCATGGGCCAAGAAGGCCCACTTCTCCACCTCCAAACAGAGCAATTGTGGCATTGTTCTGTTTGGACAATACACAGCCCAAACCCCAGTTCAGGGGTTTCGTCCAGAATCACCTGCATCAGAAACAGGGCATAACAAGATTAATACAATTTTTTTTTCAAAACAAAAATATCTGTTGCTTCAGATCTTCCAAGAAAATTTGGAGCCCTATGTTTGCATACAGCAGTGGGGATCTGAACATGCATCCCCATTAAGACACCTGGTGTGTCTGCCACCACTGCAGTTCACTCATTCTGAGGTCAGAACAAGGTGACCGGCATGTGACCATTGCTGGATGCCTTGGTCTGACCTCAGAAATAAGTGACTCGCCATGGCAGACATGTCTGGCAGCCCAACAGGATGCCTGTGCAAACAGCTGCCACAGTCTGGAAACAAAGACTAAGGTAACAGGGGGAGCTATGGAGCCAGGAAACTCTGGGCCGCCCATGCAGTATCCTGGCCAGTGCAGACCAGGCCAGAGTATAAGCATTGGCACCTTCGAGAATTATTCCTAGTCAGAGAAGGTAGTAGCTAGGTGAGTAAGTAAGAATAGATAGTATTTTGGAGTCTTTCTTGAACATTCAGTATCCCTAATGTACAATTCCAGTCACATTTTAAACATCTCTGTATAGGTTAGCATTATTATCTCAGTATAATAGAATTGCGGGGCAGTCAGCAGATGACTGAAGTGGGATTTTAACCAGGGATTTCTTGTTGCACACTTGTTTAACTTTGTTGATCGATCATTTGAGAGGAATAGTTCTTTCAAGCCAGGCTTTTCTGGGTTGATTTAGTACTTTGGTGCCATTGTTTCTGCAGCCTAGTAGGAGCTAGAGGAAACTTAATTTAAACCCGGTACAGACTGCTGGAAAGCAGCGGTCTGGGGCCGATTTTAGGGCTCGGGAATGCGGAGCGACTGCATGCTCCCAAGCCCTACCGTGTGCCAGTGGCACCATCATGGCTTGGCCCCGTCCACATGGGGGCTGCCATGATGACACAAGCGTGGTGCAGCATCCAAATGTTACCATGCCGCATGTGCATCATTGCTGCACGCAAGTGCCCCAATAGTGCCTGGAGCGCAGACTAAACAGAACCTTCTTTTTAGTCCTGATTGAGGCCGCAGCATTTGGTTGCTGCAGCCTCTGTCAGGAGTAAAAATGGGCGGCTCCAGCCCCTTAGTTTCCTGAAGAGTTACTTTTTGGGACTACATCTCCCAAGATTCCAAGTTCTGCAGGTTGTAGGCCAAAAATTCTCATAATGTTCTCAAGTAATGAGATCTATATGGTGATTATATTTACTCTTTGAAGTTTGGACGTTCTTCTTAGGTCCATGCACTAGTCTTATAAAACCTATGAGACCAGGTGAATCATTGAATTTTGTTGATTTCTAATTGCTAATCTGTTTCACAATAGGACTGTCAAGTTCCTTCACAATTTTTTTCTGTATTAGCTGCTGTTGACTCATTCTTGTTCTTTCTGCAGGAAGTCACCATTTGGAAGTGCTGAGAGGAAAACTCCAATGAAGAAGCTGGTGTCTGAATTCTCAAAAGTCAAGTGTAAAACTCCAAAGGCCTCTGCACTGAAAGATGAACCCAGCAGTTCTTTGACTGAATCAATTAGCAGGCGTGAACTGAGAAGTCAGGAGACTCCTGAAAAAACCCGATCACTGGGAGACACTCCGCTGAAATCCTCAGCATCTTTGAAAGGACATGGGTGCCATTCAAAGGAAAAGGACTCCTGCAGTGAAATAGAAGACTTACCGTACCTTTCCACCACTGAAATGTACTTGTGCCGGTGGCACCAGCTGCCTCCTTCACCGTTGCGAGAAACTTCTCCCAAGAAGGAGGAGATTGTAGCAAGTAAGAGGCTTGCTTGTGCCTTTGTGGTGGTTGGCGTGATGTGGGTTGGAGGGGGCGTGGAACTTTCTCATTTAGGGGTCTTCTTAAGAGGCTTTTGAACACTCGAAGATAGCTGGATGACAACATTCCATTTCCGAGTGATGCTTTATCAGGTTCTAGACCTCTGGCTGGAATATGGAAGCCTCTGAAACTCACACTACTCTAGACCAGGTGTGGGCAGTGTACAAAGAAGATTGGCCACTCTAGTGATCTGTGGTGACATCTTGAATAACCATGACATTTCTTGGGGGTTGGCTATACAGAAAAGATAGGAGTATATCAGTCACGTTTCTGTCTGAAGATTAGGTAAAGTGATCCAAAACAGTTCTGTACTGGGAGACGCGTACTTGCTGGCATGACTAAGAGGTCGAAAGTTGCTGGAATTTTCCAAAATAATACTTTATGCCTCTGTTTGTCTTTGTTCCCAAATGCTGGCCTATAAATCATTTGTGCTGCGCTTCAGATGGGCCCTTTTGCACAAAAGTAAGGGACATGCGTACAGTTTAATTTTTCATAGAATTTTTTTCCAGTTGCAGCACACACAAGCTATGAGGCAAGATGCTGTTCAGTTTGAAATCAGACTGCTTTGTCAATAATTTGTCTTCATCTGGAAATGTAACTTAAAATAAATTTGCACTCTGACTTGAGATAGGTTGTACCAGCAGCACCTTCAGCTTAAAAAAAGGAGAAAGTGGGTAGAGGATGCGCACATGTGTACATTCATGCAGATTTTTTAAAAAAATAAAGGAAACATGGGTCTCACTTTACAGGTTGGATCTGAAGAACAGCTGGATCAAAGCATCTGCAAAGAGAACTTCTGTTTTATATATAGCTTTCTTGTAGGTGCATATTCTATTTTTGAATTGCAAGTGTGTTTTTTTTAAAAAATGACAAGAGAAATCACAGATTTTGCACTAACAATATGCTAAGAAGTCACAATATATGCTCTATGCCATTTTAATGAATAACATTCTGAAGTCAATACAATATGTATAGTATAGATTTGTTAAGAGAAGGTATGGCACAATTAAGTTTTTATATTTTTTTCCATTAAGAGGAAGAATGTCAGTTGCGTGTTTAGGCTAAGATATACAAATCAATACCAAAGGTGCAGATTTTCTTGTTTTGTGTTTATATTCTCATTTTGCTTGATTTCAAAACTATTCATACTTTTAAAACAAACAAACAAACACAGGTTTGTGTGTGTATATATATATATATTCCCCCAAAAATAGCAGAGCTGTTGTGGAAGAGAAATGGGTAAGTGATGACTTGGGCTATACATCCATGCAAAAATTATCATCTGAGCACATTCGGCAGTTAGTATTCCCAATTGTCAAGTTCTTTTACGTTCTATTCAAAATTTCCAGAAAAGAAGCAAATTACCAAACCTATGTGCAGTAGCCTCTTCATCAATAAAGTAAGGTCTGTCTCAAGTATATCACATTTGACATTCAGAATCTCTTAACACAAAATGTACAATAATAACTTTGCAATTGTTTGTTTAATTTGTAATAGTTTCAGGGCATCTTTATTTGACCAGGAAAATGTATGATTGCCAAGATCATGGGCAGAAATCATGGGGAGATAGAGGATCAGAAGAGAAGGGAGTGGTCCAGAAACTCAGATGTTCTGAAACTGCAAGAATTTTCTTTGTTAGAAATCACTATGCTCTCACAGATTTAAATTTCCTAGATCACCTAGAGAGAAGTCACAACAGTTAAATTGGTTTACTTTTAGAGCAGGTGTGGGGAACGTTTAGCCTTCTGGATGTTTTGGACTTCAACTCTTATCATCCCAAAACTTACTACTACTGCTTTGTAGTGTAGTCAACAGAAAAAATTGATGTCCAAGGGCCTATACTTAGTACTGGCTCAGCTAGTTTCAGCTTTCTAAGCATGAATGCAGAAAACAATGTAGCAGTTTGTGGTCTCTTACAATAGGTGAAAAAAACTCCAGAAGAACATGATGGAGACATCCCCATTTCAAGAGAAATTTGTTCCTCCATTTACCTGCTACCAGACAGGGAAGCAGATAGTGAGGATCAATGGCCTTCTGGCTGTTGTGTGTCTTTGTAGAAACTATACATGTTCCTCAATTGCTTGTTTAATTGTTGTTACATTTTCCTCAACAAGTTGTTGATGGCTTTCACAGTTAGCAACTTCCCAAAGTGGCTTCCTGCTTCTGAGATTCAGTGGATATATGTAAAGGGTGAAGGCAAAAATGATTGATTGGCAGTCTTTCTTCAGTGACTTTTTAGGCATAGTCTTGCGAACTAGGAAGAATCTGTGGCAAGCTCTTTAAATCAGTGGTTCTTAACCTGTGCTCCATGGATCCCTTCGAGCTCTGTGAGTCAAAAAGGTTGGGAACTCCTGCTTTAAATCATAGACTGGTTTTCCTCTGTCCCCACTCCTCTCTTAAAAGTAGCCATTTTGCCAAGTATTATTTTCTGACATACTTTAGTGGCCGTGGTTCTCAGATTCTGGATAGGAGAAAATGGGCTAAATATTTCCAGTTCCTTGTAAAATGGAAGAAGTTCTAGAAATCTAGGTATTTGATATAAAATTGCAGGTACAGTACTTCAAACTGTAGCTAAATTGAGTTATTCTACAGATCTTCTTTTGAGACTATTTTTTAACAGACAATCTAATTTACAATCAAAATAATACACAATCAGAGATACAGGATAAAAGGTGTTGCCCATCTTTTTAAATGCCATAGCAAACAAACACATTTCTTAGGCAGTGAAGCAATTTCCTTCTGAAGATTAAGAAAGTTTTTTTTTCTTCACAGCAGATTGTGGAAACCTCTTCCTCTTACAAGCAACTTGTTCTTAAAATCAGAGTGAAATTTTCACAACAGAATAAGGAAATGTGGTGTTACCTACTTTTCACACTTTCTATTTGTCCTGGTTTTATCATCTTGATCTGTTCTTGGCGGTCATCTGCTAGGAATGGGGAGAGATTTGAAGAATGTTTTTAATGCAGTCAACCTTAATAAATTGTCCACAATCTTACAGTTGCCTTCCAGAATTGGTTCAAAGATCTGTCTAGTCTGGAAGCTTGCTTCCAACTACAGCCAACCTCTTGTTTCTGGGAAGCTCACAAACCAAACATGATGAAGATGGCTACCCCTGATATATTTCCTAGGGTCCTCCAGATGTTCTTGGCTTGCAAGTCCCAACAGCCCTAGCCTGCAGAGTCCATGTTGAGGAATGCTGAGAGTTGCAGTCTGGCAACATGGAGAGCTGCATGATTTACACCCTTGCCATAATTAATAAGAAGTATCATCCCTCTAAACGAAATTTCACTCTTGGTTATCGTGGATAATAGTAATAATTATTCTTAATTAAATTGTCTTAATCCTTCTTTAAAGCTATCTGTCCCATGTAGCACTTGCAACATCCTGTGGTAGGGAAATACTGCAAGACTTGCAGACTTCTCAGTTAACATGTAGGTGAGACTAGGGCTGATTTAAAACTGAAAGTTGCTGGTGTGACTCACTAGGTAGAGTGGACTTGGAAAACCTTTGTTCCAAGTCAGCTGTTGGCTTGAATGGTCTGGAAAAATAGATAAATGTTCAGCAGGGCAGTCTTGAGAGTAGGCAGTATTTAAGATGCTAGTTTGTAAAACTTTCTGAAAGCTGCCAATTAACCTTTTGAGCCTGATATGGGAAAATGTGCTGGTTTAGAGACTAGCTGGCAAAAAATTCAAGCAGGCTTATATAATAGCTGTTCACCCAGTTTGTGGCAAATAAGAACACAGCTTTAGGTGACTAGACAAAGAATTGTCTTTTGGGGTTTTTTTTTTTGTAAACTGGAATAGAATGGACTTCTTTGTTTTTTCAGGCTATTGATGCACCACATTATGATTACCATAGGTATATGCAGGCAATTCGACATTTACGGGCCAGTGACGTTTTTGGACTTGGAAGATTAGATTAAAACCATCTCTTCACATATAATTTTATTTGGGTGCTTTTTACAAAGATTTCTGATGAATGTGTTGTGATTGTACTTTCTTGTGACTGTACTTACTGTTTTGAGCGAGGCCTTCATCAAACACAAAAATTGTCTGATTGTGCCATCATATCATATGAGCTACCAGAAGGCTAGATCCTTGCTAGTCAGTTCTGGGACTCTGTAAATAAAGGGTTCATTTTTTAGCTTTGAGTTGTTCACATGTGGCATTTCAGCTAAATACTTCTTGATATTGTTACCATATAGTATAATATAGTATTTAATCACTTAAGGTATTTAAAATGTAAAAGATGTCAATTTCTTACCACTGAATAAGAATGATCCTGGAATGCAGAATCTTGATGTGAGCTCAGATTCAAAGCCTTTTTCAGCCACAAAGCTGACTTGGTGGCTGCAGAAAATCCTTCTGGCCTGAAAATATTCACACATGGAATGATATGTAACCTATTCTGAGCAGTTGGAAAGAAATTTTGAAAGACATTTTAACTACAGAAACTGGGAACCACAAGCCATCATGTGGCCAGTATTGCAGAACTAAAATTTCTGAAGAAGGCCAAGATTATTATTGAAGAGGACCAAGAATGTTATGTATATAGGGTGGTAAAAATGACAAGGTAGGCAAGCATGTTGCTAATTGATGCTATTGAAATATCAAAAGCCACTCAAGTTGTCATTATTAGGATTATTATGATATCTGATGCCGATTTCTCTCTAGCATTACTTGCTCTTATAATTAGTAATTCTCACACTTGCCTTTCCTTTACAGTTCCATCATGGAGGGACCACACAATAGAGCCTCTGAGAGACATGAATCCTTCAGAGATTGTGGAGGTATGTCAGTAAATAAATGAGCAAACAGAAAGAAGGGATTGCTGTATTTTTTTAATGGTGATTTGAGAATTGTAGTTGGAAAGTTTTTTCCGTTGGTGTTGCAGTTATTAAAAGCATATGAACTCTACCTAAAGAAAAACGGCTGGTCTGAACATGTTGGGTTCTAATTCTCTCTCGTGCAAAAAAAAAAAAAAAAAAAGTTTGCTAAGTTAGGCTTTCTTAACACGGGAAAGAGAATACAACCAAGATTTGTTTAAATATCTTCCTCTGGAGAATGAAAAGGAAAGTAGTGCTGAGCAAGTGATGAAGAACCATCTCTAATATCATATTCCAATGATTTAGCTTTGTTATCAAAAACATGTTTTTTTCATATTTTTTTTCACAGAACCTAGATGACAGTGTCTTCTCCAAACGGCATGCAAAGTTGGAATTGGATGAGAAGAGAAGGAAAAGGTGAAAGACAATTGCAGCTGTTTGTAGGCCAGAGGCCTGTGCACCCAGTTTCCTTGCATATGTGACCACTAAATGCAGCATGAGAGATGCAGTAGAATTGCATTTGTTTGCAAACAGTGTGGGAAAACAGAATATGAAATAACACTAAAGGCTCAAAATCAAATCAAAGAATAGAATAAGAAGATTGTTGGAAGGGAATAATAAACAGATGTTTGTAAATTCTTGTTGTAGTACAGGGACTCAGAGTAACTCAATGAAACTGGAAGGGAGTCAGATTAATGCAAACAAGGGCTTTTCCACACAATTTGTAATTACCCTATTGGATTCCAGAGGATGTTGTGCCAGCTTTTTAAAATAACTAGAATAGTGGAGAACAATAGCTGCTAGCCGTAACACAGATGTGCTTATATGAAGTTTAATACATGTTTTCATTTGCTTTTCCTCTTACCAAAGGTGGGATATCCAGCGGATTCGGGAGCAAAGAATTTTGCAGCGACTACAGCTCAGAATGTATAAAAAGAAAGGAATTCAGGAATCTGAGCCTGAAGTTACCTCATTTTTCCCAGAGTCAGATGACGGTGAGTGGCCTTCAATTTGATATTGCAGGCTTCATCCTATCCTTGCATAAGTTTAGACTGAGAAGGAACAGGAAAACCCTGTTCTAAAAACAGGCACTGCCCAAATATTTATCACGTGTGAATGAATATTTCTGCACAATAAATATTGTTCTCTTGTGTTCTTTCTCATTCTAGTTGAAAGCTTGATGATCACCCCTTACTTGCCTGTTGTAGCATTTGGCCGACCGTTACCAAAATTAACCCCACAGTAAGTACACACATCTACATTAAAGGAGGACCTGCTGTGCAAAAGCAAGGAATCTTGAGTTGTGGGTTTTTTCTCTTCAAGATAGCTGTGTTGTTCCTACCCATTCAAGTATTGTTTGCTCTTCTTTCTCCTCAAGAAACATTTCGGTTTTCCAACTGAGTCAGGGCTTAGACTGACTTGCAATCTGTTTGTCATAGGAATAAATATCCAACATGAATATCAAACTGCAGTCCAACAAGACTGGAATATTTCTAAACATAATCCAAAGAATCCAGAGTGATTATGCAGTAACCTTCCACTTTTGCTTTCTCTGTTTTTGAAACTTTGCTAGCAATTCTGGAGTCTAGAACCTTTTGCCAACAAATCTGTAAATTGCTGATGGATACCATATAAAGGAATGGGTGAAGGCTTTGGGGTAAAGATCTGAATGGAAAGAACAATATAGATGAGGCTTGAATTTTGTTACTGAAAATATATCGTTAGGTTCTGTACTGATGGCATACTATACCCTCACCCCCAACCTTCAATGCAGCAAATAACATCTAGCTCTAGTGTACAGCTTGTAGTATTATATACCAGTTCATATTGAGGACAGCATGTTGGATGAGGTACAGGCAATATCAGGGAATTGCCTTTCTAGCACTCCTGCGTGTGGCAGTGACACACACTGAATCTGTAGAACATTTTTCCCTAGTTCCAACACAGCAGACCAATGCTTCCCTATTGTTATAAGCATCCAGATGTTGAGACTTACTGTGAGTTAGGAGACTGCATATCATCAGAGCTGTGTAAATGAAGCCTGGTCTGGAAGGGAGAAAAAAGACAGAGGGAAAATTCGACATAATGTAAAATGAAGGAAACAATATAAAGTATTATGATTACCCAGAACCAATTCTCTCTCAGGAAAAAAGTGTTAGTGATGGTATACTGATTACTGTACTAAATGTGACAATCTTGGATTTATGGTATGTGTCTTTCCCCCTTAACACTGCTATTCTGAACGTTTGTGCTTATTACCAACTTTTTATAAAGAATGAGAAACTTGAGCTGCCAGATTTCTTCCTTTGCTTTGCTGTTACTAATAATTTCCAATGCAACATTTTTATCTGTCAGGAACTTTGAACTGCCGTGGTTGGATGAACGAAGCCGTTGCCGGTTGGAGACACAGAAGAAACAGACACCTCACCGGACATGCAGGAAATAGGTGTGTCCAACTAGGAGAAACCTCTGCTTTGATAGACTAGCCTGTGCTGTTTGCAACAAGTGGCAGAGAACTGTATATGTCCTTTCATGTCAATCTCCCCTCTTGATGTACATTCTTGTTCACTATAAATATTTTTTTATGCTTGCATATGGTTTCTTTCTCCGAGACCTCAAAACTCTTCATCTGTTGTCCATTATTTTCTTTTACTTGGGAGAAACTACTGGGTTTGTTTTTTCGGGTTGTTTTTTTTTTTTTTTTTTTGGTTGGGACAAGGTTGCCAGGTTGCAGTTGGCAACTTCAGTTGAACTGTATTGAACAGTTGCAGCAAGCAGTCTAGAAACTATGAAAGGTGGACAAACATGAAAATATAACAGTACTGTTCTCATTTGTAAGGTATCACAAATGTGAAGGCTGCCTCTCTTTTCAAAAGCTCATATGATTCTTCAAAATATCTCATCTGCTCCTTAAGGGCATTGAAAATGAGGCGCAGGTGGTATTACCCATCAAAGTACATTGGGCAAAGAGACATTTCCATTTGACCTGCTGCTTGCAACTGCTGTTCTAAAAAGCATTCAGATATTGATCCACGCATTTCCTCCTGCCTCATTTGATCCTTTTCATACTTCTGTGACGATGTGGCTTTTAATTTTATTTCTGGTTTTATTGAACCCCATTTATGCCTTCTTCAATTTCAAGGACAGCGGGTGATTAAGTCTTGACTTTGTAACATTGATAGTGAAGGGCCGCATATCTGACAACTATGCCACACTGTTAATTTTGTCAGAACACTTGGCATAAGCCTGGATTAACAATGTAGTGTCAGCCTGTCTCCAGACTTTCCTTGGTTTGTTTTACTGGAACATGCTTTGCGTCTCAGTTTTCCTCTGTCAGAACGCAGTGGGGTCTAAATGGTTGGGTTTTTTAATGACACAAAAAGTTGCACAGTTCTGGCTCCTTAATGGAAATGCTAAGCATTAGCACTACCAAGTTTACTGGCATTTGAGTCTGGTCATCGTAGGTAGAAACTGACCCTTGGCATTACCAGTAGACGAATGGACTTAAAAACTGGACTTCCCTTCTACAGCAAAAGGCAACCATAGTCTCTTGCCTCGAAGCACTTAGTAATTGCTGTTTGCTTCCTTTCCCAACCTAGCCAAAGTAATTTGTTTCTAGGGGGAAGGAGAGCAATGAGAGAGGTGAAAGGTGAAAATATATCCTTCCACCCAGAGACTGATTCATCTTCCCAAGTCTCCTTGAGAAGGAATCACTCCCTGTGTGAAGTCCATTGCAGCAGTATTTATATATGCCTTTTAGAAAGGTTCAAGCCTTGCAAGAGGTGAAATTGTCTCTACGCAGTCAGCAATTCCTATAGGTGGGAACCAACTTTCTGTTCTCCCCCTTTTTTCTTCAGATTATGTTAAAACAACAATAACAGCTGAAGCATTCTTTCTTTCTGAAACTTAGCTGACACCTTCTAAAATAGATCCCAGATCTGAAATATTTACAATAAACGGTGATTTAAAAAAACCCTCTCCTGAGAACAGGGGAGTTCCTGAGAAGAGGATATATGTTTATCTGCCTGCTTCATACAATAGCAGGAGCCTGACATTGTCTTTGTACACACGTGTACTTTTAGGAATAGTGAAGACATTGTCTGTGTACACACATGTATACTTTTAGGAACAGTGAAGCTAAAATCTTTTTGCAGTGCATGATGCTGTTACACAAACAGATGTTTCTGGTGCACTTTTTGAAGATCCAGTGCAGAGTGATATTCTCTTTAAATGCCAAGAACATCGTGTAGGGAGGATGTTCATGTACCAACTTGGTTCTTTCTCATCTTCCCAACCTCCAAATATCTCCAGTAGCTACAGTTCTACTTCTGGGTTTTGTTTCCTGAAAAGTTAAAAGGCTGCTTCTTGTAGTTAAAAGTCATGAATTCGACAGAAACTTTGAAAATAAGAAAACAGATCCTCTCTTTTGCCAAGTAGCCTGTGTATTTGAGATAGTGCACAATGCTTGCCTAGCTTTACTTTAGCTAAGGCTGTGTTTGGATCTTTTGCTTTTTAGCATGCCAGCATGCATCCTTAAATGTTTTTAAAATTATTTTTACCCTCTTGTTAAAAGCCTGGGCATATAAAATAAGCAAGCCTTGAGTACCGGCTTATTGGTAGAGGCATTGTTGATTTCAGAGCTTTATCCTGCTAGCACTTGAGCCTACTTCTAAATCCAAAGTAAGCACAAAGAGTTTGCAAGATAGGTTCTTGAGTCTATGTGGAAGAGGGAGAGGAGAATGTTTCTGCTTGGCCCCAAACATGGCTTTTATCAGAGATGCCACATCTGTTTTCCTTAAAATACAGTAGCAAAATCTCCTCATCCCTACCCCTGCTCACCCCCTATCAAGACAATGCTGACTTAAAAGAATTCTATTTAATACGAACACGTGCAAGAAGAGGATGGGTAGGTGTGTGGAAATAGGAGTTATACAAAGATTTTGCAATGGATGTTAGCTAGGAGCAAGATGAAAGGAATAGTCTTTCTCCCCATAGGGAATACAGCACTGTGAAATTTGTATTAACAAAAAGCCCTTGCAAATCAGATCTGATCTTTGGTTTAAAAGAAAACATTACTTTCTTTAACCAAGTTAACAGTGGTTCTAAAAATGTAATTCTGTCCCATGCTTTGTTTTTCTGCCCTTTGACATGTGGTTGTCTGCAAATGCATCCTTTTTTATACCATTTTAAATATGTAAAATCAGTTGTCTTGTAAATATCTTATAAAGGAAAAAGAAGTTTGTAAATACCAAATTTGTGGCTGTTAATGTTTTTTTTTAAAAAATTGCTTTGGTTCATTTAGGTTTAACAGTGTTAACAGGGAGTATTAAAAGAGAAGTTCTGCTTGTATGTTTAAACAAAATTGAAACAAATCATTTTTTTTTACAATAAAACAAAAAGAATATTAATGCTTTTCTTATGCGTTGTGCCTCGTTTGACAGACTGGGTACAATTTTGAGAAGTAGAATCTATTTCTGTTGTCAGACAGAAAGGTCTGAAGTGTCTTCAAACTTCATTAGATGCATAAATGTGGCATTATAAATCAAGAGAAGTCTAAAGAGTAGGACCAGAAGTCCATGAAATGCAGAAAGTAGCAGTAATCCTGTTTATGTAGTATCAAAATATATAGAAGAGAATGGCTCATTCCAGCAGGAGCTCTGGAAACAGTATTGTATTTCATGTTAAGCCCGTTTGAACACCTAAAAAAGGGAAATTTGCCATAGAAACGATATAGCCTATCACGAGAACATTCAAACAGGAAAAAAAAATGCGAAATGAGAATGCTTTGTTTGCAGGTTTACATAGGTGCCCGTATTCTGACGTCTTTGAGGTATAATTTCTCAGATTAGAAACTAGCCAAGGCAATTGAAATTTGTTTTTTATTTAGACAACGTCTGTCCGCCCCTTCACCATTATTGCTCCTAAATTAGCTAAGACAATATAAAACGATTATAATCAAACAGCAAAAATAACTAAATAAAAGGAAGATTAGAAAGCTGAAAAAACAAAAAAAGGTGAAAATACATGAATGGATTTCAGGCAAACTTTTACAAGGGTATTCTAAAGACCCTGTTCCTAGAAGGCACTTGTGGCAGCTGTGATAAAGGCAAATAAATAAATCGTGGATCATTAGAAACGGAATCAAAAATAAAACTTATATGCTTCACCTTTTTATCAACAAATCTATACTGCAATAACACAGAGAATACTGTGTAATGTTAACTTCCTACACATTAACCCCCCTCCAAAAAACAAACAAACCCTGCCCTACAGTACAAAAATGTATGGAATACAGCAGGTAAATTTGTCAAGGCATTAGAGAAAGTCCCCCATGAAGAAAGGTTTCTTCCGTGCTCTTTAACTTAGGAAAAAAGGGGAAAGAGCATAACAAACAATAAAATAATGCATGTCATGGAGAAAGTGGATAGGAATAAAAAAAATTGTCCCTTTGGCATGCTGCTACTGTTATTATTTATTTTTCTGTATTTGCATCCTGCTTTCCCCCCAAAACGAGGATTCAAAGGTGGCTCACAATTTAAAAGAACAACGGTTAAAAATATACAAAAAGTGAACACTAAAACAGAAATTAAAACAAATCCCGCAATAAAATAAAATGCAATTTTAAAATAGAAAAGCTCTTAAAAACATTTCGATTAAAATAATACAGCACCCCTTAGGTTTTAAAAGCCTGTCTCACAGCCTGGGCCGGCTCATACAGGGAGATATGGGTCCAAAATGCTGCAGAAATAATCAGGTTTGAGTCCACTTTAACTGCCCTGGCTCAGTGCTAGGGAATCCTGGGAACTATAGTTTATTGTGGTCCCATTGCTCTCTGACAGGGAAGGCTAAATGTCTTCACAAAACTACAATTCACAGAATTCCCTAGCATTCAGCAAGGGCAGTTAAAGCGGTGTCAAACTGGATTATTACTGCACTATGTTTTGGACCACAGTCTGTCAATATTTCCCCCAAAATAAGACTGTTTTATATTAATTTTTGCTCCCAAAGATGCACTAGGTCTTATTTTCAGGGGATGTCTTATTTTTCCATGAAGAAGAATATTCACATTCATTGTTGGAAAAAAAAATGGGCATGCTTCCAAACAAAAACTTGGCTAGGTCTTACTTTCGGGGGAGGCCTTATATTTAGCAATTCAGCAAAACCAATACTAGGTCTTATTTTCAGAGGATGTCTTATTTTAAGGGAAACAGGGTAGCCTGGACCAGAGCCATATATGGTTTTATAGGTCATAACTTGTACTTTGAAAATATCCAGGGAAGATGTCCTGATTAAAAACAGACAAAACTGCTTTGTGCAGGCTACATGATGGCCACTATGGCATTAAAAGGGACATGCCCTTATACTTCAGGAGTTTGCCTTATCAGTGGCTCCCAAAGATGTTGATGTGCTGCCTCCAAGTCCAGAGGCAGCAGGAAACTAAATATACACACATCCCTCCATATTTGCGGCTTTGATATTTGCGGATTTGATTATCCGCGGATTTAATATGTTCTCTCTGGGAATATCTAGGTCCTCCAGTGCAACTCCGTGGTCATCTTTACCTAAAGGTTGCACTGAAAGACCTAGAGATTCCTAGAGAGAATACTCTGCTAGGTATTTGTAACTCCTCCAGCGCAGTTTTATGGCCAGTTTCTGTTGGGACATTGACCACAGAGTTGCACTGGAGGACCAAGCGATTTCTGGAGAGGTGTCCTCTCAAGTATTTTTGTTATTTGCGGTTTTTCCATATTCACGGGGGTCTTGTGCCCCTAACCCTAGTGAATGAGGAGGGACAAGGGTACAACGTTGCTAGCTAGGAAAAGAGTGATGGGACAGGACGATTGCCTTCATGTCCTGACCATGGACTTTGCATTAGCATCTGCCTAGACCTAGACGCTGTAGGACCGGGTTGGTCCTCCATACGATCCAATGTTCTGATCCTGGCAGAGACTACCGAGCTAACCTAAATCAATGAGCGGATTTAAAGTCTTCTATTGTTTTCTGCATGGCCTTTTTAGTGTCGCGTTTGCTTTCATTTATCCTTTTTTTTTCTGTACGGATGGATTAGGTTTGTCTTAGGTGAGCAGCAGAAGGGGCAAATGTTAGTCAGCGTCAGTAACTGGTTCAATCCATGTTAACTGGGGCTTGCATCCGCACTGCAGAAATAGTGCAATGTGGAGTCGAAGGCTTTCATGGCCAGCATCCAGTTTTTTGTGGACCTTTCGGGCGATGTGGCCATGTTCTAGAAAAGTTCCTTTCTGACGTTTCGCCAGCATCTGTGGCTGGCATCTTCCTGGAAGATGCCAGCCACAGATGCTGGCGAAACGTCAGAAAGGAACTCTTCTAGAACATGGCCACATCGCCCGAAAGGTCCACAAAAAACTATAGAAATAGTGCAGTTTGACACCGCTTTAACTTGTCATTGTGTCCCTTCAGGATGTTTTTGATCCAGGTCTGATCCTAAGACGAACCTATCCAAGGGCTTTCTCGGCAAGAAGTCCGCAATGGCCTTCCACCTGAGGCTGAGAGAGAGTGCCACTTGTCCAGGGTCGTCCAGTGGCCTCCAGAATTCCTAGTCCAACGCTCTTTTTAACAGTCACGTGCCTGAGTGCTGTGCAATCCTGGGATTTGTAGTTTGTAGAGCTCTGTGACAGGGAACGCCGCGGCACTGAGACAAGTGGTGTCGAACTGGTTTTCATTTCCACACTGGAGAAATAACCCGGTTTGGCACCGGTTTGTCTGACTCACTGCTATGGAATTCTGGGAGTTGGAGTTTGTTGTGGGGCCCAGAGCGGAGCGAAGCTCCGCTCTGGACCCCACAACAAACTCCAACTCCCAGAATTCCATAGCAGTGAGTCAGACAAACCGGTGCCAAACTGGGTTATTTCTCCAATATGGATGCAGCTAGAGGTCCAAGGATTAATCCAGGTTGGGACCACTTTTAACTAGCTCAGTGCTAAGGAATCCTGGGAATAGTAGCTTTGTGAATGCATTTAAATGGGGGGGGGCTTGTGTGTTTCTGTCTCCCACCAGCTCCTTGGACCCAACCTGCCATTGAGCTCCTTTTAACCCCTTTCCCATCCTTTCTTTATATGACCCTTTATTGCAATGCAAAGCAGGCATCCTCCTCCTCCTCCTTCCAGCATCAGCAACAGGGATGACGTCACCGTCGCAGTGATGGCAGGAAGCGTCGGAGGGGGGGCGGCGCGCAGAGGAGCACAGCCGAGTTTTCCCGCCGCGGGCTGTTCCAACAACAACACCTCCCTCCCTCCAATCTGCAGAGAGAAAAAAAAAGACAAACGAGAGCGCATGCGCGTAAAGTCCCAATGACGTCACCTCTTGGTCAACACTTAACTAAAAGCTTCGTTTCGGTTGCAAAGGATTGTGGGAGGGGAGAAAGGAAGTATAGTCCTTAGCGCCGCCCCGCGGTGCCTGCCGGGAAATGTAGTTTGGAAAGTTTAAAAAATTTACCCGTCATCCTTTGCTGTTTTTTTTTTTTTTAATCTTATTTTCCTCAAGATGGCGGACCGGCGGAGGCAGCGGGCGTCTCAGGACAGCAGCGAGGAGGACGAGTCCGACTCTCCGCCGGGAAGCGCGGCCCCTTCGCCGAGAGGCGGGCATCGGCTACTAGGCCTCGTCGAAGGCCCCCTCGAAGGCGGCGGCGGTTGTGGTGGGGCTGCCACCGCCGCCCTTCCCGCCCTCGACGTCGCCTCGGCGGAGGCAGCTCTGAGGGAAGGAGGAGGAGGAAGCTGCCCCGGAGGAGGAGGAGGAGGAGAGAACTCGGAGTGTGTGAGTAGTAGCTACTACTACCACTAGGCCTCAGTCACTCGCTGCTCAAGCCCAGCCTCAGGAGGAGTATAAACGTTACAACAAAGCCCGGCCAAATCCTCAGCTTTGGGGTTGTTGTTGTTATTATTATTATTATTATTAATATTAATTATAATCATTAATAATAATAATAATCTCTGTTTGTATGTAAAGGTTGGGAAATGAAGTGGGAGATAATAAAAGGGTTTGGAAATGTGGCTCCTAGCTTAAGGTGCTAACCCAAACCAAGGAAGGGCTGCGAGAGAGAGTGAGACCAAACAAACACATAGATGATGATGATAATAATAATAATAATACTAATATAGTCATTGTTATTAGAGTTTATTTATAGCTTAAGGTGCTAACCAAATAAAGGAATAATAATAATAATAATAATAATTGATTATTTCTATCTTAAGGTGCTAACCCAAATAAAAGCATTATTATTATTACTATCATCATAGTTTTTATTTCAAGCTTAAGGTGCTAACCCAATTAAAGGAATTATTATTATTATCATTATAGTTTATTTCTAAGTTAAGGTGCTAACCCAAATAAAGGAATAATTAATAATAATAATAATAATAATTAGTATTATTATTGTAATTTATTTCTAGGTTAAGGTTCTAACCCAAATAAAGGAATTATTATTATTATCATAGTTTGTTTCAAGCTTAAGGTGCTAACCCAATTAAAGGAATAATAATAATAATAATAATAATTGTACTTTATTTTTAGGTTAAGCTGCTAACCCACATAAAGGAATTATTATTATTATTATTATTATTGTTTATTTCTAGCTTAAGGCGCTAACCCAAATAAAAGAAGCGTTGCGAGAGACAGTGAGACTAAACACCAAACAAACACATAGAAAATAATATTAAATATTACAAAGTTTATTTCTAGGTTAAGGTGCTAACCCCAAATAAATGAAGCACTGTGAGAGACAGTGAGACAAAACACCAAGCAAACACATAGATAGTAATAATAATAATAACTATAATAATTATAAATAAAGCTTAAGGTGCTAACCCAAATAAAGGAAACACTATGAGAGACAGTGAGACAAAACACTAAACAAACACATAGATAATAATAATTATTATTATCATTATTATTAGAGTTTATTTCTATAGCGCTGTACATGTACTCAGCGCTTTACATACAAGTGATCCAGTCAATAAAAAGATGAAACCTGCCAATAGCGTACAATCTACAAAATAGAAAATAATGCAAAATACATAATATACATAATAAACAACAAGTACTGTAGTAATATAAGTAGAATCAGTTAAAAAAGCAGGCAACAATTAAAGCATCAACATCCACTGTCAAATCAGTAGGTTTGATTGTTAAGTTAGGTGTAATGTTAGAATATCCCAATGAATAGACAGGTGTGGAAATGTTTAGTTCGGCGTAACCAGTGAAAATGTGAACTTGGTTCACTTTGAATTTTGGAAGAATTTGCTGCCCGGAACAATGCTGCAGCAATAATAAAAATGTTTCCTTTCCCAATCGACTCCTTGGTCTTCCAGCTGATTTCTGGTTAAAGTTCTAATGATAAAATAGTCAATAATGTTCAATAATCTTATAACAGGAGGAGTAGCTAACACCCCAGAGGATGGGTTCAAAATTCAAAATGTCCTGAATAGACTAGAAATCTGGGCTAAAGCTAACAAAATGATATTCTATGCAGAGAAACGTAAGGTACTGCACTTAGGGCGGAAAAATGAAATGCACAGATATAGGATGGGGGACAACTAGCTGAATGAGACTACGTGTGAAAGGGATCTAGGAGTCCAAGTAGACCATAAGTTGAACATGAGTCAACAGTGCGATGCGGCAGCTAAAAAGGCCAATGCTATTTTAGGCTGCATCAATAGAAGTGTAGCGTCTAGATCAAGGGAAGTCATAGTGCCATTCTATTCTGCTTTGGTCAGGCCCCACCTGGAATACTGTGTCCAGTTCTGGGCATCACAGTTCAAAAGGATGTGGAGAAACTGGAGCGGGTCCAAAGGAGGGCAACTAAGATGGTGAAGGGTCTGGAAACCGTGCCCTATGCGGAATGACTAAGGGAGCTGGGGATGTTTAGCCTGGAGAAGAGAAGGTTAAGAGGTGATAGGATAGCCCTGTTTAAATATTTGAAGGGATGTCATATTGAGGAGGGAGCAGGCTTGTTTTCTGCTGCTCCAGAGAACAGGACCCGGAACAATGGATGCAAGCTGCAGGAAAAGAGATTCCACCTCAACATTAGGAGGAACGTCCTGACAGTAAAGGCTGTTCGACAGTGGAACACACTCCCTCGGAGTGTAGTGGAGTCTCCTTCCTTAGAGGTCTTTAAGCAGAGGCTGGATGGCCATCTGTCAGGGATGCTTTGATTGGGTGTTCCTGCATGGCTGGACTGGATGGCCCTTGGGGACTTTTCCAACTATACAATTCTATGATTCCTCATAGACCTTACCCATTACCTTGCTTCAGGGCTTCCTTTACCCTCAGGCCTTGACCCCCAACTCTTTCTGAGAGTGCTGTTTTTGTGGGGGAGAAAGTGCTCTTGAGGATGTACTATTATTATTATTATTATTATTATTATTATTACCCCACTTTCCTCCCTGTACAGGGACTCAAGGCAGCTTACGAATCTAAAACAGGCCCAAGTTAAAATGCTATAAATATGCAAAATGCAAATTATAAAAAACAACGATTAAACAATACAAACAATTAAAAAGTCACATTATTAAAAATGTACAGTTTAAAACTCACCAAAACAAAATGCCAGCCACATAAAGATGCCAGCCACAGCCACGGGGAAAAAAACTCTTCTAGAACACGGCCTCAAAGCCCCAAAAATCCACGAAAATCTATGTTCAGAAACTGTAAATTAGTCTTCCTTAGTGCCACTTTCAGCTTGGTGTCCTTTATGCATAGTAGGGATGTGCAGCATGCCATAGTGGTTTGGTTTTGGACTGTGACTCTGGAGACCAGGGTTCAGTTCTGGCAAGTCACACTCTCTCAGCCTCAGAGGAAGGCAGTGGCAAACCTCCGCTTAACAAACCTTGCCAAGAAAAGCCCATGGTAGGCTCTCCTTAGGGTTGCTGTAAATTAGAAATGATTTGAAGGCATACAACACACACACACATACACTCTACTACTACTACTACTACTATTATCATTACTATTATTATTATTATTTCTTTTTCTTATATCATGTCTCTCTTCCAATACTCAAAGCAGCTAACAGTAACTTTAAAAAAAATACAATTTAAAACAGTACATTAAAATGTATAAATATAAAAAATATTGAGTAATCCTCAGTATTACTGTTTTTATTCAATGAATTTAAAATGTCTCTGCATGGGAAAGAAATGTTTTGCTTATTTTATATATATAGTTAGTTTATTTTGTTAATTCCTATGTAGTCTAGTGATTAACTGCATCCTTCTGGGATTGAGGACAACCTTGAGAGAAATGCTGTTGGTTTGCTTCTTAATCATCTATATCTGTATCGTGTGTAAAGTCTTTCTTTGGTCTATAATAAGTACTATGTTAATTTTTTAAAACCAGTGTTACCTGGTATTTCCTTCTCATACCCTTGAGTACCAGTTGCCCTGTGTTTATGTTTCAATAACATAATGTAATGCCTTGTAGACAAGCTGGGTGTGTAGCTTTTATGTAATGAATGTAAACAGTCTTGGCCAGCAGATCTTTTGCATTCTTGAGTCTGTGAAAACAGTGTATGGATCTAGACGGATAACACTGTTGGATGACTTGGAACACAACTTCTCAAATCAGAATGCTTGAATTGAAGAGTTCAGATGGAAAGAATATCTGAAAGATTGACTATGGATTTTTAGATAAGGGTTTGTCAGGATTTGAAAATTACTTACCTCTGATTTTATTTCCCTTGCTGTTCAACAGTTCTTTGGCTAATTAATATAGCTGCTGAAATAACAACCTAGTTCTCCGTTTTTATCCTGCTTTCCCAGAATTAAGATAGAAGTCCAAAAAACATTATTATTTTGTGTTATCTGTGGCCTTGCGTATATACAGAATGTAATTTCTCTGCAATATTCTAAATGAGTCATGTATCTGATTTGTATTTTTAGCGTAAACCCATCAGCGTAGGTTAGGAATTCTGAACAAAATCCACAAAAGAGCGAGACCTTTATTGTCCAAGCAAAATGCATAAAGGGCAGTAAATAGTAGTTCACGTTTCTTTCCAATGTGTCTTATTCTTTCAGAACGTTAATTTAAAATAGAAAGAAATGTGTCAGCTTTACACATTGAGAAACATTTCTTTCTAAAATGGAGGCGCCCTCTATTCCAATGTCTTTCTCGATATTAAAGAATATCCTTGAATTCTCCTTTAATGCAGATATCACTTTGCTACAGCCAGACCCAGCCAAGTGGTGACTCATCATGCATTTGTCAAAAAACAGAACTTGCTCCAGGAGACGTTACAGAAAAATGGCTAGTGCAGCTGGGCCATAGGAAAAGCTCAAATACTAGTAGCAGGAAGCGCAAGTAAAGGGTGGTTGAAAGCTGTAGGAAAACAGAAGGGGAAGATAAAGTAGGACCAAGAATGGCACAGAGATGTAACATCTTAAAGTAATACCTTTCTAAAGGCACAGATATGTAATACCTTGATTTGGTAAGCTAATATTTTTCTCTCTTAAAACAGGAAAGTGAAGATGGCATAGAAGGAGATGGTGAGTTGTTGTTTCTTACTATGAGACAGAAGTATAGATTAAGATGGTATATTTTCTTAAAATTAACAGTTAGATCTCTGCTTTCTAGATTTAATTTTACATTGTTTCTCTGCTACTTTGGCTTTTTGGTAAATCCAGACATCATTTGTTGTTAGGGACGAGCCTGGAAGCCAGTATAAATAATCAGCTTACTCAATGACTGTGTTTTCAATCACAGTTCAATGTGTTGTGTATTGAAGAAACACAATTTCTTTTCTGCCACATGTCTGTTTATATTTACCGTATATCCAGTTTTATAGCTGAAGATCTAAGGACAGGACGTAACCAATAATGAAACCGTAAAGAATTTTAAGCAATAGAAAACAATGTAACAAAATGAAAATGTAACCAGCTCTCTAGCAGACTAAAACTGAAGCCATGAAGATGATCTCAAATGTTTGAGTAGACAGCCAAGCTTTCTTTGTGCAAAAAATGAGGCCCATAGTTTTCTTCCAAGAAGAGGGAATTCCACAAGTAAGATTGTTCTAATGTTTGGGAAAATTTGGGAACAATATCAACTTACAAAGCTTTGCCACATTTACCAATGGGTTGCAGGGACCACTGACTACAAGGGATATTGCCTCACAGCTTAAACTTGTCTTTTAAAGGATAATTTAGGGAATTTCACATGACTCCTCACTCATACATTACAAATGCATGACAAATAAGCAAAATTGACCCTGCCAGCTCCACCTAAAGAAGTATGTGCTTCATTAAGATATAAAGGTAATGGTGTTATCTCATAGAGTTTGCCCAATGAAGTGAGTTTTAAGGAAGAATTTAAAAATAGGGAGAGATGTTGTATTATTTAAGTCCTCTGAAAGGAGGTGGAGGCATAAAGGACAGCACTGCAGGACAGTTGAATCATTTAAGGAAGCTGGAAGCCAACAGATGGCTAAGAATGCTAGATCACAGAAAGGGCAAATGTTGAGATGATGACAGAGGATAAGGAGAAACAGTGCCATGTTGAAAGTGAGTGCAAGAGTTTATCCTGGGCCTAGGATGTCCAGCATTTCAATGGTTGCACAGGACCCAAGGTGGATACGACTTGGTTGTAAAGAGAATATTGGATCAAAAGTAAAGGGTGGAATCAAAGATAAAACAATGATAGATTGGATACAGAGAATATATGAGAAGCAGGATTAGGACAAAAGATGCAAAATTTCATGTTGGATGTGCTGGATTTCTCAGACCTGGATTTGTATTTAATCTCAAACAATTCTCCATTTTTCAGCTGTTCTCTCTGACTATGAAAGTGCTGAAGATTCAGAGGTGAGTTGCCAGTTTATTAATGTTCCTGTTGTGCTTTCATTTTGTGGGTGAACTTAACAGCACATTGTATTAAAACAACAACAACAACAACTTCAAGGAGCTGTTCAAATCTGCTAGGATAGATGCATGGACTGAGAAATTGCTTTTGGACGCATCAGGGTGTGTAGTCTTCACCTCCTTTTCTTGGAAAGCAACAGTCCTGTACTTTAAAATGTACGTGGTACGATGAGATGCCTGTTGCCTCCCAAATAGTTTTGTGCTTCAACTCCCACCATCCCTGACAATTGGCTGTGACAAATCCAGGCAATATGTGGAGGGCTAGTGGTCTCCTACCAGTTTCACTGTACATTTGACTGCCTTCCGAGTATTGATATTTATCACATGTGCCTTGAATGTGTATTTAGTTTCTACATAAGCTGGTAAAGCTTTTCAGTTTTGCACAATGTATGGTTATCAATTTTTGGGTGCATTTTCCACCCACAAAATGAATCAGTTTTGATATTTGTTTCAGGCTGAAGAGGGAGAGTACAGTGAAGAGGAAACATCCAAAGTGGAACTGAAGCGGGACAGTAATGATGCTGATTTGACAACAAAATCAGACAAAGGAGATGAAAAGCCAGAATCGAAAGGCACTGTTGCAGGGGAGAGGCAAAGTGGGGATGGACAGGTGAGTCTTGCAAAATGTTGAATATACATCCTAGTCAGTCTGGAAATTAAACTAAAATGTGGCCTGTTTTTAATTTTTAAAAAGTAACCAGTATATATATATATAGTCCTAACATCATAGTATTTTAGAACAGTGTCCTGCATTTTTAATCAAACTACCGTAATGTCCTTCCTCATACATAAGTATTATTATTTCTATCACTGAATCATACTCTCACATTCCATGTCAATTGTCCTTCACTTCCACTATTTTAAAGACCTAAAGCCATAAGTACTTCACACTTACTCATTATTCTGATATAACTGTAACTCAAAGAAATAATTCAAAGATATAGCCATGTTAGTCTGTAGAATCATTATGTAGAGAGATTTTGTAGATTCCTTAAAGCATATAAATATATTATCCCCTATATTTTGAGCCTCCTTCATTATCTGTGCCTTTATACTATCATGGTGACATGTTCTAATAATGTTTTGAAATGGTCTTGTAGGGGTAAGGAATGTATGGTCTGCAATGCCTTTTTAAGGCCTTCCCAACTTTTTGAAAAACTCAGTTTGATCCTATGTCCCCTCTAGGGGGTACATGAGACAATTTTGCCATATTTAAACCCTCTCCTTGCTCTTTATACCCAGCAGAGCTTTTTTAAACCAGGAAGCAAATTGGAAGATCTCTGTACTTAAAATGGCTCAATGAACTATAAAAATGTGGCAAAATTACACCCACAGGGCACAGGGAATCTTTTAATTTGTTTAAACTTATGTACTTAATATTTGATTTGAATTATTTTGCACTTTTCTCCAAAATAGGACTCGAAAATGGGTCACAGAATAAATTAAAATAGAACATCTAAAACAATATGGAGTACAAATGTTTAAAAAGCATTAAACCAGACATTGAATTAAAACACTGTGGTTACAACATTAAAATGAAAACAAATTAAATCACAAAGTTGTTAATGCTGCTGGTTTGATCCACCCATAAATTGACATTTTTAAAGAGAGAAAGTTCTCCTTCCCCAGAGTGGCTGGTCTGTATTACCATTTTTTCCTTGTAATCAGCAAATATTGATGAGAAATGTGAGCTCTGTGGCAGTCAAGGTCAAAAGGTGCTTGGTTTCTTCCTTCTTTGTAGGAGAGCACTGAACCAGTTGAAAACAAAATTGGCAAAAAACTTCCTAAGCACTTGGATGATGATGAGGATCGGAAGAACCCTGCATACATCCCTCGCAAAGGTCTTTTCTTTGAACATGACCTTCGTGGGCAGACCCAGGAAGAGGAAGTCCGGTATGTGACATTAGCAGGACAGAGAGATTGTGTGGTTCTTGCGCAGAAGACTGAAACATAGGACACATTGACTGAGGATGGTGTTTGGGACTTACAGGACAGACTTTTCTTCTTCTTCCCCTCTGCAAGCTCTTACTGCCCTCTGAAAACTAGCTCTGGGGTCCCCCGTCCCCCCCCCCCCCCCAGTCTTCTGGGATGCATTGGAAGTTGCATCCTAAGTCCTAAGCAGGAACCTTTTTGTCAGCAGGTGTCCCCTATTTGATTCAGACCTTTGTCTTAACACCCAAAGAAGGTTAAAGAGCTGAAGGACTTGTCTACTTGCAGAGAACGTAGTTCTCACTACAGAACACTATATTTTAGCTCAGCGTGTAAACAGCAGGTTATATGTTTTAAAAAAACCTAAAATCAAAGCTGTGCAGGAGCAGTTCTTAAGTTTTTAGTTACCAGAGGAATTTTTGATGGCTGTGAGCACACCACCTATAAGGATCTGTGAGAAAGCATTCTTTCCTTTACTGAAACGATCATATTATTTTCCTGTGTCTTCTGGGGCAGCTTCCTCGTGGTTGTGCTATTCCTTTGTGATGAGGCCAAATTTGTCTCCTCAGAGGCTTTTTGGTGAAATTTGAAGACTTTTTGTTTGGCCAAGTATTTTACTTGATTTGACTTTTTCTCTGCTATATAATTAGTTTTCATCCAGCTTTAATTTTTCTTCTTCTTTTTTATGGTTGTATTGTGTCTCTTAATCTGTAGTTTTGAGTCCTTTGGGGGTTCCTGTGTTGCCTAAAAAATCAAGTGGAAATTAATAGATTCTTACTGGTTCTTTTCCTCTTAACCCATAAGGCCTAAGGGGCGGCAACGTAAGCTCTGGAAAGATGAGGGCCGATGGGAGCATGACAAATTCCGGGAAGATGAACAAGCACCAAAAACAAGGCAGGAGTTGATTGCTCTCTATGGCTACGATATCCGCTCAGCACACAACCCTGATGACATTAAACCCAGAAGAGTGCGCAAGCCAAGGTAGGTTATTAGGTACACAGTTTGTTTGTGTATACTTGCTATAGAATGGTGGTGTAGGGTCTAGGAGGTCTAAATTTCTTTTACTCGTATGTGGAGGAGTATTAGTGATGGGGAAGACAACCTTAAGTAGCAATTTCTGATGTATAGCTTATCTCGATTCAGATTTGGGAGCCCACCACAGAGAGAACCAAACTGGTCTAATGAACGGCCTAGTAAGCCTCCACGACACCAGAGCCTAGAAAGCGCTTCTGTGCCACCCCGGACATTCACCAACCGGAATTCAGCAGGGACAGGCCGCATGCCCCCAGCTAGGACTTTCCCAAGACCCAGTGGCTACAAAGAGACTCGCCCAAGCTATCGTGCTGTGGATGTGAACAGTCAGCATGCACCTCGCTTCAGTGAGCAGTCAAAGCATGAGAACAGTTACCGGGCCAGGCGCTCAGAACCGGTCCGTGCTCGAGAACCATCTCCTGAAGCAGAGATCTCATATGTTCGTGAGAACCCTGATAAAAAGGATGAGGTTGTTCCAGAAATCCAGCCAACTCCTTCAGATGTTCTGCAGCCACCCCCAGATAAGCCCGTGGAGAAGAAGTCCTATTCTCGGGCAAGAAGGAGCCGTAACAAAGCAGGCGAGATGGGGAAACTGGCAGATGAAATCCCACCTCCATCAGGGTTGACACCTGCACCGTTGAAGACGGCAGAAGTTATACCATCCAATTCCCCAGCAAAGACTGGTAACTGGGAGGTGCCTGTTGAAGCCAGTCTAGATGGTCTTGAGCAGGATATGACCCAGATGAATATAACAGAGCAGAACTGGAACCAGGGTCAGCCCCAGTTCATACCACCTCAGGGTAAGTGGATGGACTTCGTGGTATGTATTATCTTGCAATTTTAATTCTTACATACAGAGAAATTGAAGAAGAGGTAGGTGTGTATTTGTCTTGCTGGACATTCAAAACCAGTTAAATATACTAGAAGCTTTTAGCCAAATATTTCATTGACTGTTTCAGGTCAGGTTATATTTCTTTATCTCTGCTCTTTTTCTTTTCCCAATCTGTTTTTCCCAGAAAAGTACAAAAAGTACAATTCATTTTTGTAAATCTGAAGGGAATCCATTTACAAAAATGAACTTCAATGATACCTTGAACAAAGCTGCTGAATAATGGGGTGGAAGTTAAGGATCTATCACAATGCCCATCTTTTGAATTAATGTGGGGTGTTTATGGTCAGAATTTACTTGCTGGGGTATTTTTTCCAGCCATACTACATTTTTAAAACAGCCCCCCCCCTTCATGGATATTACACCTCTTTTACAGACATAAGAGAAAAATCATTTTTCACCAACAGTTCTGTGCTTGTCTGGTATGTATGAACCTCCATGTATGCAGCATTGTCTCACTTGCAATTGCTACCAGTCCCTCCTGTTCTAGAAAAATGGGAAAACCTGTTAGATGTTACTCACAATATGGAAACATGTTCCCCATAGAATGCAGGTGTATTGGTCAAAGCTTCCCCTGCTTTATAGCAGGAAACACATTACATATTAGAAGTGCTCCATCAAAAATTAGTCCTACCAGGATGTGGAATAGAAACTTGTATAAAACTAGTATTTTATTTAGTTATTTCATTTTTTCATGTCTTTATCCCAGCAGTGGGATCCATAGCATCTGACAATATTAAAATATAAATTCAGCTAAAAATACAGTAAGTCAATAGTTTTCAGATATATTCAAGTGGACTAGCATTTTTAAAAGCCTTGTTCTTAAAATGATTTTTTAAACACATCAAGCACTTCCTCCTAGTTAAAAGCCCAGTCAATCAACTACCAAAGCCTGTTTTGAATAGAGCGGTCTTTCTACAGAGAAGCTGCTAGCCTGGTTTCTCTTGAAAGTGAGTTCCACAGTTGGAATCAGCCATCAAAAGGTACCTCTCTTGTTTTCTCACTGACTGAGAGAATGCTGGGACAAAAGAAAGGGTCTCCCTAAAGATCTGAACACCCAGAATGTAGGATTAATTTAAGTTTCCTAAGGCTTCAGCCTTTGGATAGGAAACAAAAATATTTAAATATCAAAAATCTCAAAGCCAAGCCTGGTAGGGTCTACCTGTAAATCAGCAGAGTAGCAGAAAACGTGTCCTTGTCTAACTGTGCTTCCCTAAGAACTGAGACTGACTCAAAACACACACAAGTAGCTTGTATTCAAAACAAAAGTTTGCTAATGGCTTTGATATGTTTACATAAAAGATGATATCCTAATCTAGCTAGTGAATAGTTCAGATAAAAAGAAATATTTTATTTCACCATCTTTCCAAAGAAAGTTGAGAGAGGAGGAAGATGGAAAATATGCAGCTCAGTTGAAAATCTTTGAGAGAGAATGTCTGTTAGTCCCAAAGGTTGAGTGATCCAAGTCACATGGTTAGTTTGAATGACAGGAGAGTTTGCATGCAGGAAATCCCTATCTAAGGAGAAGGAAAGAGAATGCAAAATTCTCCCAACACAGGCAGGCTAATGTGGGGAGAAATGGTCCTTCATATCGTCTGTATACAAATATTATAGGTTTTTTTAAAGCTAGAACTTGAAATTGTGCTTATAAACAAACTGGTAGCCAATGCAGCTGTTCTAACAAGGAGTTTGGATACTCCTTGTAACTGGTCATAATCAGTTGGCTAAAGTATTTTGACCCTGTTGGAATTTCTGGAGCATTTCCAAAGGCATATAGAACATGCTACTATATTCTGAACAAGATGGATGAAGGCATCTGTGTCACTGTGGACAATCAAACATCTTCAGGAGTGGATGCAGCTGGTATGATACGTTTAACTGTAGAAGTGCACCAAAAAGAAACTGTAGGGTTAGGGCTGAATCTAGATGTATAGCACAAGCTGAAACTGAGTTTTTAACCTGTTTCCTGGCTTGTCTTTTGGCGGAACAAGAGTCTCCTGTCTTTTCTGAAATAACCTTCGGTTTGTTTACCTTCATCCTTTGCAAACACCGGTTCTGAAACAAAATAGCTTCCTCATATTTTGATGGAAAGGAAAAATAGAATTGAGTGTCATCCATATACGGTTGTTGACATTAAATGGGTTGGAGACCACACAGCTAGCACACATCACAGAGAGGAAGCCCAGAGGATACAGTAGTATTAAGCCACTGACAGATCACACATGGTTGTGCTCTCCTATCTATATTCCAATGTAGATTTTCCACCAGGGCAATACATCTCTCTCTATCCTATTACTTGGTCTAAAGTCAGATCTGAGATACTCCATTTTGTCCATCATCCCCTAGAACTGACTCCAGCACCTTGCCTAAGAATAGAATATTGGAGACTGCTCACTGATCCAATACAGTGATCCAATACAGTGTGTGTGTGTGTGGGGGGGTGTTCCAGCAAATGACTTACAAGCATCTCTTCTAGATATGTTGGAATCTTTCCTTGCTGCAGAGAAGTGTTCACCATTCTTTACCCACTTGGTGAGTCCTTTCCCTCTACTGTTTTACGAGCCAGGAGGAGATGGTGAAGGGTCTGGAAACCTTGCCCTATGAAGAACGCCTTAGGGAGCTGGGGATGTTTAGCCTGGAGAAGAGAAGGTTAAGGGGTGATATGATAGCCCTGTTTAAATATTTGAAGGGATGTCATATTGAGGAGGGAGCAAGCTTGTTTTCTGCTGCTGCAGAGACTAGAACGCGAAACAATGGATGCAAACTGCAGGAAAAGAGATTCCACCTCAACATTAGGAGGAACTTCCTGACAGTAAGGGCTGTTCGACAGTGGAACACACTCCCTCGGAGTGTAGTGGAGTCTCCTTCCTTAGGGGTCTTTAAGCAGAGGCTGGATGGCCATCTGTCAGGGATGCTTTGACTTGGAGTTCCTGCATGGCAGGGGGTTGGACTGGATGGCCCTTGTGGTCTCTTCCAACTCTATGATTCTATGATTCTATGAGTAAGGGTTTCAAAAATGGCTCTCGACCTCTACAGGGATCCTGTTCAATTTCTTGGGCCGCACAAAATTGAGAAGTTTCATTATCACCATTTTTGCAGAGCTTGTATAAACTATATTGTCCAAATAAGAATAAATCTCAGGATCTGCAAAGCATGTTTCCAGTTGGCAGTAGACTGGTCTACATTCTTGTGTCATCTGCCAAAGCATCATAGGCTGCTGCTCCACTTAAAAGAGCTTCACTGGACAACTCTGCAGACATGATAGCGACACAGAAAAAAAAATCCTTTGCCAACAGTACCTCCACAGATCAGGGCTTCAACTAAACTCTAAACTTCATTTTTTGGGCTGGGTCTTCTGTCAACACTGCTCTCACCATCTTAGATTTTTTAAATTGTCTTTTTCCCAATAAACTATGGGTCTACTATGGATCCCATTCATAGGAGGGGAGAGCTCTCAAGCTACAAATCTGCTTCTTCAGAAGGAATGCCATCCCATCCAGAACTGTTAAATCTCCTCTGAGAAGTGCCAGGGCCTGCTAGGCTCTGGGGTGTAGTGGGGTCTGTTGAGGGGTGGGTTGAAAGATAGGACTATAGTTAGTGAATTGCCAGAGCTGCCTCTCTGAATGCTGGAAGACTGTGAGCTTTCCTTTGGTTTCCTGGACATTCAACAGGGGTTGTTGATATTTCAAAACCTTTCTATCTATGGAGGCTAGGACTTACTTTCTTTCTCCTTAAAAATATGTTGAGGCTTGCAGGCTGACAATACAAGGGCTTGCCAGTGTGCATGAACTTATTGGGTATTTATATCTCGGCTTTGTTGTTGTGTGCCTTCAAGTTATTTCTGACTTATGGTGACTCTTACAACCCTATCATAGGGTTTTCTGGGACTGAGAGGATGTGACTTGCCCAAGATCACCCAATGGGTTTCCATGGCTGAGCAGTGAATTGACCCCTGACCTTCAACAACATGCTGGCTCTTGTATCTGGACTAGCTCACATGAAAGCACTCACAATTGCGATAGGACAATTAATGGGACTAGTCACTTAACCCAGGTGGATCTTTCTTTTTACTGTGTATGTCACCTTTTTTTCCTAGGCGTAATTGAAATTTAGAGTTTGAAAAAGTGTCTCATGAAAACTAAGATGGTGGTGGTGGTTGGGAAACAAAGCAATTAATTTGGGATGCTTTGTGCTTCCCCACAGCAAAACTTTCCTTTATGTGAGCTGCATTGTGTATCATTGATTTGTACCTGGAGGTAGTGATAAACTATTAAAATGTGTAGAAGAAAAATAATCATATCTTATGAGCAATTGAGACATTTAGACATGAGGTTATGTTCTTTACTTGGCCTCAGTGTAAGTCTGAATCCTAGACTGAATCCTGTTGTTAGTAATAACTAGAACAGACAAATTGAACGAGGGGAATTTACTTCCATGTCGACTCACTGTTTAGGAGTTTATTCAGTGGATCTATTCTTGTGTGGACCGATAGCATTTAGGCCTTAGTGTTCTGTTTAGATCAGAGATAGTCAGACTTCTCTGAAATGGTCATGTTCAAAAAATTCTGTATTGGTGTAGCAGAATTAGAGCGAGTTTCATGTTTACTAAGACTAGTTTCTCTTCTCTGAAATATCAAAACTAGTCCAGTAAAGTGTGAAACCTTTCTTTAGTTCACAAAGAGTTAATGAATCTTAGTACAAATTTCTTCTTGGTTCTGCTACCTCATATTTCAGAGGGAAGACTGCATAATTTAACCCTCTCCATGTTAAGAAAAAAACAAAGTAATCTGCATATACTATTTCCAAAGGGGTATCAGTATCCATTCCATCAAAAAGATTCTTCCATCTTAGAGTGGTCAGTCAGGAGAAAAAACCTCAAAGGAAGATTAGGATGAGAGGTTGCTGAGCTGCTTAAGAGGGTAATTTCTATTTCTGCAATTTAAATCATGATACACAGTTCTTATTACACTACATGTGTTAACTGGCAATTCCATGAGGTTTGTTGTCAGTAACAACACTTCTGTGTTAAGAAAGTGGCTGTTTCAATCTGAAAATTCTAATTTCAGCTTCATATCACTATTTATAGTTCCCTCCCTCACTGTGTCTGTATATCTGCCCATCTCTTAACTGAGGATAACATGTAATCTTTTACGCACGTAGCTTATTAAACAGATTGGGGTCCCTGAGAGCTTATGTTAAAATATACAGTATTTTCAAATGTTTATGGTAACTCAAAGCTCTTTGTTTCTGCTTGTACAGATCTAGCATATCATAGAGAATTTTTATTAGTTTTATTCTCTCTTCCTATCATCTGTATTTCTGTGTGCTTGAAATTCATAGATTTGGCTGTGGGCTTCATGCAGTACCCATCACTGATTTTTGCAGCCCTTTGCTGTTGTGTTTTTAACATGGGAAATAAGGAAGGGCAAATCATCTTAAAATCACATGACATACCTGTGCCTTTTTGGACAAGTTGCCTGACTCTGCCTTACATGGAAGAACATTCAGTTGTATCCCCCCCCCCCCTGCATAAAATCTAGGGTGATATATCCCAGAAACAGTGTCATCAGTTCACTCTTTGTATGAAATAGATCTTAAGAATAGTTGTAAGTAATTTAATCATGCTGAGAATAGATTGTTTACTTAAGCTAACCAGACAAAATTATATATACATACACATACACCGGAATCACTGAGGTGCTACTTAGGTCTAGACTCATCTACTCCTGTTTTTAGCTTCAGTAGCTGGAAATGCATCACATGTCTCAGATCATTCTTAGGTCTTGGCCCACACTAATTTCACCTTGGCAGCAAGCTAGGCCGCATCCTATAGGAAATAAATTTAACAACTTGGGAATCTCAAGCCTTTACTGCTCCTAGTTACCTGATTTGTTTGCTCTTTCATTGTGTAGAAAACTGTGGGGATGGGAGTGATTTTCATTTGGTCTTCATTTTTAAGAGATCCAACCTAATTTGATTGATCAAGCTTTCTAATACATAAAGGTTTCACAGTGTTACTATATTAAGCAGGATTCAAACTTTTTATTAAAACATTAATGCAAAAAAAACAAACAAACACCCTGTTTAAACTAACCAGAAAAGCCCAGTTTAAGCCAAAAAATGGGGGAAGTTGGGGTTTTTTCCCATTTGAGAAATAATCAGTGCCTTATTTTCTCTTTCATTTCTTTTTCCTGCAGGTATTCCAAACCAGATGCACATTGGAGCAGCCCCACCCCCTCAGTTCAACAGGATGGAGGAGATGGTAAACCACCATGTCTCTTTCTTGCTTCTTGAATGGTGGGTCTGATTGGCTGCTAAAGGGCAGGCAGTTACAGTAGATTTCCATATGGCAAGTGTCAGTAACAAAAGAGCCTAAAATAACCAACTGAGTTATGCAACTTTACTCAAATAATGCATTACCATTGTGGTAGGTTAATCTCTGGTTTTTAACCACTCTGGTATGTTTCTAGCACAGAATAGGAGATCGGCTGATCCTTTAAGAAGCCTATTGGTGCATTGCAAGAGTGGGGATTTAATGAACAGGACAAGAATACCAGCCCTTCTTAATCAAAACATTTCAACCAAACCTCCCACCTTTCTCTTTCTCTTCCTGTTTCCTGAACATCTTATTGTAGTTCTCTTATTACTACCAACCTGCATCTCCAGAATTGATTAAGTAGGAATTGATTAAGTAGCTGCTGATGAATACTTAACTGTGAGGTCTAGAAACTTGTCTGAGCTTACATTTTCAGGATTCTGCAGAAGCAACTCTTAAGATGCATAAGATGTGAACAAACATTAAAGATGAGGAAATTCAGACCTTTTTTCAACTAGTATAGCTTGCTGTACATGAGGTGAGCATATCATTGTGAAACAATGAACCTACACGCTGTTATGCTTTTTCCAGGGCGTTCAGGGGGGGCGTGCAAAGCGTTATTCATCACAGCGTCAAAGACCTGTTCCTGAGCCTCCTCCACCAGTGCACATAAGCATAATGGATGGGCACTACTATGACACATGTAAGTTGTTCATTGTTATGGGTCTTTTTAATGCTGATCTTAACTTGGTTTCATAGTCCTGTAGAACAGGAATGGGCTCCAAAACATTATTTAGCCCTCCGATGAGCTTCTGAAGTAGTAGTAGTAGTAGTAATAATAATAATAATAATTATTATTATTATTATTAATACCCCGCTCTTCAGCCAAGGCTATCAGAGCAGCTTACAATTTATTAATTAGACATTTCCCTGCCCTCAGGCTTACAATCTAAAAAGACATGACACAAAAGGAGAAGGGAATGGTGGTGGGGAATGCCCTCGGAGGCCTGGACCAAGGCAGATGGACTGGAGGGAGGGCTCTTCTTCCCTTCAGGCAAGGCCTATTGGAGCTGGCTTGCCTTTCTCTCCTCCTCAAGATGGTGGATGAAGGGAGAGCTCTTCTTGCTTGCAGGCAAGGCCTATTGGAGCTGGCTTGCCTTTCTCTCCATCAAGATGGTGGATGGAGGGAGGGCTCTTCTTGCTTGCAGGCAAGGCCTCATTGAAAAATCCAGATTCATTTGTAGTCGAATGAGAGGAAAAAGGAGAAGGAATCTCTTAGTGAGATGTTGAATGATGGATGGATAGGGGCAAGTGCCTCTGCCCTGGCAAATAGTTTTGTGGAGGTGTGGGCTATACTTTGCCTTGCTGCAAAGCATGTAAAACATGTCCTTTTCTATGGGGACATACTGAGGATTATATTTTAAAATTTGATCTATATTTTGTTCTCCCTCTGACAAGTGGAAGAGGGCATATAGTGGTCTCTTAGTGTCCCCTGGGGTTTGGTTCCAGGATTCCCCCATGGATACCAACATCCGTGGATGCTTATGTCCCGTTATATAAAATGGCATAGTAAAATGGTGTCCCATATATAAAATGGCAAGATCAAGGTTTTCTTTTGGGAAATTTTATATTTCTAAACTATTTCCAAGCTGTGGATGGTTGAATGTGTGGATATGGTGAGCCAACTATACATAGTTCTATCCTGTCTGCTTTCCCCCCTAACTGTTGCTCAGAAGTAGAGTATGCTGAGATGGTAACTGAGCCAGAATTGCCTTGTGAACTTCATTGCTGAGTGGGTTTTGGAATCCAAGTCTCCTCAGCCCAAGTCTAGGGCTAATCCCTTTACCATACCTCACTTAGATGTTAGTAGGCTGAAAAGTTTCACGAAGGGTCGCCTTCACGTGTTCTCATGGCAATGGTATCCCTATATGTAAATGCTAAGCTGTCCATGCTGTGAAATAAATACCGTATTTAATGGCTTGTCATTACAGTACAGTTCCAGGGACCGATCTACACTCACAGCGAGAATCCTGCCCCACTACCTCCACAAGGGGTAATTGTTCAGCCAGAAATGCATCTTCCTCATCCAGGTAGGGATTGCCTTCTCACACTTCCTTTTGTCTTCCCACTTTCTCCTTAACCTTCCTTCCCCAGAGTAGAAATACTTGATGTGAATCCTTCTGAGTTGAACATGTTTAGACTTTTTTTTGTTTAAAAATAAGACAATCTATCATTTCTAGCAGAAAGAGTATTTGCAGATACCTGTTCTTCTGCAAAACCTGCAAAATGCAAAAATCTAACACAAATCAGCCAGCTCAGAAGTGGGATGCAGATAAATAAGGATGGGAAACTATTTTTGGTATTCCCTTTGTGCAGATGGTAGCACCCAAAATGATGTTAGCTGAAATTTCGAACTCATGCAGCACTGAGAACTCAAAAAACAACAGCAACAATGGAGTTTGGTAACTATGGGATGGTGGCTTAACAGCACCACTCAATTGTTGTCCCACATTTCTTGGGGCCACACATATACACATAGGTCAAAGTGGACCATTGGAAAATTGTTTCCCCTTCAAAGGAACATTTTCTGAATTAGAGGGCTCCCCCATCAGAATCTGGAGACAAGTCTGATTCTTTTAACTACTTGCTCATACTGGTTGAGGGATAGTGTACCCACTTTGCATCATGTCTTAGAGAGAAGGACAACAGTTTTGGGGCACTGAAAGTCTTTCCTTAAGCCCCATACTATTTAATCCATCCTGTTTCCTCCCTGGCCCCTTTGGGTACTTTGCATTCTAGGACAGCAAAATATGAAGTAAAAAAAAAATAATGGGAAGGGGGAATTACTTTACTCTGCTGCCAATAAGAGAGGTTTGGCTTTTCAGGATCAACCACCCCCCAACAAACAGAAGGTAAGGGAATAGGAGGGTTACATAGCACAAAGATACAAGTGACTGGGTCCTTACAGGAGGCAGCTACATTAATTCTTCCAGCAATGCTCTTCTGTTAATGAAGCATAGATACATAAAATTATCATCCACTTCCACATCTTTTTTGCTATGGTGCTTTGATGGCAGGTGCAATTGTCTTGACTGTCTTTTCTGTTTGTGTCTACTAGGGTTGCATCCCCACCAGACACCTGCACCTTTGGCTAACCCTGGTTTGTATCCTCCACCGGTCTCCATGCCTCCTGGACAGCAGCCTCCGCCACCGCCACCACCACAACAGCTGCTAGCACCAACCTACTTCTCTCCTCCTCCTGGAGTGATGAATTTTGGCAGTCCTAGTTACCCCTACCCTCCAGGAGCTCTCCCACCACCCCCACCTCCTCACCTCTACCCCAACACTCAAGTAAGTTTATTCTGCTGTGGTCTTTGATCTTGAAACATTGTATTCCAAAATGGAAAATAGCAAGGAAACACAGGACAAACGCTTGTATTGATCTATACAGGTAAGGCTACTTTTAGAACAGGCTTTTGTCCTGTTGATAGAGTAATGTGGCAAACTCTCTTCAAAATGAATGAGCAGTTAAATTTCTGTGTTCCCAGACTCATGTTCGGAGATAGTATTTGGTGGGGAAATGAAGAGATAAATGTTGGTAACATGGTAAACTTTCTGTAAATTCCTAGTTCATTTTTATTCTTTCTAACAATGGAATTTCATGTCAGTACTCTGTTACTAAATTTAGGGCACTTTGCAATAAAAGAAACACAAGCAGCTTCCTTGCTTTTATTAAATGCTGCTTGATACAGAACAAGAGATCTGAGAGGTAAGTTGTAATTGTTCATGTCAAATCTGTCCTTATACCAGTTGTAAGTACAGTAACAAGAATGCCCCATTTCAGTCATCATCTGTCAATTCTCAGAGGATGATTGTATGGTTTGGGCCAGGCTCATGCAATAAAAGTAGTCCTTCAGGAAGCCAGAGCCCAATTCTAGGTAATAGGTATCACTGTTACCTATCATAGCTTCTTAGATAGTAGTATCTAAAGTAGTATTGGGTACGAAGGCATCTTGTACCTAAATAGGGAAGTTTTCAATTACACACGCCAGTCTTTAAAGCAGACCTGCACAGTTTAGCTGTAGGTTGGGGCCAAAATTAAACTAGGTTAACTTCTTCAGGCTGCAGAAAGGTCTGGGGAAGGGGGGTGCAGTGATGCCCTTGGTCCTATGTGGCAGCAGAGATGTGAGACTCTCAGGCTCTTGGGAGGGGTGGTAATCTGGCTGGATGGGATGGGGATGATAAGGCCCCACCGCAGCTGACACCAAGCCTACTAACGCCACTTCTCCACAGCCAAGCTTTGTCCCAAGGAGGTGGCTGGGCTTCAGAGGAGGAAGATGGGCAAATGCATGCCCCCAAGCTTCCTCCACAGCCCAACCATGTCCTCAGGACAAAGCTAGGCTGTAGAGGGGGGCTTGGGGGTGACTCTTCACCCATCCTCTTCACCATTGTCTGGGGAGAAAGCTGAGTATCAGAGCAGGCTTGGGGGTGAGCTTGAGGACACAGGCCACAGGAAATGGTTTGGTGGACTGCCGTGGGCCATATGTTATGCAGGCCTGCTGTAAAGGATATTCAGTAAAATTGATCTCACTTTGGTGTTCTCATAGGAAGAGTTTGTAGCTAAGCAGAAGTAATCATAATAATAAAATTTATTTATATGTCCCGCCTTTCCTTCAGATCAAGGCGGGATTACAACAAATGAAATATACACAGTACAATCAATAAATAATAAATTAAACCTAATGTATCAACATGTACACATGATATAATATCAACAAAATATGTTCACTATATCACTTATGCATAAAATCAGTTTAAACTCATATAATACAGTATCAATAAAACAATTCACAATATAAACATTGTAAAACATTTACAGTTACAATACAATTACAAGTACAATAAGCATAGAATCAATCCATGGTATATACATACACAATCAGTTACAAATACAATACAATTGCAATACACATAGGTCAATCAGTTACAGTACCATTTACTTTATACAAAAGTATTTTTCTAAAATACTATTTTAATGAAATTCTGCAAAAACATTGCTAGCAAAGATTTGTTTTTGTTGCACATTAGTATGTCATCCTTTTGGCATCATGTTGGAAAAAAACCTGTCAAGTGCACTAACAGTTATGTGAGGTTTCCAACCACTTTCTTAATCAGCCATCTACAGCCTGCTTCATTTCAACAAGGTGGGCTGAATGATTTGCTCTTTGACCATGACATGAGATCAAAGTGGAATTATGATCAAATCAATCCTAGGAATTAAGCAGAAAAAAAAGGATGGTGGAGGGTTTGCTGAGTGAGCTCCGTTCCATAATTTAAAGGAGGGGGGAAGTTAATGAGTTGAGGGAAATATAAATCTTCACATTTATCTTTTAGCATTGGTGTAATTCTTAACATTCAAGTTTGATATTCTGCAGTTTGAATCCTGTATATTTATTATTTCTTCTTTAGGCTTTAAAACTGAGTTTTTGTTTTGATCCATACATATGTCATGCGTTTTGTATATCAGTTAAGGAAAGACATATTAAAAACTCCTTGAAACAAACCGATGGTTTCCTTTTTGCTTTGGCATGTAGGCCCAGTCTCAGGTATATGGAGGGGTTACGTATTATAATACGGTCCAGCAGCAAGTGCAGCCAAAACCTTCTCCTCCACGAAGAACATCCCAGCCCGTCACTATCAAGCCACCACCCCCTGAGGTAATGGTTACTTTGCCTACCCCAGTTGCCTACCTCTGTTCAGACTATGTGTTGCTTCCATGAGTGGAACTGCACAATTCCTAAGGCACTCTCTTCTACCTACAGAAGTAGTTTGTGAGAGCAGAAAAATTCTTACTTGCCTGTTGTTTTGATATGTTGCAAATTCTAGATTCTCGTTGCAGGTTGTAAACAGGGCTCCTGTTAACATTTCTAAACGCTTTTAAAGGTGAGCTTAAAAGTTAAGACCAAGGTTATAATTTGGACCCTGGATACCTAAATAAAAACAAATGAACCCATCATACAATGTTATGTCTTCTTAATTGCGACTTCACTCTATGAGTAGTCATTTTATAATATTCTTACTGCGTAGCCAACTAGCCTGTCAAAGAAAGTTCAACTGAAAATGTGCTCTAGCAAGAATATTATTTTTCTGTTAAAGAGCATTCTATATGTCATACCACCACAAGTTTTTACTGATGTATTGTGGAAATAGATTTATTACCTCAGTAAGAACTAAGCCAAATGAATTTTGAATGACCCAAAATATTCGGGAAAAGGTATAGCCTGCTTGTTCTCAGGGTAAGCCTTCTGAATATGAAGTGGAGTACTTGGTTGAAGTAACATGTTCAGAAAGCATCTGCTGACCTATATAGTTAATCCCTTGGTAATCCATTGACAAACTGAGTAACTAGAGTGTGCAAATAGCACAATAGCTTGTCTGTGCCTTGTGATCACTAGAAAGGGTAATGTCCAAGCAGGTTGTAATGATCACACATATTACAAGACATTGGTTGGATACAAGTCATGGGGAAACATGGCTTGCATTTAACATAGTTTAGAGCGATGTTGGAAAATCTGTGGCTGTCCAGATGTCGTTGTCCCAGTCATTGTCTATGCTGGCTAAGAGTTAGGAACCAGCAACATCTGGAGGGACTCAGGTTTTCTCATCCCTGGTTTTAGCTTACAAATGAGTAAGCAGCCCATGGTTAAAGTGGGAAGAGGTATGGGGTGGAATAATTCTCATTTGAGCTCTCACAGTGTAGAATGATTTATCTCTGATACCATCAGCTCCTAAGCCATGTTAATGACGGTTCTGCTTTTTATCTCCCCTTGTTTTTTTCTAGGATGGCAGAAATGAAAAATCCAAAGAAAGGAGCAACACATAAAGAACTCTGCACTTTGCTGATTTTAGTAAAGTAGCAGAGTTGGCACATATGGAAGACAGAAGGCAACTCCCCTGTGTGGAGTCTTTCCTCTTGTTCCTATGATAATAGGCGATGCACATGGATGTGTGCACTCCTACAAGGCTACGCTATGTCCGTATCGTGATTGGGGCCAGATTGCTCATCAGGAGAGCACCAACGAAATCACACATCTTTTCATTCTGTCTCTCATCCTAATGCAGAGAGGCTATACAAACACTGTTGGATGTAAAATTTCTCTGCTTACTGAAAGAGAAGCCGTTTTCCTCATTCTATTGTTTTCTAAATGTGACTGTAGATGTCAAACTAAAAAAAAAAAACAGTTGGTCCTCGTGTTAATTTTCCTTTGAAAAACTTGACACAGCTTTATTTCTATTCTGTTTAACTGATCTTGTTAATTTTACTTGAGTTGTGTGAATCTGTTCTTGGCTGACTTTCCCCCAATAATTTAATTTTAAAATAAGTCATACTAGTGCAAAGTCTTAGTTTCTTGGACTAAAATTAAAGAGGACTCTAAGAAGGATCATTTGTGTGAGAATGGAAGCTGTCCTTTTGATTTCCTGCATTTTCTTCATTTCCCAGAGAAATTACTCTGAATTAAAAATTAGATGTCTGCTTTACTTTTTCAGCCCTGAGCTGTACCCAACATGGCCACCATCTTGAGGACAGGGGAAATTGTTAAGTGTGCTATAGAAAACCAATATATAGATCTGTGTTTAATAGCCTGCAATAACCTGTATACATGGAAGCTTCATGTTCTGCCCAGTCTGTTCTTTTCTTCAGAATGCACAGAGAGTTTTCCTCTGCCCCTTGAAACAGTACTGTTATTGAGAACTCTTCTGATGTCCTGCAGGCTGTTGGCCTGCTTACTTGCACTTTGCAGCTTACATTTTGCCTGCCAAGTTGCACGGCTTCCACTTCCCCATTCCTTGCACTTTGTACGCATTGCCGGTTCATTTACAGTACCATTGCTGCAAGGTGGCCAGCCAACAGCCACTTATGCTGGAGGGAAGTGTTCAGCACTAGACTGATGGCAATAGGGTTTCTTGGAGCCATCCTAGGCACCTCTGCTTTCCCCCCTGTTCATGCATGTGTAGCTTCGTACCTGGGCCTCTTTTATTTTATTTTTTTAGTTTGATAACCCTATTAATTTAATTTTTTTAAACAAGTACTGCTTGCATTGGATTAAAAAAATCCTTGATGTTTTGAAGTATTTGGAATTTTTTTCCTTTACCTTAATATTTGGGATTTATTCATTTAACATATCAGTCTTGAAATCATAGACCTAATGACACTGTGATAGCTAATTTTTTGTTAATAAATTTTTTTGTTCCCATTCTTCCTTGTGTGCCTTGTTTTGTAGATTGTACAGCAACTCCTTGATGCAGGATGTACAAAAGCTAATAGAAATTACTAGGGAGTCATTTTTTGTTTCATCTTTCTTAAAGCAAATTTACATAGTTAGGATTGCAGTCTAAAATTAATGTAAATAATTAACAGAATTATTAAAAAATATTGCATTCATTTTATTTAGCATAATTTGGTTAAGTCTTCTAAGAGGTTAGCAGGGGTTGTGATGGTAAGGTGAAGCTGAGCAAGTAGGATATTTTTGAATAAAGTAAGTCTGCTATGCTAAAATGTAACTGTATCGGACATAGAATCTCCTTCAGCTATTTTTAATAAAAATAGGCCTACCTAACTCCCTTTTGCTATCTACGCCTTCTTCACAGGCTGCTTACACTACTGCACACATTTTCCTGAAACTTTTAAAGAGATTTCCCACATTTAAGAAAAACACACAAGGAGAGGGTGGGTGTATATATATATAGGGCTTGGTGAAGGGAAAATTCATGCACTCTTTATATGCAATCACCCATTTCTTGTCTGGAGTATTTCACTCACAAATGCAGAATACATTCTGTTCTCATGTTTTTGAGTTGAGACTGCATGGCCTCGCAAGAAACAACCAAGAGAAATCTGTCAATTTGTGCCAACGAACAACCAGACCAACAGAGGGCACCATAATGTACATTGAACCCTTCTTCAGGCTATCAGTGAATGGCTCTTTACAATCTGAAACTAGTAATCTCATTCATCAGACAAGTAGTACACTGCAAATTGGTCTGCCTTAGAGGAAAGTAATGCAGGTGGAGGCCATACAAGTTGCTCTGTGAGGGAAGAATTGGGCTTTCGATGCAACAACAAAAAGGAATCGCAATTCCCCTCCTGGCTTTTCTGATAAAGTGGGATTTTTCTCTTAACCCTGTCAGTGGTTCTCAAACTTTTTACCCTTGTGGATCCCCCCCCCCCTTTACATTGACATGTGGATGTTGCACCCCTTCCCACTTGATGTAGTACATGACTTAAGATATTTTGTTTAGTGTGCGTATTTTCATTTGCACATTCATGTCGATTCACATTTTAACATTTTATTAGGAAATAACGTTCAAAATAAAATGCTTATTTGAATTCAGTATTTAATGTAACGTGTGTAAATTTTACATGTAAAAAAGTTTGGAAAGAGGGAGAGTTCAGGGCCTTTAAATCTCACGCTCCCTTAAGCAGCTCTTTCCCCTGCCCTGAGGTCTCGCCCCACAGTTTGAGAATCGCTGTCTCAATCTATACTGGTAGATCTTCCCTGCAGCCTTCAGAATAGATAAGATTAAGTACTGTGTGACACAAATGTTCTATTTCGCTCAGGATGGGCCAACAATAGGTGTAGCTTTTACGTTAATATTGTAAGGTGCAAATATGTTAGGCAAAATGAATGCCACTGTGTATACCCCACAAAACAGGGTGTGAGCATGCCACTTTAATCTGAGAATGCAAATGCCAAATTTGAGCAATCTATGGTTATGAGTAGAAATGCCAGTTTTTCTACACAGAGAAGTATTAGTAATCCTCATTTACCCAAGTTAGGGCTTCCTGTCCAAGCACATTGTCTTGCTAATAAAGGAGGATAAGTAAATACTTAGTGAAGAAATCTGTCTGACGCTCCTCCAGTTTTTACAGGGACTAACACAGAGAAAGTGTTCCAAGTAGGTCTCTATAATATTTAATAGATTCAGAGGAACAGAACCAGGTGCTTTCTGTTACCCTCACTATCTCGTCTTGTCTGCCCAGATCTTTGTTCGGAAAGGACCCAGATCTTCATTCTTGGCAGCTATAAAACAAAGGGCCACAGAATGGCAGCCCAGTATCTGGTGTTTCCTTCTTAATCTGACTACTGGCTTAATCCCACCAGGCAGGGTTTATCCTCTAGGTGGCTTTTGGAAAGCCCGCCAGGACTGTAACTGGACTGCATTAGACCATCCTCCTCCATCTCTCCTAACTATATTGTTTTGCAAGAGGTTGCAAGATTTGAAGATGGAGCTGAAACCAACTGGCAACCAGTCAACTTGTATGACTGGGGCAATGAACTGATGTTGTTAACTGCCCTTGAGTCAACCTCAACTCATGGTGACCCTGTAGATGAGACATCTCCAAGACCCCTGTCCACTGCTTTGCTTAAGTCCTGTAGATTCAGACCCATTACCTCCTGGATTGTGTCTAGCCATCTGGCATGTAGTCTTCCTCTTTCCGTTATCCTCTACCTTTCCTAGCATCATTGTCTTTTCTAGTTGAGTCATGCCTTCTCATGATGTGGCCAAAATACAACAGCCTCAGTTTGATCAACTTTGCTTCCAGGGAGTTTCAGGCTTGATCTGTTCTAGGACCCATTTGTTTTGGAAGAAACTTTCAGTTGGTCTCTAGAAGGTTCAAAACATTTTTGTTTGCTTATGCAAGGGGTCAGATTGTTTCAACATGTTGGCTTTGAATATGATTTTTGCTCAAGCTTGATGAACTGCTCTTTTTTGTAGTGTAGGAACCTATCCCTAATGTTCCATATTATTTCTACCTCTGGTACCAAATGTTATGTTAAAAAGGTAATCCTTGATCGTACATCTACTCCATTAAAAGAGGTATTCCTGTCTATAACAAGGTGTGGACTTTTTTTGTCAACAGAAAAATATAGCACCAAAATCTTTTACCTCCCACATTTTTGTAATCTGGAGAGTTTGAGAGCTGCAAAACCAATCTTGGTTTGTCTGCTGCCCCAGCGCTTCCTTTTTCTGCCCTGGTATAGACATTAATAAAGTAGCTGGACCAATTACCTGGTAGGAAGAAGAAGTTCCATATGTTTTATGCAGGAGAGAATTCATAGTATTTCTCACTTGCAGTTTAATATAGAAAGTACAGCATGTTACCATGGTAAAGTAGTGAGCACAGTGGCTGAATACCTGTTTTGTGTGCAGAAAGTCTTAGGTCTAATCCATGGCATCTGCACATAAGCCTAGGCAAGTCTCCTGTCTGAAACTGTTAAGACCATAGGTCATTTCCACTGTTCTCTAAAATAGGGATAATACAGCAATAAATTGCATGCCTATTGCGAATATGACTAAAAAATTTAAATATCATTACCTTGCTAGTAAGAGTGGAGACGGGGGGAAAACAAAGTTTGTCAGGGCTGGGAATTACAATACTCAACAGGAGCTATTGGAATGGAAGTCTATGCTGGTCAGGTTTGGATGTGAATTAGGATAAACCCAAGGGTTCAACTTTGGAACCAATGAAGTAGCAACCTTTAAGCATTTGAGAATGCCTTTCCGGAAACTCTTGTAGCCTTCCATTTATTTGGAATTGAGGCTGGGATTACTCAGTCAATATGCATAGCTTCCAGGTAGTGCAGAACGCAACATAACCTCCTTAATAAATTTACTGCTGCAAAATGGCAGAACATATGGTTCTTTCCCTCCCTTATTTCAGTACACCCTCCAGCATTTTACAGATGAAAATAAAAATTTTAATATCATTAGTCTCACACCCCAAAACCATAGCCTGAGTGCATGTGTGCATGTGTATAACCCACCGCCACCATTAGACATTACTGTAGGCTTCACTCCATCTGTGTGTTTGTGTGATATTAATTTACTCTCCAATAATCTGTGCAATAGCAATTAAAAAGCACAGGGACTCTTTGTTCTTTTGATTAAAATGTGCTAAGAAAACTTAATTGTTCTTTCATTTATCAGCATTAATATCTTCTCTTGCAAAAGATAAAAGGGAAACGTGCATGCTGCGTAATATTCCTGTACATCTTTTCACATACAGGTGTCCCAGAGGGAAGATGCGGCCAAAAGATTGTTCTTTTAGAAATCCAAGAAGGGGTTAGGACTAATAATTCTAGCAAATCCACACACCAACAATGTTTTAAATAGTGCCCCAGAAAAGTCTCCAAAAATAAAAAAAGGGATAATGATTTTACAGGACAGGTTGAAGTAAATGGAGCTCATTCTGGTATGGAAGTGTCTTAACATTCCCGCACAGGCATAGAGACAGATGCTCTCTTGCGCTCTCCCTCCCTCTTGTTTATAAGGATTTTTTTCCACTCCCTTCTCTGAATGCCATGCAATTTGTCACTCCCACACATGGTCTGTTTGGCAACCAAGTCGCCAAGGTTTTACACATGGTACCCGGCTGTCGGGAGAAGAACTGAAAATTTTATTTGTAATAAAATAGAAATGAAATTGGAGAGGAACGAGGGGAACTGGGAAAGAAAACCCACCAGATACCTGCCCAATAAATCTATTCAACATGTTTTCAAGAGCTCTAAAAACAAACAAACACCTATTTGTCTCCTCATATTCTCACTCTCCGTTGTGATTTCACAAACTGGGTATCTTAGGAAATCGCCATAAGAATTGTTTGCTTGTCCAAATGCAACAGTAAATACGGCTAATATAAGTTATGGTTTGTAAAACCCACCTCAAACCATGGTTTTACATCCTAATTTTTACATCCTAATGTACAATAAATCCTTAGCCATGGCTTTAGATATTAGGATATAACAGTTAACCATGTTTAAGGGAGGGGAATGATGGAAGGGCATTCGGTCTCCAACTAGCATCTTTGTCCTGCCATGACTGAAAGGCAAAGATGACTTTTAATTCTGATGAATACAATTGGTCAAAGTATAAATTCTAAAGAGCAAACCTTGGTTTTGCCATTTTATGTAAGGAACACCATTTCACTATGCAATTGTATATCATAGGATTTGAGCATCCACAGATTTTGATATCCATTGGGGGGCCTGGAACCAAACCCCAGCGAGTAACAAGGGCCCACTGAATAAATTATTTGATGCAGACCTTGGATGCTTCTTGGATAGGTGTTTACAAATAAGTGGAATGTTAAATACCTGTTACATGATGGAAGAGTGATTCGAGTACATCCATTTTATGTTCTCAATGGCCCCATTATGCTGAAATTTCTGAAGGTCTTAATATTTGGTGAAACAGGAACACACTGCCTCTGACCCTGCACAGTCCAGGTTGCTATTCCCTCGCCACTGAGCAGCCACTGCCAGTTTTCCATGTGCAGACTCGTGAGATCAGGCAATAGTTTCTTCTTGAGGCACCTGATCCCTGGCACAACACTCTCTCTTGAAGATGTTGACTAAATTAGCAATTTAGGAGGGCATAAATCTCAGCCTTGATCTCTGGAAACCTTACTTTTTGTTTCATAGTGTTTCAACTATGATCTATTTATTTGACACAAGTAGGACAAGTAACGTTAAAAGCAACATTAAAAGGGAATGTTGTGAGATTCAGTATTTTACACAGATTTCCAGAATTTTACACTAAAAAAAATTGCAAAAAACTTCATTGCACTTTGGTATATTTCTAATAAAACTGGTAGAAATTACACAGTTGCACATAGATCTGAGATGCTTGGTTTGCAGCCTGACCTCTGCAAAGGAGTACATTTTATTGAACCTAATGCGGCTTACTTTTGAGTTGGATGCATAAGAGTGTGATGTTGGCTAAGGGTGCATCTACACTGTAGAAATAATACAGTCTGACATCACTTTAACAGCCATGGCTCCGTACGACAGAATCCTGGGATCTGCAATTTTGTGAGTCACCAACACTCTTTGGCAGATAGCTAAAGACCTTGTCAAACTACAAACCGAAGAATTCCATAGGAGCTACAGCACTTAAAGTTGTGTCAAACTGCCTTATTTCTACAATGTAGATTCACCCCCACCACCCCCATCATCCTCTCAGTTTCCAAAGCCCATTTTCTGATCACTCCTTTAGAGCAACCAAAAAGGCCCCAAGTTCAATAAGCTTTGGAAACCACAAGGTTTCTTCATCAGGCAAGGTCCACCAATAAAATGGGAGTACCAGTGCTCTCATATGCATCTCAGATATGTTGCAAGTGTGTGTATTTAATCTCCACAAATGCTAAACGGTAGCGCTCATAGTTAATAATTATGGAGACGCTACTTTCCAGTATGGGATTGCTTGTTCATACGGGGAGTCTTCAGATTTGGGAAGGGAGATGCTATGAGTTAAGAGTGTTGAATGCCTAAATGCTGATTATAATCTCTGTTCAAAACTAGTGTTGTTGTTTTTTATTAGGGGGAGAGGATATTTTAGGTTGAACGACACCTCTTCTGTCTTCTTCTCAAATCGCTAGATTTTAGGAATTACAGAGATTTGTCTCCTATCCCTGTCCTTCTCCCCACCACAGAGAGCAAGAGTCCTATGTAAGTGTAACTTCCCTCTTCTGCTGGGTACAAGGCAGAAAGAGAGACACTATTTGGTTCATACTAGACTGGAGCTGTACTGGGAACACTGCCCATCCTCCCTTGTACCAGCTGCCTGTCAGGCTGTCACTTGGGTCCCAAATGCTTGCAGTCTGAAGGCACGAGTGCAAGATTTTTTGGCAAGATGTAGCCCCTTCCCTAGCACTACATTACTAAGGACAGAGTAGCGCTTCTCATTACTTACACACACACACACGGCTTGCTCTTGCTATTCCTTTTTCTTAATTTTTCTAATAACATTCTTCCTTTCCTGCCTCCGGCAGTGGGAGACCTTGAGCTGCCTCTGTCCCTTGCATCTTTTGCTTCCATACATGATTTTTTTGTTTTGTTTTGTATTTGTGGGTTGAGTGTTGGACTAGGACTCTGGGAGACCAGAGTTCAAATCTCCACTCAGTTATGGAAACCCACTAGGTGACCTTGAGCTAGTCACACTGTCTGAGCCACGGAGGAAGGTAATGAGGAATCCCCTCTGAACAAATCATGCCAAGAAAACACAGTGACAGGAAACAACTTGGAGGCAATAACAACAACTAATGTAATACTGTATATAACATTATATAATAGGAAATACCTATTCCTTAAACTCTTTAAAACCCTAGCCAGCTTAGCATAGCAAGCAACAATGGGAGCTATAGTCCAATAGCATCTGAAGGGCGGCATATTGGCCATTCCTGCTGCAGGGGATCCCATAAGAGTCCTTCTTGTTTTCCTTTTTGTGCAGCAAAAATGCACAGCTGTTTCATGATCTGAAATATCATGTTCCAAAACATATGAAACAGTGATACCTGTATTGAGTCAACTAAAATACCCTGAGATCCCTCTAGATCATCTTAATTGACAACAGAAGCAACATCTGAGAAAAAAAATGAAGGCTTGTAACTCAAACATCATAACATTTTTTCTCCTATGATTTTTAAACATATTTGACAAAGAAGCCAGTGAAGCTTTGAAAGCTTGCCTGATGTGTTTTGTGCATCTTTAGTTGTCCCAATAAAGGTACCACTTGTTACTCAAAAGGCAAGGGTCCCAAGAGGACACCCACAATTAATATTTAAATAGAGAAATGTTATTACTTTGAATGATAGCAGCCAAGAGGGCTGGGGCAACTAAAGTGGAAATCAAGCCTTTATATAACAGCAGATAGTGGCTTAAAGGGTTTGAAGATACCATGATACTGTACTGATTTCAGATGTATAGCTCCAGTTGAGGGGCCACTGTGAGATGGAAAATGGCTCAGCAGCTGATTTAGGATCATGGCATGGCCAGCTTGTCCTGAGGAGTCAGGTGAGATACACACAGAGTGTCTATCAAATGAGACTGAATTGCTAGTGCCTGGGCAGGCAGATTTATAGGGTTAAACATGTCCCAGGTCGGGTTTAAGGATGTGAAAGGATTTCCAGGAGGGAAGAATAAGCAAGGAAGTTGAGAATGGTTGGGAAACCAGTGTAAATGTCCTTGGACAAAAGGGTATCACTCCTGGAGGGAAGTGTACTTGGATTTCTGTTCACATGCAAGCAGTCCACCATCACTCCCATCAGTGCAGGGATTATTCAGATTCTGATTTCAGCTGATCTGTCCTGCGTACATCCTCTTGAGCTCTCCCATGCTGAGTTTACCAGATGTCCTGATACGGTAAGGCAGTTTCCTACACTGGGGTGCTTTCACAGCTACGTTTTAAACATCCCATTGATATCGGTTTGATATTGACATGGAAGAGGGGTACAGAGAACTAGATCTTGGTGGATTTTGGACCGAATCGTAGAGTTGGAAGAGACCACAAGGATCATCCAGTGCTGTTTTATAGCTTTGTGCATTTCATTTCCCTCTGCCTAAGTGTAGCCCTTTACATTTTGTTAGTTTTGGATCAGCTTTCTAATGTGTTAAGTTTTTTTGAAATCTGGATCCTATTGTCTGGAGTATTAGCTACCCCTCCTAATTTGGTGTCATCTACAAATCTGATAAGCATGCCCCCATTCCATCATCCAAATCATTGATAAAGATGTTGAATAGCACTGGGCCCAGAACAGAACCCTGTGGCATTCTGCTAATCCCTTCTCTCCAGGATGAAGAGGCCCCATTGATGAGAGTTTGGTCAGTCAACCAAATCCACCTGTCTCATTGTCTCGCCCACATTTTACTAGCTTGTTTGCAAGAATATCATGGAGGACTTTGTCAAAGGCCTCACTGAAATCAAGATATGCTGCATCCACAACATTCCCTTCATTTCTCAAGCTTGTATCTCAGTCAGAAAAAGGGCTAAGACTAGTCTGCCCTAGAATCTTTCCTGGTATTGATGGCAGTCTGACTAGGGTCCTTCCCCCACCCACCCCCATTTTAAAGATGGGGACATTTACCATCTTCTATCTGTTGGGACTTCTGTTCTCCAGGAATTCTAAAATATTATTGCCAGTGGTTTTGAGATTACTTCTGCCAGTTCTTTTAATATCCTTGGATGTCGTTCATCTGGCCGTGGAGACTTTAATTCATTTAGAGTAGCCAGGTATCCTGTATTACCTCTTTACCTATTCTGTGCTGCTTTTCCCCAGTGCATCATGGCAAAGAAGGTATTGAATAGTTTTGCCTTTTTTCTGTCTGCTGTTAGCATTTCGCCATCTTCTCCATGTGATGGCCCTACTGTTTTCTTCCCCTCTCTCCCTTTTACTATGGACATAACCAAACAAATCCTTTTTATTGTTTTTAACCTCCCTAGAAAGCCTGCAATCATCCTGTGCTGTATCTTTTCTGACTTTCTGAATTTCTCTTTGGTGATTTTTCCCTTTTCTCATTTCTTTTATATCTCAATCTTGTAAGTTTTGGCACAGTTGAAAGTTCTTTAGACATCCATTTTGTTGTATTTTCTTGCATGGCCAATACAGCTACCCCAGAGTACACACCAAATATGTTGCCTTCAATATCCCATTCTTTTTCCTTTGTCATTTGAGCCTGCTGATTTTGTTTATTTGGTTCTTGGGAGTTCAGCCACAGCAAGGGTCTGGATGGTGGGGCCAAAGAATTAATAGGGCCGAATCCAAGCAAATGAGCAAGATAATGCAATGAAGTTAATAAGTGAAAGCTCAGACCTGGCCAGCCAAGACCTTCCCAGCACTGCCCCATCTGTCTTTCAAAAGGCCAAGGGAATTTGGCTGCAGAGGCACTAGGAGAACAAAAGGTGAATTGTCATGAGTGGAGTTGAGCAAGATGCTGGGTCCCCCCAGGCTCCCCTCCAGGGCGCTTTCTGTTGCTGCCTGACCATGTGGTTTCATCCTTTTTTTGTGTGTACCAAGCCATCTGGACAAGAAGCGAGAACAGTGTGGTGCCTATGGGGTAGCCGCTAATCATGCCTTATTGCTCGCCTAATCCTAATAAACAGGCAGACCTAGGACTACAGTTAGATGGTATTTAGTATTTCTCAAGGTTCAGACTCCAAACCTGTTTTCAGTGCTGAAAACACTGATTAGTTCTGAAGAGTGTGTGAAGTCAGATAAATACAACAGAGTATATGCTCTGCAAACCAAGCAATTCCTGATTCAAATTGCATTTTGACTATGAACTCACTAGGTAAGGTAAGGACCACAGACACAATAAGGACCACAGACACAATATACGGAATGTTCTGCAATCAATGATATAACTGTTGCTTTTAAGAGATCTGTCAATGGAATATTGACAGATGGAATATGACATGTTCTGTAATCCATGATATTACTGTTGCTTTTTAAGGTCCTCTCATAATTGTGCATGCAATAATGGCCCTGCACACAGGATGCTTTGAGGTTTGATATATAATTTTTCCAACTCTGTAGGGCTGGTGAACAAAAAAATTGATTCTGGCTCCCTCGTATTTTTGAGGAATCAATGAGGACATCAGTGGAGCCTGTAGTGGAAAACAGTTTTGTGTTTGTGTGTGTTATAAATATACAAGTTATATATGTGTTTCAGATATATACTTAAGACCAGGCCTGTCATTAGGCAGTGAGGCAATTGCTTCAGGTGGCAGAAACCAGGGATAGCACAGGAGCCAGGGGAGCAACAGTACCAGACCTCCATCCGGGGTTAGCATCTCTCCCTGAGAAACTCTGCCATTCCTCTCTGTTGGAGAACCAAGCTGTTTCTTTTACATTAGCTTGCTACCCTCAGATGAGGACACAGGCTGCATTTTACACTGCAGAATTAATGCAGTTTGACGCCCCTTGTAACTGTCATGGCTCAGTGCTGTGGAATTATAGGTTTGTGGGTTTCCTCTGTCAAAGAGCTCTGGTGTCACAACAAATCCCAGGATTCCCCACAGGTTGGAGCCATGACAGTTAAAGCGCTGTCAAATTGCATTGATTTATGCAGTGTGGCAGCAGCAGGGTGGCCACATCTCCTAACTGCAAAGGAGGAACAGGTCCCGTAAAACGTAGGACATTAAAGAAAAATGTAGGAATTATGTAGAAAACGAGAGCTAAATACACTAATATAAATATAAATTCATGCTTCTTAACCATGCTCAAAATGGAGGATATTTTGAGATTCCTCCTGGACAGAAGGTTGAAATGTAGGACATGTCCTGGAAAAGGAGGATGCCTGGTAATCTGGGCGGCCGCCACAATCCCATGTCCAACTACTGAAATAAAACTGAAAAACCAATCCAGTTTGCTTCAATACTAAAAAGGGGAACATTTCTTTTTCTTTTTCTTTTTGCCTCGGTTGGACTAATCTTGAACAAATAAATGCCAAGCAAACTCAAACAAACACAAAACACCAGACAACAAGTCTACTTTATTTTGGTCATTTGCCATTCCTCTCCCTCTCCATCACTGGGTGTTATGCTCTCATAACCAAGGGGTAAGGAATCTGCTGTTTCCTTCATAACATCTAGTTGTATTCTAACGGTGTCCCACATCCTCCAATATTTCCTAGATGAAAACCAGAACGCATGTAGCCAAGCAACATGAGAGTGGGGTCCTAATCGCAAAGGATAATACACAAACTAGGAGAGACTGCAACAGTTTGCTTTTGCCCAAGTCCACAAGAAAGGACAAGATTTCCCCCATCCTCGCTTCTTCCTTTCTGCTGAAGTAACCAAGTACAAATGCCTTTTGTACTTTAAACTCATTTTGCAGCAACTGAAGTAAATGGAGGACAAAGGAAAAGTGGGAGGAGGATATGGAAACTGGGACATTTTAAAAGCAGCTGAAACAAATGGGACAACAGAGTATTAATTGGGATTGTGTCCGTGCCAAATTAGGACAAGTCACACTTTCGCAGCCTCAGGGGAAGGCAATGGCAAACCTCCTTTGAACAAATATTGCAAAGAAGACCCTATCATATGGTTACCTTAGGGTAGCCATAACTCAAAAACGACTCGAAGGTGCACACAACAACAGCAACAGCCTCCAGTGTAGGCTGTCCCTCACAACTTGCAGACTTGCTGACTATCTAAAGCTGTCCTGGGTGCAGGGACATAGGAATTTATCAGAAAACAGAAACTGGAAGCATAATCCAATGGCAGTCCGAACACAATCATGGGGTTTCATGTTATTGCGTGAGAGACTACCACATGCATTTTCAGGCAATTGGAAGTCCTTCCAAATGCAATCGTTGGGTTTCACGTTATTGCGTGAGAAACTATCACATGCAATTTTGAGCAATGGGAAGTCATTCCAAACATGATGCAGCGTCAATACGCAATCATGTAAATTTGCTGAACTAGCAAATTCGCTCATTTCCGAACTGGCCTCACTTTCATTTCTTTCATTTCATTTCATTCTCTCCCGTGTGATAAACTCCATAGTCTGAGCCAGATCCGATCAGGATTAAACCATTTGCTCCTGTTTTTCATGTGTACTGAAAGCATTTCTGAGCAAGCGTACATAGGAGCTGACGGCTTCTCAGGCAACCTGGGAGGAATGCTTCAGGAGAAGCACATGAGTTGCCTAACAATTGCCTTCTTCTCATAAGTAGATAATAAAAAGTGCAACTCTGGGTAAGACCAAATGATTTGGACTCTTTTGTGCTTTATAGTGTTATCATCTCACTTTAATGGTCATTCTTCTACCCCTCCTCAGCCATAGAGCCTCACCAAAGGACAAGTCCCAGGATTCCATAGATGTTGCCATGGCAGTTAAAGTGGAATGTAAAATGGCAGTTTTTAATATCAGATTGAGAAAGGAAGGAAAATTGGGTTCCAGAAGTACACAAGTCTTCTTGGCACCATGGCAGCTTGTTATCTGATGCTAGTCATTGGGACTAAACAGACAAACAAAAAGAGGTACTTTCAGGTTGGCTTGAAGGTGTGGGGTTTAGATGACACATGCCTTGAAGCCAGCAGAAAAGTGTCCTTATGCAGAGAAAAGCCATTTCAAAGCTTCTTCCTGGCTTGAAGTCGTGTCATGTGGTCATGACATGAGTACTCCAGCTGCCTTGGAAGCTGGTGGTGTAGTTGGTGGGTTTCAATGTGGCTTCCAGAAAGGTAGCTTCAAGCCACTTTTTCCTGCTTATCTGTTTCGCTCCATAGGAGTTTATCAGATGGGAGGAATTTCTCTTTATTTTGAATTGAACCAATTGGAGCCTACCCGAAAATGACTTCCCATTGACCAAAATTGTGTGAGATGCTTTAATGCAAAATAACGTAAAACCCATGATTGTGCTTGGAATGACTTCCCTTTTGCCCGAAATTGCGTGAGATGCTTTAATACGCAATAACGTGAAACCCCACGATTGCATTCGGATTGCCATTAGATTATACTTCCAATTTCCGTCATCTGATAAACTCCATAGTCAAGTATATACATGTATGTGTGTGGGTGCTGCCCTCAGAGGTCCTCTAAGGGACATAGGGAGCGTTTTCACCATACCTTTGGGCCTCCCTAGGCCATTTGAGGTCCAGGAGATATCCTTTTTAGCAATAAGAAATGAGCAGAAGTAACTTCCTGATCACTTCCAGTTGCAAAAGATAGCTTCTCTTGAGCCTAAATTCGCTCAGGGGGGAAATGTGATAGAAATTCCTCCCATCTGGATACCCTGAGTCTGGGATGAAGGTGGAATGATAGCATCTGTACCTTTTGGAAATTAGGACCTCTCTTTCTCCTCCTGCATGAGAAGAGATTCAGCTGTGCAACAGAACTGAAGCATATTTTGACTGTGCCTTCACCTTGGAGGTAGTATGGAACTGAGAGACCGAGTTGGAAAGGGCAGTGATGGATGAGCCAAGCTTGTTCAAACACGGGTGCCACTGTCGCTGCTCCCATATCCCCCTCTACCACCATCCCACCTCTAGTTGTCCAGTGAAGCAAAAAGGATGGCATAGATCAGCATCTTGCTTTCTTCCCGCAGTCTTTGCCATCCCAAATTTTACCCAGCGAACAGGTTGCCAGGCAACTGGCTTTAACATGGCAACATGCATAAAGGCGCCAGGAGCTGATGGAGGCCCCATCCTTCGCCTCAACATGTCAATGCACATTCTGTTCCCACATCAGAGGACTCCTCCCACCCTTCGTCTCTTTCCTTTCCTAGAAACAGAGCTCAAGTGGACTTCTCTGGGCAAAAAGCACGACAAAAAAAAGAAAAATATGTTCCTTACCTTCTGATAATTTCTGTCTTAACAGGTACATAAAGTGGCTTATGCTGCATCTATGCCACATTCTTAAGTCTCCAGAGAGATTTATCACGTTGGCATCTTTAAATCAAATCTGCAAGCTAAATAATTGTTATTTATCTTTTACAGGCAAATATCTGAAATGGAGAGACAGGGAGTTGGTTCTCAGATTCATGCCTCTATCCTGAGCCAAGACATTTTGATGCCTGAGGCAAAGAACAAATTTCCATCCCACTCCAGTCTACATATGGAAGCAAACTGGTTTGGGAGGTAAATTTAACTTCACACTGGCAATGGAAAAGTGTCCTTTATGACCCTCAGATACAACCTGGTAGTTTAAGGGGTGCTAGACAGACTTTTTCAACAGAGGCAACTGACTTTGGAGTAATGGTGAAGGATGCTGCTGCCATTGCTGCTTCCCAGCATCTGCTGCCTGAGGCAATGGACTCATTTTGCCTCATACAGGCTGAGTCTTCCTTATCTGGAATTCCAAAATCCAAAATATTCCCACACTCAAAACCTTTTACATGGACAGCTGAGATAGTGAGGCCTGAGCTTCCTGATGGTTCAATGTACAGAGACTTTATCTCACGCACAAAATTATTACAAATATTGTATAAAATTATCTTCAGTCGATGTGTATAAGGTGAAAATGAAACATATAATTGTGTTTTGACGTGGGTCTAAATACTTGGATACTTCAAAGGAATTTATCAGACGACGGAAATTGGAAGTATAATCTAATGGCAAAACGAATGCAATCATGGGGTTTCACATTATTGCGTATTAAAGTATCTCACACAATTTCAGGCAAAAGGGAAGTCATTCCAAAAAAAATCATGGGTTTTACGTTATTGCATATTAAAGCATCTCACGCAATTTCGAGCAATGGGCAGTCATTTTCGGGTAATGGGAAGTCATTCTGAATGCATTCCGAACGCAATTGGAATTCATATAAATTCGCTAAACTAGCAAATTCACATGAATTCGAATTGGCTCCAATTGGCTCCAATTGTATGCAAACACAGGTATTCCAAAATCCCTTAAATCCAAAACACCTCTGGTCCCAAGCATTTCTGATAACGGAAACTCACCAGCCCTGGGGGCTATTTCATAGTAGAGGGAGTAGATGTATTCTCTCCCTGTCTCTCTCTCTTTCTCTCTCTCTCGTTCTCACACACACACACTTTTTTGTGTTTGAAATGTCCACTTAGAACAACAGCCTCTTCTCCACTTTGCAATAAATGTACAGACATATCGAGAAACCAAGTATTACCCTTCGCAGCAACACTTTTTGTTTCGAGAGAATTGCATTTGTGCTTGGGAACACGCAATTCTTCTTCCAGACAGCAATTGCTATAGTGATAGCCAAAGGAATGTAGTTGTTTCACGGTCATAAACATCTCTTGAAATTTGCCTCCACATGAATGATCATCCTAAATTCCTTCCTACACTAGCCTGTTTTTGGCCCCTTTTCATTGAGGGGTGCCCTATTCCTCCCCCCAACTCCACAAAAGTATAATAGAGAAAAACTGAAAACAACAAACAAAGGAAATTGTTCCAGCACAAACTAAGGTCAAGCAATAGTATGTGAAAATAAAGCAGGCAATAAGTATGCATTACTAAAGCTCTGTTTTATTTTTACCACCTATATGCTGCAGTCAGCTGTAGTTTTCAAACAGTATTCCTAGGAATCTTTTGACTTCACACACAATCCGAAGGGGTCTTGAAACAAGAACAATGGCTGACAAGTAACACTGAAATGAAAATTGTGTGACATTACAAATCTTCCCCCCAGAGTCTTCAGCCCTACAGTAATGCTGGGTTAAGTAGTATAACGATAAATTTCAAACTATACACACTCACCTTGGCAGTCCCCATTGTGAACATACACACACCAGCAAATGCAGACACCTAACACCTATTGTTGATCCACGAAAACAAACCAGGTCTATCAGTTCCATAGCCATCTAGAAGGAAACAGGCCTTAGTTTATAAAGCCAATGGACCTGGCTAATGGATCTATAATGTTTGTTCCCCAAATGCTTTGCACTTTGCACTACCACACGGATGGAGGCACAAGAGCAAAAAGCAGAAATTGACACACACATCCATGGCCCTAGGAGGGCCTGAGCTTCTTTTCCAGTGCCATTTGTTGTTGTTGTGTGCCTTCAAGTTGTTTCTGACCTACGAAAACCCTAAGGCGACCCTATCGCAGGGGTTTCTTGGCAAGTTTCTTTAGGGAGGGTTTGCCATTGCCATCCACTGAGACTGAGAGACTGTGACTTGCCCAAGGTCACCCAATGGGTTTCCAGGGTGGAGTAGAGATTTGAATCCTGGTTTTCCAGGGTCCTCATCCAACACTCAGGCCCCTACACTATGTTGGAACATTTCATAGATGAACACTGGGAGACACCTGGACAGGCAACATCAATTGCTTTTATAACATCTTGGGTATAGAAATGACTTTTATAACATCTAGAATATAGGAACTGCTTTTATAACATTGAGAGATTTTGCCAGTTAATAAATCTGTAAACTGAGACGCTTTCATACTGTAGAGTTATAGCACTATGACTCCTCTGTAACTGCCATGAATACATCCTATGGAATCCTGGAGCTTTTAGTTTGGTGAGGTACTAGAGGAGCTCTTTGGCTGAGAATGCTAAATGCCCCTCTCTAAACTTCAGATCCTGGGATTTCATAGGCTAGAATAATAGCAATTAAAGTAGCACCATACCACTGTAGTGTGTAGTGTGAGTGCATGTGTTCATTGTCTCTATGGCAAGACAGCAGTTCAGGAGCCTTACCCTTCTCACACCAGTGTAGCTAGCTCTGCCCATGGGGACAGGTTGCAATAATATATTATTCCTGGGACAATCCACCACCATCATTACCCTGCCACCATCTACTCATCATAAGAGATAGGGAAACTTGAGCAGTGGGAGCAGATGAAATATTCATTCCTATTGCTAATCAGAAAGTCCCAGCACATTGACCTACTGAGCCCCGATACCACTACAGCACTGGTTGGGATGTTCTCAACATTACTAACTCATATGACAGGCATGCTGCAAAATGAATATATTTTGGGGAGGCAATATTGTAAGAGAGATCAAATAGCATTGAGCCATAGCATTAAAAGCAGCGTCAAACTGCATTCAAACCACTCCACCATTCTGGTTCCTTATACATGATACATTATATGTCACACTTAGAAAATACAAGTAACTATCTTTATACTGGCCACTTTTATTTTGAAGAAAAAGTAGCCACATGGCTCTGATATCCTACCAGACATCACACAGACATTGCCTGCTATTTACTTCCGAAAGCATGGTTTGTAGTTGTTGGAGTACATCTGTTTTTGGTATTGTGCTGTCCGCTTTCCAGATATATGATGGAAAGTGTGCCCATATGTGTCAATCATTTATATGTCCAGTTTCTTGTGAGAAGAGAACACAAACACAAATACGGAATTCTGTATGGGTCCCTGTAATCTATATTTTCTTACAAAGGTTCAAATTGGAACACAAGAATGCAAGTAAACACCCAAAGACTACAGTCTGTCCTCTGTATCCACAGATTCTGCATCCAACGATGGAACCATCCATGGCTTGAAAATATATAAACCTTGATTTGGTAACATTTATGTAAAGGATGCCATTTTATCATGCCACTGTATATATTGGCCGTGGATTTTGGTATCCACGGGAGGTCCTGGAACCAAACCCCAGTGGATACTAATGGCCCACTGTATATGTTCTTCCTACAAAAAACAGTACATGATCAGAGCTCCTAGCATAACTTACAGTCTCCACCATGAAACTTTCTTTCAGTGTCTGCATTCCTGTTCTCAGCAATGCAGTTTAGGATGGGGATCATAGCAAGACACCACCAGCCCTCAAAGGCTATTGACCACGTGTCTTCCCATCATTATTGCCAACTGAGAAGGCAATTCTGGCTATTGGTTCAACAAAAACCAGAACAAAATGCATCTTATGTATCTAAAAGGTTTGAAACAAAACAATTTCATATCCTTCAGTCCAAGGAAAAGAGAAAAACTGGAGGGGCGGGGAGAGAGAACAACCCTAAAAAACAGAGAGTTATTTACAAGTCTCTTTTCATCCGTCTTCAATTTGTTGGATTCTGGATCTGCAGATTGAAGCTCAGCTGTTCAAGGGAAGGTCACCTGCTGTCACAGATCTGTGAAAAAAGGCAGGGAGGAGAGGAGGGTGCCTACTTTTAACTCTGAGCTTGCCAGGGCTGAGGAGGAAGGCAGGCTTATTTCTTTGCTGAAGGCTGAAGAACACCACTAAAAAAAATAGGATGAAAAAAAAATTGCTTGTTTGATCCTGGAAGCACAGGGAGTCTGGGCAAGGTGGCACCTTGGAGAACAGAGGGTCACTCTGCCCATGTTCAGGGGCACTCATCTCCCCAGCATGCTTGTGGACGCAAACACATATAGGACCTTATCAGATCTTGGAAATTGGAAGTATAATCCAATGGCAATCCAAACGCAATCATGGGATTTCATGTTATTGCGAATTAAAGTATCTCCCGCAATTTTGGGCAAAAGGGAAGTCATTCCGAACGCAATCATGGGTTTTACGTTATTGCAAATTAAAGCATCTCACGCAATTTCAGGCAATGGGGGGGGGGTCATTTTCGGGTAATGGGAAGTCATTCTGAATGCATTCCGAACGCAATTCGAATTCACGTAAATTCGCTAAACCAGCGAATTCACGTGAATTCGAATTGGCTCCAATTGGCTCCATTCTCAATAAAGAGAAATTCCTCCCGTCTGATAAGGTCCATAGTTGATATAAAATAACAGTGTAGTATAGGAATATTCCATTTTTTTTCTTAAGCTTTGGAGGCTACGTCTCTTCTGCTCAAACTGTTTTGGAGACACAAACACACTTATAAATACACAGATGAGCCCCATACATCTCCTAGACACTAGGACCTAAAAAAATCCAGGCCATTTCTTTGTGGACTTGCTGGCCTGTCACTTGCGCCTCTCTGTGCGCGTCACACCATTTCTCTCCTCTCCACCCCTCTGCTGGCAGCTCTTTCCATCTGCATGGATGCTCTCACCTACTCAGCCATGCAGAGGAAGATTTTATGAGCCAGCCACTAATGGGCTATGGGCAGCTTTAAAATAACCCGTGCAAACTGTGCAATACACACTCACACACACATACATCTGATAAAAAGCTCCTACTTAAATACTGGCTCTTGATAAAAAGGAGCCAACTCTACACAATCCTTAAGAACTCTTTCCATTGTATATTGAAGGCAATTCTATACGTTTTATTCTCATGGGACACAGTGGCTCAGTTTTTTTCCTAGTATCAAGATCAGTCCTGTAAGGTAGTGAGCTGCTAAGATAAGTTTTCCCAACCTGACAGCCTCCATATATATCTGACATCCCGCAAGACGTTGGGGGATTATGGGTGTTAAAGTCCAAGATGTCTGGAAGGGGTCAGCTTGAAGAACTCTGCACTAGTGTATTTTTAAAAAGAGCATGAAAACTGATTTCCCTTACTAATCCATGAGAGTAGTCAGCCCCTAAACCATCGGGCGCAGGGCAAGGTCTACTCCCTGCCCTGTAGCCTCTCACCAAAAAATTTAGAGTACTTTTGGTGATTAGTGTAAATTAAGCAAATAAAGTAGACTGAAATGCATTTACCATAATCCTAGATCTGGAATTTATTTGATTTATCAATTATTTTATTTCATTTTATTTTTTGCATAGGACAAGAACACGATTTGGGGAACCTTTCAAAAAATCTGCTACATTTAATCACCATGAAGAATAGAGACCTACTTAATATCTACAAGTGTCTGGGAGATTCAGGAGGTCTCATTTTGGAAAGCAAGTCCTGCATTTGTGCATCAAACCTATGGACAAAACTCACCATTCTGGATCATCCTCTGAGATATTCTGAGCTTGTGCAAAATCGAACTGGATGTAAGAGCGCTTGTTCCCTGATAAGCTACTTATATCCATCAGCAAGATGCCTTCCTCAACCTATGTTTTGGAATATAACTCTTGTCACACCCTCCAGCATGGATGGTTAGAGTTGTAATCCAACGCACAAGAAGGGAATTTAATTGATTGAACTATTTATATACTGCCCTATATCCTAATATCTCAGAAGAATGTGCGGGCAATAAAACAACACTGGGCCATTTAAAACAATTAAGACATGGTTGTACAGTTTTAAAAAAATCAAAATACTATATTGTGTATTATACACTAACACGGAAATCCCCAACCTTTGAGGCTATAAACACTGAGCCTCAAAAGCTTTGGTGGAAACACTGGGTGACACCCCAGAATGATACCTGGTTTGGCTCTCTGCACTGGGTGACACCATAGCTATTGATGCTATTGTGTGAAGATCCAGGTTTTAAGGACATACTGAAATGAGACCAGCATTGGTGTCAGCTAGGCTCCCAAGGGGAAGTAATTCCACAGATAACATCTAGAATTAGGTAAGTTATCTGAGATCTAAACTGCATTGGACTGCAATTCCCATCATTCTTCACCATGCAGTCCAAAAACATCTGGAAGGTAGCATTGCTGTGCTGTGTAAGAATATTCAACGGCTTTTGCCTTGGTCCAGTGTTAAAGCATCCTGAACATGTTAGCTCTGCACAGCCTAGCTCATTATTTTAAATCCCACTAAACTTTGCAGAACATGTTGTTTTGTTTGTTCCATTCAAATGATGTATTTTTAATTTTGTTTTGTTATATATTTCAGTGTTTGTTGGTCTGGTCCCCGCTCCCTGCAACATCAGAAATAGATGCTTTGTTTCCATGGCTGCAGCATTCGTGGAGCAGTCTCCAGTTGGCCAACCACATGGTCTTAGCAACAAGTTGCACCGTACAAACGGTGGGAAGAATTTTTAAAAAGTTTAGTGCAAATTGTAATAATTACAGTCTGTCTTCATCTTCCTTCATCTTCCTATGACTTCCTCTTCTTCCTCTTCCTTCAGCTTCATTCTGCCAATTTTTATAGGTTTATAGGTGACAATTCATTAATATTGGAATGATCTGAAAAAGAAACACCATTTTTGGTAGCATGTTCATCTTGATAGCTGATATTCGTCCAAATAGAGAGAACTTAGATTTTCCCCATCTCTGAAGGTCTTGCTTGATTTCGTTCCATATCTTTGAATAATCATAATGAAATAATAGAGAATTCTCATCTGAGACGGTAATACCTAGGGATTTTATTTTCTTCTCTCTATGTTGAGCCCCGCTAGATGCATGAGTGTATCAGACCAGAGATACTAATGACACCCAACCTCAAAACTCCAGATGACCTCTCCCAGTGACTTCATGTAGATGGTGAAAATCATAAGGAAGAGTGCTGGCCTTTGTGGCACCTCACAGACTGAACAACAGTATCAGCCTCTGGAAATGCTCAGCAAAGAAATACTGGAACCACTGCACAAGCAATGCCCTCAAGTCCCATATCAACCAAATGACACAGGAGGATAATGCTGCTGAAAGATCCAGGTGGACCAATAGAGATGCACTCCAACTCTCTGTGTAAGTCATTCACCAAGGTGACCAAGGCTGTTTTTGTCCCAAAATCTAGTCCTGAACCAGAATGGAATGGGTCCTGGTAATCCACTTCATACAGGAAAGCCTGGAGTTGTGTTGCTACTCTAAGGAGTTTATCAGACGACGGAAATTGGAAGTATAGTCTAATGGCACTACGAATGCAATCATGGGGTTTCATGTTATTGTGTATTAAAGTATCTCACGCAATTTCAGGCAAAAGGGAAGTCATTCCAAACGCAATTATGGGTTTTACATTATTGCGTATTAAAGCATCTCACGCAATTTCGGGCAATGGGCAGTCATTTTTGGGAAATGGGAAGTCATTCTGAACGCAGTCCAAATGCAATTGGAATTCACGTAAATTTGCTAAACTAGCGAATTCATGTGAATTCAAATTGGTTCCAGTTGGCTCCATTTGAAATAAAGAGAAATTCCTCCTGCCTGATAAATTCCTAAGAGTTTACTTAGAAAAGAGTTTAGAGACTGGTGGATAGTTGCCAAAGGAGGTGGGATCCAATGAAGTTTGTTTTGACAGGGGCCTTACAATTACTTCTTTTAGAGAGGTTGGATCACAGTCCTCTTTCAAAGAAACATTTACAGCCTCCACCACCCAACTGAACAGTCCTCTTCTAGTAGCTTTAATTTGCTAGGATGAACTTAACACATAAGTGTTCAGCCTCACTTCTTCAAGCAATTGGTCCACATTATCATGTTGAACAACCTTAAATTCTTTCATCAAAACCAGACAAGCATGTGCCTCAGTCACATCCTTACATTCTACCTTCAATGTGGAGTCCTAGTCAGAATGAATCTAAGCAATTTTCTCAGCAAAGTATTTAGCAAATTTGTCACAGTGTTTTCCTAAGGATTCCTCCTCATCAGTCTGAGGTCTAGGATGTAATAGCTTGGAATGAGTTTGAGCTGATATAATAGAAGCACCAAAGAATAATTTGTTTGCTGCCCTCACTGCTGCAAAGTAGGTTCTAAAATGGTCCTTAACCCATACTCACTCTCATTCATCCTCAGTCTTTCTCCTCTATTGCTCTAGTCATCTATTCAATTGCTTCAAAACAATTGCTAAAACTACTAGAGGTGCCCAACTTTACTATGGAGAAATGAGGAATGAGAATTTAATGTCAGTACTTTGGAATTCACTCAGATTCATACATCTTGAAGTTTTGAGAATGCTGATGCATTTTCCCTTCTATGGATGGGTGCAAGTTTAGTTTCAGTTTGTTTGATCAGACTGGGCCACAGTTCACAAAACTTGAACTTTTGTGAGCGAAAGGAAAACTAATATACTTTTGTAGCCCTAAGGGGGTGCCATAGAAACACCAGGCAGAGAAATATCCTAGGGTTCTCTCCTTGTTCATGATTTACCCTATGTGAGTGGCATTATCGCCCCATCTCCTGAGTGGTGAACACTGACAGTGTTTTGATGGATGCTTGAAATGTGGCTGTTTTTGTTTTTTCCCTTGTCTCCTTGCTTGCTCACCATCCTATAGCATTGCTTTGGAAGTGCCATTGCACTAGCTGAATATCCTTTCCCCATATCAGTTGGTGTATGAGATTGCTCAGGACCCTATCACACTACACTCTTATAGTGGTATTAGTTCACTTTAACTGCTATGGCTGCATCATGCGGATTTCTGGGGGTTGTCGTTTAGTGAAGTCCAAGAGCAATCTAGCTAATAATCTAAATGCCCTTCTCAAAATTGCACATCCCAAGATTCCACAGGATGCTGCCATGACAGTTAAAGTGGAATAATCATGCCAAAACAGTGTAGTGTGATAGTGTCATTAGTGAGAGGGTTCATTTGCAAAATGATTTTCTAACTAAGATTGCTGAAAACTAGCTAAGTATGTCAACAAAATACAGTTGGCTCTCAGTATCCACATGTTTTATCCACAGATTCAAACACCCACAGCTTAAAAATATTTTAAAAATAAATAAATTATTAAAAGCAAACCTTGATTTTGCCATTTTATTATAAAGCGCACCATTTTACTATCCTCTGTATTTAATAGCACTTGAATATTCATTGATTGTGGTAACCACAAGGGATCCTGGAACCAAATCCCATCAGATACCAAGGGCCCACTGTATTCAAAAATTAGAAAACCAAACAGTTCATTGTAGCATGAAGAAAGGTTTACTAGAATTAACTAAAACCTTTCCAGCATAGCTTGTCTACTCTTATGTGAAGATGGTGAATCTTTTTGCATTGCATCCTAGCGCAGTGTTCCACCAGCAGGCTTATACTAGTTTTGCTCAGTTTTCCTCTCCTGCTATTCACCTTCACTCCTTTTGCTTTGCTTCTTCCTGGCACTGCTACCCATGGCACTCGTCTGGCTTAATATGTTTCTTTTGCGTTGCTTGCTGGGGCTTGCTGGCCTTGTTATTCATCCACCTTGACATTCCAGTTCCCACCCCCATGCCCAGCCCCATGGTGGCACGTAACCACCTGTTCTGTTTGGCTCCATTTGTCATTTAAGAGAGGAAAGACCAGAAGCCAATGAGGAAGCCTCAGCTGGGGCAGGGACAGAAGCTGCCCAGACCTGCTCTTGGTAGGGAGATGCTTTGGGATGGCCAAAGAAACAGAAAAAAAGGAAAAAGGCAGTGGGAGGAAAACTGATCTATGGCATTTAATTGTGGAAGGGATTATTCAGCTCAGAAGTGTTTGTGTTCACAGTATAAATGGATCGGAAATACTAGAAAATGCACACAATTGATATCACCCCTAAGATATTTGCTTAGAGTCACCCTATAATGATATTCCAGTAATCAGTTAGAACACTTTTGTCCTGCCAGATTTTCTGAAAACTCAGTAGGTTCTTCTTTTCACATGGGGTAATAATACTCCCGGTGCCTATGCATTTGTGTTGTCTTACGAACAGTGGCATTTGTCATTATGATTTTATTTTAAAGGTTCACAAAAGTATGTCTTTGTTTGGCCTCGCCAAACGAAGAAACAGAAGACCGACAAATACGGGTTAAGAAAATACTTAGGATTCCCCTCAGTTGGGCAGATCTCCCTCCTCCCTGACAGAAGTGAGAATCATGCAGCCTTCCCTAGGTTGCCGGACTGCAAGTTCCAACAGTCTTATCCAGTATCACCAGTGGAAGGGAATGCTGGTAGCTGCAGCTCATCAATATCTGGAGGAATGCATTGGGCAGAATGAAAGCATATGGATCTTACAACATGTGGAGCTGGTATGGCCTTCAAGTTCAGAATTGGCCATAGAAAGGATAATAATGCCATAATGATGATATGGATTCAATACTTATACCACTAAACTACACTGGTCAACCTATGCTTGCTAGTGTGATAGAATGCTTAAAACTGATTCATGGATGAATTAATGGACAGAGAGATTCTTCTCACAGAATTATATGGTGACCATGGAAAGCGGGAATTTCCAAACTGTGGCCCATTACATAGTTGGGTGTATTAATGGGGAGGAAGGGGATGCTTGGGAAGATGTTACATCTTGATTCTAGTAATCTAGCAGCATCTTTAAGACCAACTGTGTGAAATTAACTTTTATAATAAGACTATATAAATAGCAATAGAAACGCAAAACTTGTGGTTATAGTGATGAGGTGATAAGTTTTAACTAGGATGGACAAAGGCCAGGGTTGACAGATACGCATATGTGTGGTGAAGGGAGTTTTGGAATGTGGTATGTGCAGGCATACAATTAGGAAATTGAAATAGTTAAAGCATTTTCCTACCTTGGATCAGACATTGACCAGAATGGAGACTACAGTCAGGAAATCAGGAGGAGTAGGAATGGGAAGGGAAGCTATGAAAGAACTAGACAAGATCATAAAGAACAAAGATACATAACTGAACACTAAAGATAGAATCATCCAAGCCATTGTATGCCCCGTCACCATGTATGGATGTGAAAGCTGGACAGTGAAGAAGGCAGATAAGAGGAAAATCAGTACTCTGAGATGTGATGCTGGAGAAGAAGGTTGAGGATACCATGGACAGCCAAAACAAACAAACAAACTAACAAACAGGTCCTTGACCAGATCAAGCCTGGGCTCTCCTTGGAAGCCAAGATGATCAAACTGAGGCTGTTGGATTTTGGCTACATCATGAGAAAGCATGACTCATAAGAAAAGGCAATAGTATGACGAAAAGTGGAAGGCAGTAGAAAGAGAGGAAGACCACAAGCCAGATGGATAGACTCAATCAGGAAGGACATGCGCATGAAATTACAGGATCTAAGTAGAGCAGAAGACAAGTGGTTTAGGAGATGTCTCATTCACAGAATGGCCATGGGTTGGGGACAACGCAAAGGCAGTTAACAACAATAACAATGTGCAAGCTGGAAACCAGAAAGGATATGAGGCTGGGGTTTTAACCAGTATTATAATATGTGTAGTGTGCCAGGGACCCATTATCTCTGTTCAACCCACTGTTGATGGACTGTAGTTTGTGGAGATACTGTAATTTAGATGTTTCACTTTCAATCTCATGAGGTCAGAGATGGAATAGCCAGGAAGACTGAAGTCTTCTGGAACAGGTTTTTGTGTCCCCCCCCCCCCCGCTTTCTAATGTCTGATTTATGACCATTTATCCTCTGGTGTACAGACTGGTCTGTTTGCCCAGTGAGGAATGCTGAAGGGCATTGTTGTCAGAGGATGGGATATATCACATTAGAGGATGATTCTAGTATCCTATAGACAGGATGGAAGACATCAGTACCGACTGTGCTATTCAAAAAGTGGGGGCACTTAACAGTGAGTGTGAAATTTAAAATTGGGTGTGTGCTCTCCACCCTGTTCCCTTTGCTGCAGGCGTGGGCATGCTGTAGAAACTTGTTCTTTGTTAACACATTTAAAATTTAGAACATTTAGAGGTATGTTAGGGACACAGAAGTACAGATCTTTTCTGCCTCTCTTTTCACATCCCCTTTCTTGTTCTGTTGCCATTCATATTCACGTTTTATTTTTCCAATAGGTGCAGTTTTGGAAAACATTTAGCCTTTCTAACAACCTGCAACCAGCAAAAGGCAAAAGTGGCTCTAATTATGTCGATGAAATTGCAGACAGTAATGGACTCTTCTGAAAGCCAGTGTGATGCAGTGGTTTGGGTGTTGGACTCGGATTCTGGAGATCAGGGTTCAAATCCCTGCTCAGCCATGGAAACCTTTGGGGCAAGTCACAGGCTCTCAGCCTAGGAGGAAGCCAAAGGCAAACCTCCTCTGATCGAATCTTGGGGGTGGGGTGGGGAACTCAACCCTGTAATAGGGCTGCCATAAGTCAGAAATGATTGAAGGCACACAACAACAACAAATTAACATCTCTTGGTGCAACTAATGTGAAATTCTCTTTCCCTCTTGGAAAAATAAATCCGGAACCATGCAAGAGATTTACTATGCTCTGTATTATTCCCATTAATTTCAGTTATATGCATTGTGATGATTCAAATAGCGTGTTTAAACCCCTGTAATGGAATGGCTAAAGCTATCGTGTGAATTGTAGTCCAACTTGTAGTCTTCCTAACTCTAGATATGGTGCTGTGCAATGTGTGCATTAGCACACTCTCTGTTAGTATATAATGGATAATTATAGGTATATCTTAGTTAACAAAGTAAATATCTTCTTCAGCATTACTTCTTTAACATAAACTGTGGTACCAAAGGCAAAAATAACATGGAAAGAACAGGGATATGTTCCTATACCACAAAAAAGAAAAGCAACTCAACATGTTTCGGCAGACTTTTTATTCAGAACTTGCACACTTGAAATGACATGATCAGGACAGGTAAGGTGTAAGTAAACAAAACACTTTGAATCTTCTAGAGATAATTTGAAGGCTTCTCCTGAAATTCATCCAGAGATTAGTTCCCCCCCCCTCTTTTATCACCCTTGCTTTTCTTATGATTTCCATTTTAGTGACCAGACTTAGAGATCTATGTTGTTTTGAACCTTTGGGGGGGGGGGGGCTAGCTGGCGAAGTAGGCTTACCTGCTTTCCCATTTTGTCTCTGTTTTACTGTTCATACACACTCAGTAAGGTTTTTGAGAGATAGCTGCTGTTTACCTTGACTGTTTGAGGCAGGTACACACGGCAACACTATGATTGAGTAGAATCCGGGTTTTCACAGCTCAGGGTTTAATGCATTGTTTTCTATAGATGTATAGAAAACCTCCTTCAGCATCCTCATATTGTCAGTGCTGTTTAAACGATCCAGCTAGACAGAGATTAAAGCAGAAAAGACTTTGTAAAAAGGAGTTTGTCAGAAGCAATGTTGCATGCCATAGTTTTCATCTTATTAAAACCGGAGTAACATTCCGCTGACAACATGCTAGTGAAGTATTGTTTGCTTTGTGTAATACAAACAGACCAGAAAAGACCACCTCGGTCCATATGCATTGCAGTGGTTGGTACGGATGGGCACATAATTAGTTTAGTTAACATTTTGGAGCAAAATTACACTTTCAGATCCACAAACTGGACCCCACTTGGGACTTATATCTGGAAAGACTGAAAAAGTTATTTAAGAAGTTAGGCGATAGTTGGCAAAAGCCTTGGCCAAATTGGCAAAAGTCTTACTTTTAAGGGAAAGTGAAGACAGTATGTTAGCAGTCTGCTTGTGTGCTAGTTAAATGTTGGACTCCACCTTTCCACCAAGTGGTGCTCATGTTTCTCTGTGACTAAACAGATATAAACTCTTGCCAAAGGGGAACACCTGCCAGTTATTTTTTTAAAATAAAAATAATGTCAAGGGGAGTTTTGACATGGTGGTCAAGAGCCCCACTCCTGTCAGACGTTGCTTATACATCTTGCCTAAAAAAATTAGTATTCTGTTTTGTGATGGTATTTGCATCAGGTCCCATCTACACTGGAGAAATAATGCAGTTTGACACAGCTTTAATTGCCATGTGCGATGGAATCCTGGAATTTGTAATTTTTGTGCTACCAGACCTCTCTGACAGAGAAGGCTAAATAGCTCACAAAACTACAAAACCCAGAATTTCATAGCATTGAAGCATGGCAGTTAAAAAGTGGTGTCAAACAGCATTGTTTCTGTTGTGCAGATCCGACCTAAGTGAGAAGTAACTATTTATTTCCTCGGCAATGACAATAAAACATTTTTAAAAAAATAAAAAACCCAAACTATTAAAAGTTCTGAACTGTTTCTAGTTCATCTTGACCCTGAGCATTCAAGTGTGTGTCACAATGAAACGTATGCAGAAAATACCCAATTAAAAATCAGCTTTAAACAGATAGCTATGCCATGGCTGCAAAGCGGCCATGGGAGGCAGGGGTTGACCTGCTTTTAAGAGGCATTCGCTTAAGTTAAACATGCACTCCAAAGACACAGATCTGGTTCATCTTTTTGCTAGTTCATCTGTGTGATGACCTAAACAATAATAGTTTTGAGGTATACAAAAAAAAAAAAAAAGCAACCACAAGAAATGCTCTAAAATGCCGCCACTCCTTTGTTGCAATTTAACCTTAAACATAGAAGCAGGTCTTTGAACTTCGCTGGAGCTCTTGTTCCGTCCTCCCGCCTCCAAATCCCTAAGCCTTTAATTAACATCTGAAATGGTGATACCACAAATGGGGTAAATACCTACCTCAAAAAGCAGTTTGTAAGAAATATTTTAATAACTTCTGGGAGATAGGAGCACGCCTATATTTTACCAGCCTTTGGAAGATAATTAATGTTTTGGGTTTTTTAATGTCCCTTATTTTAAATATTTGTAGGTCACCTATTTGAAAGGTACCACCCTTTCAAAATGGATCAAGTGAAGAACAGAACAACATTAAATGTTACTACTGTTCTCTCTATATAACAGGGGTGGAGAACTTTGGGCTCTGAATTCTGAATTCAGCTCTTAAAAAGCCATCACCACTATCACCATCTCCTCTTTGTCTTCTTCTTTACAATGTAAACTTAAGTATAGAGAGGAACAGGCCATTGAAGTTTACTGAGTTTTAATCCCTTCTGAAGATAGTCATCAAAATACCTTCCTTATCCCAAAAAACTGTGGGCATGACTTTTCCTGCTTACCTTTAAGACTTGAATTTCTTCAACCCTGGAAAACACAAGTAACACCACTGCAAGGACTGTTGTTTGGTCTCTGGATCATAGTGATGTAACCATGTTTTATCACCAGTGATGAATTATTCCAGAAAATGATAACTAGAATGCTCAGAATGCTGCAAATTCAATTTGGAGGTATCCACTTCATTTTGTTTCTGGTCAGCATTCAAACATTTCAGTGCCCACTTGGCTGACATCTTCTGCCTAGGCAACTGCTTATGAATTATAAACCCAACGCATTCCTAGGGTATCTCTAGTGTCTCAGTAATTGTTTTAGCTAAGATTTGATGATCTACCAAAATCAGGTCATGAACGTGATCAATCATTTCAGGAGCTGACACTGTTGAAGGCATCTCAGACCTTGCTGCATCTTGGATTTCAAACCCTCCATGCTGAAAGTTAGCATACCACTTCTTCACAGTTGAGTGTGATGGGCACTTGTCACTCCATGTTTGCATTATAGACTCATCGATTTTCTTCAGCAAGAACAGAAACTTCATGATGGCCTGGAGTTCAGGTCCTGCAGGTTCAAGCCTGTGGTTTCCCTGATTGAATCTATCCATCTGGCATGTGGTCTTCCTCTCTTTCTTCTCCTCTCCACCTTTCCTAGCTTTATTGCCTTTTTAAATAAATCATGCCTTCTCCTGATGCAGCCAAACTAAAACAGCCTAAGGGGTCATTCACACATTGTTTTTAGTGTATCTATGCAAATAAATTACACTCACACATTCCGGGCTTGTTGTTCACACTATGGAACCGCATCTTTGCATATCTCTTTGAGTTCAGATGCTTACACGTGTCAGCACTTGAATAAAGATGGAGTTGATGATGCAAATGTATCTGAACCACATTCAAGGCATGAGAGTTTTATCTTAGGCCTCGTTCACACTACATAATAAACCAATTTTTGCACTGGATAATTTCGAATGGATGGAGAGGATAGATGTTCAGTCTTTGATTGCCACGATCAAACCTGCTTGTTTCAATTTAACCCACTTCACATTCACATGAACAATTGGATCGATTCAAAATGGGTTCTAAAATGTGTGACGTCACAGGGAACCGAATCCAATTTGCAACGTGTTCGCACTTGCGCTGAACCAAATCATTTAAAAAGATGCGGCAAATGTCTTGAATTTGGAAGAACCAGTTTAACTAGGTTTAGTGCTGCTCCCCCCCGAACCATGTCGGAGAAATTCAGAGCCAGTGTGAACAAGGGCCCTTTAAAGCAGTTTAAACCAGTTTGAAAACTGATTTATTACGTAGTGTGAATGAGGCCCTGGTCTATCCCGGGTCAATTCGCGTTGGTTATTCACACAGCCAAGAATGCAAATCTTTTAGAAAATCTCAGAAAAAAAAACGACATTGATTAACCTGGGTTAAGTGTTTGTTTGTTTTTTCTGCTGTTGAATGACATAGATTCAACCAAAATTCTACCTGGATTATTTTCACCATCTGACCCCTCAATTTTGTCATCTTGGCTGCCAGGGAAAATTCAGGTTTAAATCTGTTCAAGGATGCATTTTATGTCTATTTGGCCATCCATGGTATCCTTAGCACTTTTTTCAAGCACATCTCAAATGAGTTGATGTTCTTTTTATCTGCCCTCTTTACTGTCCAGCTCTCGCATCTGAACATAGTGATGTGGACTATAATGGCTTGTATGATTCTAACTTTAGTGCTCAGTTATACTGTATATCTTTCACTTTAGGATTTTATCTAGTTCTTTCACAGCAGCCCTTCCCGTTTCTGGTGTTTTGATTGTCGTTGTTGTGTGCCTTCAAGTTGTTTCCGACTTATGGTGACCCTAAGGGCAAACCTATCATTGGATATTTTTTTGACATTATTTCTCCAGAGGAGGTTTGCCATTGCTTTCTCCTCAGGCTGAGACAGTGTGACATACCCAAATTGTGTTTCACAGTATAGAAACAAAAGAGGCAATGGAAACATGCCACCTCCTTTCTTCCAAACAGGCCACTTGAACATGAGGAGAGGACTGGATGAAGCCACAAATAAACCTGAAAAGCTGAAAAGAAAAGAAAACTTTCCACAATTGCCCAACAGCCCTGTCTTTTCCTGTTGTGTGCCTCCAAGTCATTTTTGCCTTATGGTGACCCTAAGGGGCCAGCACGGTGTAAGTGTTTGAGTGTTGGACTATGACTCTGGAGACCAGGGTTCTAATCCCACTTTAGCCATTAAACCCGCTGGGAAAGTCACACTCTCTCAGCCTCAGAGGATGGCGATGGCAAACTCTTTCTGAAGAAACTTGCCAAGAAAACCCTGTGATAGGTTCGCCATAGGGTTGCCATAAGTCGGAAACAACTTGAAGACACACAACAATAAAAACAGGGAAAGGCAAGAATCATAGAACCATAGAGTTGGAAGACACCACAAGGGCCATCCAGTCCAATTCCCTACCATGCAGGAACTCACATTCAAAGCATCCCCAACAGATGGCCATCTCTTTAAAGACCTCCAAGGAAGGAGACTCCACCACTCTCTGGGGGAATTTGTTCCACTATTGAACAGTTCTTACTGTCAAGAAGTTCCTTGAGGTGGAATCTCTTTTCCTGGAGCTTGCATTCATTGTTCAGCGTTCTAGTCTCTAGAGCAGCAGAAAACAAGTTCGCTCCATCCTCAATATGACTTCCCTTCAAATATTTAAAAAAGACTATCACCTTTTAAGCTTCTTTTCTTCAGGCTAAACATACCTAGCTCCCTAAGTCTCTCCTCATAGGACATGGTTTCCATACCCATTTTAGTTACCCTCCTCTGGACACACTTCAGCTTCTCCACATCCTTTTTGAATTGTGGTGCCCAGAACTGGACACAGTACTCCATGGGGAGGCCTGACCAAAGCAGAATAGACTGGGGCTATTACTTCCCTTGATCTAGACACTGTACTTTTTTTGATGCATCCTAAAATCGCATTGGCCTTTTTAGCTGCTGCATCACACTTTTGACTCATGTTCAACTTGTGGTCTATTAGGAGTCCTAGATCCCTTTCACATGTGGTTTCGTTCAGGCAGGTGTCCCCCATCCTATATCTATGCATTTTATTTTTCGGCCCTAAGTGCAGTCATGCTTCTTGCCAATCCCAAGCACTGATATTACACAATTCTTTGGGTAACTGAAACACAGTCTCCTTCTTGGGTGAGGAGGAGAAGAAAAATAAGGAGGAGAAAAAAAAGGAGGGGAAGAAGAAGGAGAAGAAGGAAGAAAAGAAACAGGAGGAGAAGAAGAAAAAGGAGGAGAAGAAAAAGGTGAAAGAAGGAGGAGGAGGAGGAGAAAAATAAAGAGGAGAACAAGGAGTAGAAAAGGAAGAGAAAGGAAAAGAAAAATGGAGAGAGAGAAGAAGAAGAAAAGGAAGAGGAGGAGAAGAAGAAAAAAGGAGAAGGAGAACAAGAAAGAAGTGAAGCATAAAGAGGAGCAGAAGAAAAAGGGGGGAGAGGCAGAAGAAGAAAAACAAGGAAGAGAAGGAGGGAAAGGAAGAAGGAGGAGAGGGTGAAGAAGAAAAGGAAGAGAAGGAGTAAAAGAAAGAAGGAGAAGAGGAAGAAGAAGAAGAAAGGAGGAGGAGAACAAGAAAGAGGCAAAGCATAAAGAGGAGGAGAAGAAAAAGGAGGAGAGGGGAAAAGAAGAAAAACAAGGAAGAGAAAGAGGAAAAGAAAAAAGGAGGAGAGGGAGAAGAAGAAAAGGAGGAGGAAAAGAAAGGAGGAGGAGAGGAAGAAGAAGAAAAGGAAAGGAGGAGGAAAAGAAAGGAAGAGGAGAAGGAGAAGAAGAAAAGGAAGAGAAGGAGAAAAAGAAAAAGGGAGGAGAGGGAGAAGAATAAAACAAGGAAAGAGGGAGGAAAAGAAAAAAAAGGAGGGGAGGGAGAAGAAGGAAAAGAAGGGAGAGAAGAAGGAAAAGGTGGAGAAGGAGAAGAAGGGGGGAAGAGGAGGAGAACAAGGTGAAGGAGGAGGAGAAGAAAAGGAAGGGAGGGGGGAAAGGAGGGAAGGGAGGGGAAGAACAAGGAGAAGGAGGAGGAACAGGAGAAGGAGAAAAAGGAGGAGGAGAAGGGGTGGGGTGGGTGTGAGGAGGAGGGGCTGGTGGCTGAGTAGTGCCTACTATCCTCCTCCTCCTGGTGCCTCTGCTGCTGCTGCTGCTGAGGAGGAGCATCCTTCAGGGAGGCTGGAGACTGAGAGACAGAGACAGAGAAGGAGGAGGAGAGGAGAGGAGAGACCCCTGGGCTGGAGACCCTCCTCCTCCTCCAGTCCTCCTGCTCCTTTCTGGGGCTGTGAGTGAAGAAGCAGCAGCAGCAGGAGAAGAAGAAAGAGAAGCAGGAGAAGGGCCTCCTCCTGGTCCTGGTGCTGCTCCTGGGCAGGGAGGATGAAGCCCTTGGAGAAATTCCTCAAGAAGCAGCAGCAGCAGCAGCAGCAGCAGCAGCCCCACCATCCCAGCCAGCAGCATCAGCAGGAGAAGGCTGCCCCTCAGAGTCCCCTCCAGGAGGAGAGCCCCCCTGAGGAAGAGGAGCAGCAGGAGCCAGAGGAGGGTGGGGGGGAGGAGGAGGAGAGCCCTGGGGGGGAGGGGGGCTGGCTGGAGCTGAGGGCCCCCCCAGAGGCAGCCCTCCTCCTCCGCTCCCCCACCTCCTTCTCCTCTGAGGAGCTCTCCCCTGCAGGAGGGGGAGGAGGAGGAGGAGGCAGGGAGCCCCCCCAGCTCAGCCCCTCAGAGCCCCTCCAGGGGATGCCCTCTTCCTCCTCCTCCTCCTGCTGCCCCTGCTCTTCCTGCTGCTGCTGGGCCTTTGCTCCAACTGGGGAGCCCCCCCAAAGCCCCAAGGGGCTGCTCCAGGCCATCCTCGACAAGCTCGGCCACCACCCCCACCGCCCCCCACGGACACCGATGCCGAGCAGGTACCACCGGGGCATTTATGCCAATGGGGCGCTTGGGCGGGGGGTGCGGACCACACCTGGTGGCTCGCCCTCCTTGAGGATGAGGCCACTGCTCCTCTGACATCTTTTTTGGAAGAAATGGGATCGTGTGGCCTTCGCCTGTGTCCAAGTGCTGAAGGGGTGTCGTGACAGCGGCGTCACTAAAGGGGCTTCGGGGGTACGGACCGCACCCGGTGGCACCCTGACACGGGGCGATGCCACTGCTCCTCTGACATCTTACTTTGGGAGGAAATGGGAAGCATCGTGCGCCTCTGTCCCATTAAAATGTCAGAGAAATGGCGTGACAGTGCCATCGCTAAGGGGGTGCAGACTGCACCAGGTGGCGCCTTAGTTTGCGGGGAGGCCACTGGGTCCGCCAACATCTCCTTATTGGAAGAACTGGGATGTGGCATTCGCCTGTGCCCCATTAAAATGGTGTAACGGTGGCATTACTGAAGGGGTGTATGGAACAGACTAGTTGGCATCCCCACTGATATGTGGGGTGCGGAGCGCATCAGGTGACACCCTAATTTGGAGTGAGCCCACTGCTCCTTTCAACATCACCTTTTGGAAGAAATGGGATGTGGCATTTGTCTGTCTCCCATTGAAATGCTGAAGGGATGGTGTGACACTGGCATCGCTTAGGCAGCAAGGGGGTTGCCGAGCGTACCACGTGGCGCCTTAATTTAGGATGATGCCAATGCTCCTTCTTTTTGGAAGAATTGGGATGCACCATTCACCTGCGCCCCATTAAAGTGTTGAAGGGATGGTATGACAGTGGCATCACTAAGTGGGTGTGTGGAACAGACCAGTTGGCATCCTGATTTGGCGGGACTCCACTGCTCTTCAGACATCTTCCTTTTGGAAGACCTGGAATGTGGCATTCACTTGTTTCCTATTAAAATGCTGAAGGGATGCGGTGACAGTGGCACAACTAAGGCAGCAGGGGGGGTGTAGAGCGCACCAGGGGGCACCCCAATTTGGGGTGATGCTGTTGTTCCTCCAGTGTCTTCTTTTTTGGAAGAACTGGGGCGTGGCATTCGTCTGTGCCCCACTAACATGTTGAAGGGACCGTGTGACAGTGGCATCACTAAGGTGGCAAAGGTGGACTGCAGAGTGCACCAGGTGGCACCCTGGTTTGGGATGACAAACACTGCACTTCTCTTTTGGTAGAAATGGGGTGCACCATTCACCTGTACCCCATTAAAGTGCTGAAGGGATGGAGTGACAGTGACATCACTAAGGGGGTGCAGGGGGTGTGAACCACACCAGATGACACCCTAATTTTGGGTGGCACAACTGCTCCTCAAATGTCTCTCTTTTAGAAGAACTGGGATGTGGCATTTGCTTTTTTTCCCTATTAAAATGCTGAAGGGATGGTGTGACAGTGGAGTTACTAAGGCAGCAAGGGATGTGTGGACCACACCAGGTGGCACCCAAGTTTGGAATGATGCCACTGCTCCTCCTTTTTGGAAGAAATGGGATGCAGCGTTCGCCTGTGCACCATTAAAATGCTGAAGGGATAGGGTGACAGTGGCATTACTAAGTGGTGTGTGTGGACCAGACCAGTTGACATCTTTTTCGAAGAACTGGGATGGGGGGTTGTAGAGCGCACCAGGTGACACCCTAATTTGGGATGATTTCACCACTCCTGCAGCATCTCCTTTTGGAAGAAATGGAATGTGGCATTCGCCATTAAAATGCTGAAGAGATGGTATGCCATTGCATAACTAAGGGGGTGTGAGGGGTACAGAGTGCAGCAGGTGAGACCCTAATTTGGGGTGATGCTACTGCTCCTCCATCGTCTTTTTTTTTTTTTTGGGAAGAACTGGGATGTGGCATTCACCTGTGTCCCATTAAAATGCTGAAGGGTGACAGTGGCATCACTAAGGCGGCAGGGGGTGACACCATTGCTCCTCAAAAAGTCTCCCTTTTGGAAGAAATGGGGTGCACCATTCACCTGTGCCCTATTCAAATGTTGAAGGGATGGTGTAATGGTGGCATTACTAAGGGTGTGTGTGGAACAGGCCAGTTGGCATCCTGATTTGGGGTGATGCCACTGTTCCTGCAACATCTTTTTGGAAGAATTGGGATATGGGGGATGCAAAGTGCACCAGGTGACACCCTAATGTGGAGTGGTGCCACTGCTCCCCCAACATCTCCTTGTGTCCAGTTAAAGTGCTGAAGGGATGTTGTGACAGTGGCATTACTATGGCGGGTGTGGGGTGTGTGGACCACACCAGGTGACACCCTAATTTAGGGTGACACTGCTGCTCCTCAAACATCTTTTTGGAAGAAATGGGATGTGGCATTCACCTGTGTCCCATTAAAATGTTGGAGAGATGGTATGACAGTGGAATCATTAGGGGTGTGCAGACAGGATCACACCAGGTGACACCCTAATTTGGGGTGACCCCGCTGCTCCTCCCTTTTGTAAGAAATGGGATCCAGCATTCACCTGTGTCCCATTAAAATGTTGAAAGAATGGTTTGACAGTGGCATCACTAAGATGGCAAAGGGTGTGTGTGGAGTGCACCAGGTGACAACCTAATTTGGGGTGACACCACTGCTCCTCAAACATCTGCTTTTTGGCAAAAATGAGATGTGGCATTCACTTCTGTCCCAGTAAAATGTCAAAGAGATGGTGCGATATCTGGAGGGGTGCAAACTGCACCAAGTGACACTTTAATTTGAGTGACACCGCTGTTCCTCAAACATCTCCTTTTTGGCAGAAAGAGCCTGTTGCATTTGCCTGTGTCCCATTATTCCTATAAGTGTATTTAGCTTTTTTTTGGTCATGTCCCTACATTTTTCTCAAATGTCCTCCCTTTTGCAGAGACCTCTGGTCACCCTCAGTGTCATCATTAGGGGGTGTGCAGTCTCCTCCAGGTGACACCCTAAATTGGAGTGACACCACTGCTCCTGAAAATCTCTTTTTTGGGCAGACACAGGTTGTGGCCTTTGCCTGTGTCCCATTAAAATGCTGAAGAGATGGTGTGACAGTAGCATCACTAAGGGGTTGCATGGGGTGTGGACCACACCAGGTGACATGCTAATTTGGGGTAACACCACTGCTCTTCAAACATCTGCTTTTTGGCATTTACCAGTGGGCTGATGGGGACAGGGATTTTGGGGCCTGGAGTCCTCCACCTCCCTCCACCTCCCTCCACTGCAACTCTGCCAAGCTCTGGTTTCCATTGCCCAGTATCATCAGTCTGTGAACAAGCATTAGACTTGGTTGGAAAAAAGAAGAAGAGTTACTTATGCAAAGAGACAACATTTATGTCAGTTGGGGCATACTGGGAGTTATAGTCCAAGGAAGGAACTTTCCTAAGTTCTGGGCAAAACCTGTTCTTCAGGGCCTTAGAGGTAGGAAAGGCAGTGCAGTTGGCCCTACATATCCACGGATTCTTTCTCCGCGGCTTGAAAATATGCCAAAAAGACACACATTCCAAAAAGCAAACCTTGATTTTGGTATTTTATATAAGGACCACCATTTTATTATGGCATTTCATTTAACGAGGCTTGAGTATGCATGGATTTTGTTATCTATAGTAGTTGTGGACCTGGAACCAAATCCCAGTGGATACCAAAGGTCCACTGTAGGAGCCTCTGCTTCCCATCTGACGTAAGAAGGAGTGATTTTTGACTTTCAGGTGAAGCTATAGGGTCTGGATTTTTAGGAAGGTGGGCTGAAATCCAGGAGAGGAGATTTAGGACTGGGTCATGGAGGTGAGAGGCTTGGCAGTAGGAGAGCTAGGGAAGAGCATTAAGACTTTCTCAGCCAGATGCAATCCATAATATGGATTGCAGCATACACTTATTCTTCACAAACTGATGTGATAGGTTGTTGTTAATTGCCCACAAGTTGGCTTTGACTGATGGCAACCTATCAAAGAGAAACTGTGAAGACATCCAAGGTAAAGTAGGAGGCGATAGAAAAACAGGAGGATTGCGTTACAAGTGGATAGATTCAGTCAGGAAAGCCACAGCCCTAAGTCCTGGTAAGGTCTTGCAGATTCAGGGCTATGGCTTTCTTGACTGACTCTGTCCACTTTCTATTGCCTCCTACGTTACCAAGCATTATTGTATTTTCTAAAGATATATGTCATCTCATAATATGTCCAAAGTATGATAAGACTCTGGTCATTTTGATTTCTAGAGAGAGTTCAGAGTTGATTTGTTTATGGATCATGTCATTAGTCCATGGTATTTGTAGAACTCTCCGCCAACCCCACATTTCAAGTGAATTGATCCCCCCCCCCCCGCCGTCTTCTTTCTTCACTGTACATCTTCCACAACCTTATCATCAGAAACATTATGGGAAACTTACAAGAGGTTTTTGTTTTGTTTCTAGATTTTAAGCCTGAGGGCAGGAAACTGTCAAGTTAACAATTTGTAAGCCGTTCTGAGAACATTTCTGAAGAGCAGGGTATGAATAAAATAAAATAAAAAATAACCAAGTCTGAAAGAGTCTGATTCAAATTTTAGCTTGCAGTGAAATTGCTGGGAACAAGTTCAGCTGCAGCTTGTATATCTGTAGCAATAGGAGCAATAACCCCGGACAGTAACCTGGCCTACCTTGCAGTGTTGTAAGGATTACTGGAGCCATATATGGGAAGGGCTTTGATCCCATCAGCAGAATTGCTATATGAATGGTAAACATTGCAACTATGAAGTCGTCTAGCATATAAATTTGCTTTTTTTTCTCTAAAAAGTCTACAAAATGTTTTAGAGTACTTGTCCTTACAATTGCCTTTTACTCCATGTGAGAGGTTAGGTTTTTTTTTTATTGCAGGTTCATAAATCATTCCTTGTCAGACTAGGAGAGACAGAGATGATTATTTTATTTTCTTCTTCTCTCTCCCCAGTTTGCTAATATGTCATGAATGACTAATAGGCTTGGTAACAATATGTTCTCTTAACTTTGGTAAATTTATTTTAAAAACTGTTTGTTGTGCAAATGGTACATTGAAGCTGAAAGAAGGTGACATGCCCAAGGTCTGTCAAGGGAGTCAGTTTCTGAGCAGGAAGCTGAACTTCAGGCTGGTTCATACACGCACAGATTGCTCTGCATGTAATATCTGGAAGTTGAATGTGTCAACATAAGTCTGCTGAAAGGCACTGCAATTTGAAGTGATTCAAATAATGTGCAGGTCCTTCCTATTGTACTACAGCTCTGCTGGTCCACTCACACGTGGCAGTTATGACTTGATGTAGGACACATCCAGTGATGGTGGATATGAACAAACCTCTGAGTGTGTTGTTGTGGCAGCGTTGGGGAGAAATGTTCAGGGGGAATGGCACAGACAGGAAAATAGTGCATTTTTGTTTCATATGTTAGATTTCTGAAAAAGAAATAACAGTCTTTCACATTAAGGCACCTATCCTATATGTGCATGTTCTCTGAAACAGTCATTCATGTCTTAGGCTGCCTCTGCACTGCAGAAATAAAACAATTTGATATTGTTTTAACTGCCATGACTTGATGCTATGGAATTCTGGGGTTTGTAGTTTTGTGAGATATTTAGCTTTCTGGGGGCCATAGCAGACGGGGATGAAAGAGTGGCTCAAGCTCCTGCCAGAAGTGGGTTGGAACCCCGCTGACTGCATGGCCTGCTCCAAAGGCTGACCTTTGCCGACACGAGCCAGATTATCCCAGCTCCTTTTTGCTCCAGTCCTAAGGTCTGGAGCATAGCTTCGGCGTAGCTTCCAGCTCCTTTGGAGGTATGCATCATCTAAACACCATACCTACAAAATGGCTGGAAGCCGCTTCAATTTGATTGTGTGTTTCATCCCTTTGACAGAGAGCTCTGGTGCAAAACAAACTCCTAATCCCAGAAGTCCATAACATTGAGATCTGGTAGTTATACCACTGTAATGCCATTATGTGCTGGTTTATCTTTTTGCATTATACAGTATGTCTTTTTTGATAATTGCAAAGGGAGAAATTCACTAGCTCTGTCATGCAATAACCTTCGGCCTCCTTAAAAGACACCACACTGGGGCCTGTAACAGGGCCATATAATGCCAGGGAATAGTGAAGAATAGACACGAAACATCTGGCTGTGTCCTTGTAGCCAGATGCACAGTAATGAAGGCATTCTCCATAACATACTGGAATCCTTCCTATTATATGCGTTGTGCAGCTCCAGACTTTCCCTTCACATCTGAACATACCAGCAGCTGAACTTTATTTCAGCTAGAGTTCAGTTGTATCATTAGGCAAAGCACTATTCATACATACATACCTTTACTCTTCGCCAGTAGCTGATTCAGTCCTTCCATCCTCCAGCGCTGTCTCTTACTTCACGTTAGATTGTCTTATCATAGGCTTTTCAAGGCAAAAGGCATTTACACGTGTTTAATATTGCCTTCTTCTGCAGAATACTAAGTAGAATTAAAATACCACTGCTGTTGTCTTTAAGAGAACCTTCACTAGTTTCGCTTCTTGTCACTGTAGCTGCCCAGTAGTTTTCCTTTTGCCCAGTAGCCTCTACATCACTTTCACCATAGAAAGAATCCATTCTCTTCCACTAATCTGGCTGTTACTGAGTGAAGAGGATGGATGCACCTTAATCTGGTGTGTCCATTTTGAGCAGTCTGCCTTGGTAGTAGTTCAAGGCCTTGTCTGCACGGGCCAAAAAGTCAGCCCACCCCCACCCCCCATCCCGCCATTCTGGTGGCATCCTGTTTGGATGACGCACAACTCAAAACCCAGTTCTGGTGTGAACAGTCTGAATGACATCTGGCAAATTCAGCACCAGATCCAGTCTCTCGCTCTGAGGTCAGAATGCGGTACCCAGTGATGCTCACCTAACTAGTTGAAGCAAGAAGCAAGGGATCCATGGTGGAGGGCCAGGTGTTGTGGGAGGGGGATCTCAGGGCAGCCCTGGGACCAGGATACTCTGGGATGCCCCTGGAGTATCCTGGCCCATGCAGACATGCTGTGTGACATACTCATGCTGTGTGGCATACAACATTAATACACACACATACTCTCATAGCACCTTTTGATTTAGTAGGTTCTTTGGCAATATTTCAAAGTAACATTTAGTTGTTAAAATGAGAAGGCAGGCCGGCAGACAGACAGACAGACAGACTGAACACTGGAATGCACCCCACCCCTTCTCTGAAATGGTGTTCAGCCCTTGGGGTGAGAGTAGTTCCCCTCCGGGCACCAATTTCCTTGCAGGTAACAATCTGTCTCCTTCCTCCTCCTTGCCCTGGGTAGGTCTTGTGTTGCTGCAGGTAGCAGCTGGTGGGTGGTGGGCGAAGCATGCCAAGGAGAATCAAGCTGCACATGCATAGCCCATGTGTGGTGCATCAACAGCCAGGCATCTGAGGAGAAGCTGAAGGAAACTGAGCATGTGTCATCTCCTTCACTCGCCACCTCTGGAGATACAAGACAAAAGCAGCTCCAAGCTGAGAGGAGGAGAGGAAGAGAGGAGAAGGCAAGAGGAATGAGTGACCTAGGAACAAACATCTACCCAGCCATCAACCAATACATGCACTTCACCTTCTTCTTAACCCAATACATCCATATCCTGCCTCAGGAAATAAATATGGGTTCAAGTAGGGCAACCTCAGCCCAGTGAGAGCAACAAACAGTCCACTCCTGCTGTGGGAGAGGAAGCCTGAGAGATGATGGGATGACCAGTGCTGTGGGTCTGAACTCTCATCATCCTTCACCATACTGGCTAGGGAAGATGGATGTTGCAGTCCAATGACATTTGGAGGGCCACATGTTCCCTGTTCCTGCTTTTGAGAGTCCCAAGGCTTTCAGCATCTGGAGCACAGCAAGTTGGGGAGGTCCTGCTGATAACAACAGAGACAGCATGCAGACTTTTTGTGACAACCGGCTTCATGCTTGGTGCCTATATTTTGGCCTCAGTGTTCCTGATTTGTCCAATGGGGTCACTGATTGGAATCCAAAAGTGGACTACCAATGGCAGAACTGTAGAATCCAGTGGAAGTGGACACCCTCCTGGTGCTGATGTCACCCACCTAGTACTTTCTGGAGGGCTAGGGAAAGTTCAAAAGCCAATTTTTGGGCAGCTTTGATGGATGTGGGAGAAGATGGAAGTTACATCACAATGGTACAGCATTTCCAGTCCAGTGTTCCAGTGCCTTCTATCAGGTCTTTGTGCATCAGCACTGGTTATTTGGAGCTTTTAAAGGTAGATCCTCTGTTCACATGGAACCCAGGTGTAGATTTGTATTTGCATATATAACGTATACTTCATAGAGTTTAGCAAACCCTCCAACTGACAAAAATTGGGGAACATGTGGCCAGGCAACATCAGAGGGTGGTCAAGATGCCAAAAATTATCAATGAGGAAGAATACATTACCTAGAAGAGGCTGCAACACCATGCTTTTGCTTGACCCTACAAGGAAAGATAAGACTCCCGCCATCTCTTGTCCTATACACTCTGCTGAATTAATTTAGTGCAAACTACTTTTGTATTTTAAACTCACTTTGCTAAAATGGAAGTAAGCTGAGGACAAAGGGCTGGGGAATGGGAGAAGGACAGCGAAATTGGGACATTTTAAAAACAGCTGAAAAGGTGGGACAACAGGGAATTAATTGGGACTGTCCTTGTCAATTTGGGACAATAGAGTATACTGTGTAGTAGCTAATTGACCCCCCCCCCCCAATTCCCGACTTCTGTATACTCTTAATAGTTAGGAGTGAATCTGCTATGGGTTAATGCCCATAATTTAACGGAGATACCCAAACCGCTGAACCATAATCCCAAAGTAGGTTCAACACCTTGGAGAGCTGCTTTAGAGTTTTAACTACTGGTAATACCTAGGGAGAATTCACTGATCCCACTAACATGGTAGCCACCAGCTGCCAGTGCAGCCCTGTCCTACTTCTCTCTCTGTTTCCTTGTTTCCTAAGCCTAATCTTCACTGCAGAAATAATGGAGCTTGATGCCATTTTAACTGCCATGGCTGTATGTTGTGGAATTATGGGACTCATGAGATATTTAGCTTTCTCTGTCAGAGAGCTCTGCTGCCAAACAAACTACAACGTATTGAGCCATGGCAGTTAAATCTGTCAAACTACATTATTTCTGCAGTGCAGGTTTGATCATTGATGGTAACCTTTGGGGTTTGAATATTGACACTACTCTCTTCTGCTTGGGTCAAACCTCACCTGGAATATGGGTACCGGGTACCACAATTCAAAAAGGATATTGGCAAGCTGGAGTGTGTCCAGAGGAGGGTGACCAAAATGGTGAAGAGTCTGGAAACCATGCCCTATGATGACAAACTTAGAGAGCAGAGTATGTTTAGCCTGAAGAAGAAATCTCTTCCAACTCTATGATTCTACCTATAGTCCATCCTAGTTTAAATAGGCCAGATGTGGTAGAAATCAAATGAACTGGAAGAGGGCTCAGTGACATAATTCCTTCAGCTGATCTTGGGTGGGCAGATGGGCATGATGTTTATTAAGCCAGATGATTTGATTGGACTTTGGTATAAAGTCTTGCATGGATTTGCAATACAGGTCCCAGGTTCCTGAACATGTTTAACCTTTAACATTATTCCAGTGCTAAATTTAGTTGGGGTGGGGAGAAAACTGGCTCCATATAGGGAAAGATCAAATCTAGGAAAAATTACTTTTTTGGACTGTATCTCCCACAGTCCTCTGGCTCTGGCTGGGGGATTTTGAGAAATGTTGAAAAAGTAGCTTTTCCAAATACGATGGAGTCTTCTCTCATGTTTTGATCTTCCTCCTGCTGGTGGATCAATTAGGTCAGTAGTGGGCAACTGTTTAGGGTAAGAGGCTGCATCTAGTTTTGCTTCACCCCAGAATGCTACATGATGATCTCTAGGGAGAATGGGGGAAGATTTTGCAACATGGGGAAGGATTTAGCACTGTGGACCATTTTAGGCCTAAAAGATGACTTTTCTAACAAGAGGTGACTTGGAAATGTCCTGGAAGAGCTACTTCCTCTTGGAAAAAAGACCCTAAAGCCTGGGAGGGCAACAATGGGGCAAATGAATGACTTTGGAGGTTGCATTTCCCACACCCCTTCTTAAGATGCAGCTGAGTCTTATATAGGCCCCATCCTAGCATCCAGTAAAGATCTAGGAAGCTATATATTAATTTTCTTTTGAATGTTTAAGTACAGCAAATTTTGATAGTACAGAGTTGTGTTGGGTTTTTTTTTTAATGGCCAGCACAGAATGTGAAAGTGGGCCAAGTTAAGCACTTCATTCTTCCCTTACTTATGGGGTGCGGCTCAGAATGAAACAGCAGTCGCTATAGACTTTGGCATTATTATCCTGTTCTCTAGGTGTAAGGTTGCTGAGAAAGAAATCATCTTAGCGCTTTGCATCAGATGGATGTCAACAATAACATAACTTTTTCCAACTTCTCAGAGGTGTAGAATATTTCAGGACAATGTTTTTGTGGTCACTTTTCTTGTGAGGAGAGATTATTAGACACTTATTATGGTTATGGGACCAGGGACACATCAAGCAGCAAAAAGGTGTTCTCATTTATTTTGCTGTAACTGTGCGAGTTTCTTTTACAGCCAGGGATGGGCAGCGATACTTGTGAAATTTTCTACCACTTGTGCCAAATAACGTGGCTTGTTTTTGTTCTTCACAACTTGATTTAGATACGTTGTAGATTCTGCCTCAGCCAGCAAAATGTCTTGGGTTGGCTCAGCTTGATTTTGCTCCACTGTCTCCCTTTGGGTTTTTGCTTGTTTGTTTTTTGGGTTGGGTTTGGGTTCTTGTTGTTTGTTTGTTTGTTTGTTTGTTTTGATAATCTCTTCTCCATGGCTGGTATGACTGTTCCTGCCACTTCCTAAGCCCAGATTTGAACAGAAGGACCCTTGGTCCATCTGCCCATTGTACAGTTTGTATTAAGCTACAGTATTTGATGTGGAGGGCCAGCAAATCTCCCCCCTCGGGCATGGGTTACTATTGTCAATTTGCTACCAGTGTCAGTTGGCTACCATTGTTTATTTCTTTCATGGAAACTTGGCAGGGACTGGCACTGATCCAGGAACTACCACTTTGAGTAGCACCACCCTAGAGAACTTGGACTCTCACTAGACATCTTTTGTTTTGCTAGTTTCTCCACTGAAGATCAACCGTGTCAGTCTGGCAAGTCTGTTTATCCCGCAGTTGGTAAGCCCTCTTTCTTCTGTTCATTTCCAGAGTGGCTTTCCTTTTCATAGTTTGTCTTGATCAAGAATGAGGTGCAATAGTTGCATTTCCTATTCCTGCACTAGATAACACCCTTTAATTTATACTTTGCAGTCTCACAGCCAGTAGGCAATCTTTCCTTGCTTTGCAAACAGGAGATAAAAATACTAGACAGCCTTTTTTTTAAAAAAATGAGGACCCTCTAGACAAAGATTATTCCAAAGAATATAGAGTACCTCCTCCCAAAATATTTCCTATTATTATGTTTGTTCCCCAATTTTTAAGTCATGACATATTAAAGTTCTTTATACGACAGATTAAATCAGTGCTACTCAAAGTGGTGGTCCCTGGAAAGGTGCCAGTCCACGTGCCACTGGCTGCTGGGCTCCTAAAGAAACCACTGGATTGCAGTAATTGGTATTGAAGGCAAAAAGCATCTGATGGACCAAAGGTCAGATAGACCAAAGGAGTGCATTGTGTACAGAAATCCAATATTGAAGGGACATACAGTGCACCTGTACTATATAATTTTAGCAGTATGGTAACCAACAATTAGTGCAGTTGTCCTTCAATGGCAATTTACATTTTCTTTCTTAAGTGCCATGTCTCTGTTCTATGGATACCTGGGATCTGTAGTTTGTTGAGGTAGTTAGAATCTCTGCTGTTTTGTTGAGGTAGTTAGAATCTCTGGCATCCTGTTTTTGGGTCCTCCATGGCCATTTGCCTGTGTTTTGGTTTCTAACTTCAGTAGTGCTGTTTTCTAGTGAGCACTATGCTCCCTGGAATAGTTTCTTCAGGCTGAACCTTCTGCTCTTCATTTAATTGTCTGTGCATCAAACACAGCTTATCCCCAGTCATGGTTCACTATAAGGTCAAAAACAGACTCAATGCCACCTTGGCAAAGCAGGCATTTTATCCCCCCTACTCAATTCATAGCTTAGAGAACATGCAAGCATCTTAGCCTTTAAAGCTGTATCAGTTGACCCCAAAGCAAACAGCATGCTCTTGAATCCCCTTGCTGCTGCAAAATTGGAAATGTTTAATAAATGTGTATTTTCTCTCAAAACTGCCATACAGATGCACTTCAGGTGTCTGTGCATACAAAGAGAAGGACTATGGTTCCATGAGAGTAGACAGAAACTATAGGAAAACACCTCTGAACATTTAGCAGGCATTGTTTCTTGTTTTTTAAACATTTTCTCGGGCACCGTGGGAACTAAAAACTTGTGGGATTTTTAGTAGCTTATAATGACTGTGATAAAGCTGAGATCCATAGAGCTCTGCACTATATAACAGAGATTGCAAGATGAAAAGGGAAATGACAAACCAACTTTATTTTCCTTGTGGGGTTGTTGACAGTTAACTAGCGCGCTGCTCTTTAAGCTTGAATCCTATGGAAAATTATACTTAAATCTCCACCCCAGCCAGGGGCACTCCAACTCCAGTCACTGTAGCAATAAAGAACAGTTTTATAGGTTGACTCAGATCAGTGGATTGTTTAGCCCTGTACTGAAATTGTTAAGAAAATCTGGAAGCCAACTCTTCCAGCTGATGGGCAGAAATCTTTCCCAACCATGCTACTAACTAAATATGCTAGAGGACTAGAATATTTTTTTTTTCAGTGAAACACACCTGACTTTCAGAGACAGATGGTGGAAAGGAATCAGACACCACACTGAAGAATTGTGTCAGCCTTCCACCAACCTGTTGATGTCAATTTGTATACAACTTCAATGCCCATCATCTCAAAACAGCATAGCCAAGTTATGGCCATACTGGCTCGAAATATTGCAGTTTGCAGTTCAACACATTTAAAGGGTACGAGATAAGGAATCCTACTCTCGCCTTTCTGTTTTAAAATTTGAGCATGTGTACTCAGCCTTTCCATCACCACAGTGTCTCTTAAAGTGGCTTAGAAAAATCTATAAGCACCATAAAAAGAACAGCCAATGCTCTTGAAAGTGGTTTGTCCTGTGCTATATTTTCTCCCGTGTCTTAACAAGGCCAATGCATATGCAAGTGCACTGGTGGGAATTGGGTACAACCAGCATTTCTAAAATTTATTTGCAGTGTAGGCTGGTTAGGCAGAGAAGCAGAGTTCCTCTGAACCTGTGCAGGATGCTTTTGCAAGCATCAAAGTAACTGCAGGCTGATCCAACACATACCGAATTAGGAAGTGGCTGGAGCTTTTTCCTGGTTGAAATGTGCAGCTCTAGCAGAACTTGCAAGCATTCCTTTTCAGCCCTGGTGGCGCAGTGGGTAAATGCCTGTACTGCAGCCACTTACTCAAAACCAGAAGGTGGCGAGTTCAAGACCAGCAAAGGGCTGAAGCTTGACTCAGGCTTGCATCCTTCCGAGGTCGCTAAAATGAGTACCCAGATTGTTGGGGGCAAATAGCTTACAATTGTAAATGAAGCTGTTTGTTTAACAAATTGTAAGCCGCTCTGATAGTCTTGGCTGAAGAGCGGGGTATAAATAAAACATTATTATTATTATTATTATTATTATTATTATTATTATTATTATTTTGGAGGGAAAACACTTCCCAGGATCCCATAGCCAACATGGGTGCTGGCTGGGGAATTCTGGAAGCAGTAATTAAAATTAAAAAATTAAAAAAGGAATTTTGCTAGGCTTGAGAACCAATGGCTCTTTTTGCAGAAGTTAAACAGTGCTCAAGTGCATCTTTCCCAGCACAGAGATTCGCCCCTTCCTCCCCCACCCAAAGCTGTGGCCAGTATGTCTGGTCCTTTGTCAAAGGGTGTGTATGCAACCCAGGGCTTCTGCATCTGAGGCCCCTTGCTGTCAGCTCATTAGAATCCAGTCATCCTAGCTCTCGGCTTCCCACTCCAACCACTGGAGACACAACCTCCTTTTACGTCGCTCTCAGCCTTAGGATATAATTATATGTCCTTTTTTTCCCCCTTCCCAAACAGAAATGCAAGGCCTATAGGCTGTCGAGAGCTATAATGTTTGCGCAGGCCTGCCATGCCTGGGAACAAAATAAATCCCAGGACACATTTTTCTCCAGCCTCCCTTTATTGCTGCGCATTGCTAATTGCAGGACCACCCCAGCTGTAGATCATGGTTCCCCATTGTGCCAAGGATTTCCTTAATCCCCTCCTCTCCCCGCCATCTCTAATGCTACCACTTGTACAAAAATCCCTGTCCATGAAAACAGGCTGGAATCACTTTGATCTGAGCTTGAGAGCCAGCCCTGTGTTTGTGTGTGCTCTCTCCCTGCTAGAGTGATGATCTTCCACAATTCACTGCTTCTTTTCCTTCCAGTGTTTTACAACGCACACATCACGAAATAAGATGGCAGCATTTTCCCTGTTCAGGGTCCTTTCACAGTACAGTACACAGTTACAGTACTTTGATGTCACTTTAATCCACTATTCCATCTCATGAAATCCTGAGATTGGTAGTTTTGTAGGGTAAATTCTCTGCCAGTTAACTCTAGTGTCTCATCAAACTATAAATCCTAGGATTCTATAGGATGTAGCCATGGCAGATCAGAATCATAATGTTATAATTGTGTAATGGGATGGGGCCCTCAATCAAAAAGATATAACCACTTTGCTGCTGGATCAGCCCAAAGTTCCATCTGTGCTACCAGTTCTCTTGCTAGACAGCTACATAGAGAATCCTCTTGGAGATCTGTTGCCCTTAGATGTTTTTCCTGAGTAAAAGGAGACACACTGCTTCTGGGGTGCTGTTGCCAGTTACTGTGGCTCACCTCTCTCTCCTTGAGATTATTCTAGCTTCTGTGTATTCTCTGCATAAGCACCTAGTCCTCATTTCACAAAGTTCTCTCTTCTTTCCTCCTGCCTGTGTCCTTTTCCTCATTGGAGTTTATCACACGAAGGGAATTGGAAGTATAATCCAATGGCAATCTGAATGCAATCATGGGGTTTTGCGTGATTGCGTGAAAGCTGATCACATACATTTTCAGGCAAAGGGAAGTCCTTCCGAACGCAATCATGGGGTTTCGCGTGATTGCGTGAGAAACTATCACACGCAATTTCGGGCACTGGGAGGCAATTTCAGGCAGTTCTGAATGCAATGCAGTGTCAATCTGCAATCAAGTAAATTCGCTGAACTAGCGAATTTACTTAATTCCAAACTGGCTTCACTTCCATTTCTTTTGAAATTGAGAGAAATTCCTCCCATGTGATAAACTCCATTGCTACTTCTTCCCCCAGTTTTCTTTGCATATTGCATGTTGTCTGCCAGAATCACAAGCTGAAAGAATCTTGGCTAGCTCCCCTGCTGAAACACACCTATTTATGGCAACCTATTTTTGTAAGATATCCCTAACCTACCATTTGACAGGAATGTGGCTCCTTACATAGAGCTTGGTACCTTACATCTCTCACTGGCTCTCTTGCAAGTTTATCACCCATCATTTTCCTTTGCCTCTTTCCCTCAAGCTTCTATTGCTTTCTTTTGCCTTGTTGTTCTTTACTACAGAGGTGTCAGGAATCAAAAAGACGACTTTTTTGGACTGTAGCTCCCCAAATCCCCCATCTACTAGGAGTCTGTAAATTATAATCCAAATGTGGTGTGGTCATAGCTTGATTGCTGGACAAGGACTCTGGAAGACAAAGGATTGAATGGGTTTCCAGCCATGGAGACCCACTGGGTATGGTATACTAGTTTGAGTGCTGGACTATGACTCTGTAGACCAGCGTTTGATTTCCTGCTTGGCAATGAAACCCACTGGGTGACCTTGGGCAAGTCACATGCTCTTAGCCTCAGGGGATGGCAATGGCAAATCTCCTTTGAACAAATCTTGCCAAGAAACTCACATCATTGGGTCACATTAGGGTTGCCATAAGTCGGAAATGACTTGAAGGCAACAAACAACAACAACTTTGGGGAAGTCACAGACTTTCTGAGGAAGGCAATGGCAAATTTCATCTGAATAAATATTGCCAAGAAATTCCGAGGATAGGGTTGCCATATGTAAGACTCAACCCAAGGGCAATAACAACAATAAAATCCAAAAAGTAGCTTTTCTTCTTAGCACCCTGACACAACCTTTCCTTCTCCATTCGTCAGACTGCTTTTGTCTATTCTTTCCAATCCTTCCTGCACCACTTCAGCCTGTATTTGAACTGCCACCTGTCTATTATAACATTATTATTTTCCACTTACCCTTTTATGACTGCTCCACTCTCCTCCTTCTCTTGCTGTGATCATTCACTTGTCTGACAACCCTCATCCCAGCATGAGACGTTTTGTTGCCTGAAATTAATGACAACACTATGTCAAGTATAGAAGTTAACTGGACCAGCAGTTGAATTTTGCTTCAGCATTAGTGTTGGGACTGTGCCCTCCTTCACCCCTGAGGCAGAAGATGAATGCAGCGAGTTCAGGACATGTTGTTGGGATCTAACCTACAACAGAGAGGAGTAGAGGGAAACCCAGGAAGAACAGCCCAGGAAGCTCCTGCTTCCCACTATCTCATCCTTCAGGAGGTCAGCCTAATGGTGGGGCTGGCTCTGATGGCAGGGCATGGAAAGACCATGGCGTTTCTGTGTATTGTACAGCACAAGGTTTAGGCTTATTGAGAACTTTATCACACCAACCTGCTGTCACACCACAATTGTGCTAGTTTAAAAATGGAAGTGTACCAATTTGGCGTGATTTCTTATCACACTTTTTCTCGCAATAACACTTTCGCAAACCATGGTCACGTGATCTGTTTTTCACAGTTCCAAATGTGTGTTCGTAGCTACGATCACTGTTCCTCCCCCTCCCCCTGTGTGCACATTCATACAGCAGCCAGCTTCAAGAAGGTATTGGTGGCTAGATTGCTCCAAAGAGGAGAGGAGCAGAATTATGACCACTCACACTACCTGACTGCCTGAGAAGTGGAGCTGTAGCAGAAAGCAATACTGGAATAGCAGTTAGACTGAGTTGTAATAGTGACAGGTTTTGCCTATCAGTGAAAAGGTGCACAATGGTAACGAATGGAATGCAAGGCGGCAGCAGGATGGACACAATGCTGTGTGACAAAAATGAGACAAAGATGCTGTTATCCTCTTAAAATTCCTCTTTTCTAGTTGGCATGATAAAGTCTTGAGTGTTCAGTAAGAGTAAGAGAAGGCTTCCTTTTTGCAAGCTGTTGTCCCTGACTGCTATGTATTCATGGGCAACATTTTTCTTTAGGCCTGGAGCCAAATAAGGTGCTCAGCATTCATGTGTGTTGGGGCTCTGTGCCCTAGGGGGCAAGCTGGCAGTACACGATTCTTTGCAGTAAAGAGAAGCTCTGTCACACTTTTTCTTTTGCTAATCCCTTCTTGTACAGCCATCCTGGTGAGAGCCATTTGGCTGACTTCCCTCATTTCTGAGTCGTTTCTACTGGCATGACTGACTGGCTGGCTGGCTGGGGCTGGGTGGGTGTCCTTTTGCTGTTACTCATGCTGGACCTGCATTGCTGAGCTAAGGAGGTCGCTATTCCTTGCTGTGATTTGCACGGTAGAAAACCACATCAGGCTTGCTGCTGCATTTTGTCAAAACACCCTAGCCCCTCTCTTCTGCTCCATTTTCCTCACATTTGGCCATGTTGTTGAACCAGACTAGCCTTCCTCTCACCTGGTGCACTGTTAGACTACAGTTCCCAACATCTGAAGTCATGCTGGTTGAGGGATGGAAGTCTTTGTAAAACAGCAAAATCCAAAATCCACAAAAAAGTGATACCTTTATAGGCCAACCAAAATTCAGAAAACACATCATGCAAGCTTTCAAAGCTTCACTGGCTTCTTCACTAGGCAAAGGTGTTAAAAATCTTATAGAAGAAAAGTGATGATGTTAGAGACACAGGCTTGTATTTTTCTCTTAAATGTTATTTCTGTAGTCAGTTAGGACTAGAGGGATATCAGTGCAGGGAAAGGCCACCTGCCTTGTTGGCCATGCAGGGACTGAGGACAAAGGACAATAAAAGACAGGTTCTGTAATAAAATTTCAGCTCCAGTGACAGAAGAACAGTAAGTTTCTTAAGAGCCATCTAGCATTATCACTTTTGTTCTGTTTGATTTTTGACACCTTTCCCTGATGAAAAATCCAGTGAAGCTTCAAAGGCTTGCATGATGTAATTTCTGCATTTTGGATGGCCATTAAAGTTATGGCTCTTTTGTGGATTTTGTTGTATTTTGCTGCATGGCCAACATGTCTACCTTTGAATATGTTTTGCAGATTAAAGCAGCTTGAGGATGAAAGACTGAGATGGGACATTCTGCTTTCCATCTTGTCCTGGTTTCCATGTACCTCCAGCATTCTGAGCCACCACTTGATGTTCTTTATGGCATTGTGAGATGACGTTGCTCAGAAACTTGAAAATTACAATGAAAATTAATTATTCAGAAATGTACATATACTGTACTTTTATATTTCATTCTGAGAAACTGGAGTAGGAGTGGGCTTAATTGTTTGTATACCTGTACAAAGCTGATAGAATGGATTAGCTAAAAGACTAAAATGTTATCTAAAAGCACATGGTTAATATCTTGCTAGTCATTATCTGTCAGCCTAAGTGTCCTCATCTGTTGTCTGAACATAATATTCTGGCCTACTTTATAGGGCTGTTGTATTGTATGTACAGATGTAATCTGTCCTAACACTTTCCATCACTATTTAGATGCTAAGTATAATTATTGTTCGTTTCTGGTCTTTGTGTTTATTTGTACAGAAGATTATAGCACCAGGATAAAAGGTAGAATCTCTTGTTCTGATTCTCTTCAAGTTCCTGTTAAAATTTAAAACTCACAAATCTGATCAAGCCTAAAGCCACTCTAGCTAAAGTGATTAATGGGAGCAGAAGGATAGAAATATTGAGCTGCAGTTGGCAAGATCATTTCTACTCAGGTACTACTACTCTGAGATTAGAGTGCCTAATGCACATATTCACTGCATCTAGTAATAATAATGGGTTCCCATGAAGATGTTCCCTTCAAAATACTGTATTCCTATCTGGCAGGAGGGAAGGGTGGTTCTAACTTTCTTTGGGGTTAGCGCTCCCTTATTCATGCTTTCTATATCCAGGGGACCATTCACGCTACAGAATTATAATGCTATTATTCCATTTTAACTGGTCCCATTGTATGGAATCCCACAATTGGCAATTGAGGGAGGGGCATTTAGAATTCACAGCCAGAGAGCTCTAATGCTTCTCCAAACTATAAATCTCAGGAGTCCATAGTATGGAAACGTGGCAGTTAAAGGGGAATAATAGTGCCATAACTGTGTAGTGTGAATAGACCCCAGGCAATGGAACTTTGCCTAAACCATATCCTAAGGGCCAGATTAGGTGAACATTACATGGACAATTCATTCATTCATTCCCCACCATTCTCCCAAGACAGTCTACAATATCCAGTTTACAGACTACAGTTAAAACAGGGCATAATGCAGAATTGGGAGAAAACAAGTAAACAGTTATATTAAGAACATTAATTTAAAACAATTTTTAAAAGTAGAGAAAACATAATAACAAAAACCCTATCCCAGTTAAAAGACCTTCTACAAGAACTAAAGGCCTGTGTAAATACAGAATCATTAAATTGGCAAGGATCCCAAGGGGCATCTATGCAATAGTACACTCAAGCACTCCTGAAAGATGACCATCCAACCTTGATTTAAAAGAGATGACACCACCCTGCAAGGAAGTCTGTTCCACTGATGAAAAGCCCTTGCAGTCAAGAACTTCTTCCTAATGTTTAGGAAACAAAAAGTTCTTTGCTTGCTAACGGAAATAGAACAGAGAGGGGACCCACCTAGTCCCATGAGAGAAGGTATTCTACAGCCTGGGAGCAGCTGCCAAGAAAGCTTTTTCCTGTGTCCACGAAATGTGACTGAGATGGTGGTGGAACCAAGACCGAGGATTTTAAACCTTGGACAGGGTTGAATCAGGAAATACTGTCTTTTAAATGTACAGTACTTTGGTCTGGACGCAAGCCATACAGAGATTTATAGATCACAATCCACACTTTGAATTGTCTCCCAACTTGTTATTACTTTAATGCACTTTAATGATCAAAAGGTGGTGGAGAGTGGGAGTACTTGACCTTTTTCCAAGGGATTTATCACTGGCTAAGCTAGCAGAAGCTTCCTTCTTTCAGTCTTATGAATAACAAAAATGTTTGCAAGACCCCAGTTTTGACACAGTGTTGGCCCGGGACAGTCGACTGGCCAAGCTAGGAGTGTCCCTGGTACACAGAGGTCATTGGAGGGTATAGATCTTGAGCCAGAGGCTTTTCGATTGTATTCCGTCCCTACGGGGGCTTGCAAAGAAGGCACATCCAATGGGATTTATTGCATAATCGTCTCAAATTGTGCAGGGAAGCACTCAAAGTATTATGCTAGCTCTGCCTGTCATGTAGAACAAACATGGAAACTCCCAGATGAGCTTCCCAAAAGCAAAGGCTTTTTATCAAAGGTCTGGCTGAGCTCCAGGGGCAGCACGAGGCAGACTCAAAATGGGCATGTCTAATTGGGAAAGCGAAACTGCCTTGCTTGAGGCGTGGCTCCTTCCCTGTGGATATGGTGGCCAAATGCAAAAGAAGTCAGGACTCTATCCTGCTTCTTTAGAATTTGGATGCAACAGGGCACTGTAGCAGAGGTACCTGGTCTGTAAATTGTACCTGTTTGTTGGAGGTTTGGGGCAGCTGTAGTCCAAAAGAGGAGCTTTCTCAGACTTGTTCCTAGAGAAACCTGGTCCGCCAAGGTTCTCTACTTATGTGTGATGAGATGTGTAGCATCACTCTTTAGGTTTGCCGTTGCAGAATTGTCCCAGGGAAGGGTCCTGGTGATACCGTTAAGTGGTATGCATTAAGTACCAACCAGAGTTACTCACAGTTTGTCACTCCAACAGACGCCCATGTCATATTTTCATCATATATATGAAAATTAAACATTAGCTAAAGTGGCTGTTCCCAGATCAAGGTGAGATGTTCCCAGATCAAGGTTACTTAGAGAGATGGAATAAAGAACATTTAGAATCATAGAATCATAGAGTTGGAAGAGACCACAAGGGCCATCCAGTCCAACTCCCTGCCATGCAGGAACTCCCAGTCAAAGCATCCATGACAGATGGCCATCCAGCCTCTGCTTAAAGACCTCCAAGGATGGAGACTCCACTACACTCCGAGGGAGTGTGTTCCACCATCGAACAGCCCTTACTGTCAGGAAGTTCCTCCTAATGTTGAGGTGGAATCTCTTTTCCTGCAGCTTGCATCCATTGTTCCACGTTCCAGTCTCTGCAGCAGCAGAAAACAAGCTTACTCCCTCCTCAATATGACATCCCTTCAAATATTTGAACAGGGCTATCATATCACCTCTTAATTTAATTTTGCCTACTTCCTTCTAGCCCAAAGATGGATACAGAGCCGAGCGGAAGGTGAGCCCTAGCATCTCAACAACTGGGAGAGATGGAGGAAGTTTATTAAATAAATACATAGACTCCTGGGAAGTATTTTCCAGTTGAAGCAATAAATTAACTAATCCTTGTAAATTATATCAAGCTGCTTCTCTCCTAGCCCCTTTTTGTTGACTGGAACTGAGCCCATCAAAACTGGAGTATATGTACTCTTGTCTCCGGTCTGGAGATGATGCATAAAAACTCAGGGTCAGCCCCTGAGATCTGACAACCCTATCACTCATATTTAGATATGTTTCTTGGGTTTTATTTTATTTAAGATTGGTGTATATCCAGAGAAGTCAGTTCAGTAGCAAAATCCTGCCTGTTGTACCCTGGTTCTTAAAACCATGACAAAAGGAATAACTTGCTAGTAAATACTACAATCCTCGTTTTTCTGTTTAAACACACCATTTATTAACCTGTTGCCTGGTGCTGTTGTATTGTTTCAACAAATAGGAACCAGTGCAGGCTTGGGAATTATGGGAGTTTGGGTCCAAAAAATAACTTTTCTGGGCAGTGCCTGACTTAAAGGTAGGGCTTGCCATGGTTAAGGATGATGATAGGTGCAGTCCAAAACATTTGGAAAGCACGAAGATGGAGGAGGCTGCGGTGACACCTTTAAAATGTGCTTAATGCTGTGTAAACCCTCTAACTTTCATGGGTATTTCCAGCCTCTTTCTGGCAGTGAAACCTTGGGGGCAAGGAAATGGTAATGTTAGTAGACATATAAAAAGGAATAGCCACAGAAAGTCAATACTGTATAGGGCTAGGGACAGGCAAAAACAGGGCAGTAAACTTGGGAATCAGTTGGAGAAGTGTTTGTATTGCTTTAGGATGAGCCTTGAAATGAATTTAACATCTTCTAGGCTACCATCTTCTGTCTGATTATAAAAATCATCTTCAGGTAACCCTTCCTCCCCAGCTTCTGGAACTGAGTGTGAGAAGCTGTCTAATTCTGTCACAGAAGGGTTTCAGTTAATTCACATGGTATACTTTTGGCTTGCTACTAGACTCTGCAAACGGAGATAGTTTGCGGTCCCAATGTGTTCCTAGTACTGTGTCTGACCCCTCCCAGGACGTTTCCATCTTGCTATACCAGATTCCCTTAAGGACCATCGTTTGGTCCCCAATACTCTAAAGGCACCAGATCCCATCTGATCTTGGAAGCTAAGCAGTATTAGCCTTAGTTGGTACTTGGATGGGAGACCACCAATGAATACCAGGTGCTATAGGCTATATTTCATAAAAAGGTACTGACAAAACTACCTCTGAGTATTCCTTTCCTAAGAAATCTCTGTGAATTTCATAAGGTTGCCATAAGTTGATGGGAGACTTCAGGTCATTCAAACTTCATGTCATACAGAGTGAATGAAGTTGCCCCAGGTTTGAAAAGTTTTCTTAGGAGCCCTGGTGGTGCAGTGGTTAAATGCCTGTACTGTAGCCGCTCACTCAAAACCACAAGGTTGCGAATTCAATACTAGCAAGAGGGCTCAAGTTTGACTCAGTCTTGCATCCTTCCAAGGTCGCTAAAATGAGTACCCAGATTGTTGGGGACAAGTAGCTTACAGTTACAGTTGTAAACCCCTTAGACACTGCTTAGGCAGTATGAAGTGGTATATAAATCAAGCTGTTTGTTTGTTAAAAACTCTTATGCTGATGGTGAATTTTGTTTAAACTGCTTGTATCCCACCTTGTTGTCAAAGCTAGAGGCAATTTCCTAGCAAATAAACAATAAGACAGCATGAATGGTTTTAACATCATTTGTGCACTCTAGAGCAGCAGTATGGTGCAACAGGGCCAGATGTTTGCTTAGCAACAGTAGTCGTTTTGGAAGAGGTAGGTTTTCTAAGAAAATGCCAGATCACACCATAGACGGAGATAATATCTACTGTTCCTGGTGCCTCTCTTTACTGCAGCAGAAGATTTTCAAAGAGGAATATCCTGTGTGTAATGTCTGCTGTTAGAATCCAATCTGGTAACAATCCAAACAGAGTCCCATCTCATGTGAGAGTTTTGTTAAGCACAGTAACAATGGCCAGCAGTGCAGTTAGATAATTTTAAAGGCTGGATTTAATGGTCTTATGGGGGCAAAGAGGGGTTCTGTAGATGATAGTGTATATTGATTTCACTTTCTTCAAAATATAGTAATAATAATAGGATTCATTTCTATTCCGCCTTTGCCAGTGGGGAATCAAAGTGGATTGCAGCAGTCAAGCAAACAGCTTCATTTATATACCGCTTCATACCGCCTAAGCAGTGTCTAAGCAGTCTACAACTGTAAGCTACTTGCCCCCAACAATCTGGATACTCATTTTAGCGACCTCAGAAGGATGCAAGCCTGAGTCGAGCTTGAGCCCTTTTGCTGGTATTGAACTCGCCACCTTATGGTTTTGAGTGAGTGGCTGCAGTACAGGCATTTAACCAATGCGCCACAAGGGCTTTGCCCTGCCCTGATGCATTCATGGTGTCTCCTGGCCATTCAGCTGAGTATGATGCTGGAGATCAGACCCTGCCCTGATGACACTATTGGCAATGCCCATGCCTTTCTCGGCTAAATCCCAGGTTTTCTCCAACACTGTTCACAGAAGAGGAAGTGTCTGCCTAAGTCAGAAGTGACTCTTTTCTCCTCAGCTTGGAAAAGTTGCTTTTGGACTGGAAGTTGCTGTCCAGAAAAACATATTTTAAAGCCCACGGCTCTCCGCTAATGCACAGTTCCACCAACGATTTAGCAAATCCTTGTGCTAAGAAGTGACAGCAATTCCCAAACTGTGTACTGCAAGAGAATAACTATTGTGCTGTGAGTAAAAAATTATTAGATGAAAGGCTCCTTTGAGCCAGAAGAACTGCCTCCACACTCATAGGAGGCTGCCTGCTGTCTCACTGCATGATTTGCTGCTCTGGCTTCAATGCATTCCACTCAGCCTCCTTTCTGGGTGGTGAATTCTGCCTCATCTCTGTATCAGATTGTGCAATCAAATAATTCCACTCCTCCCAGTGCTGAGACTGCAGCAGAACAGGCTGCCCTTCAGAGAAGCCCACTCAAAACAATGACTCACATAGAAGGAAAAAAAACAGACTCTCGTGCACTTCAGCCCACTTCATCAGATGCATGGAGTGGCACCTTCAGCTGGCATGTTACTAGAAGATGTAAATTATATTAGAAGATTGTAGATTTTAAATTATTTTTTTTAAAAAAACCTTTTAAACAGTAGTGCCTGCTTCTTCACCTTCCCTTCACTAAGAATCTTTTGTAGTATGACAGAGAGAGAAGAATCTAAGAAATGCCACATGAAATTATCCGCAGGAATGAGACCCTCATCTTGAACTAATACTTAGTTGGAGCGATGGTGTTGAAATGGGCATTAGTGACAAGGCAGTCTCTTCTCTGTTGCATAGCTGCACCTTCGCCGGTTTGGCCTGGATTCTCAGGCTTTTCTCATCCTTTCTTTCTAGGGTGCTGTCTGGAACAAGGGAGAGATCTCTTACCTCGTGTCACTCTCTGTGGATTGTTTTTCCCTTTCCAATTAATTAAGGCTTAGCTCAGTAGCAGGCAGGGAGCCAGCTTGGCAAGCGTGCTGGATTGCAGAGTTTGTGATGAACACTGTTGAATGAATGGTGTTCAGCTGTGGCCAGTGCCTGCCTATCTCTTCCTCCTCAGCCAGTTTCTGTATCACTTTCTGTACATATACATATGGCATCTCAAAAGCAGTTCACAAGAAGTAAATCATTTGTTTTTGAAAGTAAAGCATTAAAAATTGTAAATTCAACTTTAAAACACAGAGCAATCATTTAAAATAATAGGAAGTTAAAACATTCAACTTAGAGGCTCAAAATACAATTCTCAGACTGGGACGGGTCTTCAGCTCTGGGAAGCCTGGATGAAGAAAAATGCCTAAAGCATGTTGCACTTGTTGCCTCTCAAGTACTAGGGGAGATCCTTCCCTCCCAGAGCTGGTGATGAGATCTGGGATGAAAATGAGGCATAACCCTTAGAGTAGTGGGGAGGTGGCTAGATCGGCAACCTACCCATGTCTAGAATCAAAAGATGGTTCTCTCTGTAGCCAGGTATATATTCACAAGACTGCATCCTTTTTTATAAATCTGCAGTAATCATGTACATATGCTGCTGTGGCTCTCTCTCTTACATTCACTGTTGTGAAGGGGGCCCATCATATATGCCCATTTCCACCTTATGTGAAAAGAGACTAATAGGAAGATCTGGTGTAGAGTTTGTTAAGTATGACTCCAGACATAAGAATGTTCCCTAAGGGTGGTTTCTGCACTCCCATTCCAGCCACTCATCTCTCTGTGTCAGGAATTTTGATGCCACCTTCCATGCCTGCATCTCACTTCCTCAGGCACTTTCAGGACTTATGTCAGTAGAGAGTGTAGATAAAATCATGCTTCTTTAAGTTTAATGTCGAATATCTACCATGGAGTTATTTGTGTGACTCAGCTGTATAGCCAGTTAGTGCTACCTTGGCAAACGATGATGATGATGATGATTATTATTATTATTATTATTATTTATTTATTTCTATTTCCCGCCTCTCCTTCAGATCGAGGTGGGATTCCAACATATCATAAAATACAATTACATCAATCTCAATATTATAAAACAGTGACATAACCATAAAAACATTCAATAAAAACAATAAAATTCGGTCCTTTGGTGTCATCTTTGATATTTTCCATATTTCCTCATTGATCTGATTAACCTGTCATGTAGTGATTGGTTATAACATGTCAGGTGGGTAGGTCTGCCGGAAGAGATCCGTCTTAAGTGCCTTCTTAAAGGCATCTAAGGTGGTGATAAGACGGATCTCCTCCAGCAAGTTGTTCCATAATTTCGGGGCCACAGCAGAGAATGCCCTGTGGGAAGTCGTCTTCAGCCTTGTGTTTTTAATTTCTAATAGATTCTTCCCTGACGTTCTGAGAGTGTGGGGTGGATTGTGTAGGGAGAGGCGTTCCTTCAAGTAACTCGGGCCCAAGCCATATAGGGCTTTAAAGGTAACGAACAAAACATATTGGATTGATACAACTATGTGGTTAGATTATATGGTAAATTATGATTTTCACCATCCCTTTCCCCAAATATGCTTCTTTCCACTACTAATTCACTCTTGCAGTGGAACACTATGGATTTATATTGTATGGCCCTAACCTCTGGCTAGCCACTCCTGGCAGAGCCTTCTTGGCTAAGATCAAGTGTAGAAACTTCTTGTTTTCTGGGTCATTGGTTGTCCATGCAGTGCTTGCTTTTCTTTTTTTAAAAAAGAGTGTGAGTTTAATGCTTCTACTTAGGGTTGTCTATATCTTCAGTGTATTGAGGGTGTGTGAAAGCTCCTGATATACAGAATCTTCTTTTATACAGAATCTGTTGTTTTGGAATCTGTTTTTTGGAGGATATTCTAAAGCACAGTTAATGGGACTTAATAAATTGCAAGGTGTATGATGTTATTTTCACCTTTTATGTTCCCAGTACTGTACTTAGTAGGCCAAAGTGATATGCTTTGAGAGGTTGGGAGAGAAGAAGGAGAAAGCTAAAAGATAATCCGTTCTCTGACACTCTGAGCACCAGTAGGAAGAGTAACAATACCAAAAGTCTATACAGTACAACCACCGTTTCTGCAAGGAATAAGTATCTGGACAGATCATGGAGACATGGAACCACAGATAATAGCAAACCCCTTTGAAATGAGTGACTTCCAGTGGAAGTTGATAGGCATTTCTAGGTCCTCCAGAATGACTCTATGGTCAACTTCTGCTGGAAGCATGCCACAGATTCACACTTGAGGACCTAGAAAATGCCTAGAGAGATTTGTTTTTGGACATGAGTAAGTGAAACTCAGGCAACAGTCCAACAGATACAAGGCGTGTACTTTAGGCCTAATGTCCTGTGGCTCCTAGCATCCTATGACTTTCCAGAGTATGGATGCTGTGGCCCCACTCTTGCTTTTTAGGTTCCCTTTCTAGGAATTGCTTCCTTTTCTGTTGTTCATGTGGGCATACATATGCATGCAAGGAAGAAAGAGAGGTAGAGAATGGATAAGTAGCCCAGAGATGGAAAAGATGTTGCAAGCTTCAACCAATTTTGTTTTTCGCTTAGTGCACCATTGGTTCTGAGATAAGCTGCCAGGGCAAAGGAATAGGCTTTTTCTATCTTGAATAAGAGCTTTAAGATTTGCATCCAAATGTAGCAATACAGCACAGACAGAAGAGTCCTGCATTGGCACTTCAGTGGAACGGGGATAGTACATAAGTGTCATATTTAATATATAAATTGTTTTTGTTATTAAAATATATATGTTTGAACTTACAGTATCACACTATACACTGTTATAGCACTATTATTCCACTTTTACTGCTGTGGAATCCTGGGATTTGCAGTTTAGGGAGGGTTGTTTAGAATTCTCAGCCAGGAAGCCATAGCAGTAAAAATGGAATAATAGCACTATAACGGTGTAATGTGGTATTAAATTATGATTGCGTTTGTGGTATTCAATTATATTTGGCCCCACAGAACCCTGAAAGAGGTGCAGGTGCTTTTGCCAAGAGTTGGATCAGGGTGACAATGTTTACAACACTTACATCCTTTGGTGTGGATTTCTTCAGCCAGCTCCCATCACCACCAGCAATGCTCATTCCCATGCCCACTACACATCCTTTAGAATGGTAGAAAGGTAAAGGTAAAGTTTTTTTTTCTTGACATGAATGTCTAGTCGTAACCGACTGTAGCTTACATCATCACCAACCATATCCATGCCCATGCCCATTCCCAGTACACATCCTTTAGAATGGCACCATTTTTAAATCTCCACATGACTATTTGCCAGCATCAGTCAGTGATTTGTGAAGTGTGATGACTGCAGACGTGCTGGGCTTCGGCATGTTTTCGACAAACCGGGTCAAAGATGGACATAAGTCTGTATATAATCAGGCCATAGGCGGGTGGGGAGCTCGGCTTGGTCTCTATTTTGTGGCTTATTTAAGTACGGCGATTAATCCAGCCTACCCTGAGGCCTTCCACTCTTGATACAGAAGCCCGGGTGCGTTTTAAGGGTTTATTTAGGGATGTCAGCCGTGGATTAGAACCCTGTCTCTAGAAAGACATAATACAAAGGTGCCTAATTAACTTCCTCTCCTTCTCTCTCTCTCTTCCGCCAGTCAGACAGTTTTGATTGTCTGGAAGCCTGGCTCAGAGGATCCCGCTGTCTTTTGATGTCTGGCTGATGTGAAGGATTAACACGCTGCCCTCCTTTCTCTGCCCCATCCCCACCCCCAGTATGCCAAAGTGAATCCAATAGGATTTTCTTGCTCACAAGGAGTGCAATAAATTTGTTGGGAAGGCAAGGAATTTCACCCTATTTTTCCTTGTGGAGTGTGTGGCGCAGTGCAGTGCAGGAGGAGGAGAGAGTCTTGGGGGGGATAGGGACAAAAACAGTCCAAATCCATCCACATCAAAATCAGTGATTTTACTGCAATTAATAGCGGAGAGAAGTAGGCATGAGCATCACTATCAAAGCGTTCTTGACTGTTTTTTTTTTAATTTTAATTAATTTATTTTTTAAAGCAACCCTTTGAGCAACGGTAGGTGACAATCTTTGTAAATTTTGTTCTCGCAGGGGAAAAATGAATAACTTCACAGTTTTTCTCCTCACTGCAAAAAGCAAAAAGTCCTTGAAAACTGGCTGTCAAGGACTATGCATACATTTGGATTTATTCTTTGTGAAACATGACCATGGGCTTTTTTAATACAGAATATCTCAGGTTTTTTGTACAGAAATGTTCTTTTCTGTACAGATAATGCTGTTCTTACCCACCTAACCCCTCCATTTTTTTTTTTTTTTTTTGGGAAAAGCAATAAATCTCAAACAGTGACAATTCTCACCCCTCCCGTATTATCCTTATCAGGGTTCCCTGACATTTGGGAAATGCATTTTTCATTTATCACTCTAGTACTTTTGAATATTCTTTCCATCGCTATAATAGAGCACTAATGTTGTGTGTAATGTTGTTCTGTGACATTTTCAGTGAAAAGATATTCTATAAGAGTGTGAGAAACAACGCCACTTGGAACCAACATGAAATGGGAGTAAAAGCCAAAACCCCACTTCCTCACTTTCTCTATTCCCTGATAATGAGTGCCTTTGAGATAGTTTGACCTACAGTTCCCATCAGCACCAGAATGCAGTCAGCATGGCTAGTGGTCTGAGACAAATGGGGTTTGCAGTCCAAAACATAAACAGGTGTTAAGCTGGGAAAGTGTGATAGAGAAACATGTGCGAGGCATTATTTCGTTCCAAGTTTCCTTCCCTTGTTCCAATTTAATCACTGACACTTCTAGGGATGGGCAGGTTCCTGGCACCGAGAAGAAAAGAGATGCAGGTTTTTGCCTTTCAGCATCAGTCTGGTATAAGTATACTCCTGCACCCCCTTTTAGGCATATTTGCTATTCTTCACCTAGGAAATGATGCCAAAATGATGCCATCCAGGCACAAGAGGGATATAGCAGCAAGCCTGGGGGAAATTTGAACATTTGCAGAGATAATGTGTGTGTGTAATGTATATGTTTAGATAGAGGAGGAAATACCTCCAAACTGCTTAGTGGTAGTGGAGCATACTTGTGGCAATAAACCTCTGACTAAGTATTTGGGGAGCAAATTGAAAACCTGGTGGGGTGAGAATGGAAAGGCATGTTGTAAAGGAGATCATGGCTGACTGATAGGAAACATGAACAGATCCCATTCCTTCCATCTGTTTCTGATGTTCAGGTGTGAGTGCTTCTCAAAAATTATCTTCCTAAATGCTTTTTGCCCCTGAAAATGCCCTTTACTGCAAGCAGTACCTTCGAGAGTAATTATCATTTTTGGCAGGTGGAGTTAGCAGGAAAATAGCACAGGGGAAAAGATTGAATTCCCTCACCCCCTGCATCTCAGTCTTGATCTGGGTCAAGTCCTCCTGTGGCTGCTTTTGATTAAGGAAGTGGTTTGTGCTAACAGCGTAAGAAGAAATACGCTTCAAATCTACATAATGTTTAATTCGGCCCCTTGAATGGTATGGATATGGAAAAAGCTATTTTCTATGAGATGCTGAATGCTTCCAGTATTATAATGTAAAGAAAGTATAAGGTTGCTATGGAAGAGCTTATATAGGATCTTCTATCAAAAAAAGATCCTTTTGTTGAGGTGTGCAAAGAAATAAAGCAGGGGGAGGGGTGGAATAGGGCTGAGACTGAGGCTGCTGCCACACTGCAGAATTAATGCATTTTGACGCTGCTTTAACTGTCATGGCTCCATCCTATGGGATCCTGAGATTTGTAGTTTGTTGTGGCACCAGAGCTCTCTGACAGCTACTACAAAAACCAGAATTCCATAACATTGAGCCATATCCATTAAATCAGTGTCAAACTGCATTAATTCTGTAGTGGAGATACAGCATAGTATTAAAAGAACGCTTGCCAGGGCCAGCTCAACTCACTTTGCTGCTTATGGTGAAAGACATAATGGTGTTTCCCCAGTCCATATTAAAATAAAAAACCTAATTGGCAATTGAATCTTTAACCTTGGCAGTAGTACAGCATCCTTTCTTATACCAAATGGCAGGAAGCTCTCAAAAGATGCATAGGGCTGGCCATGGATTGGAAGGTGCAGCTCCATCCAGTCCTTGGTCCATAGCAGGTGCTGCCCAAAGCTGTTGCCTCATTCTGCCCAATGGCAGGGCTGGCCCCATATGGTTCTGATAAACATGCGTGTGATATATTAGACAAGCTGAAAGGTAATAATTTAAAGAAATAATGCAACAAATGTTCAGGGAAAGATCTGATAATATGATAATGTAACTGTAATGTTTGGCTGCTGAGAGAAGTCGCAAATGAGATGTTTGAAAGAGGAGGTCAGTTAAGGTCTATCATCCAGTTCCCCAACATAAATGATTGTGGAACATTTGTGATTATCGGTGGGCTTCCCTTCAAGTTAACTGTATTCTACTACTATTCCTCTTTCAAGAACCAAATGATTTATTTGGATTTGTATAAAATTGGATTTTGGATTAGTTTGGATTTGGATTTGCTGAAAGGGGAGGAGGAGGTATGAGAGGCAACCATAATTTTGATTTTTATATCTCAAAGGAGTGGTATGTAGGCTAGAAGAAGAGTTTTAGGAATAAGTGCTTAGGTACATTATGAAGCTTTGGGCACTGATTTATTTTTATACACAGAAATAACATATTCCTTGTTGGTTTAGGATCAGACCAGATGTAGGAGGATGTAGAGGATCTTTCATGCCTCCCCACCCCACCCCCAATTTCTTATTTTAATGCAGTTGCAAGAGGCTCTGGATTTGCCTGAATACTAGTAAAGGGGAGAAGTATTTACTTGTAATCCTATTTCTGTGGGCTGACTTTTTAAAAGATCAACTTTAGTCTACCAAAATATCCTCCCACTGTGCCTTTTACTCTGCAGGGAGCAGAAGGGAAGCTAAACTCTTTCCATATTCAGCCTATTATCCTGATCAAGTTTTTCCCCAGCTGCTTTTCTCCACATAAAAGAGAAGGCAGCCTCTCCCCACCTCCTGCTTTTTCTGATCAAAATTGGAGCTGTCTATATTGGCATTAAATATATATATTTAAATATATAATCTTCTCCACAAAAGCCACACTGGCAGATAACATTCTCTCCCCCCACATCTTTTCATAAAAACCCAGGGCACTTTTACACTATACAATTATAGCAATGTGATTCCACTTTAGGTGCCATGGCAACATCCTATATGGAATCCTGGGTTTGCAGTTTAGAGAGAGGCATTGAGAATTCTCAGCCAGAGAGCTCTAGTGCAGTGATTCCCAAACTCTGGCCTTCCAGGTGTTTTGAACCTCAATTCTCAGTATCCCAGACTATTGGTCAAGAGACTTTTGGAAACTGAAGTCCAAAAAGTTTGGGAATCACTGCTCTAGTGCTTCACTAAACTACAGAGCTCAGGATTTCACAAGATATAACTGTGGCAGTTAAAGTGGAATTGTGGTGCTAAATTTATGTAATATTGGAAGGGCTCGCATATTCTCTGAGCAAGGATGCTTAAGTGCAGGATGACCAGATGTCCTTTTCCAGGACATGCTCTACATTTCAACCTTCTGTCCAGGAGGAATTCCAAAATTTCCTGCATTTTGAGCATGACTAAGAAGCATGAATTTATATTCATATGAACATTTTTAGCTTTAATTTGGCAATATCCTACATTTTTATTGAATATCCTACATTTTGCAGTGCCTTGTCCTCCTTTGTGGTTGGGTCTTCTGGTCACCATGCTTAAGTGGGAGGTATAACAAGATTGAAAACCCAAAGTTTGCAGAATAAATTTTTAGAAAGAAACTATCTGAAGCAGGAGGAGCTGAAACAGCCTAATAAAGATGGGGCATGATCACTAATCACAGAATGCTGGCTGACTGTAGTAAGGGAACGGAATGGAGTATGATGGGAGAGTACACGAGTAACTAACCAGAATCCTAAGCATTAGTACACCTCCACATTGCAACATGTTGATTAAAATAACAATAGCAGTAAAATATTGGACTGGAAGGTTGTAAACAACAAACCCTAAGATCCTACACAGTTGATTTGAGCACTTCTTGGGTGTGGTGCCTTTTCTCTCACTCCTTGGCAGACACTGTAGAGAAGTCTCTCCTTCCACATTATTTAGAAACAGTTGTCCAAGATTCTGTATTGGGGGACAAAGCTACAATGATGGAGCTCCATTGCTGTAGCTACATCTGCTGGTGTAATCCCCCAAAATTCATCTGAGAAGCCAGGGAGCTGCACCAACATAGGGATTTCTGAGGTGCTGGAAATGGTGAATGAAGAAGCATTCAGGTGCTTTGTGGCAAGAAGATGGATGGACTCCTATGGAGTTCTGTCCTAACTGCTTGTCACAAAGTACAAAGTGGTAGCAGTGGAGAGAACTCTGTCCCATGGCCAGTGCTGAAGGCCATCTGTTTTTTGTAGACTCTCCGGTCATGAGGGCCTGTATGGTTCACACATACTTCAGTCTTGTACAGCCTCTGTACTCTGCATTTAAGGTTTTACACCCACCCCCCTTGGCTAGTTTGGAAATCTACTCAACAAGAAATGCTGTTGGTCTTCTCCCTTGCCCTAAAAGGATCACCCCTGTTTGGCATCGCCTTTGAGCTCCGGCCTTTGTCCTTCTAGGGTCCCAAGTTTTTGACTCGGGATTTCTAAAGGCTGGTGTGCACTAGATTTCCACATGGGGCTCCTACCATAGGAGTATGCTGGTTGGTCAGGCCAGGACAAGGCCTCAAAAGACTGGTCCCATCTGGGTTGCCAAAGTTGTTGTTCCCAAGCCAACGTTGCCCACGTGCTACTTATACTGGTCAGGAAGGGGAAAATCCATTTGTACCAGAGGGGGAGATCCACTTGTAACTGAATGGAGAAGGGAGTATGGGGTTGGCTGTTCCCTTATTATCATGTTATCTCCCTCAGTCTATGGATTGTAAAGGGAAGACTGTTTATATGGTAGGCTAGTCTTCCCCGATCTATTGAGCCACATCCCAACTGAGCAGGACCACTGATTGTACTGGTTGAGGATGGTGGTCACTGTAGTCTAGCACTGCTAGCAGACACTGAGTCAGAGAGGCTGAGCTAGACTATCCACATGCTTGGAAACCATATTTGTGAGTGCAGGAGCCTGTTAAGACCACACAATTATTCCACTTTAACTTTCATGGTTTCATCCTATGGATAAAGGTTAAATTTTGGGATTTTAATTTGGGGAGGCACTAGGGTTCTCTGGCTGAGAATTCTTCATGTTCCTCCCTAAGCTGCAAATCCCAGGATTCTGTAGGGTGGAACTCAGGCAGTTAAAGTGAAATCAGAATTAGAACTGTGCAGAATCTGCATCCAATTTAAGATGTTCCAGAGCGCAGTTGTATACCTACTGTGCATGCTACAAACATAACCTGTGTTGCAGGATGCTTCAGTAGTTGTGAGTCTAGCTGATTTGCAGCATTAGTTGTTTTTTTTAAAAAGTAGTTCCTTAGATTGGGGACATTTGGGGGCACATTTCCCAGGAAAATTTTTGATACAATAGAAAAATCCCAAATTCAATGTTCAGTAGAGTAGCAAAACAAACTAAAAAAGAGGTATTTGATAAAATATATGCAGTAGTGGCTTTAAAAGGTTTTAGAAGTCTGGGGAAAATGTTAAAAATTGATCCAGAAATATTTGGAGGGCTACAGTTCCCCATCCTCTTCCATATTGCTTATCATCCTTTTTAGCTTTGACCTGTGACATTTGCTTCTTTCTGATTAATATTGCCACATTAAAAAGCAACGAAAGGAAGAAAAAAAACCACACTGTGATCAAGAAAATGTGCTGAATAAAATTTGGGATTAGGATTGGGGTTGAATTTGTAAGGCAAGGGATAATCGGGGCAATGTGCCTCTCAAAAACCTACACACTTTGACATAGGAGCTTTTATTTTTTTGGTGTGTGTATGTAAAATATGTAGGAGTTTATTCACTCTTTCCACATACTCAGAAGCAGACTGTTATAAGTTTTTACATTGCAGATCTGAGTCTCATCGCAAAAGCACTAGGTTTTGGGTTTGAGTGTACATACGATGTATCCTGGCTCAGAAATCATCCCCATTTAATGGCTTGTGGAAAGATAGAAAGATGGAAATAGCTTATATTTCTGTCCTCTGTATTTGGAGATGAAATTTGTCAGCCATGCCTACCCCTAAAAATATTTTTTCAAGGTGGAGTCTTCAAAACCAGTTTGGTTCAGGCTTGTTTCAACATCTGTGTGGCCACATGCAGAGCCTATTCACGTGCCTGCCTGTTTGCTCCATTCTGTTATACCATCCTTCTTGATCTAGGTATCTGTCAGATATTTTAGACATCAACTCCCATGGTCCTTTATCATTGGCTATTTTCACTGGTGCTGATGAGGCTTGTTTTCCAAAATGGAAGCAGATTTGGAGAAGGTGTGTTATGTCACTCAAAGAAAATGCTAGGGTATAGGGCATCAGTGTTAATCTCTTTCTATTTTCCTTCCTGTTTTCTCTTAGATCTGCTCCTAGATGACATTGTCCTCACCCACTCATTGTTCCTGCCCACGGAGCAGTTCCTACATCAGCTGCACCAGCAATATCCTTCCTATATATTGTATGGCATATAACATCGAGAAAATTCCTTTAATAATGGTGGATCATGGGAGATGGGGTGGTGGGGAGAGATGATCTGGTAATACATTGAATAGCAGGAGTAATTAGATCCTTTTCACCCTTTCATGTTTCCCATTCTTGCTGCACAGAGCTTTGTGGGTTTTTGTGTGCTGTCACCCATAGCCCAAACTGGTTCCCCAACCCTTACTTTTGTGTGTGTACCTTCAGGTTGCTTTATGGTGACCCCATGCTTAGACTCTTGAGAATTCCAGCTCAAATCCATTTCCTTTTAAATCAGGAGTGGGAATTGTGAGGCCCTCCAGGTGCTATTGGACTGCAGCTCCCAGCAGTCTTAGCCATCACAGTCAATGGTGAGAAACACTCGAAGAGGCATTCCAACAAATACATTCCAAAAACATCTGGAGGACTGCATAATTGTCTCCTCTGTTTTGAAGCACATCCCTTGTCCTTATGGCCAAACATGGTTAGTGTTCACAGTGCAGGGATATAGCTATTGGGAGTAAGGACAACACTGAAAGCATTCTGGCCTTTCAAATTACATTTTCCTCTAGTCTCCAAATTTCTAGCATCTCCAGATTTCATTGGCACCTAGAACTCTTCTATTTGCTATGTTCTTATCATCTAAGTAACTTAGCCTGCCACCACCACCACCCCGTTTTTTGGATGCCTGAACTGTGTTTCTAAATTCTCAACTGAAATGTTAAATTACTGCAATGCTAGAAATGTAGGGACTGGAAGAAATGTCACTTGGAGGGAGCAAAATTTTTATTTGGGAGGCAATACCCTCACTCACCCTACCCCTACTTGCTATACCTCTAGTTCAGTATTTCTTGATGTTTCAATGTCTTTTGACCCTTTGTAGGTCTAGAAAGAGGTGTATGCATTGTGCTAAATGAGCAGACAGAAGGAATGTGTGAAGCTTGAAGCTCAAACAGTGTGGTTTTCCCCTATGGATCTGACTCTGCGATTCTAGGCAAAATCCTACTCACCTTTTCTATGTTGGCACCTCCCTGTATTAGCATATTCCACATGCACAGCTTCCAGAGGGAGGATGTGATGCAGTGGGAAGAATAAGAACTAGTAACCTAGTTTTTATTCAAGGTGGATGAGCCCTTTGTGAGAGACTTCATAACGAAATGATAGAAACTATGCTTTGCATATATGAGATGCCAGTTTATTCATTGGCATCTTTAGTTAAAAAGTGTATAGGCATCCATGCCCCTGTCTCAGGAAATGATTTATTCTTAACAGGGGAGTCTTCAAACAATGGCTAATCAGGACTCTTTTGTGAGTATCTACCTTGTGATACCAGATGTTTGGAGAAGTACTGTACATCTCTCCTTCATGTTTTATGGGCCTATGAGACAAATATAATTAGCACAAAGTGTGACTCAGCTGGCAGGCTCACTGAGTAGTTGTAGGCAAAGTCATTCTGTACATGTGGCAGGGAGGGAGCATCAACGAGCCACACATTTTATAGCATCCTTCCTAGGGATGTCCACTGGGGAAAAAATGCAGTATTTACAAGATTTCCCCAATCCCAGTTCTACACTATTGGCTGCTGTTTCAGGAGAGCAGGAAAATGATTATATGCTCTTGGTAAGATATATTGAAGATGTCCTCCTGTCCCCAAAGAATTGTAATTTTGGTTTAAACCCAGATAGATCGGCAGATGTAAGTGTGTACAGAAAGGAGAATTTTAGTAGAGGAATCTTGTCATGCAAACCAAAATGAAAAATCCCTTTATTATCACACACTGTACTAAAAGTGGAGGATCACTGTCCTCTTTTGCATTTGGGCACTCTAAACCAAATCTGCTTTACAGGTCGCTGTGAAGGTTAAAGTCATTAACCCTAATTTAGTCCTAAACCTAATTTGTTAAATTAATTGATATTTGACTGTGCTTTCTTGAACTCCATAGAGAAGTGATGAGTCTGAAATATAAGATTTTGAACAAAGAGGACAAGGACACATACCATACACCAAAAATTGTAAAGAAATGTGCGCATTCACTGGGCAGATCTCAATCTAATCCAGGGGTTTTCAACCTTTGATCTTGATTTTTAAAGAGGAGAATTGCATATGACATCTTGTCGAGTTGTATGAGCAATTTTAGCTGCTCTTCCCTCCTACCCATTTCTTCATAATCTAGAAATTTGAATTCTTTTGTTTCCCTTGAATTTAGATAAACTGATTTTCTGGGGACAACAGCTTGTGGACAATTACTGTTGTTTTAGTTTCATGTTCATCCTCTACCATGAGTTCAGGTCATTTACAAAAACCTTGCCCATTATTTATCATAAACAGCAAGTGGGATAGGTAAGGCTTTGAGAAAGTGTCTAGCTTAAGATCATCCAGTAAGCAGAGTGGCTGAGCAGGGATTTAAATTTTGATTTTTCTGGTTCATATTTGACATTTGAACCAGTGTGTTACTGAACTCAACTTGAATTCTCAGTATATTGGATTCTTCACCAGAGGTCAGGGTCCATAGCTTTGTGGTGATTGGGAAATGAGATGGTATATGCATGATAGCCTCTTTGTCTCCTTTCCAGTTGTATCTTTCTGCACTTGTCTTACTGCTGCATGGGCCCAGGTTAACCTTACTCTTTCTCACACTGAGGGGAATAGAATCACGTAGCCCTCCAGAGTTTGTTGGAGTCCAACCCCTAGGAGTCCTAGTCAGCCTAACCAATGGTGAAGAATGCTGCAAGTTGCTATCCAGTGACATCTAGAGGGCCACACTTTGCCCATGCCTGCCATCTCTCTTCCAAATCATTGTCTTCTGAAACTTGATCCCATCATTTGCCCTTGACCCTACTGTGACCACCTTCATGACAGCATCGACAATCCCATCACCGCCCTGTTGGAAAGAAGGTGAGGCCATGCACCGGAAGCAAGCGGTTTTGGTTATTTTGCTGCACTTCCTTGAGACATACAAGGGGATCTTGCAGGAGGAAGAGAAAGCAGGCAAAATCATCAAGGTATACTCCATGGCCTCCTAAATTTACTCTCATGAGAACTAGAAATGTGCTTGTTAAGAAATGAATGATGTCAGATTATAATGTGTTATTCTACATGTTGTTGTCATAAAATGGAAGCTTATCTGTCAGGTGTCAAGTCTTCTTGTCAGGATAGATACAAGGAGATGAGGTGTCCCTCTGGTTGTTGTCAGGGCATGATGGACCATGTTGCTTTCTTTTGTCTCCTAGGATCTTTATCTGTTGATCATGAAGGACTCATCTCTCTACCAGAAACTGGAAGATGAAATTCTAAAGCTCCATCAGCTTGTGGAGACAGTTGAACTTAAGTAAGTAGAGATGATAGAGACTACAGAATTTAAGCTGCTTTACTGAACTCTGCAGTGCTCTTTTAGATCAATTAATTATGTTGAAGAATCTTACTAATCTAAAATACCTTTCTTTTAAAATAAATTTGAAACAAGAGAGACAACAATGTTCCCTTTGTCTGTTCAATTTTGCGATCTCCCAAACCTGTTTATTTTTTAAAAAAATTGTACCATATAGTGCTAAGAGACAGCTAACAGTAATAACCATACCCTCCCATATTTCATAGATGAAAACTGGGACACATGTGGTTACGCAACATCAGAGTGGTCAAGAGGGGAAAGTAGTAAATGAGGATGAACACCTAAGCTAGGAAAAGCTGCATCAGTTTTCTTTTGCCTGGGTCTACAGGGAAGGGTAAGACACACAGCCCCCCCCCGTCTCTCCCCCCACTGAACTGAGTGAGTGCAAAGTATTTTTGCACTTTGAACTCAGTTTGCACCAACTGAAATAAGCTAAAGACAATGTAAGTAGAACAAAGTAGGAGGAGGAGAGAGATACTTGGACATTTTTAAAGCAGCTGAAAAAGTGATGATTTATTGGGACTTACCCTGCCAATTTGGGACAGCTGGAGAGTATGAATAACATATATACAATAAAATACAGCTTCACAGAAAAAAAATCAATGTGATATTATTGCAATTGTGTGGTTTATTTAGCCTGGGTATTCTTAGATGAGGCTCAGCCCTTAAAAAGGAAATAATAGTAATTATGCTCACACCATCATGTGCTTGTCACCCCAGTAATATCCATAGCAACCCTAAAGTAGATGGATAGTATTAGCCACCTATTAGGCGTGAGAACTGGAGCAGACACATAGTGGCTTTCAGCAGGCCACCCAGCAAGTTCATAGGAAAACAGAAATTAGAACTAGGGTGGTTGTTCCTGTTTGTAGCTTATGCTTTTGGTGACTGTGCTTCTAAATAGTTGCAGGGCATTTAAACTGAGGGAGATAAAAGGTTGCCATCTTGCAGCCTAAACAACTTAGATATACCTTTAATGGTATGGATGCAACAGGGGACATTGCTTTGGTTGGGAAGGCCTGCTAGCCTTGTTCTTTCCTGAGTCTGTTGTTAATTTGCTTTTCTTGGGCTCATTCACACTGAACAATTGTAGCACTTTAATTGCATTTGAACTTCCTTGGCTGGATCCCATGGAATCCTTGGGTCTGTAGTTTGGTGAGGCACTGGAGCACTCTGGCTGATAATTCTGCAAGCAGAATTGCAAATCCTAGGATTCCATAGGATGCAAACATGGAACTTAAAGTGAAATAATAACACTATAATTGTGTAAAGGGAATGGGCTCCTTCTCTGCTGAAGCAGTTAGGATGTTAATGTTGTTCTACACGAGAGAGATGGAGTATGGATGAGTAATAAGACCTGGAAAGGAAAAGATCAAGTGCCTCAATGGAGGGAGTGTTCTTGTTTTTATCACATTGGTACTTTCAAATTGGGTGACAAATTTGGAATTTGGGAAACAGGACTACACACATGTCTTCAATAACAACCATTTAGTTAAAATATCTTGGCTCCATCATAAGGAATCCTGGTGAGATACAGTACTTTGACTCCATTGCAAAAGACCTTGGTGTACTCTCCAGAACTATTGATCATTGAGGAGAGGGTCTGAGGAATCAATGAGTGTACTTTTGGGAGATGTAGTTCAGGAGAGTATGCTAGAGCTCTCTAACAGAGAATTCCAAGTATCTACTAAACTATAAATCCCTTGATTCATTAGAATGGACAATAACAGTTAATGTCCTATCAAACGTGTAGCACAGATGCATCTTAAGCAACATAAATTTAAATGAATTATTCTGGGATTTTCCCTGCTTCCCTGAGAAGGGATTATGTCCCAACCTGAAAGTTAGCAATGACTGCCAGAATTGAAGCCTTCTGAGCCCATCCTATTAAACAGCAGCAACCTCAAGAAGAGCTGCAAAATAATAGCCATCATTTTGGAATGCCTTGCTGTAACAGTGAACAAGGGTCAGCTCCACAACTGCCCTAGGTTCATACTGTGCTGCACCAAAATTGCATTTTAAAAAACCCTTAACTTCTAGATACCCTCCACCTCCCACTTTCCCACTTTAATCTCAGTTTATTTCTGTTGCTTCAAACTGAATTCAAAGTGAAAATGTAGTTTGCAGTCAATTCAGCAGGACAGAGAAGAGAGGGGAATGGTGGAGTTTTCTTCTTCCCACTAGGCTTAGGCAAAAGCAAACTGATCCATTTTTCCCTAACTTGTGTATTCTTTATAACTTTTCCCTTCTTCACTTCAGTCTGTTGTTGCATTGCTACACCTGCCCCAGTCTTCATCTGGGAAATGTTGGAGGGCATGCTTATCTCAGAACTATATCCATTTCCTGCTTCTCTAAAAACAAGATTCACTTTGCATCATCTTCTGACTTCTAAATCTTGCCTTCTGTCTACAGGGTGACCGAAGAAAGCCATCCTCCCAACAAACAAGTAAAACCACTCTTCAGGCATTTTCGGCGCATAGATTCGTGCCTTCAGACACGGGTTGCTTTCCGTGGGTCAGATGAAAGTGAGTACTAAAGCAGAGGTGGAAATGATGTGATATTGAGAGGAACACAGTCGTGGCAATTCAGACTTAGATTGTCTTTCCAGGTCTGATGAATTCAATGGGGGGAGGTGCTAAATAATTTCATTCTCAAATATTTCTCTTTAAATCAGTTGTGGCCAACTTGTGGCCTTCCAGGTTTTGTTGGACTGCATCTTCCATTAGTCTCAACCTGTGTAGCCAGTGATGTTGGATCTTGGGATTTATTGTCTGGTGACATTTGCAGGAGGATCACAGGTTGTCCACATGCACTTTAACTAAGTAAAAATATGTAGGTGTCAGACCATTTATGTAACTCAGTACTTGATACAGTATTTGGTAGTACAGTTGCCCCTTAGAACTTGTAGGGGATCCATTCCAGACCCCTCTGCAAGTTACAAAACCTGCACATATTCAAGCCCCATAGGCTTGAATGGGACCCCCGCTGAGGTTATTGGCAGTCGCCCCTCCATGGATTTTCAAGTCTGCGGATCTCAAGTCCACGGAACTGGAGGGGCAATTGTAGTTTTCCATTATCATTTCATACAGGTTTTTACTCTTACATGGAGACCTTTTGCATGTAGAACAGGCTTTCTATCATTGAATTGTTACCAAACCCCTTAAACAAGAGAAGTTACGAGTTGGGACTCCCACAGAACAGCACAATTTTGTAATGTAAGGAGGCCCCTACTAAAAGATTCCCTGAACCCGATTATACTGGATAACTACTCGTCAGTCTCCAATATTCCTTTTCTGGGCAGGGTTCTGGAACATGTGGTGGCCTCCCAGCTTCAGGAGTTCCTGGAGAAAATTGATTATCTTGATCCATTTCAGTCTGTCTTCAGGCCTAGTCATGGGAAAGAGACAGCTTGGGCCACCTTGGTGGATGACCTATGCAGGGAGCTAGACAGGGGGTATGTACCTGTTGAGTCTGCTGGACTTGTCAGTGGCTTTTGGTATCATGGACCAGGGTATCCTTTGAGTTGCCTCTCTGGGATGTGATTGGGGGCAGTGTTCTGCAGTGATTCCAGTCCTTCTTTGGAGGGTGAAAACTCAGAAGATGATGCTGGGAGATTTATGTTCAATCCCATGGCCACTTGTTTGTTGGGTCCCTTTGGACTCAGTTTTGTCCCCCATATTATTTAATATCTATATGAAGCCACTGGGAGAGGTTATCCAGAGTTGTGGAGTTGCATGTCACCAGTATGCTAATGACACTCAACTCTATCTCTCCTTTCTATCCAGTTCCAGGGAAGCTATCTGTGTGCTAAACCAATGACTGTTGTCAGTAATGGTCTGGATGAGGCTAAATAAATTGAAACTTAATCCAGACAAGACAGAGGTGCTCCTGGTCAGTCGTAAGACAGATCAGGGAGTAGGGATTCAGTCTATGTTGTATGGAGTTACACTCCCCTTGAGATCTCAGGTTCACAGATTGGATATGTTTCTGGACTCAGATCTAAGCCTGGATATCCAAGTTTCAGCAGTGGCCAGACATGGATTTGCACTGCTACAACTTGTGTGTGCCAGATGCACCCAATCCTTGAGATGTCAGATCTGGTTACAGTGGCACATACCTTTATTACATCCTATTTGGACTGCTGTAATGGACTCTGTATGGGGCTCACTTTGGAAACTGTTTGGAAACTTAAGTGGGCAGCTGATCTGTTTCTAGGCAGAATTCTTCGTGCTCACTTTGACCTTAAAAGCCCTATGCAACTTGGGTCCAGACCATTTTAAAAACTGTATCTCTCTCTATGAGCCTGCCAATGCTCTAAAATAAATAAATAAATAAATAAATAAATAAATAAATATTGAGTAATAAGAGAACAGTAGAAATGTTAGAGGTTCTCAAGGTGTGGAGTGGAAAATAGGAAGTGGAGAGGCTTGGCCATAGAAATATTTTCAATAAATACACACTAAATAATAAAGAGATGTAGTTAATTGCTACATAAGTACAAACAGTTGTTGGGAAGAAATAACCTTCTAACATCTCCTTTCCTCCTCCAAAAATATAAAAGTATTTTTTAATCTGATACATTATTCAGGCATTGCTTCCTTACAATTCTGCAATACTAATATATATATATATAATCAAAGTGTTTTAAAAGCATCCCTGAAATCTTAGTCCCCAAGAGAAATTTGAACTTGTTTAAACATCAGGTTTTCATTTGGAAATTTGAAACAAAAAATGAAAGCCAGATTTCAGTTTATGGAGTTAATATGGTATATGGTATAACGGGCTGAGTGTTGGACTAGGACTCTGGAGACCAGAGTTTGAATGGAAACCTACTGGGTTTTAGCCATGGAAACCTACTGGATTACCTTGTGCAAGTCGTATTCTCCAAACCTCAGAGGAAGGCAATGGCAGACCCCTTCTGAAACAAATTTTGCCAAGAAAACCGTATGATAGTCAGAGTCGATTTGAAGGTACAGAAAAGCAACAAGGTACAAGTTAAAAGATTTTTTTGTTAGCTGGACAAAAGCTCATCCTACCCAAAGTTTCGGGGACTGGATTACAGTATATTAATTATTAAATCTGATACCTGGTTGCCAATATTTGATTTGGACTTTTTTTTTTTAAAAAAAAAAGCCATATACCATTTGTAATGTATTCAAGTTGACAAGTTTCCAGCCAAAGAGAATTTGAGAGCTGACAGCCAAAGCCAGTGAGAGTGGGTCTTTGCATGCTCTTGTGGGCATTTGATTTGATGTGCAGAACAATCCTATTGATCTTGTGAGATACTGTAATGAAGGTAGCTATTCAGGGATGTTGGACCCTGACTGGGCAGAATTTTAGGGGCCATCATCAGCTTCCAGAATCAGCTTCATTACTGAAAGACAATAATATATTCCGCCAATACCGGACCAGTGAGGTTCAGCATTCTCAGCAGCCTATTAACATTGGAAGCTGGGCCACACCTTGACAAAGTTATTTACCTGCATCTGTGAGGGACGGCTATCACTTTTTGCGGGTAGAATGCAACACTGCCACACACCAGTTATTAAAGATATGTGATGAATCCAGTTAGCACCTAAAAGCTTTGAGGATCAGTGGACCAGAGGAATCTAAATTGCATCCCATTCCCCTCCACGTTACAGGATTATTTTGGCTTTTCTTCAAATTTCATTTGTTGACTTCCTGGCATGGTCAGTTGCTGGGAGACACTGATACCAGTAGGAATTAAACAATCGTTGTTGTTCCCATCTAGCTAAAAATTCCAGCCTTTAGCCTTTTGGCCCTCTCTTTTTTCTAGTTTTCTGCCGTGTCTACATGCCCGACCACTCTTATGTCACAATCCGCAGCCGCCTCTCGGCTTCTGTGCAGGACATCCTCACCTCAGTGACAGAGAAGCTCCAGTATTCTGATGAACAGCCCTCGCGAGAGGAGGCTCTCATCCTGGTGGCCGTAGCTTCGTCAGGAGGTAACTATCTCACAGAGGCTTGGGTGAGGACAAATTAACAGAAATGCTTTCTCCGCATTCTGTCCCTTTTCTGCAACCCTGAGGCTTATAAAATTTCAAACCTAAGAGAACAGGAGATCAGAGAAGGAAGAAAGACAGTAATTTGCTCCCAGTACTAGAGAGACAGGGGAACAGCATTGTTGTTGCTGTTCTTAATTGGTTTGAAATGGCTCTTGGGTTGCCATCTTTTTCATTGGCGCAAGGTCCTCACCTTCTAGCAGCAACCTGACGTGCAAAAATGTAGCAGGTATAGCTTTTCTGACGCTTGAAAGTTTTGCTGGTTTTTCTTGGTTGGATTGCTTTGCTAGCAAAATTATTGTCGAACAAGTCACTATTAAAGGAGCAAAGGCACAGGACAAAGTGGTAATCCTACCTGGTGCTGACAAGGGGCTGCAGACATTTCAGATTCACTTGGACAATAATGAGAGTGCAGCAATTAATTAAAAGCACATCCTAGACAATTAGTTCTAAATGGGATTGACATGTGCTTTTAGTAAAAGAAGTTTGGGAAAGCCAGGCTTCTGCTGTTTGTTTTTCCTGCATTTGTATTGTAGGTTGTGGGGTAGGAGAGTGACTTCGTGTGTTTGGAAGAGCTGTTCATTTTATGAAGATTTTCATACCAATGCTTACCATGGGGTAAGCGCTGGTAAAAGGTAGGTAAAACATCATGGAAGTGCACGTGTATGAAAGCCTGATGCTCTTCCAAAATGGCAGGGAATCGTCCCCTCGTCTCTAGCATCCTTGAATTGTTCACAGCGCAGCGATTTCCTATGAATGGAAACTTTGCATTCATAGAAATTGCTGCTCTGTGAACGATTCAAGGACGCTAGAGGTGAGGGGACGATTCCCTGCCTTTTGAGAAGTGCATCAGGCTTTCATAAATGGCGTTCCCCTGACATTTTACCGGCGTTTTACCAGCACTTATGCCATGGTAAGCATTGGTATGAAAATCTTCTATGACTGGAAAGTTCCCAAAATTAAAATCAAAGCTACAGGCAGGACCGTCCAGCCATCAGACTTCCAGCAAATCAGTTAGAATTCTCCAGGATGTTTGGATGAAGCAAGCTAACATGAGCAACTGTGATGAAATTTGCCTTTACACCATCCAGACCACTTTGTGCCATGGACATTCATTTTTAGATGGCTCAAATAAGGGAGCCAAGCTACACTTTGTAATAATAATAATAATAATAATAATAGTTTTTATTTCTTACCCGCCCCTCTGTTGAAACAATCAAGGCGGGGTACAGCAGAATTAAAAACAGTTACAGTTTGTAGCAGAAAATGATAGAGGGGGCTTGAGTAACAATTGTCTCAGATCCTGCTTAATTATGAAGCAAAAACTATAGACCAAAATCCTCCAATGAAAATACTTTTGGAAATTCATGCAAGATGTACGACAGCTCAGATCTTTCAGTTAACTATTATTTTTTTCCTGAATCCTAGAGAAATCTGTGCTACAACCAAATGAAGAGTGTGTTTTCACAACCTTGGGAATAAACAGCCATCTCTTTGCCTGTACTAAGGAATCTTTTCCATCACTGGTGAGTAAGTTCCCTTTTTCTGAGCTTTTAAAAGTTACCTTTTTTATGAAACCTCACCCTAACCCTTGACTATCCCAGCCAGAATGGCCAATGGGATTCTGAGAACTTCAGTCCAAAAAGCAACTTTCCAAGCTTTGGAACTGACCTTTTGCTTTTCTGTGTTAGTCTCTTGCCTAGCAGAGCAAAAGCCCAGTCAAGGCTTCTGTAATTTGAATGCTGTACCAGTCAATTCACTGGTGTAAGCATTTGTATTTCCTGGTCACTTTTACACTACACTATTACTGGTATATCACTACAAGTCCACTTTAATGGTTGTGGCTGCATCCTGGGGTTTGCAGTTTGGCAAAGTACCAGAGTTCTCTGGCTGCCCATTTTAAATATGATTGACTCAACTACAAATCCAGTGATTCCATAGGATGGAAGTGGGATCATTGTGTAGTGTGAAAGAACTTGTGTAGTGTGAAAGAAATGTCTCTTGCAGTTATATGCATCCATGGATTCAGAATGCTGCAGTCACCAGAAACAGCTTTTTTTCTCCCCTCAGCTCTATAAACACTTCTTCCCTTTTCACTTCACACCATACTTTTACATTTCTATCTTCCTAACAAATTTGGCCTGTTATCTAGGTCCCTCTCCCTGATGAAATTCAGGTGTCTCCAGGTGACACAGAGATCCATCGTGTTGAAGCTGAAGATGTGGCAAATCACCTCACAGCCTTCCATTGGGAATTATTCCGCTGCGTCCATGAGGTAAGAAAGCCTAAGCTGTCTGGTAACTCTTGAGGAGTGAAGAAGTGGGAACTGGAGTAGAAGTTGAGAGAGCTTTGCCGATCAGGAAAGAATGGAGAGAATTTAAGAACCAGGTGCGCGATCTTCTTGAGGGTTCAACAGCTGGCTTAAATGCTATTATCCAATCCCTGACTCAAGGGCATCATAATGGAAAAAGTGTTACAACTTGGGTGAAGAGTCCTGTATTCAAATTCTAGCTCAGACCAGGACAGGACAGCATATTAGGCAGAGTGAGGCAATTAGTTCAGGCAGTAGATGCTGGGAAGTGGTGGTGATAAGTTGCAGCAACATGTTGGGTCTGCGTGTGCCAGGCAAACTGCTCTGTATCCCTTAAGATGTCCCCAGGTGCCACGGAGGACACTATTCTCCTATCAGTGTCTAAGTAAGATTCTTGTGTACATGTGTGGAATGGGAAAATCCCATTCTTTAACCAAGAGTTCATTTCAGTTTACCTGTTCAGACAGAGTAATTTTGGAATGCAGACTGTGATATGTGTCATTCTTGAACTTTTGAATCAGCTTTCAGAAGCAGAGAAAGATTTTGTCCAGTGGGCCATGGCCTCACTTTCACCTTCAGCCTAAAGCAGGAGTCCCACTTGACTGAAAATGCCTCTATATTTTTAAAAAATACCTCATTGTGTATTAAAAGATTAGTATAACAGGAGAAAACACTAGGCTAGACTCCTTCTCCTTGTCATTTAGATTTCTATGTAAATGCCCTTTTCTCCCTTGGTTGGAAGGATTGTTCAGTTAGGAGGACGTTTGCCACTCTGTATAAGGCTGCTATAACAACATTAGTCAGAATGAGGCATCTGCCTCAGGCGAGAAACACTGTTTATTCGCTGTTCCTTTTTCTTGGAAGAAAGAATCTGCCAGTGTCCTCCTCTGCCCCCACTAAACTGGTCTGCTACCCACAAATGTGGTGTAGAATCCTTTTTCCTCAGTAAAGAAGTATGATTCAACTGACAACCCAGTCAGGTTCTGTATATATAGAATAGGGGAGGAGGTGACATGCACAGGCCACAAAATATCATGGGAAGCCCTGCTTTTGCATCCTGAAATAGTATATTCAAACACACGTTTATCTTCTGAATGAGAGCTAGATCTGTCTCAAAAAAAAAAGGTGCCAATCCTTATTATCTATGAAATAGATTGATGGGGTTGTTGTTGTGGTTGTAAGGTAAGGAATGGAGTCTCTTGTCTTCAGGCCAGGCATGGGGAGGTCACGCTGGCTACTGACTTTCTTTCTTCCATCCTCATTTATAGCTGGAATTTGTGGACTATGTGTTCCATGGAGAACGAGGCCGACGAGAGACGGCCAACCTGGAGTTGCTGCTTCAGCGATGCAGTGAGGTTCAGCACTGGGTGGCCACTGAGGTGCTACTCTGCGAATCTGTGGGGAAGCGGGCTCACCTGCTCAAGAAGTTCATCAAGATTGCAGCAGTGTGAGTGCTGCATGTCATGGTTCCTTTCTGCTATGTATCAGCCTGGACTCCCATGAAGATTTGACCATTGGTGACTGCTTAAAGATGTACCTCTATCCTAGCCATGTGAACTTAATTCAGTCATCTGTAGTTCTTCTTTTTATATAATTTATTCTATATTTTTCACTAATTTGGTCAGTTTTTGTTCCTTTCATTAGTTCATTAGTAGATTACCATATATACTTGAATATAAGTTGAGAAATTTATGCCCAAAATTGACCCTAAAATCCTGGGTCAACTTACATACAGGTCTATACAGTAATACTGCTTAGAAAGCCCCTGAAAGAAGTGAGGTGCTGAGACAGGGAGTGTGTGTGTCTGTGTGTGAAAGAGGCAATTCTCTTCTCAATTGGATGTTAAAAACTCTCCACATCCTCGTCAGGATCTCTCTCCCCACCAAACACCCAATTTCCTTCAAGTTCCTTCCCTTTTCAATCCACTGTTAACCATCAAACAAATACTCCATTCCCCCCAGTCCCTTCCCTTTTCAAACCGGTATTAACCTTCTTTCCCCATCGAACACCCCATTCCCCTCCAGTTCCTTCCCTTCTCAATCTGATGTTAAATCTTCTCCTCCAGCACCAGGGAAGTGGTGTACGCAGATTGGGACAGGTCCGGAGAAGGAGAAGGAGGGAGGGAAGTGGTGTTTTCCTCTTTAGATCGTTTGTTAGAGGCTCCTAAGTTTTACCCTCGACTTATCCATGGGTCCATGATTTCGCCCCCAAAACTTTTCTACAACGTATACATGAGGTCAACTTTTACATGAATATATATGGTAATGATCTTTGCAGAATGCTGGAGTCCTGACAGTGGAAGTCTCGTTTCAGTTACGAGTTTGCTTTCTAAGTATTGAGGGAGAACTATTCATGCATAAGGCCTAGAATGTTGTTTTCTTAAAAATTCAGGAAGCTGAATTCTGCTTCAGCTACTACATGTGTCTATTTATTTTTATTGTTTTGCTCCTACACAACATAATGCACAAAGTCTTGGCTTTATAACAGAGCAGTCTCTTATCAAACAGTGAGAAAACGGCTAGCAAGCATTTGTAGTGATTCTAAAATGTAAACATGCATTCAGGGTTGTGATGGTTGTTGCTTTGCTGATTGGACAGAGTCTATGTAGGACTGGTTTTCTTTTCAGTTAGAGACATCACTTGCAGTCACAACTAGATAGCATTCATTTATTGAATTTCCATCAGTGAAAGGAAACTTTAATTCATGAATGGGTGAAGTGTAGTGCGTAGGCCACATTTAGTTCCTGGACTCCACTTTTGCAGACCTGAAGTTTCCCACCACTCTTCCAAAGCTCCCCTCTGCCCAACTGTGTGGAAAAGACCTTCCAGAAAGATGTAGCCGGAAAGAATATACCCTTTCTGAAGAGAATGTTGTCAGAGGAGAAAACTGTTGTTCAGTTTGGCGAGCTTGTTTTCATTGTGGGCTGTTAGATAAATGCAGGGAGAAGAGAATAATTGCTGCATTGTAAAAGTGAGACTGTAGTCACTCTGCCCCCATCACTGCTCCTAGGGAGCCAGGGTTGGCATAGTCTCTTCCTAATCTTCTCTAAAGCTACTACCAGTTTTGGGGTGCCGCCATAGTAGCCACTTAGGCTGGAATTATAGTCCCTTGCTCACACACTTTATTTGTCTGAATTCCCTGTAAAATGTCATTACCAGCCCACTGCATACCAATGCTTTCTGTGTTGTTCCCCTGTCATCTTTCAGACATAGGGTCTTTGTTTCACTTGAAAAATACAGTTGCAGTTCAGTATGTCCAGTGTGTACTGGCAAAGAGCAGTTGAGGTTTGTCTCTTAAAATTCCCTTGTCCCTTGAAATAGAAGCTTTCTCCTCTGAAAGAAGGGGGGAGGGAAGATTGCCACTTACTGCTTTCTGTTCACCAAAGGCTGCATTACTGATGCTATAATAATGAATTACCATTTCATCTGTCCTGCTTCTTGTCTGGATGCATTAATTACTAGTTGACATTGTTTTTTTTCTTTCTCTTTATAGTAAAATGATCCTGATTTGCATTTAAAAGAGTAGAATGAGAGAAGGCTAGTAACTCATTCATGTGCATGGAAAACAGGAACTGTCTAATTCAGAAGCAGTTAGATGCAGGAGCTGCAAAAAGAAAGCTTCTAATTAAATTTGTAGGTTAATTGTGCTGAACAGGACTTCTCAGCAAACATTACAGCATGCCGGAATGACATTTATCATGTAGTAACAAATTCCATGTTATTATTATTGTTCTTGTGGTTATTTTTATTTCTGCCACACCTTTTTCCCAGTTCAGGACAACAGCAAGTTAAAAAGACACATCATTAAAATTTTACAAAATACAAAAGTTAAAACAAAATTAAACAATACAAAAATTAAACACAGAATAAAACATACAAAATTACACACACCAGCAACAATGAGCAGGATCCAGTTCCTTGCTTAGGTGAAATAGGCCTTATGCAGTTACTCATGAAATACTTAACAAAACAGAAAAGGTTTTACTTGGCCTTGAAAAGAAAGTTAGGATGCCAGTCTGACTTCTTTGGTAGGATAGTTCCAGAGCCTAGGGGCTGCCACTGAAAAGGCCCTCTCCTGTGTTTCCATCAGATGCACATGTGAGGGTGATGGGACAGAGAGAAGGGCCTTTCCAGCAGATCTCAAACCATGGGCTGATTTATAATGGACAATACAGTCTTGCAAATAACCTGGACCTTAGCCATATAGGGGTTTTATATGTCAAAAACAGCACTTTGAATTGTGCCCAGACATGGACCAGCAACAAGTGAAGCTGTTGCAATAAGGGAGTTGTGTGTTTCCTGTAACCATCCCTAGTTAACAGTTTGGCTGTAGATCTTTGGACCAGTTGAAGTTTCCAAACACTGTTCAAAGGCAGCACCTTGTAGAGTGTGTTGCAGTAATCCAATTGAGATGTCACTAAGACATGTGTCATTAAGGCCAGATGTGACTCTCAAGGAACGGGCACAGCTAACACACATGCTTTGAATGCATTCCCGGCCACCACTGAGCCTGAGCTTCCAGGCTCAGAGATTAATTCAGGAGCACACCCAAACTATGGACTTGCATTTTAAGGGGGAGTGTAACCGCATCCAGAACAGACTGAATCCCTACTCCCTGATCTACCTTTCCACTTATCAGGAGCACCTCAATTTTGTCTGATTTAAATTTCCATTTATTCACTCTCCTCCAATCCAGTAAGGAGGATGTCAGTCTAACTTATCTGGGAAGAGAATCTGTTACAAATGACAGGCACTGGTTTAGGACCAAAACCGCTTCCTTGGCTGGTGGTGGAAAGAAGTAATAGAGTTGGATGTCACCTGCGTACTGATGGCACTGAACCCCAAAACTCCAGAGAACCACTCCCAGCAGTTTCATGTATAAGTTAAATAGCATGTGGAACAGAAATGAGACCTGAAGGACCCTACAGGCCAACAACCAGGAGGATGAGCAGGAGCCCCCCAGCACCACTTTCTGAGTTTGTCCCTCCAGGAAGGAGCAAAGCCACTTTAAATGGGTACCCCCAAGTCCCATCCCAGCAAGGCAACCTAAAAGGATGCCTTGGCTGATGGTATTGAAAGCTGCCACAAGGTCTGGCAGAACCTACATGGACAGATTCTCCCTCCAGCAAGGTGACTAAAACTGTCTCTGTCCCATAATCAGACCTAAAACTAAATTAAAATAGATCTAGTTAATCCGTCTCATCCAGAAATCACTGCAGGCCACCACACGTTCCAGGAACTTGTGTAAAAATGGGATGTTAGATACTGCCTGGTAATTCTCCAGAATGGTGGGATCCAAGGAGAGCTTTTGTAGTAATGGTTTTATAATGGACCTTTTCCTTGTTTTAGAGAGACATTAATCATTCCTTCTTCCCACTTAGCCAGTTCCCCTCTAGCTTTTTTAATAAGCCAGAAAATATATCCTGGATCTAAGGATCTAATGCAAGGATCTAAAACATGCAGTGGCTCTAATCTCTCCAAGAATCCTGCCCACATCCTGAGGTTGCACAAAGTGAAAAGTATCCATTGTTAACACTGGAACTGTATCAAGTACAGCATCCAAGTCAGAGTGGATCTGAGTGATTTAATCTGCAGAGTGCTGTACAAGTTTTTTCAAGCAGGCCGTTTAGTCTAGATTTTTCTCTCTTGGGTCAGTGTGTAAAAAAACAACCCTGACCACATATGAAACCACTGACAACAGAAATACTGATAGTGCAAGTAATCAGTCATATTGTTTCAAAGAAATACTATGGAGTTTTCTTGCCTGGAATTAGACAGATTAAAAACATTTCGGACCAAAACATACTGCAGAAATAATCCAGTTTGAGACCGCTTTAACTACCCAGCCTCAATGCTAGGGAATTCTGGAAACTGTAGTTTTGTGAGACATTTAGCCTTTTCTGTCAGAGAGTTGTAGTGCCACAATAAACTATAAATCCCAGGCGTCCCTAGCACTGAGCCAGGGTAGTTAAAGTGGTCTCAAACCGGATTATTTCTTCAGTGTGTTTTGGACCTTCCTTAGGCTTGCTTAGGGGATTTGTAGTAAGCTATCTCAAGGAAAAATGCTACACATCCCTGAAAGAGCAAACATTTTGTTATGGTATGCAGCCAGTGTCAGGGTGGTTATAATAAGCTTCTTCATGTTGAATGAGACTACCAAATTACAGAATGTGGGGCTGAACCAGGGATTCTAAAGCATATAGGTGCTTAGATACCTTGCAGAAAGAGAGGAAATCGCAGAACAAGTCATCCAAATTTACTTAATTTATATAGTTTCTATATATAATAGAATGCAGACTTTTGTGTGTGCATGTGTGTAAGATTTTGAATTTTTTATTTTTTGGTTTTATGAGCAGAAAATGCACCTACACATGCACGTACTTATGGTGTATACTCTAAAGGTGCACCACAATTCTTCAGGGCACCGTTTATGCAGCTGTGCAGGTAAAGTCTAATTACACATGGAGCAGTGTGGGAATAATAATCACATCAACATCAGTAACAAAATAGGTTCTGAATCTCAAAGGTGCTACAGGATTACTTTATATCTTTTTATATCAATATATCTGAAGACTTTTTTTCCAACTGTTTTTCAGTGCAAGATTTGAAAACACATTATGCTTTTATTAGTCTCCACATGGCTATATAGGCAATCACTTTGCTGTGTGGTTATAGATGCTATGTAATCAGCTTTTGGCTAAATTTTCAATTGTTTTGTGAATATACACTGAGGTGTATGCTTTTTCAAAAGAAGAAATCTATTATGCTGAAGTTGCCCAAAGTTTGTATCAGCCAAATGACCCTTCTATAAAGAAACTGCAAGTTTTTCTTGTCTGTCTTTCCTTTGCTCTACTCTTGTTTTGTCCAGCCATTGGAAGTGCCTGTTTGCATTTTCCCTGCATTTCAAATTCAGTACACCTCCATCCTCATCCTCATCCTGTGACTCCCTCAGCACTAACAGTTAGTGACGTTATAGTCTTGATACTATCATCCTGGCCAACTTGAATAACCATGGCAGCTGCATTCTTGCTTGGACGTCCTTTCCTGGGTCGCTTTTTACACAAAAAGTGCGTATTAAGCTGTAGCAGAAAGGCTTGTGGTTGGAGTTGAATGCTTAATAGCAGAGCTGTGACATGTACTTGGAAACAGGTTGGAATAGGTTATGAACACTAATTATCCATGCTTGGATTATGGCAGGGACAGAGATTCTGCAATGGCCCCTTAGTGGCATAGGGTGCCACAATTTGGCTAAAATTGGTGGCGCAGTGGTTAAATGCCGGTACTGCAGCCATTCATAGCCACAAAGTTGTGCGTTCAATCCCAGGGAGGGCTCCAGGGCCCACTCAGCCTTGCATCCTTCGATAGGTTGCTAAAATGAGTACTCAGCTTGTTGGGGGCAATTGGCTTACACATTGCAAACTGCGTAAGGAGTGCTTAAGTGCACTGATAAGTGGTACAGAAATGTACTTGCTATTGCTGTTGCTATAAAATTGGTAATGATTCAGGAAGCAAAACTTGTGGATGTAATTAAGGGCACCAGTACAGTAGTCTCCCCTTCTTTCTTCAGGCATTGCTGATTTACAAGATATTTAAGTTCCGAAATAAACCAGGGATCTTAGATGCTATAAACTGAATTAGACAAATCTGTCAGATGGCTTACAAATCCCTGGTCAGAAACTGGTTGTCCTTAAAGATAGGGACCTTGCTGTTGTCTGATAAAATTAGCTGCTAGCAAATCACTCCTTACCCACATCTGCATTGGTAGCAGGAAGCCAAACGCACTTGAGACAGCAGACTGGAACAAAGAATGAGTACAGATTAAGGCAGTGTCTTTGACAAGTAGGATATAAGGCTGTGGTTTTCAAACACATTTCACTGATAGCTCTTCCACCTCACTGCATTCCTGTATTGCAAGGAAAGCTGTACTTGATTTCTATCTTCCTTGTAGCTTCTGAAACATACAATGCTTCTGTTAGGCAAAAAGGCCGCAGCCTTCATGTGAAGCCTAGGAGTGGTGAAATTGGTGGCGGCTTTTCAAGCTTGAGCCTTCTTCTACCTTAGTTATTAACTATACCCCTTTCTTACCTTTTTCACAGATGTAAACAGAACCAGGACATGTTAACATTCTACGCTGTGGTTATAGGGCTGAACAATGCACCTGTCAGCCGCTTGCGTCTCACCTGGGAGGTAAGAATATGAAGGTGGAAGGAGCCTGATTTGTTGATATATGTCTGTGAAGGGTATTGCTGTGAGTAATCTCTACCAGAGTTTACAAGGTTCCTTTTGGACTATAGCTTACCAGAGTCCCCCAGCCAACATGCCAGTTGTGTTGTCTGGATGAATCTTGAGAGATGTTGTTCAAACATTAATTTTCCAAGCTATGAACTCCCCCCACCTCCAGACAGTCCAGATTCTAAAATCAAGAACCATCTAATTCTACAGACTTGCAAAGGCTGTTCTCCCAAGGATTTACACATGTATGTATTTGTTTTTAAAGCTGTATCTTGCCAAGTTGTCTAACAGTAAGCCCTGCGGCAGGAAGCAAATATAATAAATAACATAAAAACAATGCAAGAACAAAAACACAAAACTAATTTTGGAAAAACAAACCAAGGAAACCACATGATATCCCAACTGCCGCTCTCAAGAACCTGCAAGACCAGCTTCTCTGGGCAATGACTTCCAGAACCACCACAGAAATATCTCAACTCCTTATCACCATTCATCCTGCTTTAGATGGTTATATTATCCAAACCAGAGTCTCCTCTGAAGGTTCGAAATCCAAGGGAGTACTTCCCATTGAATTCAATGGTATTTGCCTCTGAGTAAATCTTTTTAGGTATTGGGGTAGAAGAGAGGTAGATTTAATATACAGGTTGAGTTTTGAGTTGCTTTTTCCCCTGTGCTCAGTCTTTGAGTTTTATTTTTAAAGATTTGAGTGAACATGACAAAATATGGTAAATGATAAACGTGTGAGGGTATCAGGATTTTCCCAACTTTTTCTTATAAACTAGAGGCATCCTCCGTTTTAAAATACAAGATGTTGAGACCTATTGGTAGTGAAAGGCATTAAAACTAGCTGCTAAGGAGGGAGTGATCTATACAGAAGGAGAATTAGCCTCTGAGAGAGGTGTCAGGAGATTTCAGATGACATTTTCGATCTTTTTTGAGACTGAAAACTGCAATCCTTGTATGTCTTGTAGCCAGGTCTGAAACTGTGATATATCCTTTCCTTAGTTCTCATTGGATCTACTTGTTTGTTGTCGGGTTACAAATGGGAAAGGTCTGGTGGAAAATATGGAGAAGCTACATATAAGTTCAAAACATACCTATATATTTGTTTGCAATTTGGGATGACTTCTGTGTAAAATTCACACACTGTATTTTTGCACAGAAAATGACATTTACCTAGACATTTTCATCTGTGTTAATGTATCAATGAGTTAATAGCTTGCTTCAAGGTTGTGTTATCTATCATGTTTACCACTTGTGGTTTATTTTATTGCTCTTTTATGCCTGCACACTAGCTGCATCTAGTATGATGAAGGGTGGTCTATCCATATTTTAAATAAACGGCATCATCAATGTGGACAGGCTGTTGAGATTTTTAAATTCTATCATTTGTTTAATAGAAAGAATCCTGTTTCCAGGTACAGCCCAGTTAATTGCTTATAAACAGTTACTGATGAATAGCCACCTAATGGCACTTTAAACACCTTCTGCAATGCTTACACATCAGTGCTACACCTATCTTTTCAGAAGTAAGTCCTACTGTACTTGTTGTGCCTTATTCCCAGGTGAAAGTGCAGCTATAATTGCTCCCTTTAAACTGCTCTCTTATTTGGTAGGGCTTATTGTCAGCACGTTAATAATCAATTTCCTTCCATTATTTTGCTTAATAAAAGTTATAAAGAAAATAATCAGATGAAATCAATATTGAAAGCCATTCCTAAGAACAAAAATTATTACTAAGGGGCAAGTAAGGCTGCATCTGCACTGCAGAATTAATGTAGTTTTACACTGCATTAACTGCTATGGCTCAGTGCTGTGGAAATCAGGGATTTGTAGTTTTGTGAAATATTTAGCCTTCTCTGTCAAAGAGCACTGGTAACCACAACAAATTACCGTTGGACCTTCGTATCTGCAAAGAATCCATTCTAGACACACACACACCACACAAACAAGTCCCATTGTTCTTAATGGCAGTGTGACATATGGCTGCACCAGCAGCCATGTGCACACACTACCATTGGGGACAACGGGGCATGCCATCCACGGATACTTAAATCCACAGATGGCAAGCCCATGGATAGCAAGGCCCCACTGTGCAAATCCTAGAATTCCATAGGAAGGAGCAAGGACAGTTAAAGTGGTATCAAGCTGTATTAATTCGATAGTTTGGCAGCAGCTTCAGAGAGGCTCTTCATTACTGAAGTGCCGGCCATGCTCAGCAAGAAGCATTAAAATTGGCCAGACCCTGAAGACAGAAAGGTTTCAATTATCCCTGGGATAGACCGTTGCTAAATGAGATTTTCTTTTGAGACAACACTGCAGAAAACTATTGGCTAAAAGGAAAGACATTGCCAGATAATGTAGCACTATATTAATGGCTGTGTGGAAGAGAGATGCAAAGAATACTTGAACATTTTCTTGTCTTCAGTTGAAAGGGGTGTCTCAATACTTCAAATACTTAATCAAGAAAATGACCAACCACATAGGCTTTTTCACATTTCTGGATTAATGGTTTTTATATGAAAATTTTGTTTGTGCCAAAAAACTTCTTTTTTGTGTGCAAAAAAAAAAAAAAAATCTATGCAATAAAAAGTATACATAGAATCCATTGTAAACTGCAACACGCAAGGCTATGCAGTAGTCTGACAGCTCTGATATTAGTGTGCATGCTGGATTTACTTTTCCAGAACTTGTTGATACATTTTTCTGTCTGGCATATAAACAAATATATATGCACATACTTGTTCTGTCTTTCTCTCTGTGTCTTTCAGTCTCTTCTATCCACCCACACTTCTTCGTTCACTCTGTGCTTTCAGTCCTTATGTAATAGCGATATTTCCTGTTTATCAGGAATTGTGGATACATGTATTTTGTCAAAACCTCCCCCCCCCCCCCCACCGCTGCCACATTTGTTGTGCTCCTCCCTATAATTTCACATAATCTCTTCCATCAAACTGGGTCATCACTGTGCAGGGAGATAAACAAGAAGCATCCCGGCTTCTAGAAACAACAAGATCCTCTCAGGGATGATCCCAATGGTGGGTTCATGGCAAAGACTCAAGCTGTGGTCCTCTGCCTTTTGCTTGGTGCATTGTGCTGGCCTGTGTTTCCCATTAGAATTAGTTGGCACTTGGTTCTCAGAGGCCAACATACCAAAGAGACCCCTCTTCTTGTATATCTTCACAAGCTCAGTCACGTGTAACCTGGGAATAACACTGGCAGCCACTTTGCTTCTGGACATGATTTTATGGTGCTAGTTGTGCCTGTTTCAGCCTCACTTTGTTTGCCAATGTGGGTGCTAGTGGTTTGAATGTTGGACTAAAACTCTGGGAGACTAGAGATCAAATCCTCTCAATCATGGAAATGCTCCGGCTGATGTTGAGCAAGTCTCATTCTCTCTCAGCCTTAGAGAAAGGCAATGGAAAACCTCCACTGAATAAATTTTGCCAAGAGAACCCTAGGATAGGATCACCATAAACCAGTGACAAGTTAAAGGCATAGAACGACAACTTTAAATTATTTCGGTCTTGAATAAGAGTAGCTCCCATTGTAGCCTTCAGGTCTCTAATGGTTTTTGGCCTAATCTTTCTGAGAGAGTACAGTTGGCTCTCCATATTTAAGGATTCTTTATCTACTGATTCAGGCATCTACAGCTTGAGAATTATTTAAAAATGTATAAATTCCAAAAAGCAAACCTGGACTTTGCCATTTTATATAAGGGACCCCATTTTCCGATGCCATTGTATGGAATGGGACTTGAGCATCCACGGATTTTGGTGTCCACAGAAGGTCCTGGAACCAAAACCCCAGCAGATACCAAGGGCCCACTGTAAAATGTCAAAATCAAGGCAAGTTTTTGGAATTTTTAGAACAGTATTTTCAAGCTATGGATGGTCGAATCCATGGATTAAAAAAAATCTGTGGGTATGGCGGAAAAGCCATAATTTGTACACGGAAGCTAGGGACTCTGAGAGGCATCTGGCTGATATTTGAAGAAGAGTGCTGGATTCAGGGGATCTTATCAGATCCAGCAAAGCAATTTTAATATTCTTCTAGATTTGTAGTCATATTGATTTAATTGCTGTACTTTAAAAATACTTTTACATTTCCATAAGCCACGTGGGATACTTCTTAAAATACAAAAGAAGTATGGAAAAGGTTAAAGAAAATTAAATGTCACATTACAGTAGTTCAAAGCACATTTTAGGATGAAACCATCTGGGGGTTTCTTTTCTGTGAAACGAACATGCCACACCTCTGGGTGTTGCGGGCAGTGCCTGTTGTCAGGTGAGTCATTGCATAAGTGATCTCTCTCCCAAAGAAGCTGCACATCTGGACTAGTTAAACACCAACATCTCCAGTGACTCATTCCAGGAAACAAATCCTGTTTGGTGTAGTTTGCTCAGTTGGTTCATCCATCCCAAAACGAACAAGGAGGTTACTACAGGGCAATGGGAGATGCTCTTGTTAAACTGGTTAAACAATAAACTATTGCTAAACTGGTTATATTGATAAACACACGGAGGTGTATGGTGTACACTCTGAAGCCCCAGGCCATATTGTCTTAATCTGCTGGTGCCATGGGTAGCTAACTGCCCACATCCAGGGCCCTTTCACACTTTGTGCTTATTGCACTATGATACTACTGTAGCTATCATGGCAACAGCCTGTGGAATTCTGGGATTTGCAGTTTAGGGAAGGGCATTTCGAATTCTCAGCCAGAGAGCTCTTGTGCCTCACCAAACCGCAAACCCCAGAATTCTTTGGGATGCCATAAAATCATAGCACTATAATTGTGGCCCAAACCATGCTCTGGAAAAATTCGAAGATACAAACCTGCATTTTGCACAAAGGGCAAATGGGAGCTGTGAAACCCATTCTTGTCATTTTGGATCTCTCTTTCTTCCTCCCTCTATCTCTGAATTTTCTCTTTCTCTTCTTTTTCCAGAAACTTCCAGGGAAATTTAAGAACCTGTTCCGGAAATTTGAGAACCTAACGGTAAGTCATTCAGAAATCTCCTAGAAAAGGGCTGGTGTTGAGTGATGCTTTAGAAAGACTTGTGAGCCAGAAATCGCACAGTTCAAGTATCAGTTCAGCCATTAACCTTCTGTCTGGCCTTAGTTTCTCCTCTTAGGCTGTGTCTGCACTGTGGAAATAACCCAGTTTGACTCGACTTTACCTGCTGTGGTTCATTGCTATGGAATTCTGGGAATTGTAGTTTTGTGAGACATTAAGCCTTCTCTGCCAGAGAGCTCTGGCGTCTCCAAAATTACAGTTCCCAGAATTCTATAAGATGGAGGGGGGTAGCCAAGGTTTCTTTGATTTTGTGTCCTGTATCTCTTGTTGCTAACCCAGATGGAAAATGTTGGGCAAAATGCTGATTGTTTTGCTCCTGGAAGTCTTTAGGAGTGGTGCTTTTGTTAAAAAAATAAAGTGCAGTAAGCCATTCTGAAGAAAGCCAGCCCACAGTTTGAGTACTGGACTCCAACTCTGGAGACTGGAGTTCGATTCCCGGCTTGGCCATGAAACCACTTGGGCAATGGCCAGCCTCCTCTGAACAAATCTTGCCAAGAAACCCCTGTGGTAGGGTCACCCTAAGTTGGAAACAATTGGAAGGCACACAACAACAATAACGACAACCCATTCTGAAAGCCCAAAGTATTATAATAGAAGTGGGCTTCCTGGTATGGCTTTTAGTTAAAAAATTGACCCCTGGCCTGTTGCAAGTTGCCTGTTGCTGGCCTGGAGTATTACCCCAAATCCCCTATAAAATGTAGAGATTCCTCTGTCGACAAGCTTGTATGAATGTGTCTCCTGATGCCAAGAATGTGTTGTTGTTGTCACCATTGTCATCGTCTGCCACTGCCAGTGTTACCACCCTGATAAAATAACTAGTCAGAAAGATGGGCTTTCATCCTAAGGTCCCAGGTCACAGATAAAAGAACAGTGCATCCTCCTTTTTATTCTGCTTCCTGTCATTTTGCTTAGAAAAAACTTTATGTGTGTATCCATCTGAAAATAGGGAAGACTTTGAACATCTGGCGCTTTATCAGGTATTCCTCATAGATTTTTAGAAATAACAAAATTTTGGAACCTAATCTCTTCATATATCTGCATCCTCAGCAATATCCAATAACAGAGTTATTTATACAGCATTATGGCCCCAGCCATGCTTCAGGAACAGTTAGTTCCCTGTCTTTCTGGAAACCAGAAACCATGATGCCTTTTTCTTCTTTTCACATTACAGGACCCTTGCCGGAATCATAAAAGCTACCGAGAAGTTCTCTCTAGGATGAAACCTCCCATAATCCCCTTTGTGCCCCTCATCTTAAAAGGTGAGTGACAACTGCTGTGTCATGCATTGTTTTTCTGGAATCAACATTCATGGAAAAGCGTGCCTTGGTTATACCAGTGTGGACCCAATTTTGAACTAGGGACATAATAAAGTTCCTGTCAATAAAGTCCCCAGTTTTCAGTTGCACTTAATGCAGCCTTCCCCAGCCAGATGGGTTGGACTGCATCTCCCATCATCTTTGGGAACACATCTCAAAAAAATTTCTGCAGATGAAGGGCTGGGGGCTATGTAGGCTTGATTCCAAATGATCGGGAATTAGGGGATAGGTGTGGACCACATGTGAAATGCACATGTCAATACATCCCTTAACTTTTCTCATATACAAGAATGGTTTCTATTTAATCACGTGGGAAAGAGAAATCAGGGACATTGTTGTGATAAAAATAAAATGAGTCCTAATACCCATGGATCCAGTTCTCACTATATGGGCTTGTGTGTTCACTTTATCAACCCCATCCCCTGGATCCTTGCAATATATGAGCTCTACTTACATATATATATAATTCCATCATAAAATCAGATATCTAGCTGGTGTCAGCAGTAATGACAGGTGTTTCTGAGCATGTTCAGAATTCTTTCTTTCATACCATCATTTGATAACAACAAATCAGTCTATCCTCAGCAATTGGGAAGAGGGGGAAGAGGCTTCAGGTTTGCATGGTTTAAAAATTAGAACTCAGCCATTCCTCCCAGTCCTCCTCTTTCTTGGCTCACTTTCCCCTCTTTTTCCTCTTCTCTAACTCTCTCAGATCTGACGTTTTTGCATGAAGCTAGCAAAACCTTGGTGGACGGACTGGTCAATGTAGAGAAGCTGGTAAGAACATACCACCACCACCCCTATCTTTTTCCCTCCCTCCTAGCATGTACTGTGATTCGTTGAAGGAATAACTTCGTACTTTCAAAGTCTATACAATGGGAGTAATAAATCTACAGAATTCAGATTATTCTAAAGACCCCCCCCCCATGGAAAGTTGCTAGTGAGCAAGAAAGCAGGATTTAGTGTCTGGCAAATCTCAAATGTACTGTGTGAATGATAATGGCTACAAAGGTGAGGGATGGGAGAAAGCAAGGAATATGTCTAAGCCATCTGTTGTAGAAAGGTGATGTTTGCCTTCAAGGGTGGACTGAAGGATCAAAGGGCAGATTTCCCCTACAGCTGTGTTACTTGCAGTGGTGGCCCCTGGAGATTTTCCAGAAATTAAAGAAACAATTGTAACTAGTAAGGCAAAAAATATGGTGCCAATCCCTGGCACCCTGGGGGGGGGAAAAAGCAACCACCCCACACATCACATAGTCTGTGAAGCACTACCCTACGGTACCAGCCATAGCTCCACCATTTTATTAAGACTGAGGAATAGAGGAGTTTAAGGCAATCAAACATAGGATGTGCTGTAAAATGTTGCTACCAGTCTTGCTGCCATCCATTTGTCTCCATAAGGAAAATGACAAGGTGGAATAATTGTGCTATTTTAAAAAAGCACAAATAAGATATTTTTATGTAGCATAGTATCTACTTCTGTTTCTAATTGATGATAGATTTGTTGGTGGTGGGTATTTCCCACCACCACCAGCAAAACTGTTACTCTAAAGAAATGAAATTGATTCCATAATTTCAAGGGGCTTGTTTTTACATTGGATCTGAAATGAAATAGAGGCTGGGTTGGTGGATACACATGACAGGGATTTCTCTGTAGTAGCACCCCGACTGTGGAGTTCCCTTCCAGGAGGAGTCAAGTTGGCTCCATCTCAGTTTCCAGGAGACAGCTATGTTGTTCTGCATAGCCTTCATTTCTTTAAACTAGGGATGGCTACTCTGGCTGTCGAAACTACCATTGGTTTTGAAACTGTTTTTGAAGAGATGTTTACATCTGTTTTTAAATGTTTATACTTGGTATTTAATGTTTTAATTATTAAAATATATTGTACATCACCCCAGGAGCCCAGTGGCACCTCAGGAGCCCAGTGGGACTGAGGCAAAAAACAATTGCTTTAAATAAATATATTAAATAAACTTTAAGTTAAAGAAACAAAATAAAACTAGCTGATTCTGTTAATGCATTGCACCCACCCAGGCCATTCTAGAAAATTTCTGTGTAGTCACAATGGAGATGGTAGATTTTACCTGCAGGTTTTCTTTAGAAAGTTTCTAGGATCTTGTAACCCAGAAGCCATAGGATTTTCCCCTTCTGTGTCATTTGTGTGAGTGAGTCTCTGAATTTTCCTTAGCAGCCAAAATGACTAGACAGAGATTATTGTATTTGATATGAGATGATGTGAAACATTAGAAAAACTTTAGAAAAGACAGTAATGCTTGGTAAGATAGAAGGCAATAGGAAAAGAAGAAGAATGCATTACAGTTGGATAGACTCTGTCATGGAAGCCATGGGCCTGAATTTGCAAGATTTGAGCAGTGCTATTGATAACAAGATTTCTGGGAGGTCTCATTCATAGGGTCACCATAAATCAAAGCTGATTTGATGGTAATTAACAACAACAGATGTGTGTGGACCATTTCACCAAATGGATCCAGGACAATAGTAAATATCACCATTACATGTAGTTGCTGTTATACTGCTTGGTTAGGAGCAATTGCAGCAATTGTACCTGGCTGTTGTTTTACAGCCTCCACAATTTCTGGACCTAGTGTCTTTCTAGGGCATTGTACATGTGTGGTGGGGTCAGGTGGAGAGTGAGAAAGTGGTAGAATCACGTGGGAAGTGAGGGGAATATTAAGAGAAAATTATGAAGAATGATCTTGGCAGAAGGGGGTGGGGACCTGCACATATTCCCTCTGCAACATCACTCCAAATACATTCTGAGAGATTTGGGTTCAAAACCAGAAGAGTGAGGATTTGTAGTAACTTACAATCTGGCATCTTTGAAAAGGCATTCCTGAGATTCCCAGCTCTCCAAGTGAAAATGAAAAGAATATAGGACCAATTGTACCAGCAATAGGTTGGTCTCCCCTCCCTCCTACCAACAAGGATTTTCCCTTGTAAATAGGGAAAGCTGCACATATGGAATCTGGACTTGTAGTGTATTTTTTCCAGACCCAGATCCTTGAGAACAATAGATTGAGCTGGGGCCTTAAGTGCAGAATGTGGAAAATATTTCCCTTATGCAGAAGGCCAGACTTGTAGTGTATCTTTTCCAGACCCAGATCCTTGAGAACAATAGATTGAGCTGGGGCCTGAAGTGCAGAATGTGGAAGATATTTCCCTTATGGTGGGGGAAAAAAGCAGAAGGCTAGGCTCTTAGTATTTGGGGCAGGCCTGGCTAGTCCGGTGGCTCTACAGTCTGCTGATTAAAGAGGTCAGTGCTGCTCAGTCTTGTTCTCTTCAGATCTGAAAACCAAACAAGGCATGCAGGGCTTGCCTGACACATTTGCTGCTCGGGGCATGGACAAAATGGCATGCCCTCTCCTTTAGCTGATATATTTTACTTCAGCACTGGCAATGGTACAGTGTGTCTGAGAGAATGATGTTAGCTGAAGGGTGCAGGGCAGACAGTGTAGCATGCACAGCTGTGACCTTAGTGCTGCTCCCTATTCCTGCCCTCTGCTGCCTGAAATGCATCCACCTTACTCTGCTTAGTGAAAAAGCCTGGCTCAATCAATATGATGGCACGGTTGCCAGATCCTTGGCCCTAAGATTTAGAGACAGAGCCTGAGATTTAGGGACAGTGTCACATGGAGTTGCCCGTGTGATATCTTAAGTATCAACCATTTTTGCACACTGCATGCCATTCAGATCAAAAGAACCGGGTACAACAAGTGGGATACACATACATAAACACACATAGCATTAATATTTTTCAAGACAGCACTCTCACCCAGGGATTCTTCACCCCTTGTCCTGAGGACCAGAGAAGATGCTCTAGGCCCTGAGACCAGAGAACTTTAGGAGGGTGAGGAGCGGCCAGAGTTGTTTTGTAAAAAGGTCGAAATGTGCTGTGCAGAGGTTGGGGAAAATCAGCTGAAACTATTGTGAGAATTCTTTTTAGAAGAAAAAACTGCTCCCAGAGAAAATCACACACAAACTCAAACCTAGCACAAGGAGAGATAAAAACGAACCATACAAGTACAGTGGGCCTTTGGTATTTGCTAGGGTTTCGTTCCAGGATCTTCTGTGGATACCAAAATCCATGGATGTTCAAGGTCCATTATATACAATGGCATAGTAAAATGGTTTCCCTTATATAAAATGTGGAAGCGAAGATGACAAGATATACTTTCAGCATGGGTATGACTTTTCAGGATCTAAGCAGAGCAGTGGAGGACAGGAAGTTACAGGGTCGCCATGGGTCGGGATCAGCTCAAGGGCAGTTAACAACAACAACAACAAAAATATAAAGTGGCAAAATCAAGGTTTGCTTTTAGGAATATATATATTTTTTTAATATTTTCAAGCCGTGGAAGCTTGAATCTGTGGATGTGGAGGGCTGACTGTATATTGTTTCATTACATGCCTTTCCTCTATCCATGAGCCCTACGGAGAATTGAAGCAGGAGACTGAAGCTTCCCCAGTACCAGCACCATTGGTGTCACTAGGGAAGTGTGATCCACACTGGGTGACCCCCAAGGAGAGGGGTGATGCCTGGTCACCCTCTTTCCAGTATGGGGTGAGAAGGGTTGAGGGAGCCCCTCATGAGGAGGCCAATGACACAGCAGCAAAGGAGAGGGCCGAGAGAGCCCTTTTGTCCACCCTCCTGGGGATGCCAACTGACCACCACCACTTAGCCCATTCTCCTTTCACCTGCTGTCAAGAAGGGTGTATGCACACTGAGCTGCAAAGAATCATCGACATGATTTTTGTCCCTTTCTGTGTATCTGTGGAGTAGCGCCCATGGTTAGCTTTCACATCAAGCCCCACCAGGCAAATGCAGTCTGACTTCTCTGAGGGTGTGAGCGTTCAGGTGGTCTTTCTGCATCTCCCGTCGCCATCTCTCCGTCCCCCATCCTCCCTCTGCTCTCAGGGGATTAGCTAGCAGTTGGTCCTCTGTATGGTTTCTAGCCCAGTGGGATACTAGGGCTGCCATGGCAACAGCTTCACAGAAGCTCCTCCAACTCTCCTTGTCGAGATGCAACGCCTCTGTGTGTGTCTGTGTGTGTGAGAGAGAGATGTGCGCGGGAGTTGTCCCAGATTTTTCTGGCCCCCGGGGAGAAGGGGAACGAACAGTGGGGACAGAAAAACGAAGCCACATCATTGTCAGTAAAGCCCTAATTTTCTTCCCGCCCGTACCTTATCTCAATGTACTTTGTGTGTGAAATATAGAATTATTCGTATGACGAGCATTTGTGTCAACCAATTAAAAACAACAACAACACCAGTCCTGCAGTTATTAGTGTATAATGTATGCTAAACAAGCACATTGATACAAAAAATGCTTACGGCGCAGAATGTGAAATTTTGCATCTGTTCCTTTTGAATCTGCTTTTTGGTGCTTTTCGTGGTATCTGGTTGGGATACGATTTCTGCTAAAGAACAGCGTAATGAGGTTTATCAGACAGCAGGGATGTACTTATGAAAAACCACCAACCATTCTAAAGAGAGGCATTCCAAAATGATGCCTGTTGGGAGAGATGTGGGTTTCATCTCAAAAACCTTATTTCTGTGGGTATTTTTTTCATTGGTGCAGATTGGTGCCACTTCATTCACTTAATTAATTGAATATCCTGGCTATTTGCCATAATAAATGAAATGAAACAATTAACTGAATAAAACAAACATGCTTTAGATTTTTGTGGGGGGGTTTTTGGTAACAAAGTCCAATCACTTCCTCCCCCCTTTTGGTCAGCACTCTTAACAAAACCTTGGTACTGACCTTCAAGAAATCCTGACAGCCAGGCATCTTAAATTCACTTCTCAGAATCTGGCAGTATAGAGGACAGTGTGTTGAAGAGATCATGGCATGAAATAAGGAGGTCTAGAGTTCCCTCTAGTGGTTCAGAGCTGGAAAGAAAATAGAGCATCTCACTGCAGACAGGGAAAATAATGTGGGTTGAATCTGGATTGAATGTTGGAGGGATCATTGGAGTTTATCATATGACGGAATTTGGGGGTATAATGCAATGGCAATCTGAACGCAATCATGGGGTTTCACGTTATTGCGAATGAGTGTATCTCACACAATTTCGGACAATGGGAAGTCCGAGCGCAATCATGAAGTTTCACATTATTGCGAATGAGTGTATCTCACGCAATTTCAGGCAATGGGGGTCATTTTCGGGAAATGGGAAGTCATTCTGAACTCATTCCGAACGCAATAAGATTTCATGTAAATTCGCAAAACTAGCGAATTCACGTAATTGCGAATTGGCTCCATTTGCAATTGAGAGAAATTCCTCCCATGTGATAAATTCCATTCAGATGTCTTTTTTTAGTGTGGATCATCTCACTCGGGCATTCCAGGTTTGTTGTTCACATTATGGAACCTAATCAATGCACATCCCTGTTCTGTTCCTCACACATGCAAGCATTCAAATAAAGATGGAGTCGGTAATGAGAATGCATTTGGAAGATGTTCAAAGCATGCAGAGTTTTATCCTAGATCTATTCACATTGGAAAACTTGGGAGGGGGAACCCCATATCAGTTATACTGTTTTAAGTGGGCTTTTAGCAGCCCCCCCCCCCAAACTTATTTGGGTGTATTCAGGATGTGTGTGAACAACAGAGATTCAACCTGGATTCATCCTGGATTATTTTCATCATCTTAATGACCCCTTTGTTGTTCAGATGCATTTTAAATGCATCTGATTAAGTTTGTGGGTGGGGGCTACCAAAAAACCCCCTACTTAACTCAGGATAATCAATATTGAGGGGTTTCCCAAGTTTTTTTAAAAAAGATTTGCATCATTGGCAGTGTGAATAACCAATATAAATAAACCGGGATAAATCTCTACATGCCTTGAATGTGTTTTGAATAAATTTGCAAAATTTAGACACTCCTTAAGGGTATGAAGCGGTATATAAATGAAGCTGTTTGTTTGTTTTGACTCCATCTTTATTCAAGTGCTGGCACGTGTGAGCATTGGAACTTGGAAAGATGCACATAGATGTGGTTGCGTAGTGTGAACAACAAAACCAGCATGCATGAGTGAGATTATTTGCATCGTCACGTCAAAAACAACAACCTCTGAATGACCCCTTTGAAGAACTCTCCAGTGTTGCAGAGAGCTAGTAGTCTAGTCGACAAATAGTTCCTCTCTTTGAGGAGAGAACAGAGGGTTGTAGACCTCTGTTTTCCTAGTCTCCTTTTCCATCTCTCTTGCGTCTGAGTAGGGACACACAGGGCAGTTAGAAATAAGGGGACCAGATTTCGCATTCATGCCTCTAATTGCTAACACCTAGAATCATAGTGTTGGAAGAGACCATAAGGGCCCTTGTTCAACCCCCTGCCATACAGGAATTCACAATCAAAGCACCCTCGACAGATACAAAAACTTTTTTTTTTGTTTAAGCCAGCTTTTAATATTTAACTATTCCAGGAATTCCATTTGTATTGGGAGTGTGTGCTTTATTTTATTTTTTTACTTGTTAAATTTGTTTCTGTTTTCATACAATTCTATATTGTTGTAATTGTGAGAATTTTAAATATGTTTAAAATTATTTTTAAAATTTCATTGGTAGATTTTAATTGCTTTCCTTCTGTGAGCTGTCTTGGGTCCTACTCTGGGAGAAAAGTGCCATATAAAATAAATAACAACGCTGTCTCCCAATGAACCTTTTAAGGTATGGCATATATAATTATATAATGCTCTCACTACTCCATCTCCTCTCTCTCTCTTTTGTAGCACTCAGTAGCAGAGAAAGTTCGGACAATCAGGAAATGCCGAAGCCGGCCTCTCTGTGAGTAATAGTTGCCTGAATTAGACTGCAAAGGGAGACAAATGCAGTAACTGCTAGTACACTTACTGTATTTTTAATATGTGCTTAATACCCACTGCATCCTGGGTTGTATGAAGAATGAGCAAGTCCTTGCTCAGAAAGCTTACAATCTGCATTAATATGCAGTAGACAAGCAAATCAAAAGTGAAGAGGTGATCCCAGGAACTGGTCGAGTTGCGAGGAGATTTCATGAGACACTGAAACCCTAAATCCATCTTTGCAACATTGAACTTTAGACACTTGCTTTTCCTTTAAAAAGTGAATGCAGATTTTCTCAATGTTGTGCACCTTACTCTATTTTCCACACTTGAGCAGTGCAGGCATGGATGTGCAGAATAGGTAAAAGTCTGGCCAGTTCGCCCTTTTTGCATTACGTAGAACAAGGTGGCCCTGTCGAGCACCAGACTGATGAGTTCTAGGACAGCCAGTTCTTAGTTATTTACCATAGCCGAGATTCTAGATCCTCTACTTACCATATATACTTGACTATAAATTGAAAAATTTAAGTCTAAGAATTAAAAACCTGGGTTGACTTATCCATGGGTCGGTGCTGGAATAGGAATCAAGGCTTGAGGGAGAAGGAGGAGGCTATGGAAAAGGCCCTAGAGCAGACCTACTTGTCAGTAGGTATGGCCAAAATGAAAATAGGCTAAACTTCTTTGGGCTGTAGATAGGTTTTAATTAAATATTAATTAGAATTAATTAATATTAATTCCATCCTCCTCCTCTGCCCAGCCCTCTGTCCAGGAGAAAGCTGAACGGTAGAGGAGCCTTGCCTGCTCTTCTCCCCACCTGGACTTCTTGGGAAAGGAGCGATGGAGCCTTGAGGGGGTGAGCTTTTGCCTCAGTTCCTCCTCTGCCACCTGTCTTTCCCAGGAGAAAGCTGGATGGAGGAGTCTTGCAGGGTGAGCGTTTGTTCGTCTTTCTCCTCCACCTGGCTTTTTCCTCAGTAGAAAGCTGAGCAGCAGAGGAGCCTTGCAGGGCAAGCATTCACTCTACCTCCTTCTCCTTTGCTTGGCCCTTTCCTCAGGAGCAGGCTGAGCGGTGGAGGCGGCTTGAAGTTGTTTCACATTTTTGCAGGCCTCCCAAAATCCTTTGGTGGGCCACATGCAGCCCTCAGGCCATATGTTGTGCATGTCTGCCCTCGAGCCTGCCTCTGTGCAGCTCACACTGAGAAGAGTTAGGGAGTAGTAGTTGATAGACATCTGGAGGGCCGCATGTTCACCACTCCCTGCTTTAAAGAATCTACACAGAACAGAGACATTCAATTACAGTTTGGAATTGTGCTGCATGCTCTTCAAGAAGCAAATGTATGTGTGAGTGCATGTGCAGTGGAAGCACATTTTTATGTCTCTGATGTCCACCCTTCTCTTTTTTCCTGTAGGCCTGGAAATGGAATCATCTCCCCAGCAGTTGCAGATTAAAGCTTATGTCCGGCAGTTTCAAGTTATTGACAATCAAAACCTGCTCTTTGAGCTCTCACACAAACTGGAGTCAAACAGCCAATGAGGCCGCAGCCCGTAGATAGGCATTGCCAACAAAGAATGTTTACTCCGTGAGATACTCAAGCACTTTTTGGACGTACAGGGGTTCCGCCTAGGGTTTGCCCAGGTTGGAGAGAACATCATGGAGTCACCATACGGCAGGGATGCTCAACCTTGGTTAGGGGTGAGCCCAAATATTTTGGTGTCAGGGCACAAAATCGAAATGGCATCTCGCCTTCCTGTTAATTAACATGGCAAGGTACAATCTGCTGGGAAGTTCTTGTGCCAATGCTGGCACAAGCCATTTTGATGCCATAGATGAAAAATCCAAATAGCACCTACCCCAGTCTCGTTGCTGCCATTTTAATTGTGCCCTAAATCTGTAGCCTTTTCTTAATGAGAGAGCTGGCCCTATCTTTTCTGCAACACTCATGGAGATGAATGAAAGCTGCACCACCATACGTTTAGGTGGGACTTATGCCGAAGAACTTCCCAAAGGATTGCAGCTTACAAATCACTCTTCCATGTCACACGGCATTCAGACCTGAGTCAGACTCCTCACCTTGCCTCATGGTAGAACTGCTTGTGACTTTCTTTTTACAGAGTAGCTATGGTAGGACTGAAAGAAATCCAGCTGCAAGATGTAGAGCAATATTTTGTGGAGGCGGTCAAGCCAAATCAGGAATTCTTGAGTTGCTTGTAGGGCAGCTTGTGCCAGAGGTCAGTGCTCTGTTCAGTCAATTTTCCTCCCTGACATAAGCATAACAGAACATAGCTGGAATCCTCTTAATGACTTACATGCATGCAAGCCCTAATTTAGACATGCGATAAGAGGGCTGTTCCATTGCATGTGCCCTCCATCCAAAAACTCCCATGCTCAGCAAATATCAAGCTCTGGAAAAGGCCGCTGTGTGTTTGGAGGGGGAGCAATTCAGACCACAAAGATCCAGCTGATCTGAGCTCCTGGAGGAAGGAAATGTGTATTGAGAGTGAACCCTAATTCTACATATACACCCCACTGAAATTATTTGCTTCTCTGTCTTAATCACCTTTCCGCATCAGTAAACAATAGCAACAAGGGCCACTCCCAGGGCTTGACCAATGCTGGGCAGTGGGAAAACACAGAACTGTGCGTGTGGAGCTGGCCCACGTTCTTGAGAATCACAAATGTTTCAGTCAGTTAAATAAGCTTCCAATGAATTGAATACAGTACAACCACGAGAGATGCCATGTGCAGAAATATCAAGAAGTATTCATTTTCTGTCTTGCAGCCCTGTTCTTATTTTTACAATGTTAGTGTGGATTTATATTTCCATTGTAGGGCTGGATGTGAAAACTTTTTTAAAATCACGATGATGAAAGATTACCAGGAGACTCTCAATAGCGTCTTCTCAGGGTACAGTCACAGACTGTGAATAATCATTCTAATTCAGGTAACTGAGGTAGGAAAATGTGTTGCCTTTTGTGTTGAAATCTTGCTTTGACTTGCAGGAACTGATAGGGCAGCATTCAGCAATCTTTATTCTGTGGAATTTTCACAAGTGAAATTTTAAATTTAAAATGAACATTATAATTATGTTTGTTGAAGTTTCTAAGTATACTCAGTTTTCACCAAGCAACAGGATTTGTTAAGGATAGCAATGACAGTTGAAATGATATGAACTATACATATAAAAGATAAGTTTAGGCCTCATTCCCACTACGTTTTAAATCGGTTTGCAAATCGGTTCACACATGAATTGAATCGCTGAAGCAATTTGGAGAGGGAGGCCATACGCTAGACCCATTTAATCCACATCTTTTTGATGCTGATTTTTTCCCGCCACTTTTTTGATAAATTGATTTCACACAAGCGTGAACCAGATGCGGATTGGAATAAATTTCAACAATCAATTTGAAGAATTGAATTCATTAATCGATCAGTATCAGATCGGAATCGATTTACTGTGATGTGTTAAGAGGTTGCTGGGTGTGGAAGCGGAAATTAGTAACCTGTGTCCCCCCATCCTTCGACCCTCGTATGGCATTAAGTAAATGTGATTGCAGTGATGGACAGAGAAAAAAAATGCTACTGAAAATGTTTCAGATGGAACCGATTCATTTGCCAATGTGAACTACAAGTGGGTTATTTTGAGAGACTTCCGCAGGAAACGGTTTAAATTTAATCGATTCATTTGTTAATGTGAACCACAAGTGGGTTGTTTTATTTTATTTTGCAGCAACAAAATGCGATTGGGGCAAATGTAGTGTAAACCACACTCCACCTCCAAACTTATCCATTGATTTGGATCACAAATCGATTTATTTGTAAATGGGAATGAGGTCTTAGATTAATGTCATCTCTGGTTCTGGCTCCTATCTAGATGTGTTGTAGATGCTGGATACATTCATACTTTCAATTGCTTTGGAAGGGGCAGGGAAAAGAAGCTACCGTAATTTCCCTTCTGTTGGACTGATCTCTGGATAAATGTCACTCTTGAGTGTCTGGTCTAGCAACTTTGAAGAGCCCTGGAGGGAGAGAGCAAGAAATCTGCCATATTCTAGGACCAGGCTAGGGTGGTGAAGTTTTCCTTCTCCATAGTATCCTGGGAGCATTCAGAAGAACAATAGATGCATTTAATTATACCTTGCAATCAAAACAGTGTTAATGGTTATACAGTGATAAAACAGTTTTTTGTTCTTATTCCTCCAAAGTGCCTTTAAAGCAGAAGATGGAAGCTGCCCCATGGTATCCTTACTTCCTGTGCAGATAGATTTTGAACAAAGAGAGATTATAATGATATCAACAGAAACTTTCAAAAGCCTGAATGCTGCATAAATGACACATTTTGGGGAGCTGTCGCAACAGTGGAAGGAAAGTTTAATACAGTCGACCCTCTGTTTTCGCAGGGATCCATTCCGGACCCCCCATCCCCTCAAAAATGGAGACTCGCATGTATTCAAGACCTATAGGCTTGAATGGGATGTGTCCCTGTGAGCACGCAGGGTATGCGCCCCATTGATGATAATGGAGTTTGCCAACATGCAGATCCCAAGTCTGCAAGAAAGGAGGGACGATTGTATACAGTTGTCAGGATTGACATAGGCTTAGGCTGAATCTTCACATTAGAAGTGGGATGTCCTTCGTGTATAAAGAAACATTTGATTTAATGTGTACTAAGAAGTTCTTAATCTCTGCTTCAATTGATCTTGAGAACACTCCCTCAAAATCTCCATGCTGGCAATAGTGAAATAAGAATCAGAGATATGATAATTCTAGATTAGTTACACTGAAATAAATGACAGGATTTTGTGGAGCCTCCACTGCCATCTCCAGTACATTTTAACCAACTTTCTACAGGACAGAGTGCCAAAAAAAATTCTTACCAGTTCTTCCCACATACTGTATCACTAATAGGAAATCTATTTTTTGTTATAACCAGAGAGCTCTAACAAGTGTTATGGCAGCCCTTCTGAACCTGGAGCTCTTCAGATGTATTGGATTACAGTGTCTGTAATCCCATAACCAACTATGAGTTTATGGGAGCTGTAGTTCCACATCTGGGAGCACTTTAAAGGGACTAAGGTTGCCAATATAACGAGACATAAGAACTCCTGCATCATGCTTCAGGGCTCAGGCCCAGCAGGAGGAATCTGTGTTTAGTGCCATGGCTCAATCCTGAAAATGTGAAATAATAATGAGTGCCTCTGACCATGTCCGGAGTGCATTTCCCATACTACTGAATAACCATAGACCACTTCACACAGGATGTTCAGGTTAGAGGGGAAGCACTTTTCTTTTTAGAAATGTTTTCCCAGTCATGTTTCTAACAGCTTTAATATGTGATTGGATTTTTAATATCAAAGAACAAGATACTGGAAATAATTCTCTGGCATTTTAAAAACTTACTTTGTGTTTTACGGACCTTTCTTTTTGATAAAGAAGAGTGTGTGCGTGTGTGTGGATGCATGAATGAAGGAATGGGTTTGCCTTTATGGGATTTCTGTTCAGGGACTTTTCATTTCAGGGTCTCTCGCTTTTGTCTATATTTCTTTTTTTCTCTCTCCTGGAGAGAGAGGGTTTCAGGTCCTAATGCGAGGATGTGTATATGAATATGTATATATATATTTTTAACAAGACATTCTTGAATTGTACATTTATTTTTTAAGAAAAGAGCCTTGTATCATATTGGACTATTGTACAGCAAATTTTCTACTGTTGGAATGAGGGACTGCTTGCCTACACATATAGCCCAATAAGCTTCCGCGAGGTGGAATGTAAGGTTGTGTTGTGTCGTTTCAGGGGAGCTCAGTTTATTTTTGGTCTGGCTGTTGTAATTATTATTAATAATTATTATTATTGTTATTGTTTTGCTACAGAAGCACTTGGGTGAAAAGCCAAATGGTGAAAATAAAATATTGTGAAAAGTAAAATTGGTTATTGGCTCTTGATTGTATAGATAATTTTACCCCTAACAAATCTTACTATACGTAGACTTCTCAGGAAATTAAAAACACCCCCACCTCACTGTTACACTTAAAAAAATGCAACAACAGAAGCATCTCTACGTCCCACCTTAAGGCTACAAGATTCTCATGAACTTTTTGTATCTGGAGCACAGTTCTTATCTTGATTATAATTAGGGTTAGGCTTTATTCTTAAAAGAGATCCATGCACACACAAATTGACTGGGATCCTACATGGCTTCAGCATAACATAAATATTTGCTGGCAAAATTGTGTAATGCAACCCCCATACTGAATGCCAACATAATGCAATGTATCTCAATCAGTGGTCAAAACAAAGGTAATGCATATGTCCACATTACCCTGTCTGCTTTAATGCACTACCGCATGCCCAATGGCCACATCTGCTTAAACTGTTGTCAGCTGAATATAACAATTGTTCATTGTCAAAAAACAAAAATGCACTCCATATACATAGGACAGCTTACTTCTTGTATGTCACAGGATGCCAGACACTGTGCATGCCTGTATAAATGTCCACATTTGGGCACACAGAGGACTGGATACAGGAATAGTTGTGCTTGGAACAGAGTGGTCAATTAAATTATAATTAATTACAGTTCTATTTGAGTTAATCTAGTATAAGAATGATTCAGTCTGGATCTACATGTACTTACATACCTGCCGCAATATGCTGCAGTGTGGAGCGCTCTTCTAGACAGCCAGCGCGCCTTCTTCTAGGATATTCCATTCCTTTATCACTACATTTCACTTTTCCAACCTTACAATTATCTCTACATCTCACTTTTCCAACTCCAAACAATAAGCATTCCATGGGCACTGAGCATATTCAGTCCTTTTTAGACTGAAATTTACCCTCTAAATGGTAGTTTTCAAAGAAGTAGCAGCGTTACTAGGTTTTTTGTGGGTTTTTCGGGCTATGTGGCCATATTTTAGAAGAGTTTGTTCCTGATGTTTCATCAGCATCTGTGGCTGGCTTATAATACTGTGTGACCCTAGGCTGGGAGGAGTGATTTCCATGTTTTTCTGTGTTTATCTGTTGTTGAATGGCCAGGCCTCAGGGTGGGAGGATATGCAAAGAGGATTTGTGTCTGTTTAATGAGAGTGCCATTATTTGCTCGGAAACCCTGATCCTGGGTGGTTTTCATTTGCATTTGCTGGCTCTTGATTTTAGTGTTTTTCAGGACTGGTACGCAAACTACCAGTTACAGAGAATCTTCATCTTCAGAGAAGGGAGGGTGGGATATTGGGACTGTACAGTTTTACCTTGTAAGCTGCCCCGGTTGTCTGGGACAGAGAAGTGGGATATAAATAAAAATTCATTATTTATTAAGAAGATGGCAGCCACAGGTGCTGGCGAAACGTCAGGAATAAACTCTTCCAGAATATGGCCACATAGTCCGAAAAACCCACTCCACCAAACACATCTGAGGAAGTAGACTGAAGCCTATGAAAGCTCATGCTGTCAATTTCTTTCAGTTAGTCTCAAAGGTGCTACAAGATCTCACTACATAGTCTCTCCATGTATGACTGGCGTTTATGTTGGAGAATTTTGAACATAATTTTGCTTATGTGGAAAATTAATGCTATGGGCCTATAGTTGTTGCAATCCTTTTGTCTCTCCTTTTTTGTGGATGGGAAATGTGCTGGGGGCTATATTTCAGAGAAATGGACTGGCACAACCACCTCTGAATATATTTTTTTTTTAAAAAAATCATTCTTTTTATATGATCCATCAATTTATATACTTCAAACAAATACACGCGTCCCACCACTTTTATGGCTTTGACTTTTGCAGATGTTATTATTCACGGACTTTATTAATATGTTCTCTCTAGGAATATCTAGGTCCTCCAGCACAACTATATGCTCAACTTTAACCAAAGGTTGCACTGAAGGACCTAGAGATACTTAGGTGTCAGGTAAAAACATGGTGCTTTTGTTATTTGCAGTTTCTCCACATTCATGGGGATCCTGTGCCCCTAACCCCGGTGAATGTGGAGGGATGAGCGTACATCCATTTCATATGGTTTTATTTACATCTATACTGTAACATATACTGTTTTGCAAGCAACATACAGTATACTGTTTTATTTCTTCAAAGATATAGTTGATGTTAGTCTGTAGACTCAGTATGTAGAGAGACAACTTGTAGCACCTTTGAGGCTCACCGAAAGAAAGAAGTTGGCAGCATGAGTTTGTGTATGCATCTGAGGAAGTAGATTGAAGTCTAGGAAAGCTCATGCTGCCAACTTCCTTCTTTCAGTTAGTATCAAAAGTGCTACAAGATCTCTCTTAATAATAATAATAATAATATGAGAAAGTAGACTTAAGCCTAGGAAAGCTCCTGCTGCCAACTTTCTTTCAGCTAGTATCAAAGATGCTACAAGATCTCTCTACATAATAATAATAATAATAATAATAGTGATAATAATATTCATTTGAGGAAGTAGACTGAAGCCTAGGAAAGCCCCTGCTGCCAACTTCTTTCTTACAGTCAGTCTCAAAGTTGCTACAAGATCTCTCTACATAATAATGATGATTATAATAATAATTATATGCATCTGAGGAAGTAAACCAAAGTCTAGGAAAGCTCATGTTGCCAACTTCTTTCTTTCAGTGAGTCTCAAAAGGTGCTACAAGATCTCTGTACATAATAATAATAATAATAATAATAATAAATATTCATCTGAGGAAGTAGATTGAAGCCTAGGAAAGCTCCTGTTGCCAACTTTTTTCTTACAGTTGAGTCTCAAAGTTGCTACAAGATCTCTCTACATAATAACAATGATGATGATAATAATAATAGTGATAATAATATGCATCTGAGGAAGTAAACCAAAGTCTAGGAAAGCTCCTGCTGCCAACTTCTTTCTTTCAGTGAGTCTCAAAGGTGCTACAAGATCTCTCTACATAATAATAATAATATACATCTGAGGAAGTAGATCTAAGTCTAGGAAAGCTCCTGCTGCCAACTTCTTTCTTACAGTTGAGTCTCAAAGTTGCTACAAGATCTCTATACATAATAATAATATAATTCATCTGAGGAAGTAGACTGAAGCCTGGGAAAGCTCTGCCAACTTCTTCCTTTCAGTTAAGCCTCAAAAGGGTGTGTGTGTGCTACAACAAGATCTCTCTACACAACTGTTCCTATTTCTTGAAGGGGAACAGCTGCAAACAAACATTTGTTTGTGAGGAAACTCAATGGGCTTCTTTAGCTCTGCTCAAAATGGAGGAACATTTTGGCCTTTTTCTTTTTCCTTTCCCCAGGACAGGAGGCTGAAACAATAAAATGTGCTCCTAAGGGAAAGGAGAACCACTTTGAGTCCAGTCAGGACTCTGTATCTCTACATTTCTATCTCTACTTAAAACTGCGCCCTTCCCAACATGGCGGCGTTCCCCAGCACTACCCCTTCCTCTCCCTTTTTTTTTTGACCTTCCTATCATGGCGGCTGGTGTCGCTGCAGCAGTAACAGCAGCAAAGGCACGGAAAGGGGCGTGGCCACACGAGGCGCATGCGCGGTGGCGGCGAAGGGGGGAGTGTACCCAGCCGCCATTTTGTTGTGGCCGCCGCCGGGCTGCTGCTGTTTCCGGGTTGGAGGGTCTTCTTCTTCTTGAGAAAGAGGAGGAGGAAGCTGTGGGTGAGGCTGCTGCATTCCCAGAAAGGCCATGGGGGGCCTCTAGGGAGGGCTTGGTCTCTGGGGGGCCTGGAGGGCGAGGCTGGGGGGCTTTCTTGGAAAGGAGAGCCTTGACATTTCCCTTTGGGCTCCTTCCTTCCTTCCTTCTTTTTGGGGAAGAGGGTCCAAGGTTTCAGGGGAGGATAAAGGGACCCCAAATGTCAGGGATTTCTGTGAATTTGGCTTCAAAACATTAGGGAGAACCAAATATTTTTTTTGGGGAAACCACTGGTTTCTAGGGCAGTGGCTTCCCAAACTTTGGTCTTCCAGATATCTTATTTATATTATTTGTAACCTATAATATTCTAATGTTTGTTGTATTGTAAATTATGTGGATTCCTTTTTAAGGAAGGAAAGGGTGGGGGATGATGGGGTTTATTTTATTGTGTTCTATGATTTTATTATTATTATTGTTATTAACCTTATTATTAACAGTCTCATTAAAATAATAATTGTAAGCTGCTCTGATAGCCTTTAGGGCTGAAGAGCGGGGTATAAATAAATAAAAATAAATTATTATTATTATTATTATTATAAATGATTGTACAAACCTTTGTTTATATAGCACTGTATATACTTAATATTTTAAATGCTGTAAAAATCTTACTTTAAATTCTGTAAAAAATCTTGCTGTCAATAGTGTAAAATCTTACTGAAGAGGTTGGGATAGAAATAATAATTTTTTATTTTATTATTATTATTATTATTATTATTATTATTTTGGACTTCAGTGTCCAGAAGCCTCAGGCAACTCAGTCAACTGTCAGGAATTTCTGGAAGCTGAAGTCCAAAATATTAGGAAAACCAAGGTTTGGGAATCACTGGTTTAAGGTAATGGTTCCCAATCTTTGGTCCTCCAGATGTTTTGGGCTTCCATCGAGCAGAAACCACAGCCAACTTGGTCAACTATCAGGGATTTCTGGGTGCTGAAATCCAAAACATTAGGAAAACCAAAGTTTGGGAATCACTGGTTTAGGGCATGAAGGTGGAGGGAGATATTTACCTTGTTTGTTAATACTGATATTGCTGTGCCTTCCCTAATTAATTTGGGAATTAATAAATCTTAATTCTCAGTCCTCATATTGACTTACGTTGGGAAACCCAAACTTGAGCTTGAGCTCTTACACGTTCATAACATTTGGAGAAGTCGTCTCTCCTTGCAGTGACTCCCAAACGTTGGTCTTCCAGAGATTTTGGACTTCGGTACCCAGAAGCCCCAGGCAGCTTGGCCAACTGGCAGGAATTTCTGGAAGCTGAAATCCAAAACATTTGGAAAACCAGAGTTTGGGAACCACTGATGTAGACTATACTGTCCAGAACCAAAAGTTTGGGAATCACTGGTTTAGTGTCTGAGATAAGAGGTTACTGCCTTCCTTTTTCTTTCCCTGCTCCGTCTCTTTATGTAACTATTTACGTAGATCCTGTTTCTGTCTCTCTCTTTTTATTTTCATTCTTTGGTTAGGAAAGTAGTGGTTTCATAGCCCAGGTAGCAAAACAGTAGTGGTTGTTAACTCCTCTTGATCCAGCCGGGGTTACCAGATATCTTCTACATTTCAACCTTCTGTCCAGGAGGAATTTCATGTTCTCCTCCATTTTGAGTACGACTAAGAAGCATGAATTTACATTTATGTCACTGTTTTTAGCTTTTATTTTGTAATGTCTTGCATTTTTCTTCAATGTCCTACATTTTGCGGTGCCTTGTCCTCCTTTGTGGTTATGACATCTGGTCACCATCCTCATGGAGACGCTGTGGATGAGACATCTCCAAGACCGTCTGTCTTCTACTGCTCTGTTTAGGTCCTGTAAACTCAGGCTCATGATCTTGCTGATTGACTCTATCCATCGGGTGTGCAGTTTTCCTCTCTTTCTTCTTCCCTCCACCTTTCTTAGCATTATTGTCTTTTTCAATGATTCTTTCCTTCTCCAACAACTTCAGTTTCATCATTGTGGCTTCCAGAGGGAGTTCTAGCTTGATCTGTTCTAGGACCCATTTGTTGGTCTTTTTGGCTATCCATGGTATCCTCTGCACTCTTATCCAGCACCACATCTCAGATTGATTTTCTTTCTGTCAGTTTTCTTCATTATCCAGCTCTCACATCCATAGATGATGATGGGGAATACAATGGCTTGGATGATTCTAACTTTCATGCTGAGATGTACATCTTTACATTTTAGGATCTTGTCTAGTTCTTTCATGGCTGCCCTTCCCATTCCTAGTTGTCTTATTTCTTGACTGCACTTTCTGTTCTAATCAGTGGTTGATCCAAGGTACTGTATTTACTCATGTATACGTCTAGAAATTATGTCAAAAAACTGACCCAAAAAAACTGAGTTGACTTATCCACGGGTCAATGTAAGTACTGTATCTTAAGTCTTATTTACAAGAAGGAACCATCTCCTGGTGGAAAGAAAGGGTATAATATGTGAGGCACCAACCCCCTCTATTCATACTTTCATACTTAAGAATGAGCACAAAGTCTGTTGGAATTTTATATGTTCTTTGTTTCACTTTTCTTCATACTTTAGACCCTTTGCTATATGCCCCTAAATTTTACCCTCGACTTATGCACGGGTCATAGCAAAATCCATAATTTTGGCCCCAAAACTTGGCCTCAACTTATATATGAGGTCGACTTATAGTCGAGTATATATGGGTATGTGAAATCTTTAACTATTTCTGTTTCCTTATCTAGGTTGAATTTATGTAGATTCTCTGTGTTTATTGTTTTTTTTTAGTAAAAAAGTAGTAAAAGTAGTACTTTGGTAATAAAAGTAAGTTTTATTTTTTAAAAAAAATCTTTGCTGAATGATAGCGGTTAAGAATTCAGAGACATAGCCGTGTTAATCTGGAATATCAGGATGCAAAGGGATCTTGTAGCACTTTTGAGACTGACTGGGAGAAAGACACATACCAAAATTAAAGATGTTAGTGTATAAGTTTTGATTGAAGTGGTGGATCAAGACATTTCAGGTTTTTGTTGGCCCAGTTAAAGACTAGCAATGCTGAAATGTGAGTTTTCAAGGAAGAGAAATGTTGTGACTCCACAAATTTTGTGTGCGGTTGAGCTGAAGATTTGGAAGTGAAGGATTGGAACAGATCAGTGTGTTTCAATATGTGATGAACTAAAGATAAGTTGAGGTGAGTTAGGATGATAAGCTATAAAGTGGAAGAAAGTTCTTGTGGGCTGTGAATCAAGGGAAGTATTCATGTGGAGGAGTTGCTTTTGTTTTGAAAGGGTGGCTGAGGGCTGTCTCTGCGTGAAATGAGGAGATGATGGCAACAGGAAACGAGTCTTCTATTATGCTTCCATGTTGCTGGGAACTGGAGTTCAGACGCTAGGAGAGCAAAGCATGTGACCTGGAACAATATGGGTTTCTTTGGGGTGTCATCCTTAATCTGTCCCTTGTGAACTTCAAATTAGATGCTGAATATTGAGGAGTGAAGAAACAGATGTATCTTGTGTGTGTACATGTGCTTGGAATGTTACATAGATAAAGCAAGCAGGTGATAATTATTTCCGCAGCCATCTGACCTAAACCTCTTTGCTTTTTTCACAACCAGGGTCCTTCCTCATCTCTTTACATTGGTCTTCTTGGTTCTTTAAAAAATGGCCTTGAGGCATATACTAGGTGTGGCCCCTTTTTTGTTCATTCCTCAAAGGTAGGTGTGGTCAATCCAGGTTTAACATTAGACTCATTAAGGAACTGGATACACACTCCTCCATAGTGGAGGTTAAAGTGCCGTCCTTACCTGCTTGTCTTAAAATGTAATCAGTGCTTGTCTGACTCTGATGTTTGTTCACTAAATTTGTAGTTCTTAAACCTGAATATGCTTGTGAATGGAGGGTGTGAACTGACTTGTCAAGCAGAAGTAATATGTAGTTAAGTAAAATGGGAGACCTATCAAGGCAGTTTGTTACATCTGTTTTAAGAGCGGAAAACATGTTGGTGAACTGAAGTTCTCAGAGGCTGAAGCTAGCATATAATGTATTAAAGAATGCTAGGAGTTTTAGTCTTTGGGGACATCATGGTTTCTAACCCTGATTTACTTTCTCACAGAACAGAATTATAGTTAGTTAGTTATTTACTAATAGCTGTTTTCCTAAAATTTGCTCTTTCCTTCTCACCTTCCCTGCATTGAGAGTGCTTGTGTATTGGGAATCACATTCCATTTGTGATCAAATGGACTGTTTGAATAACAATGAATTTTAATCTGTGTTCAGTCTAACTTCAAATGTGTTGGAAGGTGTTGGACAAGATAAGTTTTCTTAAAGTCTTGTGAAAGTGCAGTTAGATAAAAAGGTACCACTTCGGTGGGAAGGTAACAGAATTCTGTGCAGTGATGGTGGCCACTGACCACGGAGTCGTCTTTGACATCACTGGCTCCCTTGGATAAGTAAGAGAGATGAGCACCACCCCCTACAGTCAGACATGACTTGACAATCATGTCAAAGGGGAAACCTTTACCTTTTACCTTATTACTTTTAATTTGCAGTGTACTTTGCAGTCTTGTCTGCTTTTTCATGCCTGTGATAGTTGACTGTCATTCTAAAACAAAGTACAGTCTGTAGAGGATGTGGAATCTTCTTCCGTGCAGAGACAGCCATCTCAGCCCTGAATTTAGGTACAGAGTAACCTGTTATGTTAGGAAGTTCCTACTTAGTAATCTAATTGGGCCCCCAGTTGTAATATCCTGTTCAAAGCATTACTTTTTCTTGATTTGACCTGAGCCATACTTGGTCTTGCAGCTGTTCCAGAACAGTACACATTATTTTACTACAGTCCATTTCTGTGCTGTCTGACACAATGGATGCTCTCTCTGTCTGCAGTTGCCCACTCATCTTTTCTCTGATGTACCACCCTATATCTGCTGGCAGTGGGGGAACAACTGTGTGCTTCAAGATCTTTTTGGACAGCAAGTTCTACAATCTTTCATCATTTATTGTATGGATGAAGGCTGATGAAACTTGTTAGCCAAAACCATTTGGAGGGCCATTTGTTACTCACTCTTGCTTGGATACATGCTCATTTAGATGTCAAACTTGTGATGGAACTTCATTGAATGGTTTCTTACCGCTGAAATCAGAATACCAGTGGGTGAGCAATCCATTACCATGGAAAAGTTCCATGTGTTTGGCCCCTGCCCTGCTGGCTAAAGTATTTTGATTATCTATTCCATATGGGAGCAACTTATAGGTGACACTTTTGAAGGACCAAAACTAGATGACTTTTAGCAAGCCACTGCTAGAATCCATTTTCTTTGTCTGTAAAACAGGAATATTAATGTTGCCCTTTCCAGGTAGCTATAAGATAGAAAATTTTCTGAAGGAGAAATACAGCAGTGGAAAACTTCCTGTGGGAAATGTTAATGTTAAAAAACCCCCACTGTATTAAGTAAGCTTGGATTAATTTATATGTACCTGCTAGCATGGTGTAGTGGTTTTACATTGGATTAAGATACTGGGAACCCAAGGCTTGAATTGCCACTGAACCATGGAAACCTATAGAGTGACTTTGGGCAAGTCACACCCTCACGATTGGAGGAAAGCAAAGGCAAATCTTCTCTGAACAAATCTTGTCAAGAAAATCCTGTGATAGGTTCACCTTAGAGTTGCCATAAATCAGAAATGACACAACAACAGTGTCCATTACACAACACTTTACTCAAACCACTGTATCATGTAAAACATGTTAAAACAACAAAATGTATAAAGTGTGCATCTACAGCAGAACGGTAACATCTGTATGCTTCAGCAGGTATGCTGTTTTTTCATGGAGTGTCCAAAAAGATACTGAACCAGCCATTGTGACTTCATTTGCCTATGTGTGCTTGACTTTTCCATCTTTTCGTTTTCTACAGTGTTACTGTACAAAACTGTGTGAAGCCAACAGAACAGTATGCTTACTAAACCAGTGATTCTGGACCATAGTTCATCCAATATAATAGACTATGACTTGGAAAAATTCTTTTCTTTGAAATGCTGGAAGATGTTAAATCTTATGCTAGATTATTGCAGTAAATAATAATTTTTAAAAATTACTCCAGGATGACTTATACTGTTGAATCAGAGAAGACCAATCAGTAGAATGTTCTGGAATATTCCTTGAAAGTGTTCCTGCACCAGGTCTGGTGTGTATAAAGGGAATGAGGCTACCCAACTTGGAAATAAGGTTCTACAGCTTGGAATCTACATGTCCTACGAGCCTTCCTGCCTTTTATTCGATCAGTAACTTGGCTTGAGCATGCCACTCTTCCTTTTCTTTGATTTCTCAAGTATAAAATGGAAGCAAGCAATCTTTTTGGTGGTGGTATTGTGGGGGTGAAGAAGGATTGAAGGAAACCGTTCAAACATTAAACCGACATGGATATTTCCTAAATACAGTGGCTGTTTCATTATCCCATATTAAGCAGCAAGTAATGTGCTTTAATCCAGTTGTCTCTGTTAAAAGCTCAAAGATGCTTAAGTGCTTTAAAAATCACAATGTTCACAACCATTTTGAAAGGCAGATAGTTAACTAGCCTTGCTGTTTGTTGTTCAGCTTCTGTGGCAAGTAACTGTACAGTAATGTCATCAGGAAACAAAATAATTTCTTCTAGGTTTGCCACTTACCAGATAGTCAGATACCTTTCTGCCCTCTCCCCTTCCCATACTTTGGCAGCTGTCTTCCACCTATGAGGGGGGTGTCCAAAAGTTTTAATGATCACCTTTAAAAATTTTTGACAGAAAGCTTGTTTTGATTTGTAGTTGTTAACTTATCTCTATGTAATCACTATCTAGATTTTTACATCGTTCCCAGAGTATCTTGGCCCTCCAAATACCTGATATTGTAGAAGTCTGTAGAGCGCTCCTTACGAGGGAGTATCATAAAGTAATAATTATCACCTGGAAGTTATTATGGCATATTGATGAAATTTTGTCAGTGTCATCATTGGTCCCTAAATGCACGTTGCTGTGAAAATCATCTCATTGTGTCCTTTATTTTTGTGACTGGCTCTGCCAGAAGTTACTAAAGTGTAAAATCCTTGTCAGGCGCAATCTGCAGACTTCTACAATATTAAGTATTTGAGTGATTATCTACTTTGTGAAATGCTAGCATGGAATTGTTGATTGTAAGTCAGTGAAATCAGTAGAATATACAATTCCTGTCTTACTGTGTCTTGCAGAAACTGCTACATCTCAGTTAACAAGGTAGATTTATTGTTGGGCATTTATTTCTTTAACAGAAACTTTGGTACCAGAGGTAATAATAACGTGAAAATAATGGGGCTAGGTTCATACAACACAAAAAGAACAGCAGTTCAACATGTTTCAGAAAACTTTTTATTTAAAACTAACATTGCACATGTGAGAATGAACAACTAGGTCAGGCAATCTTTGCAAAGTAAACAAAAACATTTTGAATCTTCTAGAGGCCGCTGGAAAGCTTCATCTAAAATGTGTCCTTAGATTATTTTCTTTCAACAGCCTGCATCCCTCTTTTCTTTATGTTTTGCTCTTTGCACATGTTCAGTAAGGGATTCTGGATGCAGTTGTTTACTTTGCCTGTTGTATGTAAGCAGACAACCACATATAGGATGATCTAGAGTAGAATTCATTTCTTAGGTCAACCTTTATTGCGTTGTTTACTGCAGATTCATGCTGCTGCAACCCAATATCTGCCTTTCTCCACTCCTGTCTCACAATGCCTGTGTTGCAAATAAATAAATACATACATAAATAAATTCCAAGTAGATACAAAATAGAAAAGGAGGTAGGGTGGGCTACCATAAAATGACTTGGTAAAAAGAAACTTCATCAGAAACTTTGTTAGCTGAGGTATGACTGTATCTAAATTAGAAATTATTCAGAAAAAATATTTTTTTCTCTTTAGCCATGAACCTCCCTTAGCCTTAATTATACATGTAACAGAAACCAAGTAAATTGCTTTTCTATATAATTGTGATTAAATAAAATTTGAATACATTCCTCTTCTCCCACACCATACTCCATGCGTTCACCAGAACTGGTTTTCCTATTGAAAACTGCTCTGCTCTCTGGAGAGATGCACTGTTTACTCTCAGCTTTTATGAATTTGTGAGGTGCTCAGTCTAGGTTGCTTGTGAACACTTTATATATTGCATAATGCACATAACTTTAGTAATAACAGTGTAAACACTATTAATGTGTATGGTGAGTAATAATTCACAATTAGTTCTCCAATAGTTGGACAACTATTTATAGTGTTGATGCCTTTATATGATTTGGCTATGGCAGTCAACTTGGTGGCATAGTCCTGGTACAGACGGGCATTTTGCGGTGTCCTCACCACAAACTAAGGCTAGATGAGGCTGGGCATTTACATGCCCTAGTCCATGTGGATGCCGCCATCATGGCTTGCTGTCCTCCACACAGGTGGCGCCATGATGGCGCGTGCGTCACACAGCACTCAAATGGCGCTGGCAGAAAGTGATGCAATTGGGGCGCACACACGTGCCAATCACACCCCTTCCAGGAAGCTTCTTTTCACTCCTGGGAGGGAGCGCATCATTGCTGTGCCATTTGGTGGCTGCAGCAATGATGCAGAGCTAAAAAGGGCAGCACGGAGCTGCCCGTCTGTCAAGCCCCATAGTTAATTTAAATTGGAGGATCTTCTGTGTTGAAGAAGTGGTCTATACATCGGTGCTGGTGTGATCACTCTCCTTAATAAGCTATAATACCCATATTGTGTGTGCAGCAATACTGTCGTTGGAGAGCTGAAAATAATTATTAGAAATGTTGTGATACAGCACAACATTTGTACAGCAGTGACCCTATATTAAGCTCTCAGTCTTGACCAGTAGTTTGGCAGTGCACCATGTTAAGTTGCATTTTAGATTTAGGACTTCTTGTCTCAACTGTTATAACATTTTTGTCACATTCTTGGGAACCAGAACAAACACAGTACATTATGTTGCTTGGATGTGTTTTCTAGAACTTTTTTTATTTGCTTAAAGATGCTGTGTGGGGAAGAATTATACCAGGTGCTATCCAGATGGCCATCTTATAAAATAATCAGTGGTTAGAAAATGTATGTCTCGAGGTAGATGAAGCTTAGGTTAATAATAGTTATGGTGAAAATCCTGAAGGAACCTAACTTTGCATACATAGTGTGGTGACTTATGTGCCCATGGCCTTGTTGTGGGTAAAATTTAATCTGTGAATATGATGTAGTTGTTTGTGGGAATAGTATTTCAATGATAGTATTGGTAGTTGCTCTCCCTGGATCAATATTGTGTATATATGTTAGCATACTAAAGATTCAGTAGACTTAGTGGTCAATATATTACCTTGTAGAATTCTTTAATTTTACCTTTGGTTACAGAGCTGATTTATGACGTAACAGAGTATTCTGTGATCATTACAGTGTAATACACATCCATGTGTTTTTGGTAGCAAACAAAAAGTGCCAGAAAGGCAAACCTGTGGAGCTTCAACTGTTCTCTCAAGTGCATGAGTAAACATAATCCTCAAGAAGTTGTGTATGTTCTCCAATATTATTAAATGGAACAATTGGATAATAATTTTAGTACTTAGTATTTCGGTTGCTTTTTTATTTACATTAATGTAGTCAGTCTTGTTCAATCTGTTGCTCCTCCTTCATCTGCTTGTTTAAAGTAATATTTGGATTATTTGTGACAGATATGGTTACCCTAGTGGAAAAAAACTAAGTTTCAAACCATTAGGTTTATGCTATTTGCATTTTAGACTTCTCTCTGATACTGAAAGCTGTCAATATTAATTGCCCAGTTTGAGGTTTGTTTCCTCAGGAAGAATCTGCAAGATTTTTGTACAACATGGATTGTTTTGAACATGGTGGTCTGCCATTGTGTGCTTTTGTATTATGAAAATTTTAAGTCACACATGGTGAAAGAGTGCCTCAAGGTCTCCACATACTTCCATTATGTTGTACGGTATTGCGGGGCAGAAGGAGAATCACAGAATTGAATAATATGCTCTTATCTTTTGGGTGGGATATGTTGGACAGGTTAGACTTATTTGGAGCATCTTGTTTTCTTTATTATTTTTTCCAGTTTTAATCAACACTTTAACATTAGTCTCAGTTCTGAGGAATGTGGCACTACATTTTCCCACTTTGGCTGCCTAATAACATCAGAATAAATTGAACAAATTAAGCCAATGAGGTACATATGCATTTCACTTACATTCTTTATTTTAAGGTTAGAACTAATGAAGTGCAAAGTCAGGCTTACTGCTGATCACAAAGACAACAAAATAATGACCATGCAGGATCTGCACAAATTCCACCCAGCCAATGAGGAAATCAAAATAGTAAAAGAATTTCAGTATCTTGAATCAAACATTGATCAGAATGGGGACTGCATTCAAGAGATCAGAAGAAGGCTAGGAATAGGGAGGGCAGCTATGAAAGAACTAGAAAAGATCGTAAAGTGTAAAGATATAAAACTGAGTATGAAAGTTAGAAAATTCCAAGCCATTGTATTTCCCATTACCGTGTACAGATGCAAGAGCTGGACAACGAAGAAAGCAGATGAGAAGAAAACCAATTCTTTTGAAATGTGGTGGTGGAGAAGAGTGCTGAGGATACCATGGACAGCCAAAATGGATCCTAGAACAGATCAAGCCTGAAATTTCCGTGGAAGCCAAGATGATTAAGTTGAGGCTGTCGTTCTTTGGAAGCATGACTCATTGGAAAAGACAATAATGCTAGGAAAAGTGGAGGGATGTAGAAATAGAGGAAATCTACATGCTAGGTGGATGGACTCTGTTAAGGAGGTCACAGGCATGAATTTGCAGGGCCTAAGCAGAGCAGTGTCGAATAGGGAGTCTTGGCGATGTCTCATCCACAGGGTCACTAGGACTCAAAATTGACTCAAAGGCGATTATCAACAAAATCTAAAGAGCCCCAATTGATTGCTTTTTTGTTTTTGATTGCATATGGTACAATGGAAGTTGTTTATTACTTGAGCTGCTGAAATTTGGCAGCCATTAAAAAAAGATACAGTAAAGTTCTCCTAAACCTTTGCAGTGTACATACTGGTAGGAGGTTGTGTACTTTTCCCCTGACATTGGAGTGTTTACCTTCACACTGCAAGCTAGTACATGAGGGAGATCATGAGGCTAGAATCTTTCTTCCTAATATGCTTTCTCCTTAATTTCCTCTGACATGAAGTTTTTTTTAAGGATGTTGTCCGCTTCTGATTCCCACATTTGCATTCTGAAATGTACAGTGTGCAAGCAATTTTCTGTAGTTAGAGCCAAACATATGACAGAATAAAGTAATGTGATGAACTATAGCACTCAGACTGAAGGTGACAGTGTCATTTTTAAGGGTTCCTTCATGTATAATAACAAGAGTCTGAAGCAATGCAATCTATTTTGATATCCCAATCTGTTACATTAATAGAGCAGCCTGAAAATAGCTGAAGGGCACGTGCTCTCTCTCTCCATGAAAAGTTTGATGTGAGTGTTCCTAGATGTGACTCAGCTCCCTCCACTCCTTTCAGTTTGCTATAATCCACCATACAAAAGAAGAATGTCTAATTTTGAATGCCTGAATGCTAGTACTCCAGTACATAAAGCACTTTGGTATATAAAATAGGAATAGGGAAACCGAGAGCCACATATCAGCCATAATCTAACTTTATGTGGCCTGCTTCATTGCCAGACATTCCTTTCCTTTCCTTCATCTATGAGAACTAGCAGGATGAGGTGTGGATTGAACACCACCATAGACTGCTTCTGTAGATGTCTCCATATCCTGTGTGTGCTTCTCTAGGCATGACTGGGTGTAGGAAGAGTTTCCAGAAGAGAACATCTCATTGGGAGCAGCAGCAATACCGTCAATACTTCAGCCTTCAAAATGCAAGTGAAAGAGGTGAAGATGAAACTTTTAAAGAGCAGGGATAGCCTTCCATAAGCTGTTTGTGTTAATTCCATGCAGCATTCTTCATAGACTGGTTGGGGTTTATCACACTAGAGGGCAAACAGGATTTAAACAGGAATTAAACAGGAAATGCCCTATGTTAAACATAAGGCATTTCCTGTTTAATTCCTGTTTAAATCCTGTTTAAATCCTGTTTGCCCTCTAGTGTGTTAAACGTCGTTCTCTGCTGCTGGCTAACTCCCAAATAGCAGAAATTCAGTCCAGCTGTTCCCCCTTTACCCCAACATTTACTTGACTGCAGCATCTCCACTCTTGCAACTTCCCAAGAGCCCTCTTGAGCTTTATCCAGCCTGTGCTGGAGGAGGGAGGTGCTTGAGGAGGGAAATGAAAATGGCATCGATTGGTAGGGAGCGAAGAAAAGAATGCAGTGCCATTCTTCAGGACTGTGGATTCTGCCCACCATTGACAGCAGCCTGGTTTTATTTTCCTATAGGTTATTGCTTCTTGCTAGGGAAGGAAGTGTGTGCAGATAAATAATATACACATCCATGACTAGAGAAATATCTAGCATACTTAATTTTCCTGCAAATTTCACAGAGGGGATGTGGTAAATAACAGTGATTAGATGGCAGGCGTATGTGAAAAGCCTGTCTTTTTCTGAAGACTTCTTGAAGACCTTGGAAAGGATCTTAATGTAAAAAGCCTACAAATATGGAAACCGTGTCTGATAGGAGGGAATTTGAATTGGCATCTTGAGCTTTTTTTGCTTTGCTTTGTTTTGAACTGTTTTGTAATATAAGCACTAAATTTTGTGGAAGTAAATCCACATCAGGGGCCTCATCTGTTTCCCTAAGGTGCCTGTCCTTGTATATTTATACCTTGAGATGGAACTCGAGGCACTGAAACTTGGCTGCTATTTCCTGAGTCCTTATTTAACCTTCATGAAGCTGACTTGAGAGCTCTGTCTGCTCGTGCGAGAGCTCTGCTAGCCTATGCCAAAGGTTCGGTCCAGGCAAACATCCCTCCATTTCACATGCTGATTTAATTTAAGGCACGTTAATGTCCTACTTGGCATGCTTGGACTAATGTGAAAGCTTTCTCAAGGGCTGCCACCTGAGCTTATCTCCTGTAGACCTGTCATCTTAATATGCTTTCTCTTTTAGTTTGAAATATGCACCTTCCTGTTTCTAGCATCTCTGCTTCTAAGCCAACCTTGCAGATCTAGGGCAATTCAGGGCTTCCCAGTTTCTATTAGATATAGTGGGGTATTCCAACATGCTGTTGGCCTGCTGTATGTATGGCAGGTCACCCTTTGAACCTTGCAGAACAGTATTTTATAAACCTATTATCTCATATGTAGGCTTTCAGCAACAGCTCTCCTCTGCAAGTGGTGGACTGATTGGGTTTATTTATTTCCCCCCCTTCTGTCACTGCCCATGGAGAGGGGGAGTCCAGCTGTAGCTGCCAAAGTACTGCATAATGCTGTGCCAGGTGCTTGCTTTGCGATATTCCTGTAGCCATTCATGTGAGATTGCATGGGGAAGTGGTTATTTTTCCTCAGGCTCTCTTTAAAACAGGTGCACAAAAGGTAACCATTGTCAGAAAAGTAATTGTTAATATAGTAAATACTGGGGAAAGAGAAAACAGCATCTTGTTTTTGCAGTAATGATGGCGATTATATCTGGATCACTGTGTTTCTGGGAAGCTAATGAGCCAGGGCATATGTTATGATTAAGCCACTGTTCCCACAGTTGCGGTCTTGCACATAAGCAAAAAAGAATCCAGCACAAGGCACTGATGACTTGAATATGGGAATATAGTATCAACAACCTTTGTCTGTGGCTGATTCAAAACTAACCTTTATTGTGGTAGGGGTATTTGGATACATAATGTGGGTATGGCACTTGATGACTAGGTTGGTAGGTCCATTGGAAACCAAGACAAAAAGGTGCTTGAGAGCAGTACAGCACCTGCTGCCTTCTCAGTTGTTTTGGGTGCTGTCCAGTGGTGCTTTAGGAGAGGGCTTGTGGACCTTACAGTATTTGTAATACTTGTATGGGAGACCACCAAGGAATCCCAGGAGCTGTGGCCTATATTTCAGAGGAAGGAACTGGCAAAACCATCTCTAACTATTCCCTTGCCTGTGAAGTTCATAGCGTCACTATAGGTTGACAGGCCTTGAGTCCATTGTCCTTAATGGTGAGTGTGACCACTAATGCCACCACATACACACATGCCCATTGAAAGCAACAGGGCTTGCCATCTGCGGATGTTTAAATCCACGAACGGCAAGCCCACGGATATCGAGAGCCCATTTTACATACACAAAGAAAGAGTTGAAAGGAGTGGATAGGTTCGTTTCAGTCTTATATAACAAGGCTAATGAGCCAATGGATAGTATGTCTGGTTAGTGCGCTATGTGGCCATGGTCCTCTGGTGTATCAAGGGCTTCTTATGTTAGAAGAGCTTCTGAAATTTTGCCTCTTACCTGTATGCTACCTGAGGCTTCATGGGTAAGTAGGTACATGCTCCCTTTGAACCAGTCATTTCCCCTTCTCTTCAGGTGATGATAGTATGAAACTGTCATGCTGCCCACATGACATTGCAATCATTTCAGGGAGTGCATACCTTTGAGTGCTGGTAAGCCCAAGGGTGTGACTGTGTGCTAGGATAAGAACAGGAACAGGAAAGGAATGGGGTAGAGGGAGACAGGATGTGGCCCAGTTGGGGTTTCACGGGGATGAAACTAACTGAAATGTTTTCTTCTGAACTGAAAGCTTCTAACTAGGTAAGTTTTACTTTTCTTTCAGTTTCTTTCCCCTTAAAAGAAGTTGTGAAAGAAGCTTTCACAACATGCTATGAATATAGAAAGAGATCGCCTTTTCGAGATGGAGAATTATATTTCCAGTTAAGCACTGGCTGGTATGATTGGGTGGTAGAAGCAAACATCTAAAGTAGATATATCTTTTAACATGTCTATAATTTTCTGTGTACATGTGTGAATTGCAGCTCTTACATCAAGCAGGCAAAGGAAAATTTCTTGTTAGAAACTTGGAGGTGTTGGAAGTGAGAAACTGCCTTTCAGCAGTGGCTGAAAGCATGGATGGTTACCACATGTTAGGAAGCAAAAGACCAGTTGGTTTTTGTGGAATGGAATTCTCACTCCAGCTAATCAGGGCAAAGTCTTTGATTATGCAAATTTAACTGGTCAGTTAATTGACTAAAATCATAACATTTAATTGATCTGTAATTGTGATGTTGCAGCTTTAAACTTGCAATTTGAAAACAAATGGAGCCCTGGTGGTGCAGTGTTCAAATGCTGGTACTGCAGCCACTCACAGTCGCAAGGTTGTGAGGTCGATACCAGCCAGGGCCTCCTGGGTCGACTCAACCTGGCATCCTTCCAAGGTTGCTAAAATTATTGTAAACTTGCTCTTGTCTAGACCAAGGTAGCTAAATGGTTTGAGGAGGCTGCCTTCAGAGCTAAGTTCTTGTCCTAGGGAAGGACTTGTCTTGACAGTTGGAAATATTTTTTTTATTTCCTACATCAGGATGGGGGAAGGACTGCCAGTTGGTCACATGCAGTCACCAGGGCTTTTTGGGCCCCTTAGGACCAACCTGCCCCCCTTTTTTCCCCCACATGACATCAAGTAAGAGCAATTTTGCCCCTTTGTTTCTCTTCTAAGGTGTTCTTAGTAGAGTGTCTAATTTTATCTGTTCTTAAAAGTGATGGTGGAAAAGCTGGGAGAGCATAAACCTACAGGTTTTCAGCTATTTAGTATTAGATGTCCTTTTTGGCTAGTTTTTGAAGCACACCTCTGGTAGAAAAAAGAAAAAAAGGCTGACAAAGGTATCTGTTCTTCTGTGTGAGTTGCCTTGCTTAAGGGTTTCAGAAAGACCAGCATTGCTGGCAACTCCTCTGTTGGAATTTTCTGGGATTCCATCTTATCTGTTCCTGGAGCTGTTGTAACTTCCTTGTTTTGGTGTGCATGTTTTGAAACAGGGATACATTCCAGTAGCATTAGGCTTCCCTGTCTGAAATAGGTCTGGCTGGTAGTTTGTCACTGGGCTTGTGGCTCTTGACAGGTATCAGTACTGTACTGTGGGGCTGACTCATACTGTTTCCTGTTTCGACTTCCTCCAAAGTGTTTCTGTTGTGATGTGGTATCTGATGGGACTCCATGTTTGACTGTCTGTCATGTTATGTGCACAACCATAGAATGTCAGCTAATACAGTGCTACATTAAAATCTGAACTTGGCTTGCTTTCCCAGTTATGGGCTCATGGCACATGGTTAAGGCTTCTTTGGGAAATGTGAGGAGAGAGCTACACAGTACCAGGACATCAGATCCCTTGGCACTCCCCATCACTCCTATCTTATGAGTTCAGTTGTATTTTCAAACTCCCAATTCACTAATGAGAGTGTGTGTGATTTTCCCTGTAAGAATCTAAGTGTCTCCACTGCAGTCTGAAACCTGTTTGAAATTAGCTCTTTTGTTTCAGTTTCATTCAAAGGTCTATGGGAATTACAACTCGGGAGGGTATTGAGAATGCTGTTAATCAGGTTTAGAGGAAAGCCCCAAACCTGCTAAAATATGGAATGTAGATGTGAAAAGAATGGCACTTGTTAATAGGCTTTTAAAACTATTTATACAAGACATTTATATTCAAAAAATGTGGAAAGTTGGACACCTGTTCCTAATTTCTATAGTACTTTGTAACATGAAGAAGGAAGAGCACGTTCACCTTTTTATTCCACCCTTATTTTCTTTTTCCCTCCATTTTGTTGATTAATTCTATGGATTTCAAAAAAAAAAAATTCTGAAAAGCTGAGGAAAGGTTAGTGGTAGGCAATTCAAAGTGACAGTGGTATTAAACAATGGTACAACATGAAAGTGTTCTTCTTAACATAGCTATTTAGCTGTGGTTCTTAAATAATTTTTTTACAGTCAAGTCTGCATGTAAATGTACACTTTTTATGTGTCTTATAAGAGCAGGGGGCTTTTGAAAATGATCTGTACAGTTTCTGGGGTCCGCAGTTCTAAAGGATATAAATTATATAAATAAAGCCTTAGCTTACATTTAGCCGTACTCCTTTGGTGCAGTAGCAGCTGGGCATGAACCAAGATGTGCATGAAGCCTTTGGGAGGAAACAATACACACTGAGTTCTGGCACCCTCTTCTGTTGTATTTGTTGTTGTTTCTGACAATGCTGTGTTTTTCTTTGTACACTCTAGGTTTATGAGTGACCAAAAGTTCTCTTTACACTGAGCCAGCAGGGAGTGGGACCAGGATGCCAATACCACCTCCCCCTCCCCCTCCCCCTGGACCACCTCCACCTCCAACTCTTAATCAGGTTGGTACTTCTCCTGATCACTCTTGGGTGATCAGTTACCTGTAACTAGTCAGTATTCCTTCTAGCACAGTAAAAGACCCAGGTTTGTTTTCTGTCGTATCGCCATGCTCCGGAAGCATATCTGGAAAAGAGCTGTGTTTTCATCTACATAGATTGTACCTAAGACAGTTGGAAAATTAGTCTGGTCTAAGGCAGCTTCCTGCCTACATAAAAAGGTTGGCTTAATGTTAATTCAGTTGATGCCAAAACAGTATGGCTGGAAGATTGACTACATTAGAGAAGTGGCATCGGGCATAGTAGACGTTCTTGCCATAACAGCTCAGTGAAATACAGTGTAGTAGGTCCTAATACAATGGATTAGGATTGTGAAAGAGATGAGAGCTACAGGTAATGTGATGGTGGTTCAGTTCTGAAAAAAAAAATTAATTCAGTAAGTCCTTTCCCAAGGTACAAGAAAGTGAATAATGTTTTAGCTGCAAAAGTGAGGGTTCTTGTTCTGTGATATTCTGGTCACAGTTTGCATATTATCTATGTAGTTCATTTTATTCAATGATAAGAAAGCAGGTCCTGCTAAACTCTAAATCTGCTGGAGGGAGGAGAGAATATAGCTTGCCATTTTGAAGAAGCAGCCCTTGTATAGATTGGCTAACAAACATTTGTTTAGGCTTTCTAAGCTAAACAAATTCTGTGTCTATCTTTCTTCATTTATATTTGTACCATGTTCTCCCTTCAGGCTAACACAGAGCCCCCAAAACTGAGCAGGGATGAACAACGAGGGAGAGGGGCTCTCCTACAAGATATCTGTAAGGGGGCCAAGTTGAAAAAAGTAACCCAAATCAATGACCGCAGTGCACCCATCATTGAGAGTAAGTATGAATTCTATGCAATAGTTAAGTGGCACTTTGCTATCTAATCCAGTGGAAACGGCTGGTGATTTTTAAGTGTGGTATCTCAGTTTGTAGGTGAAACTCTTGTTTGTTCTGTTGGAATAACATAGTTGAAAGATAGTAGTGATAGTTTGGATATTCATATTTAGAAGAATTCAGCAGCAGTTTTCAGCTTCTACAAACAGAAAGTGAGGTGTGCAGGAGGAGTTGTATTATGAGATATAACTGTAAATGGATTCTATTTACACTTGGATAGGCTCTCCTTGATATGCTCTATGCTTGATTTTGGTATATTATGAGTTGGGAAATGTTTTTTCTCCTCATGCACAATAGCATGTGACAGGGTTCATTTACCTGAAGGTTATTGGCAGATGCCTGCTGAATTTTACTGTGAACCTGCCTGGCCATTGAGACCTGCAGGTGATGCCCTCCTGAAGATAATGCTTCCTGCATAAGCATAATCATTGGAATGCAGCAAGTGTTGCTTCCAAACTTTGAGATGCAATCCACCTATAATTTTGAAAGGGATCTACTTTCTGTGCATTCATTAAAAATATTAAGACACATGAATTGTGCTTAGTCTTTTATTTTATGGTATTTTAAATTTTTTGTTCTACTTTAAATTTTTGAACAGTGTTGTTGTTGACTTTACGGCAAAAAGTGCAGTGTGGAAATATTAAGAAAATAAATGAAAACCAACCTACTGTCAGTCTTTTGCACAACTTCTTACCCTACCCCCAGGAAAATTCCTACAGGCCAGTACTAACTCTGCCGGCTTAAGTCACACTCATAAGATGGTTTCTACACTGCACCTGCTCTTAGCTTATGGCACCATGAAGTCCTGGTTTCTTTAACTTGATTATCCTGAGCAAGGTTGTGCTTTCAGTTGCTTGAGCTCCATAGGCTGGAAGAAGAGAAAGGCAGCAAAAAAACATGGAACTGATATAATTCAAAACCTGCAGTTCCTGCCTAGTTCTTTCCTGGTGTACAAGCAACAGTATTTTCTGCATCTGAGGGTGCTAGTTTTTTTCTTAACAGTTTCAGTACTAAGAAAAGTAGCAAACATGAAATATCAAGAAAATTTGGGCTAGCAATAAAAATGCTAATAGCATGTGCCTCTGAATCCTGAGAGAAAGATAAATGCACAATGTTGGATATATTCATACTTATCAGGCAGTACTAGTGTCAACATTCAGCTGTGCTTGAAAATGAAGAGAAAGAAATTTCCTTGCATGGAATAACAGAATGAGGAAGGTGCCTGTAAAGAGCCCTGGAGAGATATAATTCTTCTCCAGTACAGTCATTGACCTTTCTTAAGAGTACTCCAATGCAATAAATTGACTGTTGGACTTTTGAGTGGTAATCTTAACATCAAATTTACCTTTATCAAATTCAAACCCAGCAGGGATGGTGTTTATTTTTATCAGTAGTTTGGCAGTAAACTGCCACCTTATTTTACAGACTTGGTTATGTTGGCTAATCTGGAAACTCCTTTGTTTCAGAATCCAAGAGCAGTGGCAATTACAGCTCTGGTGCATCTCCCCTGCCACCAAAGGGAGGGGGACTGTTCCCAGGTGGTGTCCCCAGGCTCCGACAAGTGGGAGTAAAGGACAATTCAGGTGATTCAGCCATGTCCTTAAAAAGCAATACTTTAAATCATGATTTGTCAAATCATAGTAAGGCCTTGTAATTTCATTGTGTTGATATAATCAAACATTCCACTTTCTCAAGAGGAAGGATTTGGTTTGTAGCCTAATCTGTTCCCCTTGACAATATCATCAGAGTTTCTGTCAACTTTTAAATGAACGTAGGGTCAGCAGAACTGAGAATTGCTCAGCTTATTATCAGTGTTGGAAGCCCCATCTTCCTGTCCATCTGCATCTCTGTTACTGGTTTACCTCAAAGACCACTAGATCTCACATGAACATACTTGCCCCCTTGTATGGTTTTTGCCCCCCATGACATATGAAGTAAGGCAGATGGTGACCAAAATGGATTTTTTCCCTCTGTAGTAGCACTCTGTCTCTGGAACACTTTGCTAAGGGAGAGTGTTGTCATGCTAACTCTTCAGCACCAGCACTTTTTATTTATCTTGAGCTTTTAACTCTTTACATTTGACTCCTTGCTCTGATTATGTGTGTTCTTCAGATCAACTTGCAGTCATCTGCTGTGCTAAATTTTGATACTGATTATTGTTTTAATTTGTTGTTCTGTCTGTTACTTATTTTGAGAATCCTTTGGAGTTGAACAACAGTATATATTAACCATTACAAAATTGATTAGTCTTAGAATTTTCCATATCTTTGATTGGCTTTAGGTCCCTAGTGAGGATAAAACTGGTATTCAGAAATTGCAATTTCCTCACCCTTTCTTTCATATACCAGTAGAACAATTTAATTGTATCTGTTTTAATTACTCCTACTGTAGAAAATATTTATGCTTAAGACATTTGAATGTGGCCTTTTATCTCAACAAATGTGTAATCTTTGTCACTGTATACCCGTGGCCACAGTTTCTTTACAAGAATCTGGTAGTTTCACTGAATTGAATGGTGGCCTTATGCAGTATGCTTGGCACAAAAGACCAAAATTCCTGCCAAAATTAGAGGCAAAGTATTTCTGATAGCTTAATTGCTATTCATTTAGCTTCTCTAAGTAACATTTCTGTGTTGCTTTTCTGGTTTCAGACAGCCCCTCAGGGAAGCAGTCATTGCAGGTTCCTGGCACCAGATCAGCTGCACCACGGCCCCCTGTTTCCTCCTCTAGTGGCCGACCCCAAGATGACACAGATAACAACCGGGCTTCTACCCCAGAGCTTCCACGCACTCAGAGACCTTCTTTGCCAGATCTCTCACGGCCAAATAGTGCCAATAGCACTGGCATGAAACATAGTTCATCTGCCCCACCGCCTCCACCACCTGGACGTCGAGCCAATGCACCGCCTGCTCCTCCTTCCATGCACAACAACAAAGCACCTTCCTACAACCGCGAGAAGCCATTGCCACCAACTCCAGGACAGCGACTCCCAGGGAGTCGGGAAGGACCACCAGCTCCTCCCCCCATCAAGCCACCTCCTTCCCCAGGGAACATCCGAACGGGACCAAGCAGTCAGGGCCAGTCTCTGGCACCCCCTCCTCCACCATACCGGCAGCCCCCTGGTGTCCCAAATGGCCCTGCCAGCCCCACCAATGAATCAGCCCCTGAGCTTCCACAGAGACACAATTCCTTGCATAGAAAGACACCAGGGCCTGCCAGGGGCATGGCACCACCCCCTCCCCCATCAGCTTCCCCTTCTTTACAGAGCAGTCGGCCCCCACCTCCTGCCCGTGATCCTCCAAGCCGTGGTGCAGGTAAGAGTTTATTTCAGCACAGTTTCTCTGAAAAACAGGAAGTGGAGTTGATCAATGGCTCAATCATCTCTTATTCTTCAAAAAGAGAAATTTAGATATGTCTTCTGGTCTTGGAAAGATACCTTTTGGCCTAGGATGTACATGATGGGTTTATAGGAGACCAGGAGTACCCTGGTTATGTAGTCTAGATTAATGACTAAAATATCCCCATTTGAATTTCACATCTGCTAGATGTTTGCCAAGTGGTCTAAGACAATTTCTCTCAGCCTCAGTTTAACAATGTCTAGCATAGGCAATAATCTGCCAGTTTATTTTGCAAGATTCTTTTAAGACATACAACTGTACAATTCACGGGATGTGCCTGAAATGCTCAGAACTGCTTTACATATGTTACGTTATTATAATTGTTGTAATATGTACAATTTTGGTAATTTGGGTTGTGGCTGATAATTTGGGTTGTGGAGGTCCTTAATTTTGCTGTTTTTGAAAAATGCCTTTTAGATTATAATATTGTAGTTCAGTAACTGCTCTCTGAACTATGAGCCCAGAAGCTGTCATTTCACATCTTACCTGAACCTCAATCCAAGGCAGCTCAAGACTTGTGTGCCTTGCCTCTAACAGTTGTTATGTGAGAATGGGGATTTTGGCTTGTGACCAAGTCATAGAGTCATAGAGTTAGAAGAGACCACAAGGGCCATCCAGTCCTACCCCCTTCCATGCAGGAACTCCAAATCAAAGCATCCCTGACAGATGGCCATCCAGCCTCTGCTTAAAGACCCCCAAGAAAGGAGACTCCACTCCACTCCGAGGGAGTGTGTTCCACTGTTGAACAGCCCTTACTGTCAGGAAGTTCCTCCTAATGTTGAGGTGGAATCTCTTTTCCTGCAGTTTGTATCCATTGTTCCGCATTCTAGTCTCTGGAGCAGCAGAAAACAAGCTTCCCCCCTCCTCAATATGACATCCCTAAAGTATTTAAACAGGGCTATCATATCACCTCTTAACCTTCTCTTCTTCAGGCTAAACATCCCCAGCTCCCTAAGTCGCTCTCATAAGGCATGGCTTCCAGACCCTTCACCATCTTAGTTGCTCTCCTTTGGACCAGCTGCAGTTGCTCCACATCCTTTTTGAACTGTGGTGCCCAGAACTGGACACAATATTCCAGGTGGGGCCTGACCAAAGCAGAGTAGAGTGGGACCAGTACTTCCCTGGATCTTGACACTATACTTCTATTGATGCAGCCTAAAATTCCATTGGCCTTTTTAGCTGCCGCATCGCACTGTTGACTCATGTTCAACTTATGGTCTACTTGGACTCCTAGATCTCTTTCGCACGTAGTTTCATTCAGCCAGGTGTCCCCCATCCTATATCTGTGCATTTCAATTTTCTGTGCTAAGTGCAGTACTTTACATTTCTCTGTGTTGAATTTCATTTTGTTAACTTTGGCCCAGCTTTCTAGTCTATTCAGGTTATTTTGAATTTTGATCTTGTCCTCTGGGGTATTAGCTACTCCTCCTAGTTTAGTGTCATCTGCAAATTTGATAAGTATGCTCCCAATTCTGTTATCCAAGTCATTGATAAAGATGTTGAATAGCACTGAATAATCAGTTATCCTGTGGCTTAAGGAGTGAATAACTGAACAGAATCTCAGACATTACAGAATCAATAAAAACAGAACATTGTGAGCTACCTTTAAGAAGTTGGTTTAGGAATCTGATCCACAGTGCTCTGAAGCAGGTGTGAGTAAAGGTGTGATGTCATTGGGTATAATGAAGATTGAATCTAGACCAAGGTGTTTGTTTAATGAGCCCATAATCTTGTCCAATCATGTAACTGCAAACCTTCAGAAAGAAACAGAGTGTGGAGTTTATATAGATTAGTCACGATCCCAGATTTATGGCTGCTTCATGTAATGCAAAGCACTAGGTAACACATATTTTACTAGTCTGAAAGTTGAAACTTGTGAGTTGGCCTTTTCGATTGAGTCGATTCTGTATTGGAATTGAGGAAGTTGCTGAATAATACAGGTTGAATAGGCAATAGGATAGGGATCCCTCCAATCCTGACTACTAAGATTTTTCATAAAACAATGCTGACTTGGGAATTTTTTGTTTTAGCTCCTCCACCACCACCACCACCCATGATCAGAAATGGTGGTAGAGATGCACCTCCACCTCCTCCACCCTACAGAATGCATGGGTCTTCAGATCCAACGAGCCGTGGCAAACCGCCCCCACCACCCACCAGAACACCAGTTGGACCACCACCACCTCCCCCACCAATGAGAAATGGACACCGGGACTCTATCTCCACCGTTAGATCTTTTTTGGGTAAATAAAACAAATTTGTTACTTTGGTAGACTGGACACTTGTGGTTGTCTTGATGCTGTTGGGCTGCAATTCCCACTAGCCCAAGCTAATAGCCAGTTGTGAGGGATGATAGTAGTTGCAGTCACAGCTTCCCTATCAATGCTTAATACTTGTACCATTTAAGTTGATTTAAAGGAATAAGCATAAGATTAAGGAATAGGTATATACATTAATATAAGCTGACTATATTTCCAGAAATTTTCTTGAAACGAGTATCTATAACATACATATTCATGTGTAAATAATAAAGGAAGTAGGACCTTTAAACTATTGAACAATAGATGATTACTGTTATCTTTCCAATATTGGAATATAAGTCTTCTTGTAAAAATAAAAGCATTCAAGATCGTGCAACCTTAACTCTCAGTTAACCTCCACATTACAGGTATGTGATTGAAAAGAACATGTGCATTTACAAATACAGTACAGTGGTCCCCTGGTTTACGAATCCCCCGGGGAACGAAATCCCTGGGATCCGAAACCAGCGGGACCAAAAAATATCCCCCGGGATCCAAAGGATCCCCCGGGATACGAACAAGAAAAACCGCGCGGCCGATTTAAAGGGGCCGCGCGGTCCGGCAGAATTAGCGGTCCCCCGGGAAACGAATACTTCCGGGTTACGAAAGGTAATCCGGAACGGATTACCTTCGTAACCCGGGGGACCACTGTACCAAACATTTTTCAAATATAAAATTAATATGATGTAATATAACCATCTAATAAATAACCAATAGACATATCCACAGGGAACCATTGTCGGCATTACATTGGGGTGGACAGTTTCTTTCTTTCTTTCTGCTGGCTTGAATTTGTGGAGAAAGGCAGGATATAAATCCCATCAAGTAATCAATGAATCAATCAATCAATTTCTTTTTTTTTTAAAGGCATATGTATGTCCAGTATGTCTGAGACATCAATTTTTGCTGAACCAAATGATAAATTTACGTTTAAAGAGGTTTTAGATATGGAAGCTAAGATACCTTTCTGTTGGTTAACTCTTTACTTCATTAACTCTTTACTTCATTAACTTAACATTCCAACATTCATAAACTTAGATTTGTTATTTTCATTTTCTCTGAGTGTATGATCAATGTTTCCAACACTAAAGAAGTGACTGAGGCATTCAGAGATGATGGTCTATATATAGGCATCAGTTGTAAATTGCTGCAGTGCACAGGCAGCAATGAATAAGTGACTGTAATATTGAAAAGTGCTAAAATTCTTAGTTTGGACCAATCAATAGGTCCAAAGTATAAATTCTATAATCAGTCCATTTCTTTTATATAAAAAAGGATGGTCTCATATAGTCTTTCATTTAGTATTGATGTATAGAATTAGTTTAGCATGACTATATGGATCAAATTGTAACTGATGAAGCATTCTTTGTCCAACTGTCATAGCAGCTGAAATTGCAAGGGGCACCATCCCCTTCTTTGTTAAATAAACACAACATAAGACAGCTCATCTGAAAAGAGTTTCTAAGTAGGCTGATTCCAACATAGCCCAAGGAGGAATAACTGAATTCATCTGTGTTTACAGTTTTATGTACGAGTCAGATTAAAATATGCCTTACAACCCAAATTCAAGTCTGGGAAATGAAATCTACCTCCTGAAAATAATTAATTTGTGTGGAAAATGAAATGGTAGTGGCCCCTACATACATTTCCTTCTAGAAGCTTTGATTTTTTTTAGAAGTAAATTTGAGCAATAGGCAATGAGATACCTCCAAGAACTTACAGAATAGGAGTAAGAATATTAATATTAAAATATTGCCCTTACCATATCTAATTAAGGGATGTTCACCTGTCCAAATCCAGAAATTTATTATTTTATTATTTATTTTGATTATTTATACCCTGCTCTTCAGCCACAAAGGCTCTTAGAGTGGCTTACAAAATGGTACAAGAGGGTCGCATAGCTTTATCCTACCTGTGGTAACTTTAATCCAGCAAGACAAAGGTGCCCCTGGACACTTGGAATGCAGATCAGGGAATACGGATACAGCTTGTGTTAGACAGGGTTATACTCCCCCTACAGACACAGGTTTGCAGTTTAGGGTTACTTCTGGACTCAGCTTTGAAACTGGAGGCCCAGATCTCTGCAGTGACCAGGAGTACTTTTGCACATTTAAAGCTTGTGTGCTAAATGCACCCGTTCCTTGAGACGCCAGATCTGGCCTCAGTGGTACATTCTTTAGTTACATCCCATTTGGACTGTTATAACGTGTTCTACTTGGGGCTGCCTTTGAAGAATGTTTGGAAACTTCAGTTGGTTCAAAGACCTTTAGCCAGACTTTTAACTGGGGTAGCTTACAGAGACCATATAATGCCCCTATTGAAACAGCTTCACTGGCTGCCAGTTTGTTTCCAGGCACAATTCAAAGTGCTGGTTATAACCTATAAAGCCCTATATGGCTCAGGTCCAAGCCATTTGGTAGACTGTGGGGCTTTCTAGATTGGCAGGAAAGTGTGACATGAAGTTGCCTTTTCCTTAATGCTTAGCAGCTGCACCACAGCTTTTAGATGGAGCTGCGCTGTTCCGCAGTTTTTAAAAAAGAAGCTGGGAAAACCAGCATCTTTTTAAAGGCGCTTTTTCTCCCCTAAAACGCAAAAAAAGCGTTTTCATGGCACACTTTCCCTTTTTCTCATCTAAAGGCTAGAGTTTCATGCAGCCATGAACACACTTCTTTTTGCCAATCTAGATCAGGCCTGTATCTTCCTGTATGAACCAGTCCAGGCCCTGAGATCCTTAGGAGAGAACTTGCTTTCAGTTCCAAAGCCATTGCAAGCACAGTTGGTGGGGACGCAAGAGAGGGCCTTCTCGCCAGAATGGTCCTGTCTTTATCCTTCTGCTGGCAGGCTGAGGTCTTTTTGTTCAGACAGGCTTTTAGGACAGAAAGTTTTTAAAGATCATCCTAGGGTCTTGTACTGTTTTAAAGTGTATGGTTTTTAAGTGCTCTTTCATTTTTTAATTGTGATTTTTAAAAAAGTACTGTATTTGTTTTACTGTTGTAATAGTTTAATTCTGTTTTGATTGTCACTTGGTCGGTTTTTAATTGTATTGTGCTTTTAAAGTTTAGGCCTCTTTGAGTCCCAGTTTTGAAAAAAAAGCAGGATACAAGTAAATATGATAAGAATAACAACTGTTTTGGGTAGCCATCATATAATTTTAACCAGCAATGAACTGCCTCTTGCACAAAGACCTTTAAGGTTAAGAATAGCAGGACAGCAGAGTGGTCATGATTTGATGGGCTAGATGGTAGTTTTCATTATATGTGCTCCCTGTCTCTTTGATGTAGAGTACAGATTCAAGTATTGATGGCTTGAAAATATTCAAAAATATATATAAATTCCCAAAAGCAAACCTTGATTTTGCCATTATATATAAGGGGAATCATTTTACTATGCCTTGAGTTATTAGGACTTGAGCATCCACGGATTTTGGTATCCACGGGGTGGTGGTGGTGGTGTGTGTCCTTGATGTACATTGTTTTATTTTTCCTCATTTTTGCAGGTTTTTAAAAAATGCTTTAATAATTTTTTTATTAAATAAATAAAAATTTTAATAATTAAAGGAGAAATACGTGCCAATTAAACTTAGTGCCCTCAGGGCTCCAAAAGGTCTATACACATATACATATACATATGCAGTAAAGGACCAAATTTGTACTTTTTGTAATCAACCAACTTGGATGTCAGAATGCTTTGCCAAAATTTATTGTAATAAGGGTTTACCTATTTTTAAAAATCTTTATTTCAGCGTAGTGTTGGACTATGACTCTGAATACCAGGGTCTGAATCCCCGTTTGACTGTGGAAACTGTCTAGGTAAACTTTGGCAAATTTCACTCTCTCTCAGCCTCAGAGGACTGCAAAGACCCCCCCCCAAAAAAAAACCTCTGAAAAAATGTTGCCAAGAAAGCCCTACAGCTGATTCACCTTAGGTTTGGAAATGATGGGGAGCAAATCATATACATTATAATCCTTCCCCCCCCCCCCCATGCTTATATTGGTTGTATTTGTCTCTATTTTCAAAGATAGGGTGTAATAAGAAAGGACAGGAATAGCAGAGCAATGAAGTGGCCATATTTTAATTGGCTGGATTGTAGTTTTCATTCCACTTGTTCCCCATCTTTTTGATGAAATGTAATTGTTGTATATTTTTTCCATTTTTGCAGATGACTTTGAATCCAAATACTCTTTTCATCCAGTTGAAGACTTCCCAGCCCCAGAAGAGTTCAGGCATTTCCAGAGGATTTATCCCAGTAAAACTAATAGAGGTTAGTACATCTGGCTTACTCCTTTAATGGCTGGTTTGAAACCACTGTGTAGAGCCATTATTGTTGCAAGCCAAGGTTCAGAATGAGAAATTTTTTTTCAGGATAGAGCAGATATATTCCGTAACAGTTCTGTTCCCAGGATTTTTCAATTTATCCACAATATGCAGCCTTATGTAAAATTTATGTTGGTTGTAAATGTTCTCTTTTATACTTCCTCAGTGGGCTAAGTGAGTTTTTCACAAGGAAAAGGGAAGGACAGGACAGTTACACTGTAGACTAGAGAGCAGTGGGTCTGAGTGATGCAGGAGTTCATAGTTCTTCATGGCAAAGGATTTGTATGTGTACTCTGTTTCAGATGTCCAACCAGGAGTAGTCGTCTCTGAGTACAGTGGGCCCTGATGCAGGGGATCCGTTCTGGACACACACACACACACACACACTGTGTATGTGAAAAAACGCAGGACCTCCAGTCCCGTTGTTTGCTATGGCTGCGTGCGCACCATGGACACACATGTCATTTTAATGCCCAGGGCTTGCCGTCTGCGTGAGCTTGAGTCCACGGATGGCAAGCCTGTGGATGGAGCAGGCACACTGTATATAGAAGGCAGAGAACATAAGATGTACATCTTCCCATGTGAGTGATAATCATAGAATCATAGAGTTGGAAGAGACAAGTCTAAATAGTCTCAGTAATCTGCAGGGTGACTTTTATAGGCATGATAAAAACAATGTGGAAGCTTTGTGTTCTCTTAAGCTTTGAAGCTCCTTGTAGAATCAAGCGTAGCATTATGATGTGCCTATCGCTTTAATGGTGTCTGTTATCTTTTCAGCTACTCGTGGGGCGCCTCCTCTGCCTCCCATTCCAAGGTGAAAAATGGACATCTTTGCACAGCACCGAAACAAATGGACCTGTGTTCTCAGATTTCCCCCCTACGTTCTGATCCTTCAAAAACCTGCATGAGAAACACATTCCTGCTATATTGATTCCCTCCACCCCAAACTGTTGCAAGAACCTGGATGAATATACAGTTACCCTCTTCCATATATGCATTTCACTCAAAAGGACTCAAAAGGACATCTGTTGTCACAGCTGGGTGAGAAGCTTCCTTTGCAATTCCACATTGCTTTCTCATTTTCCCAGCTCCTGCTGCCATAGAGGAAGAGTCCCTGGTTCATTCACCATTACTACTCGAACAAGGGCACCATGAATATTTTCCAACAAAGTTAAATGGAACCGTTTTGGAACTTTGGGCCAAATCGAAGCATTTGTAGATACTTGTGTAGCACAAGCAAGGGAGATGGCTGTGCATGGGATGTGGTGGGGAGCTCTGATTTTTACAAGATGCAGCATTTAAAAGTACTACATAACTATTCTGTTTTTAAAATGCAAACACTACATACTAACAAATTGTGTAACTTGAAGAAGGGAGGGATGCAAATGAATTATCAATAACATCCTTTGGAGCAAACTGTAAATGAAAACAACATAAATGTAGCAGTATCCTTCGTAGCACAAGAAATATTTGGGGTGTACAGCAGTTGCTGTATTGTGTCCTTGTCTTGTTGATCTGGAGACATTGTCTTTGCCCTGAATGTCAGCTCTTCCAAATGGCTGTTGGCACCCCAACTGAAACTGTTGTAACCCCTAAACTTGTTGTGCCTGTGCAGTATAACACATGCAGGCGTCACATATGAATGGACCATTACATATGGTGCCATATGTGCTATATAGGGCTGGGGCTAGGGCTTGTAGAAGAGAAGAAGCATGGGAAAAAGACTGGTCAAAAGATCTAGGCTTAAGCATGCTGGAAGTATGGTAGTGCCCACAGTCAACAAATTTGCGGCAAAGTGTACTTGGGCTGGACATTGTTATTTTTAGGGATGTTGACATAGACTGTTGGACTGTGACACTTTTCTTTAGGAGATCACATCCTATTCTCACAAATAGAGGTACAGTTTTGTCATACCTCTATATAATTCCGGTGGACCTGTTTATAAGTATTCATCATCCATCAACAATCATGTTTTGCCTTATTTTTATTTTTAATTTTTTTAGGAGAAACAAATGGCTGGCTGCGTGTGCCACAAAGGGTATAAAACGGAGAAGCATTTGGCTGTACTTGTGAGCTTTGTACTGTTCCTGACAGAAAATCCCTCCTTCATGGTTTGGCTAAAAAAAAAAAAATTAACTCTTAAAGGATAAATCAGTTTTCTAACTCAAAATTGTTTACTAATAGTTAATAATCCACCCCACTAAAGTTAATTTTATAGATCAGGGATGATAGAGAAGTTCCCCTTTTGATATATTTCTTTTGCCAGTTGTACACAACTATCAGGTTTTATGTGATTTATTGCTTGTGATTCTGAAGAGGAGGATTGCTGTCTGTCTTGGAATGCTTATTATGCCCCTTGAGTTGTGGCCTAGAAAACCTGACTTGCCATTGGGAGAGGACTTTATAGCGCTTGGCCTTGTGTTTGAGATCAGAATAGAGCTTTCCCTCTTGGCAGGCTTATTTTCAGTGCCTCTCTGTCTCCATGCATATACAGCCTGCTACGAATTCACTGCTAGGCTGTTGACTAATGGAAAGAAGTGTCTAGTTCAGGGTTGAGACCAACTAATTTGGGCCTGGAACTGAAACAGATTCCCTTTTCTCTTCATACCTCTTCCCTCATTTATGTTCTGTTCACAAAATTATAACATCAAGCCTAGCTAGCTAGTTGGTTAGGTTTTTGCCTTACACAGTACTTCTGTCATGTGATTGGTACCAGATTTATTATAATTGTGTATATTTACTCTTGAATAACATGGGGATGGGGAAATATGTGTTATAATCATAAATATTGATCTATTTTATATGTTGTAAAAAGTTTGTAGGCTTGTCAGCCATACATTATAAAAGTTCTTCACCTTCTACTTTTATTTTCCCCCCTCTGATGATGGAAATTCATCTGTTTTTGTTTTTCTGTTTTTTTAGTTAATGACCGGGCAGTCTCTCATGTTGAGGGGCTAGTGCTTGGTTGGAGGAATTTCTTTTTTTCTTCTGGAGGAAAATTAAATCTTACCCAGTATATCTCACTGGGAAGAGATGTTAAATGCGCTGTGCATTTGGGATGGGGATAAGGGGGTGTTAATTTTTTTTAACAGTTACATTCCTTGTAACATTAACTTTCCAGTAACTAAATCCTTTGTTTGGGAAGCAACTGTGAAGGGGATTCCTAAGCTTGAAATGGCAGTTGAATGAAAAACTTAATAAAAGAGGCACATGTGTTGTACTTGCATCTTTTGGGCCAAAGGACTGCTTTATTCCTCAATTCCCTTTTCCCGACCACCTGCAGTTATTTTGGGTTTATACTGTCTGGGATGTGTTTGCTTTTTCTTACTGACCAAGAGTGTTTGTACAAAGGGTACTTAGTGCATCTCACCCTTTCCTAAAAGCTCGGGGCAAGTTTATGCAGCATTTTAAAAACATAACCATAATCCTCAGACTGAACACTACTATCAAGATAATTATGTCAATTTTCTTTCACAAGTCAGAGGAAGACTGCGAAAATGTGTTCAAGCTTAAAGGCTGATGCCACACTTGTGGTCAGAGACTCTGGGCTAGTCAGTGTAATTGGATTGACACCACTTAATTGTTTTTTTCCTTGGCCATACCATTTCAGATTGTGGATGGGGAAAGTGCATATTTGAAGACTACTCCATCTAAAAAGCTCCCCCTACAAAGAAAAACAGTCTGTGTACTTAATATTAAAACACACCAGTCCTGTCTCATGATCCTAAAGGTACAGGGTAAGATACAGGGTAAGCATTTATTCTAATTGCATTTGACCCTATCTGAGCAAAGTCTGAAGAAAGATGTTTAAGGTGCTGTTTTGTAGTAACTAATACAATTTCTTTATCTGCTCTGCTGAGAATTTTCATAGCCTTCACATACAAGAAAGTACATCTGAAACTGGGATACACTTTCTGGATCTCATCTTCCTGGTTCTACATATTTCGATCTTTGGTCTAAAGAACATTGTTACAAAATGAAGATATTGACAAGCTTTTAGATGTGGAAGTTACACATGCTTCCAAGAGAGACTGCATGTTTAAGATGTATATTTGGAGGACTGACCACAGGTGGCTTTTAATTGCTGCTGTCTGCTATGATTTCCAGCAGTTGTAGACAATTCCCAAATGTGATCTTGGGTGCTGCCAGAGAGTATTGGCCTTCAAAAGAAGCATTTATCCCTTGTGTTGCAAAGAGATACAGTAGTTAAAAACTCAAACTAGTGGGATAGCTGGGTAAATTTTACTGGTGGGCCTGGGACAGCCTTGCACAGTTCTTTCATTTGTCTTATGGTTAACAAAAGTTGAATAAATTGTTCAGAACAATAAACACAAAAACAAGACAAACACAGAATTGATGCAACAACATTGCCCTTAACTAGAGAGACACTACTGAGAACCACTGGTGTGGTTTCAAGATGGTGTGGTTTCAAGAACCAGAATATTGATCTCCTGCACTGTAACTCTGTGGCAAGATTTCCTTTTGCCTTTCAGGCAGAACTGTCCTTTTTGTAGCCCTCATATTTTGCTTTACTTTGTGAAGAATTATGGGTGAGTGGGGAAGCTTTATCAGGACTGTCTGAAGTTTACTGTAGGCAGATACCAACATATTTTGTTACAGTAAAGAAAATGGTATATTAGTAAGGTTTGCCTATAAGATTCTTAAATGGTGTTGTTTCCCAATTAATAAAAACAACTAAGAGCTCACTTGATAGAGTATTTGGAAGATTTTTGTCTTCTAAATTTCCATTTTGATATTTTTATTTTTATTTTTTGCTGCAGATTAAATTCTTATTAAGATTCTGTGCAAGCCTCAATCCTTTGGACTCTGAGCTATCATCATGAGCACAGATTGTTTTCCTGTGTACTATCGATATTCTTGTATGAATGGAGCATATTACTGTTTTGGTACTAAGTACCCTCTTCTGGGATTTTTTTTTCTAATGAGCTCCCTGCAATTTATTCTAAAGTTCATTGACAGTGGGCAGTAATATAAAATGTGAGTTCACAGAAAATACCCCTTTATGCCTTTCATTCACAAGCTGCTGGTACAGTTAAGCACCAGTGAGTAGCTGTGTTGCAAGACTTGAGGTGCAATGTAGTATCCTGTTGGCTACAGCCTGAACAAGATGTTTTAGATTTTCAAAATCAGCTTCTCTTCCTCCTGGGTCTATACCATTCATCAGAATCTTAACTTTGTTTCTAGTTAGCAAATTACTATCCCTCATCAGTATTGTAGCAATGAGGTTATATGTCACGGTAGTACAGTATCTGCAGAAACCTCCCAAAAAGCTGTTTGAAGAGAGGAAAGATGGGATCACTTTTATTCCCTGTCCCTCTTTTATTTATTCACTTTAAAAACAAAACAAAACACTGTACCTGATCCACAGTAAGTGATTCTGTGTCTACTGAAATTGTAACTGCATCAACTGATACAAAATTGAATCTGTGTCCGTGATTTAATAAATTAATCAAATACAAATTGTGTTCTCATAATTTGGTTTTCTGCCTACAAGATCCTTAACTGGTAACTGAATGTGTAGCGCACAACTGTTCTTGTGTGCCTTCAAATTGTTTCCGATTTATGGCAACCCTAAGGATAATTCGGTTTATTTGGCAGATTTGTTCAGAGCAGATTTACCCTTGCCTTCCTCTGAGGATGTGACTTGTCCAAGGTTATCCAGTGGATTGCCATGGCTGAACAGGAATTTGAACCCTGGTCTCCAAAGCCAATATCATACACCACATTGGTTTTCGAGTCTGGATCATATAAATAATCATCATTGTTATTCAGTACCAGAATATGGAACAAGAGCGATTTAAATGTCATAAATATTTTAAATATTAAAAATATTTCACTCCCTCTGCCTGAATTCTCAAGTGTTGTCTCAAGTGTTGTGAAAGATATCTCAGATTCAATAAACCTAGGTGGCAGGGAGCAGTTGTAACAGACTTGGCTACATCTATTCCAGGGCAATTTGAGGCTAGGTACCGGGATCTTTGCTCTGGTTTTGAAAAGTTATTTGGACCCAGATGTTAGTGATAAATGTGTAAAAATAGTTTCCGCACCAAATTCTTAAGTTTCCATGTAATGGAGGAATTTTAAATTTATCATGGGCATATCAGGTGCTTTCAGCTATATTTCAATTAAAGCACCTGGCAAAAACACTTTGCCTAAGATAACCTTGTTAAATTAATGGTGTTGCCATAAGTAGATATGTGACCTGAAGACACATTCACAAATAAAAGAGAGAGGCTTGGTGTAGATTGAAAGGTCTCTTACCCTTGTCTTTCATAATCTTTTGTAGTTTTAGGCATTGATAATTAAAGCAAAACACCCTACAGCTCCAAACATTACATACAGTAGAGTCTCAATTATCTGACATAAACTGGACCGGCTGATAGTTGGATAACCGAAAATGTTGGATAATCCGGAAGGTCCAAGAAAAGCCTTGAAATCACTATGAATTGCAAATGTATTGAAGTTTTATTGCAAGAACAGTAAATGTAAATGTAAAGAAATCACTGATCAACATTGTGATGTACAGTATAAACAGTTCAGTCCTCTGAAAATTTAAAGAAATCACGGAAAATTTAAAGAAATCACATCAGCCGCAATGTTGGATAATCCAGAATGCTGGATAACCGAAGGTTGGATAATTGAGACTCTACTGAATCTACTTTTCCTAGCTTATGATAGCCATCTCTTTCTGGTGGGGATGGGTATATACGAATTTGGAATATTATGCGAATTTGGGATAATGTTCTGTTTTTAATAAATGTTTTATCTTTGGAGCCATCTTGGGCGGGTCGCCCTTTTTTGGCGAGAAAGGCAGCATAGAAGTGAAATAAATATTTGTAGTTTTGTGAGCCACAATAGAAATTGTATCTGGGAATTTATAGTTTGGTGAGACACAATAACAATGATAAATAACAATAAATTGTTTATTTATTTATTTATTTATTTATTATAAATAAATAAAATGCTGAGATATGTAGTTTTGTGAGACATAATAAAATAATAAATTAATTTTTATTTTTATTATAAATAAAATGCTGGGATTTGTAGTTTTGTGAGACATAAAAATAAATACTAAATAGTAATAATTTATTATAAATAAATAAAATTCTGGGATTAGTAGTTTTGTGAGACATGATAAAAATAAATAATAATAAATCATTATGTATTTTTATAAATAAATTTCTGGGATTAGTAGTTTTGTGAGACAATAAAAATATTTAAATGTTTTATAAATATAAAAATATAAAAATGTTTTATTTATTATTTATTATAAAATTCTGGGATTAGTAGTTTTGTGAGACATAAAAATAAACAATAATAATATTTATTTCATTTATTATGTATTATAAATAAATAAAATTCTGGAATTAGTAGTTTTGAGAGACATGATAAAAATAATAATAAATTGTTTTATTTATTAGTTATTTACAATTAATAAATAAAATAATTTATTATTATTCATTATATTTATTATTTATAATAAATAAATAAATAAATAAATAGCTGGGATTTGTAGTGTTTGTGAGACATTTAACCTTCTCTCTGCCAGAGAGCTCTGGTGTGGTGCCATCCATAAGAAATGGCAATAACAGAACACAGCATTAAGCCAGGGCAGTTAAAAATAGTGACAAACTGATTACAGTATTATTTTTATTATCATTATTATTTCTCCAGTGTGTGGAAAAATAGGCATTTTTTTTTTGTCACACAAACTGTGAGGGGTTTGGCCCCGCCCCCTTTTCCAACGAATTTTTATCTGTAACGCGACCTTGAGACTGCGGCGCGCGAGAGAGAGAGACAAGAAAGGGGGCGGGGCCTGCTACCTGAGCTGAGAGAGGGTTCGGGTTTGGCGCGAAAGGCGGCGATTGGCTGGAAGGAGGTTGAGAGAGCGCGCGCGCGCGCGGCCGGGAGCCAATAGGCGAGCCTGAAGCGGCTGTCTCTATGTCTCTCTGCCTCTCTAGCGCGCGCGCGCGCTTTCCATCCCTCCCTCCTATTGGCCAGTTGCTCTGAGCAGAGCACCAGGAAGTCTGGCGCGGTTTTTTTCTGTCCTAGAAGAAGCTCAGAGGAGTTTCCTTTTCTCTGCAGCAGCCTGAAGGAAGGAGGCATCGCCAAGGAGAAGACTTAAAGGTAGCTGGAATGGAAGGCTTCTAGGCCTAAGGGGGAGGAGGAAAGGTGGGCTTTAGGATCATAGAATCATAGAGTTGGAAGAGACCACAAGGGCCATCCAGTCCAACCCCCTGCCATGCAGGAACTCCATATCAAAGCATCCCCGACAGATGGCCATCCAGCCTCTGCTTAAAGACCTCTATGGAAGGAGACTTCACCACACTCAGAGGGAGTGTGTTCCACTGTCGAACAGCTCTTACTTTCAGAAGTTCCTCCTAATGTTCTCTTTTCCTGTAGCTTGCATCCATTGTTCCGCGTTCTAGTCTCTGGAGCAGCAGAAAACAAGCTTGCTCCCTCCTCAATATGACATCCCTTCAAATATTTGAACAGGGCAATCATATCACCTCTTAACCTTCTCTTCTCCAGGCTAAACATCCCCAGCTCCCTAAGGCGTTCTTCATAGGGCAAGGTTTCCAGACCCTTCACCATCTTAGTTGCCCTCCTTTGGACCCGCTCCAGTTTCTCCACATCTTTTTTGAATTGTGGTGCCCAGAACTGGACACAGTATTCCAGGTGGGGCCTGACCAAAGCAGAATAGAGTGGCACTATAACTTCCCTTGATCTAGACGCTATACTTCTATTGATGCAACCTAAAATAGCATTGGCCTTTTTAGCTGCCGCATCACACTGTTGACTCATGTTCAACTTGTGGTCCACTTGGACTCCTAGATCCTTTTCACACATAGTTTCATTCAGCCACGAGTCCCCCATCCTATATCTGTGCATTTCATTTTTCCTCCCTAAGTGCAGAACCTTACATTTCTCTGTATTGAATTTCATTTGTTAACTTTGGCCCAGCTTTCTAGTCTATTCAGGTCATTTTGAATTTTGATCCTGTCCTCTGGGGTATTGGCTACTCCTCCTAATTTGGTGTCATCTGCAAATTTGATAAGTATTCTCCTAATATGTATGTGTAATATATAGCTGTCAAAACAGGTACAGACGCCTCCTCCCTCCTATTCTGAATTCTCTCCCTATTGTAGGTTTCTGAAGCAGTATTCTCTTTCAGAAGCCTTCAAGGACCAACATGTTTTAAAGCCTGGACTTTGGAGCCCAAAGAGAAATTGCAAAAGGACGGGGACCCTGTTTAGTGCATTTAGAAAATTCTGGGGCGCTGATCCCTTTTTGTCCCAGGCTAGTTATTGGTCTTGATAGCTGGATGAAACCTCCATGTATTGAAAGGGAAAGTTGTTGTAAGTTAAAGAAAACAGTTTGTCTATGAGGAGGTATATCAAAATTTTTAACGATCACCTTTTAAAAAATTTGACAGAACGTTTGTTTTGATTTGTAGTTGTTCACTGAAATGAAATAAAGAGTTTATATTGGAGGAAATGAAATGAAGTGTTTGTATTGGAGGCAGAGATCCTTGCTGTTTTGCCGAACAAGAAGGGGACAGTACTGCATGCTCCAACCCAGTCTCAGTATTGTATATGTAGGAAAAACAGTATAATTAGACAAAATATAACAGATAAGAGAATATTAATGAAATTTAAAAGGAGTATTATACATATTGGAGTAGGGATTGGTTGCATGTGTTGTTTAACTTGCATACTGATAACTTTATATGTTTCTTTTTAGTTTTAGTGTCCACCATGCCTAATACCAGATCTACGTCCCAACCCCGGAAACAGAACACAATTGACTTTCCTAAGCGGAAATCAACCAGGATCCTTCGCCAGCCTCTAGATAATGAGAGGGGTTCAAAATTGGATCCAGCCCTAGCGTCTTCCTCACCGCTCACTTCTAAGGGGCAAGTCTTACCTCTCAGCCCTCGCAAACGCCTAGGTAAGTTGTCTTCCTCTGTATTTTTTCAGAATATCTCTGGACAATGTTATTTGTACATGAAGTATGTTTACACCTTCTTCTTAATGCCAACTCAGTACATGGGTTTCATGAAATGAGCCTGTGGTAGTGAGACTGTGGTAGCATGTAACTGAAAAGCACAATGAGAATCACAAGTTTATATGCAGGTTAGGAATATAGGTTTACTTATCTCTGTACTAGCGCTTCTCACACTATGTAACATGGGGAACGGGCAATTATTTTTCCTAGTATACCAGGGACTAACACCATATTTATGCCCATTGGCTACAGTTTTTTCATTCTTTCCCGGAAACTTCAGATATCAACAGCAACTGATTCAGGGACTGGTGCTAGTCCAGGGACCAACACTTGTGTGCACTGAGTGACAGCAGCTCACCAGGGTTTAAGATAGGCCTTGCTGGTAGATGGCAAGGATTTGATCTTAGGCTGCACACTAAACATATGCTTATCACTGAACTGCAAACCTTCTCCCAGAGTTTCTGGCTGAGCTCCTGGTTATTTGTGCAACCTGACCTTGCATAGAGTTAGATGCATCACTAAGCCTATTGAAATAGCACTTAGTTCTGCATAGGTTCACACTACACTGTTACTTCCTGATTTGTACTATAACTCTTAAGCAACCACTGACAAGTTCTTAATTTCCCAGAAAAGCTAATTCTTGGGTACTCTTGAAGTGATTGCTGCTGTGCTTGAAAGGATTTTTTGATTCAACATTATTTGTACAAATACTCCTTCATAAAAAAAAACTGAACTGTTTTTATTTTATTTCAAACCCAGTGTTTTGGGTTTTTGCAAAAGCAAGAGATGAATAAGCAAAGGTCTGGCAGAGCCAATAATTTTACATGGTATAGGGGTTTGAGGAAAGGGTCATGCAGTGGATGTTGTTGTGTGCCTTCAAGTCATTTCTGACTTATGACAACCCTAAGACAAACCCATCATGGGGTTTTCTTGGCCAGATTTGTTGAGGGGGTTTGCCTTTGCCCTCCTCAGGGGGATTTGTTCAAGGGGGGGGGGGCTGTTCCATGGCCAAGCAGGAATTAGAAACCTGGTCTCCGATTGTAGTCCAGCATTCAAACCATTTCACCATAGTGGCAAGGAACAGTAGTACCTGTGAATGCAGAGGCATTGGTAAGGAACTTTATGTTTTCAAAATGATTTCTATGAGAACTATAAGCTTTAAAGGAAAGAACAAAAACATTTTTAGGAAGCCATCTTCTGTGATAGAAATGGGTTCTTGTTTGGCTCTTGTATTCTACTTGGCTGTATTCTACTTTTATTATTGTCTCCTGCATTTTCCTTAACGAAATGCTTCTTTTTTCTACATAGGAGATGAAAATCTGTGCAATGTAACCATGTTACTGCCTTGCTCACCAACTAAGCAGGGTAAAAAAGAGAACAGCTTTCCATCTACTTCTCCAAAGAGACGAACTTTACTGTTCAGTGAACATTCACCCCCTAAGTCTCCAACCAAGGCAACCAGTATGGTTCCCTCTCCCCTCCGCAGAGCCCAAGAAACTCCCAATACTTTGCAGTGTCACAGTGCTAAGAAAGAGCTGGTGTGTACTCGTCTCTTTAAGCAAGAAGGTATGTAAGAATATCAAGTATGTTGAGGGATTCAGTTGTGCACATTCCTTGACTACTCTTCTTTAAAGATTTATCTGAAAGAATAACTACTCTGAGTTAAGACCCTGTCTCTAAAATCTTCCAGAAAACTGTAGCACACCTGAACCCTAGTTTGTTCCAATTGATAGTTTTTAATGTATTAAGAAGGATGTGGACTTGAGGTTTATTTTGTTTTTAAAGTGCATTAATTAATTTTAATAAATACAAATGTGACTCTCAAAAGCTAGCAGTATAGTCTTCATCCTTACGGTAGCAAACTTCCTTTGCCAGTTTATGGTGATGGAGTTACTTCATTAATTCGAAGCTGGGAGGGGAATTGTATGAAGGGCAAAATACATAGTGTGCTTATTTGTGTGCCTTTAGTTTAAAACTGTTCCATCTTAATTTTGTTTACACAGGCGCCTGTTATCAACATGCAAAGAGTCTCTTGCATACGGCTGTCCCAGACCAGCTGCCTGCAAGAGAGAAAGAGACAGGTGTCCTCCACTCCTTCCTCCAGAAACATGTGTGTAAGGAAATGCCTGGAAGTCTCTATATCTCAGGTGCTCCAGGCACTGGGAAGACTGCCTGCCTCAACAGGGCACTGCTGGACTTGAAGGTAACTATGGATCTTAATTTGGTTGCTGCCTTTCTTGAGAGCTCTGGTTTTTTTAATATAATGCTGAAGCATGCCTTGCCTATCTTGTGCAAATTGCATTTACTGTTGGTATAATAATAGTACCTTTCATGTGCTTTTTGCCTCATCTTTCTGAACAATATTGTGTCCATTGTGGGAAAACTTTGAGGGTAGGGTCTTCAGAAAGTCCCTTTTGATGCTTTTATTGTGTTTCTTCATGCTTTTAGTGTCTGTAGATACTCAGCGATGGTTTATACAAACATTAGTTTGGTGTGGTGTTTAATTTTGGCCTACATGATTTCTTGTTTGTTTTCACAGTCATTGTAGATTCTCTGCGTGTGTGCTCTTTTTGGGCTGCTTCTCCCAGAATTCTAAGAAGCAGAAAAGAGGAAGGAAGGATTTGTGTGCATATGTTTTTATTAATTTTAAAATAGAGCGCAGCTGTTCTACATATATCAAGAGTGGAGCTTCATTGGGTTGTACACATCAATGGGATATCAGAATGGGGAAGGCAGTAAAAGAATGATTTGTCCATCCTGTGTGCTAATTTGCAGTGAAAGTGTCCCCCCGTTGGCTGCATCTGCACTGCAGAAATATCATGGTTTAACACTGCTTTAACTGCCAGAACTTGGTGCTATGGAATCCTGGGATTTGTAGTTTGTTGTGGCACCACAGATCTCTGACAAAGAAAGCTAGATATCACAGGAAACTACAGGTCCCAGAGTTCCATAGCATTGAGCCAGGGTAGTTAAAACGGTGTCAAACTGCATTATTTCTACTGTTGCCATTTTTTCTTCCATATTCTCCTCAGCTTTTGGAATTGTTGTATTTCCATTGCGCTGTTTAAAACCTTTTGCAAAGGTCTGCTTTATCTCACTCCCTTTTATCTCTTTCTGGCAGACTGAGCTCTCTGGAACCCAGACCATTGTCTTAAATTGCATGGCCTTGCGGAGCTCCCATGCTGTTTTCCCAGCCATTGCTGAACAACTGGGCCAGGATGGAGCAGACAGAACAGCCAGGGGTGAAGTCATCAGAAAGCTGGAGAAACGTCTGACATCAAAAAATGCACCTATGGTGTGAGTACAAGCTTTTTAACAGGTCCTGTTTCCTCTTTTTCCCCCAGTGGGAAGGTAGGATTTTTATAGGAATTCAAATCAGGAATTACATAACTTACGTTGTGCATATTTTGTGAAGATGAGGGTTTACACTTTTTTTTTTTTTTTTTTTTTGCCTAAAAGGAAGATCTTGTTGGTTGAAAGTCGAGTGAGGATATCTCATCAGCTGTGCTTTATAGAAGAAGTGGTGGCTAATTTGAACAAATAAAAATAAGCATTTGAAGAGGATTCATATGCCTTCCTCATGCTGCCTCCCCATTTTAATTCCTTCCTATGAGAATTATTTAAGAATTTAAGCTTGATAAGGATTTAATATACTTAAGTAGCTTCTCATAAGAACTTGGACTTTCATGCACTTACTAATGATGACAAAGTGAAACAGTTGTAAGATTTCTGCTTGGAGTGCACTGTAGAAATATATGTTTAATAATATGGTCTCTGTGAGATCTGCTATTTGCCAGTCTTTTTCAAACTGATAGTTACACTTGTAGGTTGTGTATCAGAAGCTGAGTCTGTGAATATGACAAGGTTGCCTTGAATCCATCCTGTGAATTCATTGTTGGGATCATATTGGAAGCCTTGATCTCGGCAACATGACAGATCACAGTAGTTCATTTTGTCTGAAGCATGTACCAGATTTTACAAAATAGAAATGTTTTCTATTTTAATCAGTATTTCATATTTATTTCTTTAAAATATCTTTGTGTGAGTGATGTAAAATTTCCAGAAATGTTGAAGCCATGGAAACGCTTTTTTCCCCAGAAAAAAGGAAAGTTTTCACAAAATTTGAAAAAAAAATCCTTTATAAATTGAAAATCACTTCATTTGAACTTAAAATACATTATGTCTACTTGGTTTGCCATAAAAGTATAGTGTTTCGAATATTAAAAATACAGTTTATTCAGATCATAGTTACAAATGGAATTTACTTTTTAGAAAATTTATTTTTTGTTGCAAATGGAACTGCAAAGAAGCTATCAGGAGAACTTGGAGCTGTAAGGAACAGCTTTGGTTTTGGCAATTTATTAAGAGCTGGAAAAGAGCAGTGCAAAGAGAAGAAATAACCAACATTAACAAGAAAAACAAAACTATTTTGTCTCCTCTAGTTCTCCAAAATGTAAACTAGACACGAAGGACCAATTTCCTTAAAAAGAACTGAGAAAAGGAAGCCAAGACCAGAAATTGCAACGATCTGATCCTGTACTGATCTAAAACTTTTACTGTTTTACCAAAACAGACGGCCAGATGGGTGCAGCTTCCAGCTGCTCCAGGGGCATAGTGTTTAGATGACGCACACGCCTGGAAGCTGCCCCAGGGCCACCTAAGGTAGCCATAACCTGACCCCAAAAGGAAAGGATCTTTTCTGGTCCTTGCCGCAGTCCATTTCAGACTGCGGCAGGAGACATGCTTGGGGCTATGGTGTGTGTTCGCTGGGGAGATCAGGCCCGGAGTGGCTGCTACTGGATGCCCACTTGTTTCACCCCATAGTCTTAGGTAAAAGTCTTCCTGTTATATGGCTATAATTTTGGGAGAATAAATATATGAACATGCCTTGAACATGTTGCTATCATGCCAAAAACATATTCCTTTTTTTTCTGTAGGGAAAAAACAGGGAGGAAAAATCTAGAGTTTTTCTCAATTTTTATTCTACCCCTCCCCCAGAATTTTGCATCTCTAGTTTGTGGTGCTTTTGGGGACATAAAGGCTAAATAGACTGGCTAAAAGAACCAGCGTCGGTGTGGAGTGGGCGTGGAGACCACATGCCCTGAGTCCATCCCCAAGCTGCTATCACGTCAACTGACTGACTGACCACACAGTGGGCAGTGTTATGGCGCTCCTTTGGTCTCCGCATGCCTAAAGGAGCGCTGGAAATTGCTGCTGCTTCATCAACAGCAGCTTTTTGCTGGCTCCAAAAGGAGCGGTTTTGTGCCATCCCTGAACAATGGATGCAAGCTAGACATTAGGAGGAACTTCCTGACAGTAAGGGTGGTTCAACAGTGGAACACACTCCCTCGGAATGTAGTGGAGTCTCCTGCCTTGGAGGTCTTTAAACAGAGGCTGGATGGCCATCTGTCGGGAATGCTTTGATGGAGAGTTCCTGCATGGCAGGGGGTTGGACTGGATGGCCCTTGTGCTCTCTTCCAACTCTACTATTCTATGATTCTATGAAAATGCCAGATCGGGGCCGGGGCATGCGGTTGCTGCAGCCCCAATCCAGTGCACAAAGGATTGCCATGACGCCGCCTCTTTAGGGCCATCTGTTTAGGCCCATAGTCTCCTCAGAGGTCTGAATCTAACATTAGTCCCAGCTAGAATAGGCCCAATGAATCAATGGTATTTTCCATTATACTATGGTGCATAAGAGTAACAAGTAATAGGCCATTCTAACTTGGAAAATAGCATTATAAAACAAGAAAAATGGCATAAAACATTTAAACTATTAGCAAAAGTAATAATTAACAATTTTAAAAATGAAGATCAGTATTTTTTCATTTGATAGCAGAGTGAAATATCCAGCTCTTTATGATCCTTTTCAAAAATAAGTCAGGGAAGGAAGAGACACATGCCTCAATTGACAAACTAGTTAAAACTGGCACTTTCTCCCTTGGGTATTGAGTTGGAAGAGACCACAAGGGCCATCCAGTCCAACCCCCTGCCATGCAGGAACTCCCAACCAAAGCATCCCTGACAGATGGCCACCCAGCCTCTGCTTAAGTATCTCTAAGGAAGGAGACTCCACCACCCTCTGAGGGAGTGTGTTCCACTGTCAAACAGCCCTTACTGTCAGGAGGTTCTTCCTAATGTTGAGGTGGAATCTCTTTTCCTGGAGCTTGCATCCATTGTTCCAGGTCCTGTTCTCTGGAGCAGTAGAAAACAAACTTGCTCCCTCCTCAATGTGACCTCCCTTCAAGTATTTAAACAGGGCTATCATATGACCTCTTAACCTTCTCTTTCGCACATAGTTTCATTCAGCCAGGTGTCCCCCATCCTATATCTGTGCATTTCATTTTTCCGCCCTAAGTGCAGGACTTTATATTTCTCTGGGTTGAATTTCATTTTGTTTTCTTTGGCCCAGCTTTCAAATCTATTCAGGTCATTTGGAATTTTGATCCTGTCTTCTGGGGTATCCTGTCCTTCAGTCTGTACTGGTTCTAGTAACTAGAAATATTTCTTTTAAAACAGCAACAAACAAATTACTGCAATTTTAAAGAGTTTCTTTCAACCTACCTACATACATAGAGTAACTGGCAAAAGTGACGTTTTAGTCCTGTGATGACCACCCATGGGACTAGCTGCAGTTGGTACGTGTTTGGATGCTAGAGCAGTACAGGAAAGACTTCTTAGAGCTACTTTCTTCCTTTTTCTTGGGTCATTTGTCAAATCAGCACATTACTTTCTCCTTACCCCTAAAGAGATGGTGCTCAAATGTTGGTCTCTTTTTTCTGTGCAGTTTGATTGTTTTGGATGAGCTGGATCAGCTGGACAGCAAGGGACAAGATGTGCTCTACACAGTATTTGAATGGCCTTCTCTACCCAACTCTCGACTTGTTCTCATTGGTAAGTGTCAGAAATGCTAAACCTGAATAAGAAAGAAAACACTATAGAGTCTCAATGATATAAACATCATAAGATTATGAATGGAAAAGAGATTTAAATATCTGACAAGAAGGAAGTCTATGACTTATGAACTATGTGAGAGAAAGTGTATAAGAGGTTGTGAGGAGAAAGTGGAGGAAAACAAAGGAAGGTGCAGGATAAAGTAATGGAGTATAGAAGAGAAGGTAAAGAAAAGCAATGAGTATGGGGAGGTAAAGGAGGGAGTTATTCTGGAGAGAAGTAGGTAAGTGAGATGCTTGAGAGGGACATTTTATTATTATTAAATATTACAATTGAATATATTTTGGATATCTGTGTTTATGTAAGTACAAGGGCAGGCTTATTGCTGAACTTAAAGAAAACAAAAATAATGACCATGGAAGATAACACAAATTCAGACTAGACAATGAGAAAATCAAAATAGTAAGAGTTCCCATACCTTGGGTCAAACATTGACCAGAATGGAGTCAAATGATCAGAAGAAGACTAGGAATAGGGAGGGCAATTATGAAAGAACTGGAAACTATACAACTGACCATGAAAGTTAGAATCGTACAGGCCATTGTTTTCCCTGTTACCATGTATGGATGCTAGAGCTGGACAGTTAGAAAACAGATAAGAGGAAAATCAGTGTATTCAAAAAGTGGCACTAGAGAAGAGTGCTGGGGATGCCCAGGACAGACGAAAATAGAAACAAATGGGTCCTAGAACAGATCAAGCCAGAAATCTCCCTGGAAGCCCAGATGACAAAGTTGAGGTTGCCATACTTTGGTTACGTCATGAGAAGAAATGGCTCACTGGAAAAGACAGTAATGCTAGGAAGGGTGGGAAGATGTAAAAAGAGAGGAAGATTGCATGGTAGATCAATGGACTCAATTATTAAGGAGCTTGTGGGCATGAATTTCCAGGACCCAAGCAGAATAGTGGAAGATGGGTGATCTTTGAAATGTCTCATCCACTGAGTCACCATGAGTTTAGATCAACTCTAAGACAATTAACAACAACAAATGTGTATGTAAACAAAAATATAATTTAAAAAAAGCTAAACCAGGATTCATTTTTATTTTTTTAATTATTATATTTTTGAGAGCAGCAGTATCAGGAAAAGTGAGTATTGATTCCAGGACTGATATCTTCATTGTCACCATTTATTTATAAACACTGTCCCTTTTCCTTTGAAGAGGCATGGCAAGGTACCTAATACACTAAAACACATGAAGTGGTCTCAAATAAAATGTTAAAATACCAAGAATGATCTAACAATAAAAATATTGCAACACCTATAAAAATGCAGTTCTAAACTTAAACATCAAGTCGGTTAAGGAATACAAAATCCAATAAATAAATAAAATCATAAACAGTAAATAGGATCATAAAATCTAACCTGGTGGGAGCATTTGTGAATTGTAGTTGAGCATATCTGGAGAACAAAAGGTTAGAAAATGCCTTTTTAAACAGAGTATTTAGGAGGCCAGCTATTTTTTGCACAAAATACAAGACTATCTATTCACAGCCTTGCAGTGATCAACTGATGCAATATTGACCAGGAGAAGGCAAGTTGTCTGCAGGACTGTAGCTCCAGGCTGCTTAATAGAACTTTTAAATCCACACAGACACAGAAATGCTGCTAATGCATGAGGTTCTTTATGTTCCTACTTCCTTGTTGTACTTTTTGTCAGTAAGGTATGGATGCTCTATGAGGTCTCCTCTTAACTAAACTCATTTGTGTACTTAAATATTGCTGATATTCTCAAGAGTGGGACGGAGGTGCATTGTATTTGAGACAATAGGTACCAGATGGGCATTCTAGATGTGTTTATGTTTTGGAATTTTAAGAGTAAATTCTCTGTTCTGAAGTAAGGTTTATGAGGGAAAGATAATGACTAGTGTCTTAAACCTTTAAATGTCTTTTTACTGTCAGGCATAGCCAATGCCCTGGATCTCACTGATCGCATCCTGCCTCGCCTACAAGCCCGCCCCAACTGCAGGCCACAGCTGCTAAATTTCTCCCCATACAGCAAAGACCAACTTGCTGTCATCATTCAGGAACGCTTGAAACAGGTAAGATCTCAGCAACCAACCTCCCTGATGGTCTTAAACAGCCAGCAAAAGAAGTGGTCACATCCACTTTATAGGGTGTTGCTGAGGCATGAGTATAAACGGCATGGGTGTAATCTGCATGTGTCAATATGCTGCAGAGTATATTCATCTTATGCTCCATTCGGAGCACCTTCAACATTTTCTACCACTAAGAACAACCTGACTTTCTCTTGGTTGCCAGATGGGAGAACAGCCACTTCCTAAGGTTGAAAAAAAGGACTTCAAATGAGGATAATGTGACCTGTATATGAACTGGCATCTATTGAGCATTTGAGGAGATGGCCTGGACACAAGTGATGAAAGCTATTTGTCCTGTACACATGCCCCATTACCAGAGTAAATGTAACTCCATGAATGATACTTGTACCCATTGCAATGTGTTGTTTTATTTCCTGATAATAAAAGGTCTTTTTGGTGGTGGAAAGAGAGCACATGGGGGCCAGTCGAGCCTCTCATGCAAAGGAATTGCACAACTTGGGTGCAACCGTAGAAAAGGCTGTCTCCCAAGTCCTTCCGAAAAACGGTGGTAGAAAGAAAAATCTTAAAAGTCCGGCAGGATCATAGGTTGCAGGTATGATCATGTAGCTACTAGGTAGGACATCTGCCCCAGCATCAGAAGTGAAGTTTCAGTGTGTCTCCAGTTGGTGGTAAACACAAGATGAGGGGCACAGCTGAACTTCTGTTCTGCTGGTGGGCTTCCCATTGGGGCAGCTACCTATCCATTTTGGCAACAGCAAGACCATTCTTATAATCCTGCATTCATTTTGGAAAGTAATCTCTTTTGATTTCTGTCCATTCCAGTAGGCCTTGCACAGGAAATGCTTCCTGTGGACTATGTCCAAAGTTGTTGTTTTAATATATTAACCAGGTCTATATGTATGTCCTGAGAGCCAGCGTGTTGTGCTGATTTCATTGTTGGACTATGACTCTGGAGACCAGGGTTTGAATCTCAGTTCGGCCATGTAGACCAACTGGGTGACCTTGGGTATGTCTCACTCTCTCAGCCTCAGAGGATAGCAATGGCAAACTCCCTCTGAAGAAACATGCCCAGAAAACCCCATGATAGGTTCAGCTTATGGTCACCATAAGTTGATAACAACTTGTAGGCACACAACAGCATGTTTGCATTATAGGAGTGCAATATGTGGCTTGGGGCAGAGACAAAATGAGGTGGAATATTCAGAACTTTGCTCTTGATAAATCTTGTGCAGTCTCATAGCCTTTTTTCCCCTTAAGTTACTAGCCCTTATGATTGTGGAATGATGTCAAACTTGTATATACCTAATCTACAGGAACATGGTTGATTATAATCTTTCAATAATGTGTTGTCAGGAGGCTAAAGGTAGCCAGCAACTAGGGACTTGGTATCTGCCTGTCTTGACGCAATATCTTGTCCGTTCAATTTGCTTCATTTTTTACCTTAGCTGAAGTCTGTATATTGTTGGTTCTCTTTCTTTATCTACTAGTTGTAGTGCTTTTTGATAGTAATATATGTAGTAGGAATTTGGTAAATTAAAGATTGTGTGTTAGACAGATAAAGAGAGTTCTTGGGTTGAAGCAGCAGACCTGTCCTTCTACAAACCACACCCAAACCCTCTTGGTATTTTCTCTCGAAGGCAAGCAAGATGCTACGCGAGAGAGTCTGCTCTTGTAACCCTGTGTTCTGTTCTTTGTCCCTTAGGTGTCAGGGGAGCAGGTGTTGGACAATGCCGCCATCCAGTTCTGTGCTCGGAAAGTCTCTGCCATCTCCGGGGATGCCCGCAAAGCTCTGGACATCTGCAGGTGAAGAATATATAGCACTCTAAAATCCAAGCTAATTACAGCACATGGGATGTGATTTAAAGCTTCATTATGGTGTTTGGTCCCCCTGCTTGGGAGAGGGGAGGGAGGAGAGCCCTCATATCTTTGTGGGAAGAAGGGAGGGTGCTGCCTCCTAGCTGTGTTAATGTCTGGAAATATTCACAGCCCATTACCTATGAAGGGTGAGAGGAATTGGTCCTCCCTGCTGCGATTATAGATTGGTTAATTACATTTGGATTGCAAAAGGCCCTCATTAACAGTGCTCAAGCAGACATCTTTATGGTGCTTGGAAGTGTTTTCTTTCCCCTTGCAAGTGAGTTTATCAAGCTTGCCTTTTGCCTCCCTTGACCTCACTTTAGCACTAACTTGGAGGGCCCTTTCCCCTAGATTTTGGCTCTAAGGCAAATCAAAAATACATAATGCATCATAGAGAAATGACTGTTGAACAGTGCAAGTAGCAGTTTTCAGCGCTACAAAGCCAGATCATTTTGAAAGAATCTACGTGTGCATCAGTCCCATGAATCAATCCAGATTACAAATAGAGACCAGAGGGAAACAATGGGCACTATCTCAAGAGGGCATGCAGAGCATTACTCAAGTCAAGGACGCAACTGGGAATGCTATAGTTTCCATTGTTGCTAGTCAGTCTCATCTGTGTTCAGAAGAGAAGAGAGTATTGCCTTTACATCTCAGAGAAGTGGTTGTCCAAGCTTCAAACCTTGTGATAGGCCCAATGCATTTTAAAGGCGGGTTGTTTGCAGGGGCAAGGCAAATCTTACACAGCCTTAACCTACTTTCTAAATAGCAGTTGTTAACTTAGAATATGTTGTATCAGTATAACTGCTCTACTTGCTGGCTTTTCATTCACCTGTGGCAACTTTGCTTGTGTCTTTCTCCTGAAGAAAACTGGTTGAAACATGCTGGGCATATCACATTCCACAATATATATTTGTTTTCTGAGCATCCTTGTGGTTTTGTGGTTGGTTGTGGTAGTGTGATTTCACTTTTTGGTGCTGTCCCTTCTTTCCTTTTTTGTTCGTCACCCACTGCCCCTGCTTTACACTTCACTGAGTCCTGTTAGGTTCCTACCTTGATATTCCTAGAAGAGGTAGATTAAGGTACTTTTGATTGAGTCAGTCAGTTATTATTTAGTGTCCTCACCCAATGTTTCCATAGATGGGTTTTTTTCTAAGAGCTTTGTCTCTGTTGGTTTTATTTTACTGTATCTTAGCTATCAGATATAAAAATCTATACAAAATAGAACTAACATCTAGAGTTAAACCCTTGTTGTTGTAAATATTGGAGGAAATATAAATATTAATTAAAACCTATCCAGTAAATGATACTTGGGGCACATCTAGTACTGAGTTCAATTAGACAAAGACAGAACAGACAGTGGAAGGAGAATATTAGGTATGTCAGTTCCAGAGAAACATAATAGTGGGACCTATTTGAGGATGTGTCAGGAATGAGGAGGTATGCGATCCTGTACAACTCTGACCTTCCCAAAACAACCTGCTTTGACATTCAACGACGTCAGGGCAGTGACTTAAGCTCAGATCTCCAGTGCTGAGTGTGCTGTCTGGCTGCTGGGCCTTCCTCTCCAGTAGCAGAATGCCATTTCTACCTCATCCTACAGCCCTTAAAATGTCCTCTTATGTTCTCTTTCATGAATGGTGGTCAAAGTTGCCACAGAAATCTAGAATAAAAGCCACACTGTGTCCTTAAATGTGCATGCTGCTGTTTCAAAATAAGTAATATTGTTTTGTAACTTCCGATGATCATGACAGATGTTTGGGTTTGTAGGCTAAATTTTATTTTTGCTGAGTAGTATTTGTCAACTTAAAGAGATTTAGTCCTGCTTCATACCACCCATCAGGTGTCCAAATTAGCAGGGTTGGCACAGAGGCTTTGGGTTGCCTCTAGCATGACTTTCACTGCAACAAATAGAGCGTTATTCTCATTAGGAGGCAAGATAATAATGAGCTCCCATTAATGGGCTATGTATGCCACACCAGGTCTCCTCCTTTTTTGTATATAGCATGGTTACGTAGTTTCCCCCTGGCAACGCTCCTTGGGAGCATTGGGGTGAGAAGGCTGGTTTAGGTACCTTATTATGTATGGTAACAGACCCTGTGTCAGACCATTGGTTTTTAGCTGGTGAGTCAGGACCCAAAACTAGATCATAGCCTGGCCTAGGGTAGGATATTCCTAACATGTTAGAATAGAAAGATGGGGGTAATGCAAAGGGATGAGAAAACATTAGAGCAAAGGTGGGGATGGTGCAGTCCTTTTTCAGACTTCAAGTGCCACTTCATTTTACCCTTAAATGCTTGTATTCAGTTCATGTCTACAAAAAGACTTCTTCAAGGCCTAAAACTATCGATGGCATAATTGCATTTTGAAGCAAAACAATTGGAGAAAACTTTTTAAAAATCAAGTGAGAGGTACAGCAAGGATGGTTTAGCCCTCTAGAGTTCTTTTTGGGTGTCTTTTTGGCAATTGCCCACCCTTAAAGCTGAGGGAGGTGGAATGAGAAGCAAAAAGAAGGATTTATATAAGTTTTGAAAAAGGAAGTGTTGAAGCAGCTTGAGGTTAAAGGTGGCTTCTGGTTGAAGGTGATTTCTTCTAGACTACTTATACTAATAGTTCAATGATGTCAGTTTTATAGATATCAAATAGAAACAAAACAGTTAAAAATACCAAAATGTTGTCATAATGAAAACAAAAAACAGTTACAGATATGAAAGAAAAAAGCCAAGTCAACCAACTAAAATGTATGGGCAAGCCAAAGCAGAGCCCTTATGCTGGTCTCAGGGAATTCTGGACCTCTTGATTCACCTTATACTGTATTAGACATTGGATAATTGATATTCCTTATTTAATTAATATTCCTCTTGCTAAGGAATGAAGTTGGATTAAAATTATTCTAATTTAAGAGCAAAGCTACTTCAAGGCAAGTGAGTATGATTTTTCAGTACCAGTTAGGTTGGATATGTCTAGTATAGAAGCTCATTCAGTGAGATTGCTGGATTCTCGGCTGGGCCTGAATACCCTAAAGGCATCAGTTCCCATCTGCTCTTGGAAACTAAGCAGGGTCAGCCCTGGTTACAACTTGGATGGGAGACTGCCAACGAATATCCAGTGCTGTTGGCTATATTTCATAGGAAGGAATTAGCATAACTGCCTTGAGTATTCCTTACCAAAGAAATCCCTATGAAATTCATGCGGTTGCCATAAATCGACAGGCGACTTGAAGGTACATAAACAAAGCACAATATGAATGTATCCAAAAAGTGGCATGGACTGTATGCAGTTTAATTATGTGAGAAAATGTAGAATGGTCTTTCGTACTGTGTTAAGCATTGATACAAGCATCAGTAAAACATTAATGCCTTGCTCTAAAATGTAATATTCATCCTTAGGAGGGCTATTGAGGTTGTGGAATCTGATGTGAAGAGCCAAACTGTGCTGAAAATGCTGCCTGCCTGTAAGTAGCTTCTCCCCATTCTTCCCCCTAAGCAGATGCTCGGCTGCTGTGCAGTGCTGTCATGTTTCATTAACTGTTTTTCCTGACCCTGATTGGTAGCACTTCTTCCCAGAGACTTGTTTTGGCCTTACTGGAGGGAAGAAATGATCATGCAGCTGGCTGACACAAAGGCTAGATTCCCTTCCAGCAGTACTGAAGCAGACAGCCCTGAAGACAGAGGCTACACCTGCTTCCTGTCTTTCCTCTCTGGGTGCTTGCTTTTCGTGTAGTTTGTGCACTGTGAATACAGGTGTGAAAGAGCTGCATAAAGGGATTGGAAAGCAGGCATCTCCCAAACTAAGCTGGAAATGCTGAAGGGTGGTGTATACCGCACTTGTAGTGTGGCAGTTGATTTGTGTTCTTCCTGCCTGTTCATTTACTGTAACATAAATGGTGCATACACCTGTAACTTGTGACTTTAAAATTAGACTCTGTATATTGAAGGCTTTGCATGCTCTTAATGCAAAACAGAGTAACTATGCTGAAGCTACACAGATCTCAGTGTGATCAGTGTCTGAATGGGAAATTGCTCTGAAACTCTCTACATCATTTTTAGTTCTTCCGTTGAAAGGCTGGCTGTTTGTGGTCTTTGTGACACACACACATGGATTGTTCTGCACCTGTGCAAAGCCATTTTGGAACCTTCCAACACTGAGTGTTTTTTGGCAGGAGCCTCTTTCATTCTTCAACTTCACTTTTATTGCATGGTAGATTCTGCCTTTTCTGTCTATCCAGCTAATTTCAGCCCATTTTCTGATTTTTCCCTCCTCAGGCAAATCCCATTCTAAATCAGCCATAGAGTCATCAGTGCCCAAACAGGTGGGATTGCTCCATGTGTCCCGTGTGATCTCTGAGGTTTATGGTGACCGGATGACAGCTGGTAATGGCTGTGGTGATGCTGATTCCTTCCCCTTGCAACAGAAAATCTTGGTCTGTTCCCTTTTACTTTTGACCAAGCAGCAGAAAGCCAAAGAAGTGACCCTTGGAAAGGTGAGCATGCAAAACCACCACACTATTCTTCATCTGTTAAAGCATTTTTACTTGTCAAACGTCTTTACTTTAATCACAGGAGCCCTATGAAGGTTAGTCACTCACAACTAGAATATCATGATAGAAGCATACAAGCAGTATGACCAAGTCATAGTACTGGCAATGGCTAAAAAAAGGCTGTCCATTCAGGACTCGAAATACAAAGAAGTAGGAAACGGAAATCTCCTGAGGCATCAGCCTTCATGATAGCCTTTTTCTTTCTAGGACATTAGGAATTAATGAGGTCTGTTTACTCAGAGAATAAAGTTTTACACACAGGCTGAAAAACTGAGTCTATAATAGCAGAGCTGACAGACTAGATCTGTGGAGCAGATCTGGTGTTTGGCTTTGCTAGCAACTTCTATGGCTTGGCTATGTGAGACACATCATGTGGATAAAGTATATCTTGATTTCAGTAAGGCCTTTGACAAAGTTTCCCATGACTTTCTTGCAAACAAGCTTGTAGAATGTGGGCTAGACAAGGCAACTGTTACATGGATTAGCAATTGGTTGAATGGCCGAATCAAAAGAGTGCTCAGCAATGGTTCCTTTTCATCCTGGACATAAGTGACAAATGGGGGGCCACAGGGTTCTGTCCTGGGCCCTGTGGTATTCAACATCTTTATCAATGACTTGGATAACAGAATTGGGAGCATACTCATCAGATTTGCAGTTGACACTAATTAGGAGGAGTAGCTAATACATCAGAGGACCGGATCAAAATTCCAAATGACCTGAATAGACTAGAAAGCTGGGCCAAAGCTAACAAAATGAAATTCAACATAGAGAAATGTAAGGTCCTGCACTTAGGGCGGAAAAATGAAATGCACAGAGATAGAATGGGGGACAGCTGGCTGTATGAAACTACATGCAAAAGAGATCTAGGAGTCCAAGTAGACCATAAGTTGAACATGAGTCAACAGTGCGATGTGGCAGCTAAAAAGGCCAATGGAATTTTAGGCTGCATCAATAGAATTATAGTGTCTAGATCCAGGGAAGTAATAGTCCCACTCTACTCTGCTTTGGTCAGGCCCCACTTGGAATACTGTGTCCAGTTCTGGGCACCACAATTCAAAAAGGATGTGGAGAAACTGGAGCGTGTCCAAAGGAGGACAACTAAGATGATGAAGGGTCTGGAAGCTATGACCTATGAGGAGCGACTTAGGAATCTGGGGATATTTAGCCTAGAGAAGAGAAGGTTAAGAGGTGATATGATAACCCTGGTTAAATATTTAAAGGAGGGGGCAAGCTTGTTTTCTGCTGGTCCAGAGACTAGAACGCGGAACAATGGATGCAAATTGCAGGAAAAGAGATTCCACCTCAACGTTAGGAGGAACTTCCTGACAGTAAGGGCTGTTCGACAGTGAAACACACTCGGAGTGTAGTGGAGTCTCCTTCCTTAAAAGTCTTTAAACAGAGGCTGGGTGGCCATCAGTCGGGGATGCTTTGATTGGGAGTTCCTGCATGGCAGGGGGTTGGACTGGACAGCCCTTGTGGTCTCTTCCAACTCTATGATTCTATGATCATCCCATTAAAACTGTATGGAGGAAACAAAAGTGGCCTGAGGCACTTGGATGGTGACAGAGGGAACAGGTTCTATCCTGTGCTCTTGTCTCTGGCATTGAATAGCTCCAGGTTTTCATACATATTTCCTCCCTCCAGCTACATGAAGCCTACAGCAAAATTTGCCAGAAGCAGCAAGTGGGAGCTGTTGACCAATCAGAGTGCCTTTCACTCTCAGCCCTCTTGGAAGCCAGGGGTATTGTGGGGCTGAAGAAGGCTAAAGAAACACGCCTGACTAAGGTACTAGTGCAGATCTCCCTTTGCTATGGATGGGGCTGGATGGGAACATGGGTATCCAAGAGCGATAAAAGGACCATGTACATGCTAAAGGCCACATATTCACTCTCTTGGTCTCTGTTTAAAAGATTTGGGGACGAGGGAAGTCATCCAAGAGAGCTGCTGTGAGACAGTGCTGAGTTAGAGGGACCAATGATTTTGCCCAATATAGGAGAGTTTACAGGTTTCATGAACTAATTAAACCTTGTACTGAGATTTAAACTGAGACACTTCTGTCCTTGACAGTAAACAAGCCCTAGTGAAAACAGGATACTTAGCCTTGAAGATACATAACCTTGTAATTAAACCCATCTTTTAAAATAGTTTGGCATTGATTTAGATTAACAGTACCCCTTATCCCTAAGCCTTTGTACAGAGTTGGGAATCATCTGGTCTTCTACATGTTCTTGCCCTAGCCAGCTTAGCCAATGTTGAAGAATGTTGGGGGCTGAAGTCCACTTGGAAGGCATAAAATTCCTACCCCTGCCTTAGGGACTGAGAATTCAGTGGACAGTGCTTCTTTATTTTGTTGGTCCTCACTGTTACTCTTTGAAGAAAAGTCACTTCTCCCACTCTCAACCCACAGTGAAAGAAACAATTCTGAGTAATGAATCTTTTCCCATCAGTTCAAGGTATCAGTCCCCCTTGGAAAAGCTCTGAGACCAGTCTGAGTACCTGAAACCTCAGCACTGTCATCTTGGGTATTTTCCTTCCTCAGATGCAGACATCCCTTTCTCCTAGATCTCTCTCAGTTCTATTGGAGGAAGAGCTGCCATCTCGTTCTCCTTTGATGTAGTTCATACTATGTAGCTCCAATTGTAAGGGATGTATGTTTTTGTTGGTAATTGTGGTGCTGGCTCTACCGCATTGGTACAACAGAGCCTCCTCTACTCTGTGTTCTACCTAAAAGCAAGCAATTTTTGCTGCCCACTAACACTTGGGAGAAATGTGTTCAGGCATAAGACAAGAAGTTTTGAAAAGGAGAACCAATAACTGCATTTTAGTAACTGGCTTCCAGAGTCCTGTGCATTCTGGTCTTGAGAGAGGTACATATTGTGGAGAGGTGACTAAATTTTGACTAAATTTGTCAAATATATTGTTTTTGGCTGTAGAATTTATGACCTTTTGAAATGGGGGGAAAGAATTAGAAAGAAAGAAGGGGCAAACTTTGGGGATCCAGAGGTTAGTTATCCCTTCCCAAGACCCACTGCATGCTGCACTGTGCCCTCCGCTCCATAAAATGAGAGGTGGTAAGAAATCTGCTTCTCTTTTTTGTCTTCCCCTTGTTATTTAAGAAAAACATAAGGGAGATGGCTGTGTTTTATTTTAAAGGAGAATCAGTGTCACTAGAGGCTGGCATGAGTAGCAGTTCTTTGGCAGGGAAGGTTGGAAAAAGGATGTGTGTGTGCGCGGACTAGCTGAAGGGAATGCGAAGACTGGGGATATCCTGGGGAGTCTTTCCTTGTCTCCTCACCTCCTTACATGCTAACTGTAGAAAGTGACTGCAGGAATTTTGTGATAAATTCTGAAATTCAGCAGCAGTCAATACAATACAGTATTTTCAAAGGTGGTACAAGATCCCTTTGGATAATAATATTTTAACTGTCTCTGTAATGGATTTTGGAATGGTTTGGAAGTGAGACTGTTTAGATGGCATCATAGGAGCAAGTTTCTGTATGCTCCGATTTAGTTTTGATTATGAACCTAGAAACTGCCAACATTCTCCTTTAAAAAGATGTATTGTCATTTTTGGACATGGTGAATGCTTACTTCCTTTGTATCAAATACTTTTATTTCTAGGTCTTCTTGAAGATTCAAGAGAAGGACATAGAACATGCTCTCAAGGATGGAATCCTGATTGGAAGCATCTTGGCTGCAGGCCTTTAGAATTGTTCCTCAATTCACTCTTGTGCCATATGGTCCTAATAGGGCATCATTTTGTCCCAGGTGCCATTATGCTTCAAAAAAGTCTCTTCTGAGCCATAATACCGGTGGGATAATTCAGATTACCGAGACTTTTTAAATACTACCCATATTACAAACCTGTGCTGTCATGATTGTTGGTGGTTTGTTCCTAAACTGTGTACAATGTTCCAATGAAAGATAACAATCTTTGGGTGGAAACAACTCAGTGATACTTAGCCAGTGGACTTTCATTATTTGTCAGCATATTACCCCTGCAGTATCTCACTGACTCCTTTTTTTAATTCTAGAAGTATCCTCCCTTTCAGCTTCCCCCAAAGTTTTCATCCTTTTCCCCACTGTTGCGCTACCCATCTGTATACATTCTAGAACTGCTCGTGTCACTCCTGGGATGTCTTTGCTTGTCTGTCTCAAATAGAGATGAAAGAGGATGAAGGCTGTCGGCAAGAGAGTCCTTTTGCAGAAACAAAACCATTAACGTCACAGGAGGAAATAAGAAGGCCGCAGCTTCTCTTGTGAGCTCCTTTGAAGTCAGACTGCTTCCGTGAAACACATGTCACTCATGCTGAAGCTTAGCGTCTCAGGAGCTGCAGTGGGGCTTAGCGGGACACACACACACACACCCAGGGGCTCTGAGCATCTTAGCATTTATGAACTGTGGATACGGTCTTTGCACTGGAACTGGTTTATCCCAGGGCACGGAGCTGATCTGTTTCATTTCCAAGCCACTTCTTGCAAAGAGCTGATTGGTTTTCCACCTTTGTGTGAATCTCAAATCCTTACTAAGCATACAAGGATGACCTCTGAGTTGGAGTCTACTTGTGTGTATCCATCCATGGATGTGTATGTTACAGGGCTTCAAACAAACAAACGAACCCTCAAAAGATCCATTTCATATTTGAAATGCTAGCTATTTTCTTAATTTGCTCCTCTGCCTGGATGGCTTTCAGCCTCAGGACAAGGGAGATATTTGAAATGCCTCCCCACCATCACACAAATGAATTTATATTTCTTATGTATTGAAAACTGTACAGCTGGATATTTTTAAACTTGGAGGACTAACATAAGTGAATTGTTATTTTTTCTAACTTATAATATTAAAATAGTCTGGTTTTGATGTGTGGGATGTATATTTTGTTTAGCTTGGCTGCTCTCATATTCACAACTTTAAACTGGTCTGCCTGGGGGATTCAAGGTGGGCGGAGTTCCCTTGCATAGGAATCCTGGGTTCTGTCCTTGATGTTGCCTGGTATTATTTTTCCAATGACGGCTTAGTATATGAGAGAGAAGCCACGATTAATCTCTTGCCCATTAGAATAGGGGTGCAATTATGTTTGCGGCATACATAGCCCATTGATTGTAGTTCATTACCCACAGGGCATTTGCTGTGTGTTGCCTTGAATGTCACAATGTACTTGAAATTGTCTTTCTTCCTTACATGCTACACTTGCCTTGTTCCAGTATTGTGCATGCGTTCAATATCTGCCGCAGTTGCTTCTGTCTGACTGAAGTGTACGTATGTGATGCAAAACCTTGGAAGCATGCCCCTTTCCCAGATGTTTTTCCCTGTTAAGTTTTTAGCGAGCTTCATAGTATCATTGACTACCCAGATATCTTCATTTTCCTCCAGGTCCCCCTTATTTTATTTCTTTTACATTGCCTGGCACCCAAGTTTATAAAATGTTGCTTTAAGCTGAATGGCTATGGCAGGGGATCTACAACATGTGGGGTTTTGGCATGCCAGAGCAGCTTTGGCAACCCCTTCTTCAAGCAGAGCAGAATGGGACAGACTTGACCCATCTGCAGCCTTGATGGCTGGCTCCTGTAAACCACAGTGGCATCGAGTGTTAAAATCCGTGACAGTGTTAAGAGAAACCAGCCCAGTAATAAAAAGGGGGATTTGTGGTTCTGTCTCCCTGCCTAACCCATGAATGGTTAACCCTTGTTATACTTCTCTGGGACCAGCAGCTGTTCAGGCTTGTTACCACTGATAGTTAAATGCTACCAACCTATAAGTCTCTCACTTATCTTCATCCCACCTCCTCTTTAATCGTTGTATTCTTCTTCCACAGTGGTTAGAAAAACACACTAGAAGACTCTGGACTCCTACCATTAGCAAAGCACACTGCGGTTTGCAAGCCAGCTTTCAAAGAGTTAAAGGCCTAGAGCAGCCACAGCTAATAGAAAGCAGGCTTCAGGAAGGATTGAGAGCAGATGGGCAGCTGGATTTTAAATCAAATTTTGCTGGCTGCAAGGACCTTGAAAGTGAAGCAGTGCTACAGCATGGATGTCTGTTGCCCATTCTAGGGATGTATGTACCGGTACTCTATTTTCCATTTTGAAAAGGAGTGTGTGTGTAAAAAGTAAGATTAAAAAAAGTTTTGTCTGCTTCCAGAATTCATGTGTTCAGCCCTAAAGTAGTGGGTGGCTGGCTGGCTGGAAGAGGAGAAGATATGGATGTATGGAGAATACCAAAAATCTTTACAAGCACAGGATAAGGAGTGATGAACTATAGGAAGAGACAAAATACTATATGTAGTCATCAAAGCCCTAGTTTCAGGCATAAATTCTGCTATTTTTGTTTAGTGTTGCCCATATTTATTTATTTATTTATTTAAAGAAATGTTATTCTGCCTTCAACCAACAATGACGCCTAAAGCAGATTATGTAGTCAATAGAACAAGACAGTCCCTGCCTTCAGTTTAAAAAAACAACACACCAAACAAAAGAAATAAGAATAGGAAGGAAAGGAAAATAGCAAATCTTTCAACAGCTTTGGTGGAATGTCCTTCCCATCGCATCTCACTCTCCTGAAGCTGGTGACTATTGACAGATGAGCCTTTATAGAGGTGGTCTATCAGCGGACTGTAGAATAAAGCCTGGAAATTTGACTTTTCATCACTATAAATTTGAGGTAAAGTTTAGGGCTTTGAGACATTAAGGTGCTGGAAGTCTATGCAATAATTTTTAGCCGGGGAAAGCTGTCTTGGTATTTCGCAGCAAAAACAGCAGAGATTTGTGGCACTGTAGGCTTTAAAGGTTTTATTTGGTATAAGCTTTTCGGGATGGCAGACCACTTCATCAGATTTATGGATTATAGTGAGGCTGCACTCCATGCATCTGATGAAGAGGGCTGTAGTCAGTGAAGGCCTATCCCAAATAAAATGTGCTCATCTTTAAGGTGCCACAAGTACAGGAATTATGTATGTTTGGGACAGGTTGTAGCTTTCCATCCCTCTGTTTAATGTTATTTCTGAAAGCTTTAAGGATATGTACTTGGTTCTTTTCTTAATATAAAAGGCAGTTGTCAGTTTACTTTTGGATTTGGGTGGGGAGAATAGTGATATGATTTTCATGACCAGGAAAACTGACCCAAGACAACTTTAATCTAACAGTGAATTTATTAAATTTCTGAAATTGGGAAGGTTCATGGTCTTCCTATTGTACCATTTTGTTGCTGTGCTTTCAAGTCGTTTCCTACTTAGGCAATCCTATCCACTGGGTTTCCATGGCTGAGTGGGGGATTCAAACCATGGCCCCTGGGAGTCCTAGTGCAACACTCAAACCATTGCACCACACTGGTGCATCATTACCATACATTGACTCTTGGCAGCTAAGATTACAATTTATAATACTGTTAAGTAGGATATAATTAATTACCTTTTGGAACATGTGCTTTTCCTGCTGGCTCACTAGGTATTGCAAGATCACTTCAACATATGTTGAATGGAGACTGGTACATGGTTCGTTATTCAATGCATGTGTATGAATTTACCATACACTTAACATGGATGGGAAGAATTGCACCAACCAGTGAGCATTCCCACATCAATTTAACAGAGTAAGAATTTGTCCCCTGGAAAAATTAATTGCTGTGAAAACTGAAGTAGGGCCCTACCATTTACCCTTGGGTGGAGCCCTCTTGTTTCCATCGACTTCTGGCCTGTTTCCCGGGAACAAGGAAGCAAGTGGGATCTTCCTCTTTTTTTTCATTTTCAGAGCCTTAATTGGGTTCTGAATCATGCTGGCTTGCTTTGATCTCTCAGCCGATTCCCACGCAAGGACAAGAACAGTCTCATCAGCAATTTCTAATGAGGAAGCCGTTGGTCTTCTCTAGTTTGTCATCTCTGGTAGTGAAGCAGTGAAAAGGGAATATGTCTCACACATACTACTTGCTGGGAGACCAACTTAACTGTAGCCTCAGTGATCCAGATGCAGTGTTTGCAGCACCTTAGCTGTCATCCTTGGCACTGGAGAGGATAGAAATGGGTCCAAATTCTTCCCACTTTGAATTATAAGTACTATTGTAAAATATAGTACACATGCAAGCTCTTGGCCTTCCATGCTGCTGTACAACTGAGAAAAAAAATCAGTTGTCTCAGCAACACATTTAACTGATTCTTCACTAGTGCTAGACAAATGCAGAAGTATGTACCCTTAACTGGGATTAAGAAATTTACAATATATCCGCTGAATATGAAAGGTGTCACTCTACTCATTCTTTTATTTTTTTAGATACATTGTGTGGCACAGTAAACCATAGATATGACACTGATCACACTGTCTTTGTATATTTTATTTTCTGCTTATGCATAGCCTTCAGCTTTTTTTTCTGCCATCAATATATATATTGTCTTGTGCTTTTATATAAATATATAGAAGTTTTATTTATAAATGAAAAGCTACATTTAAAATTCGGGTGCAGGTCGACTAGTTTACATTGTAAAATGGCAGTTAAAGTTGCTGAATGTATGGCAGGAAACATCCCCCTCTGTAGACTCTGTTACCGAAGACTTAAAACATTGTTGGAAGATGCTTGAGTTTGCCACTGAGGTGAATTTCCATAGCCATGGAGTAACCTGATTTTTTTTCTGTAGCAAAAGTAGATACAGACAGGATGGTATGTGATTGGTTACTCTTTAAACTTGATAGGTAGATAGATGGATGATTATTTTGTATATCTGGATGATATATCCCTTTCCTGTGTGACAGATGTCAAGTCTCTCACCTCTGCAACCTACTTCTTTCACGCAGGATGAGAAAGCTTTGACTGCAGTACTTCTTGTGCCTTCAAGTTGCCTGTTGACTTATGGCAACCCCATGAATTTCACAGGACTACTCAGTGGTGGTTTTGTCAGTTCCTTCCTCTGAAATATAGTTTGCAGCACCTGGTATTTATTGGTGGTCTCCCATCCTAGTACCAACTAAGTTGACTACTTAGCTTCCAAGATCAGACAGGATTTAGTGTTTTTAAGGCATTTAGGCATAATCCCAGAACTCTAAACTCTTCCTCCCTCCCTGCATCAAGGATTAGGAAGAGTGGCCTCTTGGTGGTTTTGTGGCCCTGCAAACATCATGACACTATATAAATCAGAGGTAGAAACTGTGTTGACCACAGGTCATGTGTGGCTGAGACATGCTTTTGTGGATCCTATTGCTACTCCCTCAGACATTCCCTGATGATTAACAAACAAAAAACTAAATGGAGCGTCATACCTCCAAAAGCCAAGGGTCTCTGGTAAAAGCAACACCCCCACCCAAAGCCTGAAGGAGCAAAATGCAAGCAAAACAGAAGTGATGGCAAAATTTTGCTCCCAGTTCTATGGAAATGAGGGGTACAGCCCACAAGGGTGCTAGAGCTGATGAAAATGGGGAGCGTACAGCCTTTGGGCCTCCATAACATTGTGGAATGACCTGCCGGAAGAGATCCACCATCTATTTCCACTCTTACAGCCTTCAAAAAGGCTGTTAAGACGGATCTTTTCCGACAGGCCTTCCCAACCTACCTAATATATCTTAGCTTTCTCCCCCTGTGGATGTCTATGTATATGACCCTAATTCTGCGATGTATGGCTCTCCCCTGCCAAACTGTTTTATGTTTATATTCTGTATTTTTAATTGCTTTTAATTTGAGTGTTTAATTGCAGTTTTAATATTGGGGAGGGGGGTTGGGAAGGGATCAGTTGGTATTTTATTGTATTTTAACGCAATTTTATTGTTGTAACCCTCCCGGGTTCCTAGTGATTGGGCAGGCTATAAATTATTTATTTATTTATTTATTTATTTATTATAACTGCCCTCTCCTGCTATATGTGGTGCCTTGTATTTTAACAAGTGATGTACCCTCAGATTTCTTATTTTCTGAACCGTAATATCAGATGGGAGGGAGGCACAATAATCTGGGCATCTGAGTGCATCTAACTGCCCCACCTTTGTTTTGTTGCTAGTTGCCAGAAAGTTGAGGCTTGGATGCACAACCTGACAAAGTTCAAGTAATCAGCTCCTACTCAGAAGGGGAGATTTTGAATAAATCATTCCTCTACTGAAGCCCATCTCCCAGCCACTGCAGGTCCCCTGAATTGACACCCAAGAACATCAGTTCCTGAAGCACTGGAAGGTGTTGAATCCAATATGGATCCTCGACCTTCTACCTCTTTTCTATACTGGAGTAGGCTGCAGTCCTGGGAGCATTCCAGATATTTATTACCAATATTCTTCCTCTTTTCCCTGTTATAGGACTCAAGACCTCATCATTATTGTGGAGATTGCTCATGTTCTCCATCTTATTATTGGGGCAGGTACCCATTGTAGCTGTCCCAATAATAAGGTGAAGATGACAGGTACCCATTGTATGAGCCAGTGTGGTATAGTGGTTTGAGTGTTGGACTATTACTTTGAAGACCAGGTTTTGATTCCCAGCTTAGCCATGAAGCCCACATTGGGCAAGTCACACAGTCTCAGGGGAAGGCAATTATGTGAGTTTATGTCTCTGAGCAGAGATTTGAACCTTTGTGTCCAGTCATAGTCCAATGCTCAAACCTCGCCAACGCTCCTTGGGCAAAGGCTTTGTTAACTGCACTAATATTGTTAATGAAGTCTTTCTGCATCTAATAAGAAATCTTTGCACGTTGGTGACAATTCTGGGCCATGTTTTCAGCATGTAAGGCTTGCTCTCACTAGCGAGTATCACTAAATACCCTGCATAAACTGAGCTGTGCCTTCTAGAATACATCCCAGTATTCCACAGCCGGGGACTGCAGAAGATAGAAGCAGAGGAAGAAGTATCCTTCAGGCAAGTTGATTCATTTTACTGATTTCCACCCCCATACTGAGAAGCTTCCAAGTAACCCCTGGGATTCCTGAAACACAGTTTGAAAGGAAAAAAGAGCAGGGGAAGACTGCTTTTGGATACACAAAATGAATCTTGGGAACAGTCAAGGATTTCTCAAGTACAGTTGGAGCACTGCAAAAAGTGATTCATAATTAGCCACTGTTTTGTCTGATGAAGAGTGCTGAGTAACTCAAATATTTGCATACCGGTAGTCTCAAAGCGGATCCAATTAAAGAGATGGGAAGATTCTGCACCAAAGATCTCGGAGCAGGAAACTTAAAAAAAAAACAAAGCCGAAGGAACTGCCGATTCACCTCATACTTGAGTGCAATGTCCTTACCTTGGGTTAATCAGATGGACAAAGATCGCTTTCACACATGCATATTTATTACTTTATGGTCACACCATAAAGTGGAAATTAGCATGTCCAAAAGCAGCTTTCCTGGAAAGAATTTCCATATCATGCTGGATGTAATAGTTATCAAAGTCAGTTCACAAATTAAAGGTCAAGTCACAGCAGTGAAGAGGCAGACTAGATTAATACTTAATGGGAAGCCTGGCTTGGTATATTGTATTCTGGTTTGTTCTGTCCAAACCCATCCTCTGAAACAAATTATGGTTTGTTAGATAGTGACAAACCACATTGAGAACTTAGGGTTTGTTTTTGGATTACTAACTACAGCTTGTTTAAACCATAGTTTGTTGTTATGCCTCATTCAAAAACTGGCCCATTTCCAAGTTGCCTGTCTTCAAAGAAAAGCTGATCAACTGGCTAGGAGAGAAACAGGACAGAAATGGAAAAAAATAAATTGTTACTTGTTTGGTCTTTTGCACAATACATGGCTAAAGCAACAGCCCATGGCTAGCATAAGCCATAGTTTAGTATTATGTGATCAAGTGAGCCACAGTTTTAAACAAACTACCTTTACTTCCATCTTCCCCCACCAATAACTTACTGTTTGGTGCAGTGGTTAGAGTCTAGGAGTAGGATTTGCAGGATTTGAGTTCAAGTCCCAGTGAGCTAGAAAATTCATTCACGGGATGGTACTGGGGCTGTCACTTCTGTCAGATTCATTTCCAGAGTTGTTATGTGGGTGAAGTGGAAAGGAGGAGGCCATGTTTACTGCTCTGAGATCATTGGAGGGAAGGTGGGATTCAATATAACAAAGATTTGGGTGTTGGATTATGACTCCGGAGACCAGAGTTCAGTTCCCAGGCCTGCCATGAAACCCACTGGGTGACCTTGGGCAAGTCACACTCACTCTGAGAGGAAAGCAATGGCAAACCTCCTCTGAACAAATCTTGCCAAGAAAACTCCATTATAGGTTTGCCTTAGGGGGACCGTAAGTCACAAATGACTTGAAGGCACACAACACATATACAAAAAACAATATGTGCTGCTTTGGGGTCCTAGAGAGACTGATACATAGATCACATAATACATGTTCAGTAAAATACTAAAATACAATCAGCTGAGAACAGAATAAAATGCAATCATATACTTGCTGACTGGAAACTGGCCATATGCTTTTTCTGTCTTGTCTCAACCTCCATCTGAAATAGGGGGAATGACGCTTACCAGTCTTACAAGTTTTTCCACAAGGATTACAAGGAGATAATGTACATGAAGCACAGCAAACATGCTAAGGCTCTGTGTAAATGCTATGTATGATGTTTACGTGTATGGTAATAAAACAATGTGCATCCATGTGTGCTGTAAGCCAGCCCTGGGGTGTGGTTTTGTATGCAGTGTGTTCAGTTATTCCACAGTTTATGGATTGTGTGCAAGCCTGAAATACAACAGTGTCCATTCCAGAAAATCATCTATACTTGCTTAGCGCATAAAAAGCAAACATTATTGGGACTAGAATGAGCTGAGACAAAGACACTTGTAAGCAAACCTTCATAGTGTGAACATGCTTAGAAAAAAAATGAATTGTCTTCTTAAAAAAATTATTAATTGGTTTCGGAAATCAGGAAGATGTTAATGATGAATGTGGAATGTGCTATTCTCAAGATGTTCAGGGGTTGCAACTCCCATCATTATCCATGATGGCTAGGGATGTTAGGAGCTGCAGTCCAGCAGCATCTGGAAGGCCACCTCTTCCCATCCTGAGTGTTAACAGTATTGATTTTTGGCTAGTGGATTATTGACAATGCTTTGAAATTGATCAGCAAGATGTAGAGCTTAGTTTAGTTAGTGTAAGCAACTAAAAATCATCTAGGTAACCACTCATAATTCCACATATTTTTATGTATGTATGTATGTATGTATAAGTTCTTACCCAAACTTTATAAAATATAAACTTATAGCAGTTTTTCTCCTTTCTTTCTCACACAATAGAAAGCTCTTGTCTAAACTGACGCCTGCTTTGACAAGTGTTTGCATAATGTAAAACCAAAGAAATTATTCAAAATGATCACTTTACTTTAATGCATGCTTATGGAACATTAGTTTTTTTGAAAAACTTAATTGTCCAGTCTTTATGAATTAATTGGGTAGGAACTGCAGATTGAGGAGGGTTTTCTTTAATCCCTCTAATCACTGGAATTCAGTTCTTTGTTGAAATGTTGCTTATGTTTGAATTTGTCTTCCTTTTCTCCCTACAGGAGGACACATTGAATTCAAATCTTTGTGGTTAACTGTACAAAGAGCTATTAACTGGGCCTATTTCACACTACATATTTAGAGCACTATGGTTCTATTTTAGCAGCCATGGGTTCCATCCTCTGAAATGTGCAGTTTAGGGAGGAGTGTTTAGAGCCAGCATGATGTAGTGGTTTGAGTGCTGAACTAGGATTCTGGGGACAAGGGTTCAAATCCCCACTCAGCCACATTGGAAAGTCACACTCTCTCTGCTTCAGTGGAAGGCAATGACAAAACCTAAAACCTCATGATAGCTTTGCTTTGTTCTTCTGTGCCTTCAAATCATTCTGACTTACAGAGACCCTAAGACAAACATATCATGGGGTTTTCTTGGCATGATTTGTTCAGGGAGGGTTTTTCTTTGTCTTCTTCTGTGGCTGAGAGAATGTGACTTGCCCAAGGTCGCCTAGTAGGTTTCCATAGCTGAGTGGGGATTCAGAGCTTAATTTCCAGAGAAATACTCCAACGCTCAAACAACTATACCACACTGGGTCTCAGAGTTTTAGAGTTGCCATAAATTGGAAATTACTTGAAGGTTCTGAATTCTATCTGGAGTAAACCCATCAGAATCAGTGTGACTTCAGTGGATCCCACCTTTGAGTATGACTAGATCTGGGTGTGGTGTGTAATGTAGTGGTTTGACAACTGGACAAGACTCGGCAGACCAAGTTTCAAATTCTTACTCCGTGTATTAAGGTGATAATTTGGATGGTGATGACACCACCACCCCCAATCTGTATTTAAAAAGTAATAGAGTATTAGCATTAAAGTTAGAATAATCCAAGCCATTGTATTCACTGTCACCATGTATGGATGGGAGAGATGGACAGTGAAGAAAGTGGATAAGAAGAAAATCAAGTCATTTGAGATGTGGTGCTGGAGAAGAGTGCTGGGAAAACTGTGAATGGCTAAAAAGACAAATCGGTCCTTGAACAGATCAAGCCTGAAATCTCCCCGGAAGCCAAGATGATTAAACTGAGTTGTACTTTGGCCTCATGATGAAAAGGCACAACTCATTAGAGAATCCAATAATGCTAGGAAAGGTGGAGAGAAGAAGAAAGAGAGGAAGACCACACGACAGATAGGTGCTCTATTAGGATGGGCATGGGGATGAATTTACTGGGCCTGAGCAGAGCAATAGAGGACAGGGAGGCTTAAAAATGTCTCATCCACAGGGTTGGCATGAGTCGGGGATGGTTCGAGGGCAGTTAACAAAGTATGAAAAGTACAGTGTAGTGGTTTGAGCACTGGATCTGGAGACCAAGGATCAAATTCTCACTTGGCCATGGAAACCCACTGGATGGCCTTGGGAAAATCAAACTCTTTCAGCCTCAGAAAAGGGTAGTGGCAAACCCCCTTTGACGAAATTATGCCAAGAAATCCCCGTGATAGGTTTGCTATAAGTCTGACTTGAAGCTACACAAAAACGAACAACTCTGGATGCAACCTAAAGGACCTTGTTTCCCAGATGGAATAATCTAGACCGAGAGCCATCTTAGCATAGTGATTTGGGTGTTGGGCCAGGACTCTGGAGACCAGGGTTCGATTCCTTCCTTGGCAATTAAACTCACTGGCCAACCTTGGCCAAGTCACACTTTCTCAGCCTCAGAGGAAGGCCACGGTATACCCCCTTCTGAACAAATCTTGCCATGAAAACCCTGCAACAGTTTCGCCTTCGGGTCTCCCTAAGTCAGAAATGACTTGAGGGCACATAACGACAGCAACGACAATATAACCGTCGCAGATCACTTTCCTCAAATGCTCCTATTGATTTTTCCAGCTCTGGGTGTGTGGCAGCAAACTTTGTCCTCTTTTCCTCCTCCCCATATCCCTCAGTCCCTTTTCCCAAGTGACCTTTGCCACCCAAAGAAAGTTTCCAAACATCCTCAGCTGCAGTGTATGTGTGTGTGCGCGCGTCTGTGTACATGGTGAGCTGTTTTTGTCGCAGCAGCCAGCAGTGGCGTCACTAGGGTTGGTGTCACCCTGTGCAGTATGGCATCACTTCCCCCATTGACCTTCTCCCATACCATGCAATACAGAATCCTTAATCTTTTTTTTTTTTTGCACTAATGTTAATAAATTGTAATTCCTGTATATAAATGAATGTAATGGTCATGGTGGTACGATGGGGTGTCTTAGTGGTTAAGGCACCAATTCGGATGATTGGAAGATTAGACGGTTGGTAGTTTGGGGGCCAAGTATTGCATGATGGGGTGAGCTCCTGTCGCTAGTCCCAGCTTCTGCCAACCTAGCAGTCCTCAGACAACACTGGCGCTTTGGCTTAGAAACTGATAAATAAATAAATAAATTTTATACAGTATAAGGGACACCGTTTTGTTCTGGCGTTATATTTAACGGGATTTGAGCCTCTATGAATTTTGTTACGCACGGAACCAAACACCATCAGATAACAAGGTCCCACCGTACATACTGTACTTTCCTGTGCCGACAGTGAAAATCTGGTTGAAAATTATTTTTAATTAAAAACTTTTTTAAAAAAATAATTAAGATATTAGCGGATAACAGGGTCCCACTGTACATATCTTCATGTGCCGGAAGTGAAAATCTGGTTAAAAATGACTTTTAATTAAAATCTTTAAAATAATTAATTAATCTTTTTATTTAAAACAACGTACAAACATAAAATGTACATAAAAAAGACAATAAGACTAACTGTTTAAAAAACACACATTTGTAGCTATCCATAAAAGAGAAAAAAAATACACATTCTTCAATATCAGTTATAGATATTAGTGGATAACAAGGTCCCACTGTATATACTTTCATGTTTAATAATAATAATAATAGTAATAATAATAATAATTTTTATTATTTCGGATCTCTCCCTGCAGGCCTTTCCTAAAGAGACACCAAAGAGAGAAAGTAACAGACTGATCCCATTTGCTGTTTGCTTGTCTATTTTTGTTTGTTTGTTTTTGTGTACTGTTTAAATTGCTTTTTATCTTTTGACACATTTTGAAGTGTAAAATGTTTAATTCTATTTTGTGGTGAAAAGCGTTGGGGGATCCAATATAGGGAGAGTCCTTGATCCAATATAGGGAGAGGCAGGATACAAATAACAATAATAGTAATAATAATAATAATAATAATAATAATATGAGATGTATATATAATTTTTTAAAGTTGTAAGCTGCTCCGATTGCCTGAGTACAGATGGGGTGGGATACAAATAAATTTTCTTATTGTTTTTTTGTGGGGTTTTCAGGCTATGTGGCCATGTTCTACTGTGTTTCCTCGAAAATAAGACAGGGTCTTAAGTTAATTTTTGCTCCCAAAAATGCACTAGGTTTTATTTTCAGGGGATGTCTTATTTTTCCATGAAGAAGAATTAACATTTATTGTTGGGGGGAAAAAAAGGCATGCTTCCAAACAAAAACTTGGCTAGGTCTTACTTTCGGGGGAGACCTTATATTTAGCAATTCAGCAAAACTAATACTAAGTCTTATTTTCAGAGGACGTCTTATTTTCGGGGAAACTAGAAGAGTTCCTTTCGGACGTTTCGCCAGCATCCGTGGCTGGCATCTTAAGAGATTTTATTATTATTATTATTATTATTAAAATTATTATTAAAATACTATTAAAATTATTATTATTATTATTAAAATTAAACATTTTAATTAAAAACTTTTTTTAAAAAAATCTTAAATTAAATGTTATGTTTTTTAAAATGAAATTTTATTTAAAAAAAAAATATTTTCCCCCTCCCACTGAGCCTGACCACCCCTTCAGCATTTTAATGGGGCTCAGATGAATGCCTCCCAAAGAGTCAGATGTTGAGGGAGCATTCACCCTCCTCCCTTAGTCTTGTCACTTGGTGCAGTTGCTCACCCCCTGCACCCCCCCCCCAGTGACACCACGGGTGCTAGGACCCAGGGGGAGCCTCCAGCTTGCAGGCGTGCAGCTTGCAGTCAGAGAGAGTCAGACAGCCTTGGTCTGAGAGAGCAAGGCAGAGGGGAATCCTCCTTAGGGCTTCCCCAGGAGGATCCCAGCAGCAGCAGCAGGAGACTCCTCTCCTGGACCAGGTGAGCAGCATCCATCTCCTCTTTCCCACCCCATCCCTGCAAAGGGTTCCAAAGGGAAGCCTTGGCCAGGATTTGATTTCAAACCCATTGATTTTAAATTTTATTATTATCAATATTATGATTATTTGAAGATCCCTTTGGTATCCATCCCTTTGGCTTTTCTTTTCATCTCCTTCCAGAGCTTCCAGGGACAGCATCCCTTGCAGAGATGATGCCTGCAAGCCATGGAAAAGTTGGGGCTCCACATTCCCCCCTCCCTGGGTTGTTGTTATTGTTGTTGCTGTTGTTTGTTGGGTGCCTTTGAGTCTCTTCCAACCTATGCCCTTCCCCTCTTCAGATTTTATTTTTGTTTATTTAACCCCAGAGGCTGAGAGAGTGTCACCTGTCTCCCCATCATGATGATGATGATGATGATGATATTACCTCTTTCTTATTTGTCCTCCTCTTAGTTCCCTCTTTGGTGGTTGTTCTTGTGTGTCCTCCAGGATTTTCCTGACTTATGGAGACCCCCTAGCATGGGAAGATTTGTTCAGAGGGTGGTGGTTGTTAGTTCTGGCCATGGCTATCCCCAGAGGCTGAGAGAGTGTGACTTGAACCCCCCAAGGTCACCTGGTGTGGCTGAGCAGGGGTTCAAACCCAGGTCTCCCAAGTGTCTTAGTCTAACCCACCCCAAAGCATGACTCCACCCTGGGTTTTCTTAGCAAGTTTTGTCAGAGGGAGGTTTGCCATGGTCATCCCCAGAGGCTGAGAGAGTGTGACTTGCCCCTAAGGTTACCACTTTTATTATTTTATCATAGTTCCCTCTTGTGTTGTTGTTGTGTGTCTTCAGTTACTTTCTGACTTATGGAGACCCTAGCATGGGGGTCTCTTGGCAAGATTTGTTCAAAGGGTTGGTGTTGTGTTTTGTTTTTTTGGCCATGGCTATCCCCAGAGGCTGAGAGAGTGTGACTTGCCCCCAAAGGCACCTCTTTATTATGGTTCCTCCTCTTAGTTCCCTCTTGTGTTGTTGTTCTTGTGTGTCTGCAAGTAATTTCTGACTTATCAAGGGGTACTCTTGTTGAGCTTCTTCAGAGGAGGGGTTGTCATGGTCATCCCCAGAGGCTGAGAGAGTGTGACTTGCCCCAAGGTCACTTCTTTATTATTCTTCCTCCTCTTAGTTCCTTCTTTTGTTGTTATTGTGTGTCTTCAAGTCATTTCAGACTTAGGGCAACCCTAGCATGGGGTTCTCTTGGCAAGATTTGTTCAGAGGGTGGTTGTGGTTGTTGTTTTTGGCCATGGCTATCCTCAGAGGCTGAGAGAGTGAGACCTGTCCCCAAGGTCACCCAGTGTAGCTGAGCAGGGATTTGAACCCAGGTTTCCCAGTGTCCTAGTCCAACCCACCAAAGCATGACTTCACTCTGAGTTTTCTTAGCAAGTTTCTTCAGAGGGGGGTTTGCCATGGCCATCCCTAGAGGCTGAGAGAGTGTGACTTGTCCCTATGTCACCTCTTTATTATTTTCCTCATATTAGTCCCCTCTGTTGTTGTTGTGTGCCTTTGAGTCGTTTCCAACCTACAGCGACCCTATCATACGGGCAAATTTCTTCAGAGGTGTGTTTGCCATGGCTGGCTCCAGAGGCTGAGAGAGTGTGACTTGCCCAAGTCACCTCTTTCTTTTCCTCCTCTTAGTTCCCTATGGTTGCTGTGAGCCTTTGTGTCATTTCTGACTTATGGTGACCCCTTGTCATGGGGTTTTCTTAAGAAGTTTCTTCAAAAGTGGTTTGCCTTGGCCAGCCTCTGAGGCTGAGAGAGTGTCACACGGTGTGGCGGAGATGAGATTCGAACCCTGGTCTCCCAGGGTATGAGTCCAATGCCCAAACCATTACTCTGCACTGTGTAAAGCCGAGTTAGAAGGGGGAAGAGGATGGATGTCCTGCAGTGGTGTCTTGGTCCTACTCTTGTGGCATTCCTAAGTGTGAGTTTCTAAGTGGAGCACGTGGCTGTGTCCTTTGTGACCACCTTATTCCTATGTTGTGGGCCTCACAGGGTTGTTGTTGTAAAGGTAGACAATCCTGAAGACAATGTGGAGTCGAAGGCTTTCATGGGCGGCATCCATAATTGTGGAGCTTTCGGGCTATGTGGCCATGTTCTAGAAGAGTTCCTTTCTGACGTTTCGCCAGCATCTTGGCGAAACGTCAGAAAGGAACACTTCTAGAACATGGCCACATAGCCCGAAAGCTCCACAAAAAACAATCCAGAAGACACTTTTTCAGTTTGGAAGGGTTAGGAAGTTTGACTGTGCTCAAGGTCCACCTCTGCTAAGGAATCCACATGGGGACCTTGGCCTTAACCTCTCCATCCATGAAATGGAAGTAATGGAGCCGGTTCTGAGAGACTTGTTTATGACTGTGCGCTCTTGTGATTGCGCAGACACTGCTGGGAGTCTTCTGGAGAGAAGGAGACTTATACATAGCACCTTGAGTTCTTTAGATGAATTGCAAGATATAAGTAGAAATCATAGTCAGGATTCCTGGAGGTGCTTTCTCTTGTTAACTGCTTTCAAGTTGACTTTGACCCATGGAGACCCTATGAATGAGAGACCTCCAAGTTACCCCATCCTTAGCAGCCCTGCTCAGCTTTTGGAGATTCCTGGCCACGGCTTTCCTGATTTAATTTATCTATCTGGAATGAATTATCCCACTTTTCCTATTGCCCTCCACTTTAGCAGACATTATCATCTTTTCTAGTGAGTTGTATCTTCTTACAAGTACAATTGCAGTTTATTCATCTTTGCTTCTAGGGAGACTTCAGGTTTGCTCTCAGACCCATTTACAGTTGACGCTCCACATTTGTGGATTTGACTTTTGCAGATTTGATTCATATGTTTTCTCTAGGACTCTCCAGGTCCTCCAGCGCAACTCTGCCAGAAGTTGACCATAGAGTTGTGCTGGAGAACCTAGAGGTTCCTAGAGAAAACACTTCTCTAGGCATATGTAGGTCCTCCAGCATGATTCTATGATCAACTTCTGGCAGATGTTGACTATAGAGATGCACTGGAGGACCTGGAAATTCCTACAGAGGTGTGCATGTCCCTCTGAAAACTCCTCTCCTAGAATCATAGAATCATAGAAATTTAGAGTTAGTAGAGACCCCAAGGGCCATCCAGTCCAACCCCCTGCCGTGCAGGAACTCCCAATCAAAGTATCTCCGACAGATGGCCATCCAGCCTCTGCTTAAAAACCTCCAAGGAAAGAGACTCCACCACCCTCCGAGGGAGTGTGTTCCGCTGTCGAACAGCCCTTACTGTCAGGAAGTTCTTCCTAATGTTGAGGTGGAATCTTTTTTCCTGCAGTTTGCATCCATTGTTCTCTGGGGCAGCAGAAAACAAGCTTGCTCCCTCCTCAATGTGACATCCCTTCTAAAATCTTCCTCCTGTCTTCACATTTTTAGTATTGCAAAGAAAATTGTTTAGACCTAGAGAGCTAGCATGGCATAGTGGTGTGAGCGTTGGACTATGACTCTGGAGACCAAGGTTTGATTCTCTGCTCAGCCATGAAACCCACTTGGGTGACCCTCGCCAAGTCACAATGTCTTAGCCTCAGGGGAAGGCAATGGCAAAACTTCTCTGAACAAATCTTGCCAAGAAATCCCCATTATAGGTTCACCTTAGGGTCGCCATAAATTGGAAATGATTTGAAGGCACACAACACACACACGCACACGCACACTTTTTATATTTGCAGTATTTTAATTTCCTTGGTAACTTTGCCTGCCCCTTTCATTTGAATGCCTAAACTGCATTTTTAAATTATTGTTGTTGTGTGTTTTCAAGTCATTTCCGACTTCTGGCATTTATAAATGCTCAACTGAAATTTTAAGTTACTGCATTCTAGAAATTTGGAGACTGAAGGAACATTTCATTTATGGGAGCAGAGTTTTCATTTGAAGGGACAATGCTCTCGTTTGCCATCTCCCTTGTTGAATGGAAGTCCATATCCTAACAAAACCTTGAAATCCACCTCTGCCTTTTACCCATATTTCAAGATGGTGAGGCTACAGTTGAGTAATCCCATGCCTATCCCACGTATGTTCTTTGAGTAATTGCACCAGGATTATTTAATTTTTTGCCATGATTATGCAAAGTGATTATTCCCATTTTATAGACAGAAAAGTTGAGACTAAGTCTCTGATAGAGGTCGATTTTGAGCACAGCCTTCCATAGTCATCTCCCTAGCCCTTCTGAGCTCACTAGGTGTCAGCTGGGTCTCGCTGAATCGAGATCTGGGTTCAAGTCTGTTACTAATTATAGATTGGGGAACAGACTGGGCAAGTTGCTCTCTCCTCTGCCTCCTCTACTTGTCTGCAAAATGTGTAATTGCTTGGCCCCACTTTTTATAGGTATTTTGCAAGGGAGCACAAGATGTGCCTTGCACAATTTAAAAATGATTTGCAAAGATGACTAATAGGGAGGCTAGACACAAGATACGCAAGATCTTTGAGCTGTACAATGTCCTTGCTGTTGGAGTACTCCAAGATGTCCTCTTCCCCCTCCATCTTCCCCACAGGCTTTATAACACTTCATACCAGTGTTGTAGTGGAGCCAAGGCTAGCAAGGGTAAATGTTCTGAGATCTTTAGATGATCAGGGACAAGGATGCCCTCTCTTTGCTACCCATCTCTGCCTTTTCTTTTCCCTGGACTGTTGCTGCAAGCTGGGGTGAGGGTCAGAGAGAAGATTTTCTTAGCAACAATATGTTGTGGTGAGCTATTCCAGTTGTTTGTTCTTGTTGTGTGCCCTCAAGTCATTTCTGACTTGTGGTGACCCTAAGGCAAAATGATAATGGGGTTTTCTTGGCAAGATTTATTCAAAGGAGATTTGCCATTGCCTTCCCCTGAGGCTGAGAGATTATGACTTGCCCAAGGTCACCCAGTGGGTTTTCATAACCAAAAGTATTTTATGGTGGCTTGAATGGGCTGTTAACAGCTATCAACTTTACAAAAGGCCAAGATAACAATTACTAGAACTCATTTACTAATGTAGGTCAATAGAACTGCTACAGTGTTGGGCCTGTCTGAAGTCCAGATGCTAAGGATAAAGAGCATTTTGCCCCTCTCTACTTTAAAGGAATATTAGCATTGCACATGGAGGTTCCATTTAGCTATGTGGGCTGGTAACCCCAACATACTTATCCATGCATTCATTGGGAACTACAGTTAGCCCTCCATAACCATGGATTCTGCATCCACGGATTCAACCATTTAAAAAAATTCAAGAAAGCAAACCTTGATGTTGCTATTTTATGTAAGGGACACCATTTCACTATGCCATTCTATATAATAGGACTTAAGCATCCATGGATTTTGGTATCCACAGGGGACCTGGATGTTTAGGGCCCTCAGTAAGGCATATACAGTGGTCCCCCGGGTTACGAAAGTAATCCGTTCTGGGATTACTTTCGTAACCCGGAAGTGTTCGTAACCCGGGGGACCCCTTTTTTTGCTGGACTGCGCGGCAAATTTAAAGGGGCCGCACAGTGTTTTTTTTCGTACCCCGGGGTTTTTTTGTAAGCCGGGGCCGTTTTTGCGGCCCCGGCTCTTTCGTACCCCAGGGTTTTCGTACCCCGGGGGATTCGTAAGCTGGGGTACCACTGTATGTCTCCCATACCTTCTGAAGTGAACCTTTAAGCTTTATATCCTGGGGTCCAGTGTACAGTAACACTACGGTAGTTGTAGAACAGGGAGTACTTGGTGCTCCCCTACTTCCCCCCAGAATTGAATATATCTTAATATTGCTTTGTGTGTTTTGCATGTGTGTCCATCTGATTCCTTGAGATTTTTTAATCAAAATGCCAGTTGACACCATTTGGGAACCTTCTCATTAAGGGGAGGAAATATGCTGAACTTGGAAAAGTTAAATTCTTGGGCTACAACTCACAGAATTCCCCAGACTATGTCATAGTCCAATAAGTAACTTTTCCAAGCCTAGGGGATATTGCCATGTCCATTCCACATATCTTAACCACCCCCACCTCCAGGTCTGGCTCCCTTTGGAAGGAGGTCACTGGTGTTTTCCAATATATGTGTTAAGTTAAAACCATACAGGTGGAGTGCAGGTGGTGGTATGCAACTTAAACACACCAATGGGCAGCCAAAATTCACTGCACAAACATCAAATCTCTATTAGTGCCAATGTAGTGTGCTCCCGGTGACCAGACATCATTTTCCAGGACATATCCTACATTTCAACCTTTTGTCCAGGATGAATTCCAAAATGTCCTCCATTGTGAGCATACCAAAGAAGCCCTGTGCAGATGTTGAAAGGGTTTCCCCCTTAAGTTCAGGACAATGGACAAATTAAAGGAACAATTTAAATGGAGATTTAGCCAAGGATTTGTTGCTGGTAAAGTACAGTTTCCAGCATTTGTCTTGCTCAGAGTTCTTCAAGTATATTGCAAGCCAACACAGCATTTTAATGAAGATGAGTTCATCAGAAAAACATGGATGAGTACATAATAAAATACAGTATATCAAATATAGCTGTGAATAAACCATTTGAAGTGAATTTATATTTATGTTAGTGTTTTCAGCATTTGTTTTGTAAAGTCCTATACAGGTACATGTTTCTTGAATGTGCCCAATCCTCCTTTGCAGTTATGACATCTGGTCACCCTGAGTGCAATGCAAAGAGCCACAGACATACCTTCCAACTGTCCCAATTAATCCTCTTCTGTCCCACATTTTCAGCTGCTTTTAAAGTGTCCTATTTACCCTCACCTCCTCCCACTTTCCCCTTTTGTCTTCAGCTTACTTCAGTTGCTACAAACTGAGTTCAACATGCAAAAGTATTTTGCACTCAACTATCTCAGTAGGGGAGAGAAAAGGAAGGGTGGAATCTTTTACTTTCCAGTAACCTCTGGCAAAAGCAACTGTTTTAGCATCTCCTACTTGTCTGCTCTTCCTCATCGGTGACTTTTGCCATCTTGACCGCTCTCTGGTATTGCTTGGCCTGGTTTTCCTTTGAAAAATATTGGAGGGTATTCTTAAGAGTGTTAGACTGGGACTTGAGACTGCCAGATTAAAGTCTTATGTTGAGCCTTAAAATTCACAGACCAGTCTTAGGCCAGTCTCCATGTTAAAGATTGACCTGCCTCACAGGATTGGTTTGAGGTTAATGCCTGGAAAAGGAGAGGCATTAATGATGCTTTGACTTCATTAGAAGAAATAGAGAGGCAGATGCCTCCAGAACTCTAAAACATGTCTCTTCTTCTTTTTGTCTCTGTCTGATTCAAGTTACAGTCTATCGTTCTTTGTCATAGCCAAGCACCTTGTGCCCCTTCCCTAGCATTGGAATCTGGACAATCATTTCTTCCAACCATCACTTCGTCTAGTTGAGACATTTTAATATCGGTGTGGAGACACATATCCTGAATATTGCAGGCTATCAGCAGTCTGTGGTCCATGTTGGCTGAATATTAACTCTTGAGTAACTTACCCTGATAGGCGAACTCACAAGAAGCCTGATAGCAAACCTAGAACAATATTATCAGAGGCGGAGTGCTGTGATAATAAGTAAGTTTTATAAAATGTTTTATAAAAAGTGTGTGGATGGAGAACTTCCTGTCCCTCAACATAAAAAGAACAACTTTTGTGGTTATTGTTGGAAAGTCAAGCATTCTTTCGCTCCCATACACCCCATTTTGTTGTCAGAGCAATTAGGGATTTTAAATAGTATAGAGCCCCCCTCCATTTTTCTCTATTTGCTCTTCTCTCTTCTATCTATTGAAATTTTGTTGTTGTTGTTGTGTGTCTTTATGTTGCTTCCAACTTATGGCAACCGTAAGGCGAACCTATAATGGGCTTTTCTTGGCAAGATTTCTTCAGAGGAAGTTTGCCATGGCCTTCCCCTGAGGCTGAGTGTGACTTGCGCAAGGTTACCAGGTGAGTTTCATGGCCAAACAGGGAATTGAATCTGAGTCTCCACAGTCTTATTCCAACACTGAGATCACTACACCGTGTTGGCTCTCATATTTGTATGGTATCTACTTTCTACTGCCTGTGGTGGTTGCAAATGAGAAGCCCTACATTCAAATTTCTAGCAGCTATGGCTCAGGAAGAATCTTTCTAGTCTGTGTAAACTGAGAGTGGTTTACACTTAATTAATTAATACATATCTCATATTTCTCCCAGCACAGGATTCAAGGGTGCTTACAACCATTTAGAAAGAGAGTGCAGCTAAATAAACTACTGTATTAACACAAAAATTAAGACACAGTTAAACCAGATTTCTATGTTTAAAAAACAAAAGCTAAAATACATGTTAAAAGCAATTTTGAAAACACATTACATTTTGTCCTCCCCGGTAGCTACACACCTTGCTCCCCATCCCTGATCTAGGCTTAGCTGAGTGACTGTCATTCACTCCAACCTACTTAGAGCTGGCGGGGGGGGGGCACCCATGATTCTCCAGACATTTTTGGTCTATAGCTCCCATCAGACAGCATAGCCAAGATTGAGGGATTATGAAAATTGCCTTTAAAAAACCCAAACAAATCTGGAGGACCACAGTTTGACTTCCTCTGGATTATTAGGGAGAGCCCCTTCTCCTTCAGTTAGAGGCGTTCTTTGTCACATATCCAGGGGTAGCTGTGTGGGCCCTATAGCAAATAATAACAACATCCAAAACCCACAAAGCACTGATACCTTTATTGGAACAAGCAAAATGCACAAAATAATTGATTCAAGTTTTCAAAGCTCCACTGGCCTCCTCATCAGGGAAAGGTGTTAAAAATCATACAGAAGAAAGGGAAAAAATGGATGATGTTGGAGTAACAGGTCCACATTTTGTTCAGATGTTGTTGTTCTCAGTTAAGATGGTACGGAGGGATATCTATGTAGCAGGGGCCATTCCTCCCTTTTGGCCATGTGGGCTCTGGGAGACAGAGTCATAAAAGTCCAGGAAATAAAATGTAAAACTCCATTAGCAACACAAAAAAGACAGATCCAGTTTGTCTCTGTCTTGTGCAAGCCTACCCATCCCCTTCTATCCAGAGCCTGGGGAATTCAGTTTTGGTGACTGCCACTCCAAAAATTCCTTAGCCAGCATGGCCACTGTCTAGGGGAATTCTAGGAGTTGTAATCCAAATCTTACATATGCATAAACTAGGGTTAAATCCTGTCGAAGACAGTATAATTTATTTCTGCTAAACAGGCAGCGTTAGTGGTTTCTCTCTGTACCAAAGCACTTCCTTCTACCAGAACCAGATGGTGATGTAGTCTTCTCAGCTGTTCAAGCGCCAGCCGTAAGCTGCACAATTATGGCCAGACTTCAAAGAACCATCCCAGGGTTGGTTTCAATAGTTCTTGGCTGCTACTGTGCCATAAAATGTCTACCTACTGTTGTCTTCCAGAATTGTGGGCGTAGGGTTTCCTCTTACCATTAATCTGAGTAATTGCACCCGTACATGCATATCTAATAAATTTGATGGAGTGTGCTGAAAGAAGAGAGGGCTGTGTAGTGGTCATTTGGTTTGACTTCTGCTAAAAAAGAATTAGCAGAATAAATGAGCAGCAACTCTAAATGGGTGACTGCAAATTATATCCGTTTAAAATCAGGCTCTGATCATGCAGAAAGTTGGTTGAGCCGGGTGGTTGGGAGAGGTGACAGTAGAAGAGAAGGAAAAAGGAAAGAAAGTGGCAAGCATATATCCCTATCAATGGCAAGGATGTGCTCCTGCTCCATGATATGTTGTTGTTGTGTGCCTCCAAGTCATTTTTTTATTTAATTATGACAACCCTAATGCAAACTTATCGTTGGGTTTTCTTGGCAAGATTTGTTCAGAGGGGGGTTTGCCATTGTCATCCTCTGAGGCTGAGAGTGTGTGATTTGTCCAAGATCACCCAGTGGGTTTTTAGCTTGAGCTGGGACCTGAACCCTGATCTCCACAGTTGTAGTCCAGTGCTCAAAGCACTACACCATACTGGCTTTCACAGACTTTAAAACAGAAGACTCTTACAAGTGGAGTGCCAAATGAGAAGTAGGGGGAACAATGACTGGATGATCATCTCCTGATGCTGTTTTCAGTGGCAGATGTTGCCAAAATGGTGCTAATTTAGAAATTGTAGGTCTGGATCACATATGGCACTTTTATTTCTTGTCATTTAGTCACTCAATGCTTGATGACTGGTGAACAGGCTCTGCCGGAAAGTATAATATCTGAGAGGATGTGAGACACTGTGGAAGTTCTGGTCAGGACATCTGTGTCTCTGATGCTCCTTTCTTGCCTTCCTCAGTGCAGGATGTTGCAGCTCTCATCTGAAGCAACTCTTAAGTATGAAAGCTGAGCAACCTTACACATGGTTGGTATCAGTCACCCTCTAAAAATTTATTTGTTTTTATGAACTGTTAGAATTTAACCAAGTGTTTTGTTTGCTCCTTGTTTGTATGGCTGGTTTTATTGAATTTTAAAAATATATTTTAAATAAGTGATTTCAGAGCTGCTGTTTGGGAGTTTTTATGGAAGTGGTTGGTCACCCTGGGCTCCTGTGGAGAAGATGGAATATAAGCCAAATAAATAGGAATAGAAGGAGTAATCATAATAATCTCATGCCACCCCCTTGAGGCCAAGCCTTGAAAACATCTTAAGGTTGCATCTGTACTGTAGAAATCATCCAGGTTGACACCACTTTTAACTGCTGTGGCTCAATATGATGGGATTCTGGGCTTTGTAGTTTTGTGAGATATTTAGCCTTCTCTTTCAGAGATCTCTAATTCAGAGAGCTAGTTATGTTCCCCTGGCAGAGTTGGGGAAGTGAACCTGACAGTCTCTTTTTGTGGGAACTACTCAAGGGGCAATTGGCCTGACCTATGAGATGGCATGCGTAGCAATGATGCCCACATATTTTACAATAACCTCTTGTTTGTGTTATGCTTTAGGAACAGCTCCTTCTATATCAGACATACCTAATCTGGTGCCTTTGGAGGTTTTGTTGGTTTACACCCATCCTCCCAAGCCAACGTGGCCTTTGGGTAAGTTGGTTGGGATGCTAGGAGTTGTAACCTAATCTTTCAGTGCTCTGGCTTTGCCTATTCGTAGATATCTTAGTAGTTTAATATGAAATTCTGTGGCCTGCATCCAGCTGTGTGCTCCAGCTGGTTCCACCTGGGCTAGGAAAGCATCTTTCAGTTTAGAGATGGTTAACCAGCATGTTCTTGTTGGGTTACCAGCTGCACAGCCTTTCAGTCTTCTCTTGTAGTTCTTGGAGGAAAGAATATCTCTGAGGCCTTTGCATTCCTACAGTGTCTCTGGGGGGAGCCTCCCTTCATCTTCAGGAAATCCAAAGGATAGTGGGCTGTTAAGTCAAAAGCAGAGCATGCTCCGTTAAGAGGTGTGCCACAAATCAAACTAGACTTCTTGATCTAGTCCTCCATTGAGGCATGGATGCATGTTCCCATAATTTATAAACATTGCTGCTCCAGACCAAGATTAAAAATAAACATGGTTTGCCACTTAAGAAATGGGATGAGCTGACTGTGGAAAAGTTGGGTTTTCAGATCCAGCTTTCAAGAGAATTAAGAATACATTTAAAAATAAAAGCTGTATTGTCTCAGTTTATTGAACATATGGGTAATGCATCATATGCCACAAATTCACTCATTCATTCTGCAGAGAGCAGTAGGCAAAGCTACTGGCCAGTTCACAAAACAGAGATCAAAATAATAAAATATAAAGAGCATGAAACAAAAGTTGCACACTGAAAAGCAGGTAAAAGCAATGGTGGCCACTCTTTCTTTCTCTCTTTCTTTCTACTTATTTAAGGGGGAGTAAAAACACGAGTAAAAGGGTCTTAACTGGATGCTGAAAAATTTGTAATGTAGGTGCCCAACAAGCCTGTCAATATTCAGCATCTAGGATGCCATGAATGAAAAGCCCTCTATAAACCAACCAGTTTAACTTCATTTGGTGAAAATGAAGTTAATTTGGAATAATTTAGATGTGCTATTTTCCCCCACTGGAAATAGACAAAATGAAACCCTTAATTTTGCAGAACTACAGCTCTCACAAGCTCTAGTTAACATATCCAATAGTGAGAAGAGTTGGGAGTTGCAGTCTGACAGCATCAGTAAGGCCACCCTTTTGCCTACTCCTGTTTTACATCACATGATATTTCATTTGAAGTTGTTTTATGGAACTTACTGCTGTTCTTAGTTTATCACTGTACAATTGTGGTTTTCTGTTTGTTTGCTTGTTTGTTTTGCTGTGTTGTATATCACTGATTTATTGCAGAACAGCATGCCTTTCAACAATTCACAGATGAAAACTGGGACGTGTGTGGTCAAGATGGCAAAAGTTATTAATGAGGAAGAACACACAAGCTAGGAGAGGTTACAGCGGTTTGCTTTTGCCTGAGACTGCAGAGAAGGCCAGAGTCCACCCCCTTTCTCCTCTTCTTGCTTCTTCTTTTTGTGCAAAGTGCGTTTGCACTTTGAACTCTCTTACAGCAATTGAAATAAGATGAGAATAAAGGGGTTGGAAATGAGGAGAGAGAAACTGAAATATATTTAAAGCTGACAACAAAGCGGGACAACAGAGGATTAATTGGGACTACCGTGGTGTAGTAGTGGTTTGAGTGTTGGGCTATGACTCTGGAGACCAGGGTTCGAATCCCTGCTCGACCATGAAACCCACTGGGTGATCTTGGACAAGTCACCCTCTCTCAGCTTCAGGAGAAGGCGATGGCAAAACTCCTCTGAACAAGGGTCTAGAGATGAAATCCCCATGATAGCTTTCCCTTGGGGTTGCCATAAGTTGGAAAGGGCTTGAAGGCACACAACAACAAACAATGAACCCCTGCCAAACTGGGACAGTTGGAAAATATAAAACAGCTCACTAAAAAATGGAAACAAAGACTAAATACAAATTTTAATCGCAACTACAGTAGGCAAGCTGAATCATTGGGAAACTCATTAAATCATCATATGTGTAAATTGCATTGAAACAGTAGGTCCACTGTAGTTGCAAATGACAGTTTGGTTCTGTTACTGCATCTGTGACAGAGCAACACAGAGTTATTTCCAAGGAGAGGCTGTAGTGAAAGAATGCCTGAAAAATTCACTGAAGCCCTTTCCTGCATTGTAAGGTGTACATGTGTAGCTGCAGCTGTTTGGGTGGTGGAGCTTAGCAGTGGTTTCCCATTGGGCGCATGAAATCCATTGTGCACATGCTTGGAAGATCTATCCTAATTATTTCACATATTCTGAACCTGAAACTTGGTTCCAGCTGGCGTGATGTGACTGGCAGCTAGCTGAATGTATGAACTGGCTCTGTTGAAAAACACATTTCTGAAGCCTGTTTTATTTTATTTTATTTATATTGTGCCTTTCTCACAAATGGGACCCAAGGCAGCTTGCACGTGAGTTAAATCTGCATACATGAATTAAACATGAGTAGCAAAAATAAATAAATAAAATGAAATTAAATAAGATATCATATTAAAACATCTATATTTTAGAACAACATAAAATCATTTAAAACCATGACAAGAGTCAGCATAGTGTAGTGCTTTGAGTGTGGGACTTTGATTCTGGAGACCAGGGCTCGATTTCCAGCTTGGCCCTGAAACCTACTGGATGACCTTAAGCAAGTCATATGCTCTCAGCCTCAGGGAAAGGCAATGGCAAACCTTCTCTGAACAAAGAAAAATCCATCTCCTCTGAACAAATCTTGCCAAGAAAACCCCATGATAGGTTTGACCTAGGGTTGTCATAAGTCGGAAACAATGTGATGGCACACAGCAACAAACAACAAATCAAAAAATAAAAATAAAATAAATAAATTTAAAACCATGACAAGAACAATTAGAAGAACAATGCATCCTCCATGTATGATTCTCACAGGGTCACCCCCTGGTTAGTACTTGGACGAGAGACTGCCAATTAATACCAGGCTATATTTCAGAGGAAGGAACTAACACAACTCCCTCTGAGTATTTCTTGCCTAAGAAAACCTTTTGAAAATCACAAGGTGGCCATAAATCGACAGGCGACTTGAAGATTCACACACAATGGCTCTTCCACACATTTGAGTCACTAACTGGTGTTCCATCTCTCAAACAAAGTGCAAGGGAAGAGATATTGTAGCACCTTTGCATCACCAACCCAAGGAAGCAGACTTAAGTCTATGAAAGCTCACACTGCCAACTTCTTTCTTCCCTTTAGTCTCAAAGGTGCAACAAGATCTCTTTACATACTGATTGTACAGACTAATGTGGCTATTTCTTTGAATTCTACCAAGGTGCAAGGAGTGGTCTCGAGGAGGGATCTTAACGGGGAGAATAGCAAGTCTGGAAGAAGAGAATGTGACCCTTCCTTCCATGTCCAGGAGCATCTTCAGGAAGGATTTTTTTGGCTGTTGGGGAGGGTGGGCAGGAGGTGGAAACAAAGTTCTAGTTGTCCTCCTTCGATTCAGGGCAATTTTCTTCTTGCCATTAGTGCTAAGTGGAGTGTGGGAAGAGAATTCCCTTGGGTATCAAACACCTCCACACTCCTTGGAAGGTCAAAACACTCTGGCTTCTTGTGGTAAAACTAAAGAATGTGAAAAGGAGAGGTTTTTTTTTAGAAGTGAATGGATGACATGCTTGTTCTCCTGTCCTCTCCCCCCCTCCCCACATCCACTTTTGCTTCTATGTCCCTGTGGCTTCAACCAGCCGATCGACTGCCTGTGTGAACTAATTAAATCTGACAGCTGAGAAATACTACGTTGGCTTTTAAGGCTAGAAATTGGCAGCAGGGAGGCTCCGTGGGAAAAGACACGGGTGCCCGCATGTTTTTGTGGAGTGTGGGCGGGCTGCCGGCTGCCCACTTGGTTGAAAACAATGACAGGAATGTCAGAACAGGCTTGGATCCCCCACTCATCCGCTGGATGGTGCTGGACTACACCTCCAACTATCCCTGATGCTGATCAGTGTCTGTTTGGGCAGGGGAGGATAGATGTTGTAGTTCAGCAATAGCTGGGGTCCTTGGTTGGGAACATCTGTACTAGATATTTTAAGGAAAAGGGTGTGGGGGGATTGTACACTGCAAGGGAAGGCCCTGTGTGATTTCTAAGCACAGCAGAATGATGTTTCTCCTGGGGCAGAAACTCCCAGGGGTTTCCCAGGGAAGTGTTGTTGTTGTTTTTTAATAAATTCACTCAGTTGCAATGGCTCTTGTGCATCTGGCAAGGGAAAGACGTGTGACAGTAAGCGGGAAAAGCCAGACAAAGTGGAGCAACTACATGGATTTGGTCAGATGGGGACACCCTGCACTCCTTTGCTTTCAGTGATGGAAAATATAGCAGGTTGCCTCCAGCCAAGATGGAAGGAATCTGTAGCCCAGGTGTTGCATGTGGCTCTCTGCCTAGATTTCATGTGACCCTTAGTGTCATCTAGCTTTCCAAACAAGTGCCTGCCCATTTTAGCTCTCTAGGAATCACTTCCTCCACAGGTATGTGTCTCTAAGAAAGAGAGAGTGGGGTGAGATGGCACAGAAAGAAATAATGAAAAAGTGATGCCGTCTTCCAAACTCTGTCCGCCATTTGGCTCTCTCTGTGGTTGTCTAGGGCAAGTCACACTCTCTTGGCTTCAAAGGATGGCAGTGGCAAAGCCCTCTGAAGAAATTTACCAAGAAAATCCTATGATGGTATCACCTTAGGCTCTCCAAAATGACTTGGAGGTACACAAGAAGAACAAACGGTTTTCTAATCAGCTCCCATTGGCTTTTTCCATGCATCAGTTGCCCTTTGCAGAGCAATCCCTGCCTTTGCAAGCAGAGGATAACCATGATTCGGTGTCTGTAGGGCTGGGAAAGATCTGAGTCTGAAACCCTGGAGAGCTGCTGAAACCCTGGAGAGTCCGTGTTGACATTACTAGGCTAAGTGGAAGGATGGTCTAACTTGGTTTGAGGCAGTTTTATATTTTAAGTTAAGGCTTAGGCTGCATCTGCACTGCAGAAACAATGCAGTTTTACACCACTTTAATGGCTATGACTCAATCCTGTAGAATCCTGGGAGTTGTAGTTAGTTGTGGCACCAGAGCTCTCTGAGAGAGAAGACTAAATATCTCACAGAACTACAAACCCCAGCATTAAGCCATGGCAGTTAAAAGTACTGTCAAACTGCATAAATACTGGTGTACAGAGGCAGCCTTAAAGAGAAACAGGGTTTCTTCTTCCTATCTGCCTCTCTTACCACAATTACTGCATAATAAACTGCCTTGGATCCCGTCCTGAGAGAAAAGCAAGGTATAGATCCAATAAATAAAATAAACCACATTCTACAACAGCTTTCTGCAGCCTGTTTACCTTGAGATGTGTTGGACTATAGCATCCATCATCCTCAGCCACTGGACATGCTGTTTCAGCATTATCGTAGATGTAGCCCAACATATCTGTAGGGCACCAAGTTGAGGAAGGCTGTCTAGCTCTGTTTTTCTTTAAGCCAGGGTGGGCAATTGTGGTTCTGCAATTGTTATCCTATACTACAACAATGGTTCTCAAGTTTTAGTCCTCCAACTGTCTTGGACTTTAACTCCCAGAACTGCCAGCCAGCCTGGCCAACAGTCAGGAATTCTGGGAAATGAAGTTTAAAACATCTGAAAGACCAAAGTTTGGGAATCGCTGTCCTACAGTATAACTTGATGGTGATGCATGGGAGCTGCAGTCCAACAGCTTCTGGAGGGCTGCTTGTTCCTCATCCCTGATCTGAGATTGGCTTTTGAGAAAGGCTTTGAAGAGAAGCAGAAGCATGAAGGATTTTGGGGTATGTACCTTAATGGCCTAAATATCCTAAAGGTACTAGATCTCGTCTGATCTTGGAAGTTAAAAGGGTCAGCTCTGGTTAGTACTTGGATGGGAGGCCAAATGAATACAGGTGTTGTAGGCTATATTCCAGGGGAAGGAACTGACAAAACCAGCTCTGAGTATTCCTTCCCTAAGAAAACCCTATGGAATTCATGGGGTTGCCATAAGTTGACAGGAGACTTGAACTACACAAACACAAAACACCTTAATGGCAAAGCCACGCTTCTTAAGATGTTCCTGCCACAGTGTGCATTCCAGTGGCCACGAAACTATGTATAACTGCAGTATGGTTTATATAGATTGGTTGTGTATCATCAGTGCTGTCCCAAGACATTTTGCTACCTGAGGCACAGGATGAAACTGTGCCCCCACTCCCTTCCACATACCTAAGCTGCATGAATTGCAGTTGAATTTTACTTCAGCTAAGAAGAAAATCAATTCACTTAAGACGTGGTGCTGTAGAAGAGTGCAGAGGATACTGTGGACAGCCAAAAAGACAAACAAACAGGTTCTTGGACAGATCAAGTCTTAAATCTCCCTGGAAGCCAAGATGGTTAAGTTGAGACTTTGGCCATGAGAAGACACAACTCATTGGAAAAGACAATAATGTTAGGAAAGGTGGAGGGATGTAGAAAGAGAGGAGGATCACATGAAAGATGGATAGACTGTATTAGGGAGGGATAGACTCTATTTGCAGGACCTAAATCGAGCAGTGTAGGACAAGGTGTCTAGGAGATGTCTCATCCACAGAGTCATCATGAGTCAGAATTGACTTGGAAAGCAGTTAACAATGACAATGATAACATTATTGTATCTTATGACACACCTAAAGAGAGCAGGCTAGATTAGAGAGTCTCTGCAAGACTTTGTGACACATTCACAACACTCCTCTGGGGGAAAACTAGAATGTGCTCTTGCCTTTGGCCAAGAATATTCCTTTTCTTTTCCTGACTTTCTAGATTTGTAGTGTCCGTCTGACAGTGTGTTGTGTTCTATCGCTAAACTGGAAGCTCTCATATAGCAACATGGGGGAACCTCCCCTTTCACATTGTAATGTTATATAGCTTTGTGGCATAAATATGATACGTAGTACATGATTTTGTGGCATATTCCTAATCTGATCCTCTGGTGGAAATGTTGTACCTCTCCTCGTCTTGCAGTGGCTTGCATTTCCAGTGCTAGATTGATGGGAAATTTTTATCTTTATTTGTTTAACCTTCACAAACCTCTTGCCTTGTGATGATCACTGCAAATTTTCAATTTTCTAGATGTGGCAAAAATCAGGCTGAGACACTGATATGAACGACAGAATCTGTGGGCTTTGCCGGAGGATTTAATGCGCGTTTGACTTTGCTCAGGACAGAGCCTCGGAACCTATTTTCAGTGTGGGCATGAAGGTTGTGAAAATGTAAACTGCCATAGAAAAGTTTGCATTTGTCCTTTTTGAGCAGGAAATCTCTAATCTTGCTAGAAACTGTCTCTGAGATGTCTCTTTTTGTTATGGACGGATACATAGGGAATTGACTTTATCGTGTGGGTTATTCAAGGCCATGAAGAATATAATGCCTTCTGTCTATATTTGCTTAGGCAGCTAGATGAATCAGCTCAATGCTTAATTCTAGCCAAGCCTTGAGAGTGAATTGGCTGGCCCAGCATGCCCTTCCAGAAGTCATACTTTAAAAACTGAGCATTAGCTGCAACGTCTCTCCAGCACAGAATCTCTCTGAACATATCCAGAATGTTCTGCCCTAAATCAACAAGCTCTATTTGAATACCCTGGAGTTATGGCTTTAGGTGTCAGGTTTGATAGTAGCATTTAGCCTAGTACCTTAAAACACGAGTCAGAACAGGGAGATGGAAGGTAAAAAAAGAACATGATTGATACGGTGATGAGGCAAAGTGGCCACGAGATGTCACCATTGCTCAGTATAAGGCATAACTGCTTGAGGTAGGGACCCTGGTGTGGGTTTGGGGTGGGTGGGTTGTGTGACATCTCCATTACCTACCAACCTGAGTGTAATGTGACAGATAGATTTGAAGTAGATCCCTTTGCCTGTTTCCTCAATCCCTCTAATCTGGAGTTTGCCAGAAAAATGGGGCACCAAATCCATCCATCCTTGCCTCAAAAACATGTTCCCTGAGTGTCTCTTAGGAGTCCCTGGCTGGCCACGGCTTCTTCAGGTCATATTGGACCAAAACACAGCGACTAGCTTTCCTGGCCTCGTGCCCCACCACCACCACCCCTCCCTATCCGCCAGCCAGCCGCTGATGTCTTGTTGACCTTTCGCCAACTTGGCAGTGAGCAAAGGTTGTGGCTTGGAGCCTGATTGTGAGGCCGAAGGCGGCTGCGGAAGGGAGGCCTGTTCTCAGCCAAGAATTAACTAATGACTGTCCAACAAGACCATTTCCAAATGGGACCATGGAAGAATCAATATGAGCCTTCTTTCCAGGAATGTGGGGCTTTCGCTTCCACCTACCTGTCAGAAGTCACCACAGGGGACTGAAGTCTGCCTGGCTTCAGAAGAAGTTGCCTTTAAGCCACTTCCACTTTGGTTCTTAACTCCAAAAGAGCCTGCATTTTTATTAACCTGGAGTGGGGATCATGTAAGATGTTGTTCTACTTCAGCTCCCAGCATTTTCCATCATTGCCTGTGCTGGCTAGGGTTGATGGCAGCTGCAGTTCAACAACACCAGGAGGGCTGCACAATTCTTGCCTATTCTTTAGCCCCATAGACTGTATTTGTGACAAACTCCTCTGCCATAATCCACTAGATTGCCCCCTTACTCTGAAGTTCCATATCTCAGAAGCTGATTCTGCTGTTCTTCCGGTTTTTCTGGAATCCTTTGCTTTGGCATGCGGGGATTTTTTCTCCATGTCTGTATGGAGTGGCTTAGGAAGCTGGGGATGTTTAGCCTGGAGAAGAGAAGGTTAAGAGGTGATATCATAGCCCTGTTTAAATATTTGAAGAGGTGTCATATTGAGGAGGGAGCAAGCTTGTTTTCTGCTGCTACAGAGAATTGGACCTAGAATAATGGATTCAAACTAGAGGAAAAGAAATTCCACCTTAACTTTAGGAGGAACTTCCTGACAGCAAGAGCTGTTTGTCAGTGGAACATGCTTTGGAGGTGTTTAAACAGAGGCTGGATGGCCATCTGTCAGAGGTGCTTTGATTGTGAGTTCCTGCATGGCAGAATGGGTTTTGACTGGACGGCCCTTGAAGTTTCTTCCAGCTCTATGATTCTGCTTCAGGATCATCACTGACTTGTCCATCGCCTGCCCTGACCCATTTCAGCCCCTCTCCCATCGCTGCTAATAGAACCCCGGGGACCTGGCTGCTCCTTCCCCACCAGGATGAGCTACATTCCCTCCACACCCTCCACCACTAAGCAGATAACATCCCCCAGTGGCTATTTATAGTACATGGTCCCTCGTGTGCGTGTGTGGTACGTGCTCAGCAGCATAAGAGGCGGGCATAGAGGGAGGGAAATGCATGCCAGGTTCAGATCAGGATTCTGGCCTCTTCAGGGGAATGTGGCTTGTGCCAGCTGCTTGGCATATCCTGCCTGCCATCCTCTCCATCCTATTGCTGTGAAGATGGGCACTGTACCTCCTTTGGGAAAAATGGAGGGGCAAGGTGCCAAGCGGTGCATGTGGGGAAGAGCACTTTCTTGCCCTATATTTCTTTTACTCTCAAAAACCATTTAATGCGAAGATGCCAGTGAGGGATTTTTAGTGGTAGGCTGCTTGACTCTAGAGAGTCTGCCGTTTAGGTGTTATTTGGAATAACAGCTGGCACTAAGATACGTTGGCATTACTGAGGAAGGGGGAGGTGATTTGCAATCCACATAGTAGTTAGGTGAGGAAAAGTTTGTGTCAGAACTGAATCAGTGTTAACAATATTTGCATGCACAAGATTGCAAGTTTAGTCCCCGGTAGCTGTGGTTAAATGGGGATTTGGTTTGCAGAGCTTGAATAAAACTCTTCTGAATGAATGTATTTTATATCTTGATTCTTTTAATTATGATTAGTTTAATACTGTTTTAAGGGGAGGGAGGTGGGTACGTTTGGAGGATTTTAAATGCATATGTTTTTAACATGTACCCCACCCTGATTGCTCGCTCAGAGGGGTGGGTAAGAAATTAATAATAATAATAATAATAACAACAACTAATTATTATTATTCTGGGTACACAAGAGGGCTATTGCCAAAGTAGAGAATACAGTATTGCGTCACATGAAACAATTGTTTTCTCCATATGACAAGCTGTGCATGTTTCTAAATACACTGTCGCCAAAATGTCGCCGACCAAATGCACTGTTGACAAGACCCCTCCCCACCCAATAATACGATTATTTGTTCCACTATGTGTGTGTATATCTGCCCACTGTGCCACCCCACAAAATGTAACACTACAAAGGAAGGAAGGAAAAAGCTACAATTTCCCATGCCTTGTGTCCAGCTTATATTACAGCACTGTGTTCTGTCTGGTCTCATTAACTTCATCTACTTCAGTATCACTCACACTTTTTATCCTTGGGACCTGCCTTCACATCTACATGGAGATGTTCCCCCACCCCCACCCCGACATAGTATATGAATAAAAATATTTTGTTTATTTAGTGTGCATATTTTCATTTGCACATTCATGTATATTAATATTTTAACATTTTATAAGGAAATAACATAATTCAAATTAGATCAGTTTAAGTAAATTGAATATTTAGCTCAAGACATATGTAAATTTTACACACAAAAAATGTTTAGGAAGAAGGGATCGGGGCCTCCAAGTCTCATGTCCCCCCAGCAACGTTCATGCTCCCATTAGTGAGAACCACTAATCCAATTCCAAATATAGTGGCTAGATTATTAATTGGAACAGCTGGGCTGGACATTTTATCAGTGCTCGGAAGTGATCATCATGCTCTTCAATGTTCCAGTTGTGACTGAGGGATGCAAAGGATCAGTTTCAATATGAACCTGACCAATTTTTCCTCATATGAATCATCTGAGGCTTTCTCTGGGTACAGCCTTATTTATGGCACCTTGATTGTGGAACTTCTTTCCCAGAGATGTTTGCTTGGTTTTGACTCTTTTACTCTGTCTTTTAGATGCTGGTATAAGTCTGATCTGTTCTTTCAAGCTTTTGATAATCAGGTAATTCAGTACAGTGGTATCTGCTGGGATTTGGTTCCAGGAGCCCCTGTAGGTACCCAAAACTGTGGATGTTCAAGTCCCATTATATACAATGGCATAGTAAAATGGTGTCCCTTATAAAAATGGAAAAATCAAGGTTTGCTGTAAGGATATATTTTGGAGGAATATTATCAATACGTGGTTGGTGGAATCTGTGGATGCAAAATTTGTGGATAAGGAGGAATGAGTATAAGATTTGCCATCCCAACTACTTGTTTTTACTTGGCTGCTTACAGAACCACATTAACCGTCCGAGTTCCTTGTACTTTAATTAATTAGTTTTGATTGTTTATTTTGGCCTGTTTTTTACAGTTGGCATAAAGCTGTGTTAAAGAACGTCTAGTAGAAAGGCAAGCGATGAAATAAATAACAACCAGGCCAAATTGCAGGAGCCAGGATGGTGTAGTAGTTTGAGTGTTAGACTAGGACTCTGAAAGACTGAGGTTCAAATCCTTACTCAGGCATGAAAGCCCCCTGGGTGACTTTAGAGAGGGTTTAGAGGAAGCTTTAGAGGACGGCAATGACAAACTTTCTCTGAATAAATCTTGCCAAGGAAACCCTGAAATGGGGTCTCCATGAGTTTGAGTTGACTTGAAGGCACATGACCACAACAAGGCCAAATGGTAAGAAATAAAAATTAGCTAAAAATTAGTGATATTGTGGGTAGAAAATGTCTTCCTCCTTTGCCCTACACCACAACAGAAAGTTCTGCTTGCTGCTACATCCAACTTTCTCTCTTTCTCTCTGTGCCATTCTCTCCATCTTTGTGTGCATCCCCTGCCTTCCTAACCTGCTGTGTTCCCTACTTTCCTTTCAGTTCCTCTGCCACTTCAATACACAGTTGGTTGTGTCAAGCAAGTTTAGTTTTGTGACAGCGGAAAAGAAAACATACTATTGATTATAGATGGAGCACATTAAGTGCTTTGTAGTTCTTATCTTGTTTTTTTCTTGCAGGTGTCCTGTGAGGAAGGTCATTATTTTCCATTTTCTAGAATGCAAACAAGGGGGAGGGTTAAAAGGGGAGCAAGCAGTGATGTGAGCAAGGCAATCCTTTGACTCTGTGGCGTAGGAAAGTTTTTAGAAAATGGTTGAAGTCTCCACTACCCATTGCCCATTACAACACATAGGCTCACACCTACTTCTTTTTCCAAGCATCTTTAGATATCTGCCTGATATCATTACAAACAGTTCTGTTTTCAGAGACATACATGTCTTAGACTGGAACAACAGGATGCAAAGGGATCTTGTAGCACCTTTGTGACTAACTGTATGAAAGAAGTTGTAGCATAAGCTTTTGTGGATTTACCCTTCATCCGCACTGCAGAAATGATCCGGTTTGACACCACTTTCACTGTTTTGATAGAGAGTTCCTGCATGGCAGGAGGTTGGACTGGATGGCCCTTGTGGTCTCTTCCAACTCTGTGATTCTATGATTCTATGAATTATTTCTGTAGTGCAGATGCAACCTTGGTCTACTTTCTTTTCTTGTCTTTTCTTTCTCCCAAATCATCTTCCTCCCCTGTTGGCTAAGGCTGACAGATCACTGCCTTTGTTTCAAATTAGGAATATCTCATCTTCCTCCTTTCCATCCACCCCCAACAACTCCTAACACTGAGTTGAAGTTTAACAACCTCTTAGCCATACTCTCAGGACTATTTCTACCACTCTACTGGATCTACACAAGGCCAAGCTGTAACACCATTGGGCTAAAAGGACACAGGGCCTAGGATGTTCTTGCCGGGAAACAGTGGCCTGTAAACTAAAATAATTTAAATAAAATCAATAAGGTGAGAGTAGATATCCACATGATACGAAATGAATGCTGAATCAGAAATCAGAATATGAAACAGCTGGCTGAATTAGAAGCCACTGCTCCAGTTCAATTGGTTGGACCCTTCTCGGAGAAGGGTTGACTCTGAAATTTAGATCTCATTCCTGGCCTAGTTGATAAGAGAAGTCTGAATTCCTGTCTTGTCTTGTGGCTATAACCCATTTGATCCCTTCCTGGAGCTGATGACAGAACCTAGGTCTTTAAGCTTTTTATTTGAATTTACTTAATCTTCCGTTGCTCCAGTTTAAAATGTTTCCTTCATTAGTGTGTGGAACCAGGCCTCTGTCTCTTAATATACCCCCCAGGTTTAACATTTGGAAAGTGCATAATGCATCTCATGAGAATGGATGCACAGCTGTAGGGTGTGTGTGTGTGTATGTGTGCGTATGGCAGCAGAGTGTGCTTTAGCGTACAACGCATAGGAGCTCTCTTTGTGGCCAAGGCTGGTGCATGCTGACTGACCGCAGGGGAATTCATCTTCCCGCCATCCCCTCGGCTCCCGTTTTCTGCCGCAGTGCGTGAAAAATCGATGGCGCAAATTGATTCACTCCCGCCGGCGGCAAAACCCCCACCCACCCGACCCCCACTTCCCACGGAACTGTTAATCAATTCCTTCACCAGAGGCTCATAAACAACTGCTCCCTGGATGATGGGTGGGGAGATGTTGGGGGCTGAAATTGCAAATGAGAGGGGGAGCAGACTATGAAGAAAAGAGACCCTTGGCCCTAAAGATTGCTTGAGGACTAAGCTAGGGAAGGGGATGGATGGTTTTTGATTGTAGGGCTTTCCTAAACTAGAGGGGCTTTGCTCAAACAGCAGAGGATATCCATGCTGGAACTGGTGGAATTTATAGCTGGTGCCTAAGCCAGACAGGCATAATGGCCGAGCATATTTTTAGGAATCGTCCTTTTATTTATTTAAGTACAGTTGTATCCCAACTTTTGCCCAGGGGTGGCGAGTTGTCTGATTCTAAAGAAAGAAACTGATAGCAAACCTCACTGAATAGCGTGGGATATGTTCCTTGTCTGTGTTGTGTGCATACACATGCAAATTGTAGCAAGCTTTACTAGCTGAGCTGGAAATTTGTACACACTCCTAGAGGTGAGCTCCCCAAAATAGGAGAATACACATCCTTGCCTGTTGCCTAGAGATGACCCTGACCTGCAGTAGTTTCACTTCCGAGCTGTTGGCTCATGGGGTCCCATAGAGCTCTGTTTTTCCTCCTGCCCTGTTATTTAATGTGTACATGAAACCACTGGGAGAAGTTGTATGGAGTTTGGGGTCAGGTGTCACCAGTATGCTGATGACAGCCAGCTCTGTCTCTCCTTTGCACCTCTATTCAAGGAAACTGTCTCTGTTCTAAAACCATACCTGTTGGCAGTGATGGTTTGGATGAGGGTGAACAAGTTGAAACTCAATCCAGACAGGTCTGAGGTGCTCCGGTTTTGTTCAAAAGGCAGATCAGGAAATAGAGGTTAAGCCTATGTTGGATGGGGTTACATTCCTCTTGAAGATGCAATAGCTTGGTGTACTGGATTCAGTCTTCACCCTAGGAGCTCAAGTTTCCTTGGTGGCACAGTTAAAGCTAGTGTGCCATCTATGCCCTCTCCTTGGGACATCTGAGATGGTTGTGGTGACACATGTCTTACTTACATCCCAGTGATGTACTCTGCAGGGGGCTGCCTTTGAAGAGTGTTTGGAAACTGCAAGTAGTCCAAAGAGCTAAAGCCAGATTACTCCCTTGTTGCAACAGCTGCATTGGCAGTTCTGGGCGAAGTTCTGGTTTTGACCTGTAATGCCTTATACGCTTCAGGCCTAGGCTATCTGAAATTAATAATAATAATAATACCTGTAGTAGTAGTAGTAGTAATAATAATAATATTTATTTATAGCCCGCCCCTCTGTACAGGCAATTGGAGCGGGTTACAGCAAGTTAAAACAGTGATAGGCTAAAAACAATTCCCATAACCCAAATCCCAACCTCCCACCCCTTAAAATTAAATTAAACTAAGATAAGTGAAAACCAACAAACAAAATAAAAACAACTATAACAACCTAACAACTAACAGTTCCTTGAACAGTGTGAACTATGGCATCAGTGTCAAGGTGTTGGGGACTAGCAGGGAGTTGGTTCCTGAAAGACTGTATCTTCCAACATGAACCTGTCCAAGCCTTTCTGTCCCAGGAACGGTTGGTGGGAAAATGGGAGAAGGCTCTCTCTGTGGCTGATCCCATACTTTGGAACTTTCCTGTTTGGGAAGTTAGGATGGCTTCTCTTTGCTCTCCTTTCTGTGCCCTGTTAACATCTTTCTTTTCCAGAGCCTTTGGAAATTGATTTTAACAAGAAAAGGGCTGGATCTTAAAGGCACCAGATCCTGACTGATTAAGCTAAGCAGGGTCAACCCTGGTTAGTACTTGGATAGGAGACCACCAACAAATATATCAAGTGATGCAGGCTATATTTCAGAGGAAAGAACTGAAAAACAAACAAACTTCAATACCTTAATTGCCTACAAAAAACACTATGAAATTTGTGGGGTTGACAGGTCACTTGAGGGCACATACATACAAACACATAGAATTTTAAAATCTGTTTTAAAGTAAGCTTTCAATTGATTTTTATTCTGTTGTTATATAATAATGTTTTAGTTTTAATGTTGGGTGTCTTTAACGGAGAGCCAGTGTGGCGTAGTAGTTTGAATGTTGCACTATGACTCTGGAGAACAGGGTTCGAATCCCTGCTAAGCCATGAAACCCACTGGGTGACCTTGGGCAAGTCTGAAGAAACTTGCCAAGAAAACCCTGTGATAGGTTTTCCTTAGGATCATCACTCTGGAAATGACTTGAAGGCATACTCCAACAACTACAAATGTTTTTAACTATATGTTTTTTTATTATTTTATTTGCCCTTTTGTAATGCACCTTGATTTCCAGCCAAGGAGAAAGATGAGATATAAATAGAGGGAGAGAGGGAGTGATAGTACAATAGTCCAGTAAGGTTCGCTAGTCCAGATTGAAGTGAGGCCCAAGCTTGGTATGTGTGTGGTGGGGAATGGATTTGCTTGTGTGAACTATATATTTATTTTCACATTTTGACTTTATGGTGCCAGATTTAGTCAAAAAGAGTAGAAATTAATCAGCCTTGTGATACGCTTTTCCAACAGAGGATTACACTTGAAGAAGTGATTCTCATGCATGAAAGCCTAGACCTTAATACACGTGTTTGTCTTTAAGGTGTCACAAGACACTTGGCTGATTTGGCTGCCACAGGCTATCATGGATGCCCCAAGGAAACTGGATTCATATGGCACATTGCCCCTCCCTCCTACCTATGCGCCAGGTCTTGAGAGAGCAAGTCACATAGGAAAGCATAAATGTTTCTGATCTTCATTTAACTGCTCAAGCGCCCTCACTCCTGAGATGCCAAGTTGCTTTTTCCAACATTAGTTGTTTTGCCTAGATAGTCATTCTTGATTACTCTAACAAACCTCGCAAGATCTACATAATAAGAACTTTGATATGGGGTGGGGTGGGGGAATGAGTTTCCACACGTATGCATATGCATGAGCCTGGCCTCATCTCCTCCTGTCTTTCAGTGGTAACGGGCACAGTTTTGCGCCCTTGGTGGGATCTGGTGAAGTGCAACCCTATCCTCCAGGTAGTGGCAGCATCCTCTATGCCAGTCTGATGCATGTTGTCGTTTTGTGCAGTTTCTCTATGAGCGATCTGATCTTCCTACAGTCCATAAATCCCCTATCTGGACTCTCCATTTCAGCCGCCACAATGGCATCTGCATCAAGCCAACCTGCACGTACCTCACTGTATTGTGCGAATGCGAAACATGGCAAGAGTTGTGTTCAGCAGTGTGGGAAGTCCTGCCCCACTTGTCTTGTGCAGAGGAATCCCTGTTTTTTCCTCCTCCCCCCCAACCCCACTTTCCACAGTGTCCCCCTCATTCTCCTGCCTGTGCCAGCCGCCTCCTCTCCATCCTGTCCTCCCCTGCCCTCCCCTTACATAAGCTGCACGTGGCGATGTCACCGGCTTGGCCCAGATTTCTTCTGACAGCAAGCGTTTTCCACACGGCTGGGCTTGTGCTGCTGCTGGAGGAGCGGTGATGGGGGATGGGGACCCCAAGTAACCCCCCACAACAAAGGAGAACCTAGCATCCGCCCTTGATGTCAGTGTTCCTCAGCAAGGAGCTGATTCCTGGGGCCATGGATGTGTGTGTGTATGCATGTTTGTGTTTTCTCCAAAGTGATATGTGTCCTTGTTTTTTCCTACAGTGATACAGTGATGCCCAATGTGACTGAGAGAGAGGGGGACAGTGCCAATCAGGATAGGCCTGTGGGCCAGGAACAAGAAATGCTGAAAAGTGCTATCTGGGGATGTGCAAGCATTTAAAAACTATCCCTGTTCTCCAACTTGGGTGGCTTCTTAGCAATTACAGTTTGGTTTTCAAGGGATACAATAAGGACAAGAGATGGTTGACAATTTCTCCCCGTTTCACTCTCCGGTGGGCCTGGGGCATCCATGCTGCAGAAGGGCCAGCGGGTAGGCATAAGGTACCTTTGGGGCGCTCTTTCCCTTCCCTCCCTGCACATATGCACACACACTTATGTGTTCGCTCCTTGTCCTTGCAAATCCGTTCCAGCTGGGTGAATTGTGTTTGGGCTCCAGATGGAACCAGGAGTGCCGGGCTGCTCATGGAAGTCCGTATGTCTGCAGAAAGCTGGCTGGGAGTAGGAGGGAAATGTAATGATTTGGGGCTGCTGTGGCCCTGTAACCATAAGAACTTAAGAGGGGAGACCACAGGCAGTTGTCTGTATGGAACCTGAACTAGTTTTCTGTAGCTCCTATCCCCCTCCAAAGCCCTTGCACCCCCAATTTTGTTGGGAGTGGGAAAGCTTGGAAAAGAACATTAATTTGTTGTTGCCTTCAAGTCGTTTCTGCAACCCTATAGCAAATCTACCATGCAGTTTTCTTTGCAAGATTTGTTCAGGGAGGGTTTGCCATTGCTTTCCTCTGAAGATGAGAGAGTGTGATTTGCCCAAGATCACTCAGTGGGTTTCCATGGCCGAGCCATAGTCCAATGCTCAAAGCACTACACCACATTGGCTCTCAAAAACACTCATAGTTGTGGCAAATTTGCCCGTAATACCCTGGAGCTACACACCTCACACCCTGAAAATGCCCTGAGATACCTGGAAATTATAACCAGAAATCATGTCTGGTTGCAGTCATCACCTGAAAATGGGTGACTATTGCCCCCACACCCAGTTGCCCATAGGTTTTTCTTTTGCTGCCTTTGGGAGACTGTTTCCTATCATGGAAGCTAGGAAGATGGATGAGCTGCTGTCAGTTGGATATTTGCATGTACCTCTTTTGAGAGGGAATCACTGTTATCTTGTAGTAACTGTGCTGTTCTTGTGTTCTTTAGTGAGGAGAGTTCAGAATCTTTTTCTAGTATAAAGGGATGAGACCTAAAATATGAGAAATAATCATAAGGGAAAAGAACCTTCTGAACTTGTGAAGAATGTAGCTGAGTATTCACATTCAGTACCTACATATCTGAGGTTTAGAGAAAAGTCTTCCAAGTCAGAAGGTATTGTTTTCAGAAAAGTAACACTGTGGATCTGTCTTTAATCCAGAATTTGGAATTGCTGCTGTTGGAGTAAAGGGTGGTGGAAATCCTGACTAGGATCCATTCATTACCTATTTCTAGTGGACCCTAGGAAAATAGCAAGTACAGTGGTCCCCCGGGATGCGAATCTCCCGGGGAACAAAATCCCCGGGGCCGCCAAAAGGCCCCCGGGATCCGAATAAAACCCCGGGGAATGAAACGGAAAAACCGCGCGGCCCCTTTAAATTGGCTGCGCGGTCCGTCAAACAAAGCGGTCCCCTGGGAAACGAAGATTTCCGGGTTACGAAAGGTAATCCGGAACGGATTACCTTCGTAACCCAGGGGACCACTGTAGTCAGATGATGGTCAGATAGTTAATTAGGCAACATAATAATTGACATTTCCTAAGTAAAACAATGCCCCTTAAAATTACTTACTTAGTTACTTACTTACTTTATTTGATTTATATTCTACCTTTCTCCCCAAATGAGATTCATTACCCTCCACTTCTATCTCTGTTCAATATTTTGATCATAGGGATATGCTTGCCCTAGGATTATTGCTGGCAGCATTGGGAAGGGGCAATAGCACACACATCTGGCAAACATTTGGATCAGTCTTAGCTTCTGAGCACATGGTGTTGATGGATAGATGGCCTTGGGGAGGGAGCTGTATTGTTGAAGGGATATGGTCTATCTGTCTCTGCTTACTGATTTGTTCCTTTGGTGTAGCTTTTCTTGGTTTTTGGATACGAGCCCACTTTTCCCCAGCTGCCTCCCATCCCAGGAAACAGTGCAAAAATACAGAGGAGGACAGTTTTTGCAACCTCTGGGAAACCTTGGGCACTGGGTTCTTTTATGGATGATTTTTCAGTCTAGTAAAGTTTGTGTGTTTAAAGCACTGGAAGTTAAGACTTCTGGGCTCTTGGAAGGAAATGGGCTCTTAGAAGAAGCAGAGGCCTGTGTTCTATAACAACACAGAGAATCCTTTTTACTGTAAAGGGAGCTGCATTTGGAAAATAGTAGTCTGGATTCTTGTACATGGTTCATCAGTAGTCAGAACAAAATGGAAACTAAGCTATTTCGTCACACATGTAAGATCTTATATAGATGTCAGTATGGAATAGCTAACGTGCTCTGGTTTTGCATTCACAATGAATAGTGTAGTTAAAATCCACAAAGGAAAATAAATTTCAAGAAAGATTCATATCTAGGAGTGCTTCCAGACTTGTTGCTTTTAGTATATACCCAATGACGGATCCATTACTGTTTATAGATGGTAGAAGAATGAGATAAGCACATGGAGGTGTGATAATCTTCCTCCTGATCACGCTAGTAATGAATTAAGCATGGGAGAAGGACATTTTCCTCCCATGTGATAATCTCCACACACAGTCATTGTTCTGTACAGTACTCCTCATATGGAAGTGGCAACCAAGTCTCTATACTTTGTGGGCTACAACTCTTCTTCTTTTGGTGCTTCCCACTAGGTTCCATTGGACATAAAACAGGCCCTTGGCTGGTCGGCAGCAATATACACAAAGACGTTGTTTCAATACCAAGTCTGCTTTAAAATTTGCAGCAAATCACTATTGTGCCAATATTTAATTTAAGAATATATATATAAGTTAAAAAAAGTGTTTTTATCACAAACTTTGAAATACAGGTGGGGGGGGGAGCACCGATAAAATGATACTAACCATGTACTGAAGAAGGACAGTGCTGTGGCAAAATCCCAGCCACTCAAAATGTCACTGTGTATGTGAAAGCCACAGCTCTTTAGAAAAGAAGATGGAGGAGAAGTCAAGGTGATTTGCATCTGCAGAGATTGTGTCACTTCTCCATTGTAGGAGGAGGAGCTGGAGAAATTGTGAGCAATCGACTGGAATGGGGGGAAAAACTGAAGGGTGGCACAGGGAACAGATGAGAAAGTCATTTATTTATTTTATTTATATTCTACTTTTCTCCCAACATGGTACCACAGGTGGATCACAACATAGATTAAAACAAAGTCTCACTGAAGACATTTAATAATAATAAAAAGCATTAAAAAGCAATTAAATATGCTATCCTACTAAGAACAGCACTAATTTAAAACAGTTTAAAAGTCTTAAAAATATAACACTGAGAATAAAAAGCACAGCACCTTCCCTTCAGTGACTCTTCTGCAACAGCCAGTTAAAAGTTGGAAGCTTGTCCTAACAAAAAGGTCATGCGAATGCCCCATAAAAAGTGAGTGAACAAGTTGAGGCAACTCCCTGAGTAAATGCCTACTGCAGAAGCTCAGCAGAAGGAAAGTTAGGGAAACAAGGATGGCTAGTGGCTTGCATGTCAGTGGGCTTGTGAATCTGCTCTGGGCTTTCGCCTGAATTTCACAGGGAGCTCTCAGAGGTGCTGAAGTATAGATTTAAGCACTTTGGAAAGCTAATTTCAAGTTGGAACTAAAACCCAGGGACAATTCACTGCTCCACTGATATAGAAGCCTTCAGCCACTATTGTAAGCATGGTTATTTTCACTTGAAGATACTTGGTTTCTTTCTTTCTTTCTTTCTTTTTTTCTTTCTTTCTTCTTTCTTTCTTTTTTTCCTTCCTTCCTTCCTTCCTTCCTTTTCCCAGAAAATCAGGTGTGTTTAGTCAGGCTGGTTAGTAAAAATGCTGTGGACTGGTGACTTGTGTGGACTGATTTGCAAAACTGCCATTAATGCGCATTAGCAGGTCTGTATGGTTTACATCCTTCTATTGACCACACTTGATTTGGAGCAGAAGGGTAATGAAAGAATATAAGAGGCAACAAATACCTGCAAAGTGATCTTTAGTGTGAACCCTGTAGGAGAATTAACCAGGGCTAGAATTCTTTTCCAGCAGTGCCTAGTATGGTGCGAGGGTGGGGATGAGTTTTAATTCTGTCTTTGGGAAGGGAAGCTAGTGGTGAGACTGGAATCTGGAGTTGTGTTCGTTCCCCTTTTAAGTCCCAAACAATTCTTTCCTCTGTTGGGGGGCATAAAGAAAACAAGCAGTTCTATTGCACCAGCCACTTTATTGCAATGTGGTTAAAACATGAAACAAAACGTTTTAACACATTCTCGCTCATTTTTCATTTTTTTCCTGTACAACATTTGGGTTATTTTAAAATATAACTTTTTTTTTAAAAAAGGGGGGAATTCTTTCTGATGTGGATGGGAGGATGTGCTGGAGGGTTTTTTTCTTTTGCTCTGGCAGGGTCTGCTCTCCAGCCAGCTGCCCTCTGCCTGGGCCCCTCTCCTGGCTTCAAAGGGTCCCGGAGGCCTTTTTGCTTTGTAGGAAAAGATAAATCTCCTACTCTCCCCCAGCTTGGTTGGAAAAGAGCTTGAAGGCTGGGCTCCATCAAGACTGACAAACCAACTTGCAGGGCTGGGACTGGGGGCGGGTGGCGGGACGGTAGCAGTCTTTCCGTTTGCTGAAAGAAGGGTGTCTTTTTGAGATCCAAGAAGGGCCTGGGCAATAGTTTGTGGGGGGTGAGGTGGGGACAGTATTTCTCTGGCCCTGAGGATAATTGTGAAACTAAGCAAAGGGTTCAAGCTACAGCAGGATAAAGCAGGAGCATGCGCACGCACACAGAGACCGTGCACTTGGATTTAATTAACAATTGGAGACAGTATGCCTTGAGGATGAATGGATTCTTTAGGAGCTGCCCCCCTACAGTTTAAGATGGGATGTTGTTGTATGGTGTTGTGCCTCCAAGTCGTTTCCGACTTACGGCAACCCTTGGCAAGATTTGTGCAGAGGAGGTTTGCCATTGCCTCCCCCTGAGTCTGAGCGCATGTGACTTGCCTAAGGTCAACCAGTGGGTTTCATTTCATGCCCAACCTGGGAATGGAACGCCTGGTCTCTAGAGTCATAGTTCAGTGCTCAAATCACTGTGCTGTGCTGGATCTCTTTAGATGGGATACTGTCCTGGAATGATTGTTAAGAGGATACTTAAAAGACTTTTTAAAAAAAAACCAAAGGAAAAGTTGCCCATCCTTGTTGTTGATCTATCATACATGCTAGTACATCTGTCCCTTGGGTGAGCGAGCCATGGTTTAATACCACGGTTATCGCAATAGTTGCTGAAGCAACTTGCGCCTCTCTGCTGCTGCGATTTCCCTGGTTGTGGAATTTTATGCAGAATCCACAGCCTGTTGCAGATATGGTTTTAAGAAAACCTCAGGATTTGGCTTTAAGAAAAGGTCTAAATGTTTTTTAAAGACCATATGACAAATTGCTAGCATTGTCAGTAAAATGCTGGAAATAACTATCTTGGTCTTGTTATCATATTTCCTTCTCTGTACTCCCCCCACATAACTTTTGCCCACTTTTCGTGCTACCTCACTGTCTCTTCACAAGAAGAATTCCAGCTCTTGCACACACACTGAACAAGATGATGCAAAAACATACATGCATGTATTTGCATATTTTGAATATAGCATGTATGAGTCCGTTCACTCTGTTTTGCTCCTTTGGGGGGGGAATCTGAATTGGAGCCCAGAAAACTTAATCCTCAGAATATATGAGTGCCATCTCCTTGATAGTAAACCATCGCCCTCTTAAGAGTGACCCAATGAAGAATTCTCATAACCTAAATCAATCCCTTTTTTGTTTTAAAGTGGCGGAACCATTGTACAACAATTCTGTTAGAACCAAGTTCATTTATCTTTGTGTGTGTGTGTTTTTCAAGTTGTCTATTGATTTATTGTGACACCATGGATTTAATAAGGTTTTCTTAGGCAAGGAATCCTCAGAGATGGCTTTGCCACTTCTGTCGTCTGGAATACAGCCTAACACCTGGTCTTCCTTACAGTCCCCCATCCAAGTACTAATCAGGGCTGGCTCTGCCTAGCTTTCAGGATCAGACAGGCTCTTGGTGGCATTAGAGCAGCGGTTCCCAACCCTTAGGGCTCTCCATGCACTTCCCAGGTGCTATGCGGTGTCTCCAGGAAAATGAAGGAAATAAAATTTGAATGAAATTAAAGAATAAGAAACAAAAAGCAACACGACTCCTAAACATTATTAAATTGTAAGACATACAAGGGTAGGGTAGGCCTCTTAGGGGCTCCACCATAGGAAGCTGATTCTAAAAAGGGCTCCACAAGCCAAAAAGGTTGGGAACCCCTGCTTTAGAGTATTTAGGCTCCTTCCTCTCTTTATCACATTTCTGCTCATTCTAAAGAAAATTATTCCAAATTTTAATCAAATAAAAAGTGGCATGGAGTCTGAAGAAGTCACGGAAAAAGCCAGGTCAGGGGAGGCTGGAGATTTGGTTCACTGTTCAAGCCTTTTAGAATCTAGAATTGTCAACATGTTTCACAATGAACCTTAGTAAGGAATGAAATTCGTCTCATGGCTAGCTACTGTGCCCTACTTGTGGCAAGACATGTCAGGGCTCAAAGTGACTTTAGTGGCTCTTCATAAACATCAGTCCTCTTCTTGCTTAGCACCCCTTTGTTTGCATGTGGCTGGTGCATGGTGGTGTAAATAGATGGCACCATTTGTTGAAGGCAACAGACTCTGTGGGAACATGGGAAAGAAAAGAAGCAGTGTGGTACTAATCATATTACTCTTGCACCATATATTGTGGGGACAGTGTGTGTGAGAGAAAAGAAGAGCATAGTTACCAGGTGAAGCAAAACCAAGGTAAGCTTTAAGTTACTTTATGGAGTAAACGCATACCACCCAACTGTCCCAATTTGGCAGGGTCTCTCCTGATTAATCCTCTGTTGTCCCATTTTTCAGAATTTTTAAAAATGTCCCAGTTTCTCACTCCTCTTCCCATTTTCCCCCTTTGTTCTCATCTTGCTTCAGTTGTTGCAAACTGAGTTCAAAATGCAAAAGTATTTGGACTCAATGAACTCAGCAGGAGATGAGGGGCAAAGTTTCGCACTTGCTAGTTGGTTCAGGCAAAAGCAAACCGCTGCAGCCTCTCCTCACTTCTATATTCTTCCTCACACACTGATGTTGCTTGGCTACAGTTTTGTTCTGTGAAATGCTGGAGGATATGAAACTTTGGGGATCCAAATGCTTCAAAAGGAATATCCAGGGTTGTCCGCCTTAAAAAGAATACCCACTGTGGATACAGTACTTAGCACAAAGACTGGAGGGCATAGTCCCACTTCTGTTTTTTCCTGAATGTATTGGGAATGAGATTATGTGGGTTGTCATTACCTCCTGTTTGGAGAAACACACACTTTGGCAAGGGCCTTTGTACCTTTCCTAGGAAAGATTTAGGCCTCCTTTGAGGCTTGTGGTGTGCACTCTGAAAACCATTACACCAGACCTGAATTTCTTTCCAGAAGTGGCGGGGGTGGATGGGTTAGTGGACAGAATTTGGGAATCCTAGATCCTGTTCCCTATTACACTCATGCAACATGGTCTCCCTCAAATGTGCTGGCCGCAGGATGCGCACGGCTCCATTGAAACTTCCTATTCTTCTTGAAAATACATTGTTCCTTTCTTTGCAAGTTGTGTCAGTTTCCAACCAGCTCATCTTTGTTTCCCAGCCTTCTCACCCCCTCAGCTGTAACGCCCAGAGAAACTCCCCGCCTGGACCCTAGACCATAAATCAGGCCTGGACTGAAAGAGTGTGTGTGTGTGTTGTGTGTATGGGAGCCTTCCCCCTTCTACTTCTCTTCTCCATCAAATCAGTTTCCGGTCCTTTTCTGGCAGTTAATATAAATGGACAGCAAGAAACTTGGCAAGGGGAAACACAGTCTTTGCCATAATGTGTGTGTGTTGTGTGTGTGTATGGGGGTGCAATTGGAGTTTTGGCTGGGAGGGGGAAGCTGTGCCTCTTGCAGACAGTTCCTCCCTGCTTCTGGCGAGGAGAGCAAGATCCACCCCTTAGTCTGTCTCTCATCACAAGTTAAATCTTGGCTTTTGGATAGCTTCAGGGCAGGAGGCCCAACTAAATTGATTTCCCATACTTATATACAGCAATTTAAATAAAAGGAAGAAGAAACTTCTAGTTCTGACTCTGGCATTATCCCTGTGCTGTCAGATTCTAATTGTATGTCTTTCCTCACCCTCAGCGATTTAAATAAATCAGCATTTCAAATTGATTTTTAAATTAAAAAAAACAATACAAAAGCAAAACCCAAAAAGAGTCATGTTGGTCCATGAGAACAAAATTCCCAAATCAACAGGCCAGCAGTTATCTTTATTTGGGCCACTTAAAATTCTACAAGAGAGATGCTAGCAAGTTAATTGTCTGGATGTTACCACTCCTGGTGCTTTGTTAACAATTGTTTAAATTGAATAAAATATATTTTAAAGAAATTCTGCAGGAAGGTGCTCCTTGAGAATTCAGAAGTTTGCACCTACCTTGTCTTAACAGAAGTATTGCTCAACCCATGGCTATGGATTTTGGGTGTCTTTGGGTTTTTTTAGTTTTAGTTGTTTTGGGGTTTAATTTTGAATGGATTGTGTCTCCTCCCTAGAGCCTTGCGGTGAAAACAAATTGCCTTTCTAAATAGGATGTTTTCCTGCCTCCTTTAAGAATATTTTATACTAGATTTGCCTGTCGGCACTGCTATGATTATCAGGCTTCACCCATAGTGGCCAAGTACAGTCAGGCTCCGCTGCTTGGGTGCCAGCATCATACATCCCCACTATGCTTCACTTAAGTTGTTGTTGTTGTGGTTGCTATGTATCTTCAAGTAGTTTCCTACTTATTATTACCCTTAGGCAAACCTATCAGGGGGTTTCCTTGGCAAGATTTGCTGAGAGGAAGTTTGCAGTTGCCTTACCCTGAGGCTGAGAGCATGTGACTTGCCCAGGGTCATCCAGTGGGTTTCATGGCCAAGCTGGTAATTGAACCCTGGTCTCCAGAAATCATGCATGGGTAGCTGTGTTGGCCATTTAACAAACATAAAGTCCACCAGCAATACCTTTAATGGCCAACCAAAATACATAATATATTTGTTGCAAGCTTTCAAAGCTCCATAGGCTTTTTCATCAACAGGCAAGATGTTATAAACCAAATACTGTAGGAGGGGGGGAAAAGGAGGAAAAAAATTGGAGATTTTTTTCCTCCTGTTTGGTTTGTAACATCTTGCCGGGTGGAGCTTCGAAAACCTGCAACAAGTATATTGTGCATTTTGGTTGGCCAATAAAGGTATTACTGATGGATTTTTGTTTGTATTTGTTAAAATGGCCAACACATCTACCCCTGCATGTTTCTTGGCTCCAGAATCATAGTCCTGTGCTCAAACCACTATGCCATGCTGGCTTCGTTTCACTTAAGCCTACCTTATAATTTAGGAGAAATTACCCTTTTGCTCCCAGGCTTTGCCCTGTGAATCTCCAGCTCGGAAACTCATGTGATGTGGCAATTGCTATGTGCTACTTTTACAAAACCTTTGAGAGCTGGATAGACATCACTCTTTTAACACCTGCAATATATAATTTTAGAGCATACAGTTATATCATGGGATTATTCTCTTTTGTAGGAATTTGCCAAGTAAATGATGCAGCAAGCAGCTTCCCGTGTGCATTCATTCTCTGGGCTCACAGGAATCTTTTAATTAATAAATTAAACCAATTAATTGCTCTCAGCTGACCAGCAGCTCTCTCATGGCAGTCCAGTACTCCATAACTTCTAGTTTGGTAATGAAAATGTAAGATACATGTTTCCAAGAGGCAGATTATGCCGTACCAATTCCCAGATTGCCGGAACTTGAAAATTTTACATTTTTGGACTAGAACTTCTAGAATCACCAGTGAGCCTGGCCAGTGGCCATGCTGGCTACAGGATTCTGGGAGCTGCCAATTTCTTAAACTCTTCATTTGATACCCTGTGATGAAAAGACCTCATGCAAAACATATTGCAGAATCAAAGAGTATAAGACTAAGATATTGGTCTGTTCTAGCAAGACTTGTCTGATCTTAAGTAGCTATCATGATGTCTTAACATAGACCAATTATATCTGAAGCAGGAAAAGCACTTGAATATGCTTTCTTGCTTTGCAAAAACACAATTAAATTTACAAAGACCAAAGTCAGGTACGATCTCAGGTACAAGAGACTTCACTTTTTAGGTTGTGGAGAAATACTTAAAACTAACTTGTCAGAATTTTCTTAGAAAAAGACACCACGTGGATTTTAAGCCTGGGCACCATGACCCCAACTGGGCTTAATAAATCTCTTGATGTTTCTGCACAGTTGTGAGCCGACAGTGTAAGCAGCAGGGGAGCAGCAAAGCAGGTACCCATTGTGCAGATATATGGCTTAGTCAAGCTGGACTTCTAGATCTAATATTACTTTACAAAGATCAATTGCAAACATTTGGATTTCCTTTTTGCTATTACATTAAGGAAAGATACCAGTAAAGGTGTGCCTTTTATTTCCAGATTTATGTCATTCAGTTATGTGCGTTTGGGACTATATTCTAGTTGCTAACCTCAGATTTTACTTTTTTTATTGTGATCTGTAGTTAATTCAATTAATATGTTCTTAACACTCATTATGTCCATTGAAGGACAATATCTTGGTGTTGCATTTTCTTTAGCCAAGCCTTCCCCAACCCAACACTATTCACCCGCATTGACTACAATTTCTGTAATTACCAGACAGCATAAATTACCAGACAGCATGGCTAATTGAAATGAGAATTGTAGTTCACCAGATGATGAGAATTGTAGTTCACCAGATCTGGAAGGTGCCAGGGTGGAGAAATGGTCTTGAAAAATGCCAAGAAAATTGCCAAGAAATGCCAAGAATACAAATGTATTCTTTCCCCATCACAATAGCCATTATTTTGAGCACTACATATACTCTTCATTCCTGATTTGAAGCAAGGCTGAGTAATAGAGACTCAAACAATAAAATAAAAGCTACTCAGTCTGCAATCCTATACACATTTATTTGAGACTGACTCCCACTGAACTTTGGATGAGGTTATATCTGAGCAGACACATATTGGGTTTTACTGTGAGTTTTGTAATATGTATAGTCATAGCAAAAAAATTGCCTCAGAGCATCAGCAGTATGTATTCCTCTTTACTACAGAGGTGAAATGGGCTGAAACCATGGATGTTTCTGCCTGAAATTTCATCTTTCCAATCTGTCTCATAGCTGCTGCTGGATTCCTCTATGTCTTTTTATCCTAAAGCAGATCAATATGCATATATTTTTAAATACCAAACATTGTGCTGGTGCTATCCCTATTACTCACTTTTATAGTACTTGCTTACACTAAAAGTGTAATTATTTTGTTAATTAAAACTGTAATTGAATTGTTTTATCAGCACTGTAAAAATTCCAAGTAAAAAAGTTACTAACATGCCTGTGTTACAGATGAGGAAGACTGAGGCTGAGAGAAACATTCATTATGTTGGTATCTCATTGCAGACATGGGTTTAGTCCTAGTCTTTCTAGACTGAAATACAGTCTTTGGGGATCTGAGAGACAGTCCAGAAAGTATTAACAAGGATAACCTTTCTCCTATAAAACATTAATGGTAGTAGTAAATAGCATTTAATGATTTTAGTCTGCAAGCCTGCACACAGTTAACTAAGAATAAGTCAGACAGAAGACAATAAAATTTATTTCTAAGTAGACAAGAATAGGATTGCATTCTTTAGTCTTCAAACTCCACCTAAATGATCTCAGTCTTTACACTAACCTTGTAAGGTAGGCCAATGTTGATATTAGTCTTCCTATTACAGAATGTACAATATGGAGGAATGGGGGAATACCAACCCTAACTTGTCTTACAATGTAGATGTAGAATTTTCGCTGAGAGAAAGTATCTTTTAAGATTATTATTCAGATAGCTCAGATTTGGCTCTCCAGGTGTTTTGGACTTCATTTACCAGATGCCTCCATCAGCTTAGTCAACAGTCAGGAACTCTGAGAGCTGAGTCTAAAACATCTGGAGGACTGATGTTTGGGAATCACTGGAAGATTTAATTTTCTGGCTCTAACCACTATCAACTTTTGATCTTTGGCATTCTCTTTAAAAATCACACATCCATACCCACACAGAAATTATTTCTATAGTTCCATCCAAGCAATTGCAGCTTCCTCTTTAAGGCTGCAATTCTATTAATACTTTATCTGTGGCTAAGCAGTGGGCCTTGGCTCTGAGTCTCAGACTACACTGCATGGGACCCTAAAGCCAGAATAATAATCTTATGCATATTAATTTGGAAAGGGACAGCACAATCTTAGCACTCAAAATAAACTCTAATTTTTTCCCAATGTATCAGAGTAAGTCGGCATTAAATTTGCATTCTGAGTTCTGCGTGGCTCTTGCTCTCAAGCAGGCATACAATGCAGCTTTCCCAAAAGTTCCTTGTCCCAAACCATTCTCTTCCTCCACCTACCAGCAAAGAGACTTTTCCGCACCTCTTTGTATCTTTCTGTATCCTGTATCATTCTGTAGAGTCGCCCTTTCCTAGAATTCCAAAATCCAAAATATTTCAAAATCCAAAACGTTTTTCATGAGCGGCTGACATAGTGAAACTTTTGTTTTCTGATGGTTCAGTGTATACCAGCTTTGTTTCAAGCCAAAATTATTTAAGATATGGTATAAAATTACTTTCAGGCTCTGTGTATAAGGTATATATGGACCACAAATGGATGCTGCGTTTAGACTTGAGTTCCATTTCCAAAATATCTGATTATGCATGTGTATGCAAATACAGGTATTCCAAAACCCAAAAGAAAAAGAAAAAGAAAGCACCCACCAAAATCTAAACACTCCTGCTCCCAAGCATTTTGGATAAGAGAGACTCAGCCTGGAAACATATCCAGATATAGCAAAATACAATAACATCCAAAATCCACAAAACAGCAATACCTTTATTGGGACAACCAAATGCACTAGGAAGCTTGCGACATGAATTTTGTGCATCTTGGTTGGCCCCGTAAAGGAATCACTGTTTAGTAGATTTTGGAGAATCATCCTGTATTACATTCTGATGCTACTCCCATAACTCTGTGTGTGTATGTTAACTGCTTTTGCATCGGCTCCAACTCATGGTGACTCTGTAGATGAGACATCTCCAAGACCCCCTGTCATCCACTGCTCCACTAAGGTCCTGCAAATTCATGCCCGTGACTTCCCTGATTGAGTCTATCCGTCTGGCGTGTGTTCTTTCTCTCTAGTTTCTACTTCCCTCTACTTTTCCTAGTATTATTATCTTTTCTACCGAGCCATGCCTTCTCATGATGTGGCCAGAGTACTATAGGCTTAGTTTTGTTATCTTGGCTTCCAGGGAGAGATTAGGCTTGATCTGTTCTAGAGCCTATTTGTTTGCCTTTTTGGTCATCCACAGTATCTCCAGCATCACATTTCAAATGAATTGATTTTCTTCTTACCTGCCTTCTTCAATGTCCAGCTCTCGCATCCATGGATAGTCATGGAGAATAAAGTGGCTTGGATGATCCTCACTTTAATGCTCAATTGTATATATTTACATTTTAGCATCTTTTCTGGTAAGAACCAGAAAAGCCACCCTCCCCATTCCTAGTCTTTATTTCTTGACTGCAGTCCCCATTCTGATCAATGTTTGATCCTAGGTAGGGGAACTCTATCTCCATTTCCTCATTAGCTTAGGTTGAATGTATGTATGTCTCCCATTGTCACTATTTTCATTTTCTTTATGTTCAAACATTAAGCCTGCCTTTGCATTTTCCTCTTTGACCATGTCCTAAGGCTTTTAAAAAATGTCCTGGAGGGTGGTGTATTGTTTTAATACATATGGTTTTAAATGTTTTTATTTTTTTAATTTTATTCTATTTTAAACCAAGGATTTCTTTTTGAATGGCAATAGTTTAATTCCATCTTTATTGCTGCTCTGGTACTTTTTTAACTGTACTGTGTTTTTTAGACTGTAAACCGCTTTGGGTCCCAATTATGGGGAGAAAAGCAGGACACAAATGCATATAATAAGAGTAATAATTTATTGTGGCTAGAATTCAAAGATATTGCTGTGTTAGTCTGAAAATCAGTCATGTAGCGAGATCTTGTAGCACCTTTGGGAAAGGTGAAACAAAGTTGGTTGCATGAACTTTTGTACACTTAAGTCTATTTCCTCTGATGCATTTGGAAGTACTGTAGATTTAAGTTCCATGAACCATCCAGTTTGAGACTGCTTTAACTGCCCTGGCTCAGTGTAGTTTATTGTGGCACCAGAGCTCTGTGACAGAGAAGGCTAAATGTCTCACAAAACTACAGTTCCCAGAATTCCCTAGCATTGAGCCAGGGAAGTTAAAGTGGATTATTTTTGCAGAGGGTTTTGGACCATAAAGTCTACTTCCTCAGATGCATTTGATCAAATACATCTGAGGAAGTAGACTGAAGTGTAGGAAAGCTCATGCTGCCAACTTCTTTCTTTTACTTAGTTTCAAAGGTGCTACAAGATCTCTCTACATATTTAATTTATCATGAGTTTTTCTTGACAAAATTGGGTCAGAGGAGGTTTTGCCATGGCCTCCCTCTGAGGCTGAGAGTGTGGCTTGCCCAAGGTCAACGCCATGGTTTTTGGGTTTTTTTGTAATTTTTAAATATTTTTTTTATTTCCATTAAAAAGCATTCATTACATAAACAACAAATACATGCATTTTCTGAACATTCATTCACTCTTAACATTAATAACCCCTAATCCCCTATCGCCAACAGACAATAAACTCTCTTACCTATAAACTTACACTTGTACTTTTTATCTTGCATTCACTTGTGCTTCATTCTCTCTCTTTTACATTCTCCTCTTCCATTATTTTCTCCTGGACTAATATTCTATAACAGCCATATAATTACCATTATTTGGATTTTCTTCTTATTTCTTATCTTTTTCTTATTTTGCTTTTAAGTCTTTTTCCCTTTTTTCCTACCTATATAATCAATTCTGCGTCTCCTTAACAGATAAATTTCCTTTCCAAAATGTCACAACTAAATCCCAATCTTCTTCTCTATCTCTACTTCTTTTTCTTCTTTCATTCTTCTTGAGAGTCTTGTCCATTTCTCGCAAATCTATTAATTTTTCTATCCATTCTTCCACTGTTGGTATTTGTTCATTCTTCCACCTTTGGGCATGCAATTATTATTATTAATTAATTAATTAATTATTATTATTATTATTTGTGTACTGCTGTTTTCCCAGAACTGGACTCAAAACAGCTTCACGATATTAAAAAAAACAATATCATTAAAACATAAAAAAAGAACACACTAAAACAGGATTAAATTGTTACAGTATTAAAACAGATTCCTTATTAAAAGAATAAAAATGCAGTTAAAAAGGTAAATTTTTAAAATCACTTAAAATGATACAACACGCTTAGCTGGTCCTTTAAGAAAATCCTGTTTTAAAAAGCCTGCCTGCATAAGAGGGTTTTAACCTGCAAGTGGAAGGCCAAAAAGGAAGGGGCCATTCTGGTCTTTTGCTGCTGTTACTATATAAATTTACAGATTATAGTCGTGTTAGGCTGTAGAATTAATATGCATAGAGATTTTGTAGCACCTTTAAGACTAACTGGGGGAAAAAGAAGAAGCTTGTAGCCTGAGCTTTCATAGACTTTAGTCTGTTTCTTCAGATGCTTATGGTGGAGTGGAAGCCAGGTTCACTCCTGTCTGTCCCAGGCTTCCACTCCACCATAAGCATCTGAAGAAATAGATTAAAGTCTATGAAAGCTCATGCTGCAATGGCTTTTGTGGGTTTTTTTTTTTTTTTTTTTTTGGCCTATGAAGAGTTTATTCCTATGTTCCACCAGCAACAGAGGCTAGCATCTTCAGAGAATGCTGACATGGAAGAGAGTGGGGTATATATACTGTTGGTTGAGAGGAAGTGATTTACATGTTAATCTGTGTATTGTTCTGTTGTTGAATGGCAAGTCTTCAGGGCATCTCAATTAATGATCCATTGTCTGCTGGGAACACCCCCCCCCCAGTAGTTTTCCTTTGCATTTGCCAGGTCTTGATTTTGGTGTTTTTCAGGACTGGTAGCCAAATTTTGCTAACATTAAGGGTTTATTCTTTCCTGTTGAAGTGGAACGTCAGGAACAAACTCTTCTAGAACATGGCCACATAGCCCAAAAAACCCCCACAAAAAACAATATCTCTGATGAAAGAGACACAAATCCTCTTTGCATATCCTCCCACCCTGAGGCCATGCCATTCAACAACAGAACACTACCGTAGTTTTTTGTGGAGCTTTTGGGCTATGTGGCCGTGTTCTAGAAGAGTTCCTTTTTGACGTTTCACCAGCATCTGTGGCTGGCATCTTCAGAGAATGATAGCCTGGGAAAGGATTGGATATATATATCCTGTGTGACCCTGGGAAGGAAGGAGTAATTTGCAAATGTAATGTTGCTAATGGCAGTCCTCAGGGTGGGAGGATCTGCAAACAAGGATTAATGTCTAACTGGTGCTCATTGTCTGCTGGGAATCCCCTGGCCTTAGGCTGTTTCTCATTTGCATACATTGAGTCTTGACCTTGCTGTCCTTCAAGACTGGGAGCCAAGCCTTGTTTACTCTCAAGATTTCCTCTTTCCTGTTGAAATTGTCCAGGTGTTTATGGATTTCAATGGCCTCCCTGTGCATTCTGACATGGTAGTTGTTGGCATGGTGCAGAATTTCAGTGCTTTCAAACAGCATTTTATGTTTTGTTTGCATATCCTCCCACCCTGAGGGCTGCCATTAGCAACAGAACAATACATTTGCAAATTACTCCTTCCTTCCCAGGGTCACACAGGATATATATCTCCAATCCTTTTCCAGGCTATCATTCTGTGAAGATGCCAGCCACAGATGCTGACGAAACGTCAGAAAGGAACTCTTCCAGAACATGGCCACTTAGCCCGAAAGCTCCACAAAAAACTATGGATGCCGGCCATGAAAGCCTTCGACTCCAGAACACTACTGTGTTCCCCAAAAATAAGACAGTGTCTTATATTAATCTTTGTTCCCAAATATGCGCTCGGTCTTATTTTCAGAGGATGCCTTATTTTTCCATGAAGAAAAATTTACATTTATTGTTGAACCAAGAAAATGAACATTTATTATATACTGTATATATATTTATACACAAAAACTTTGCTAGGTCTTACTTTTGGGGGAGGCCTTATATTTAGCAATTCAGCAAAACCTTTACTAGGTCTTATTTTCTGGGGGATGTCTTATTTTCGGGAAAACAGGTATATACACACACATAATATATAATAAATGTTCATTTTTTGGTTCTTTTTTTTAGGCCTCTAGGATAGAAACAATAAATGTGAATTCTTCATGGAAAAATAAGACATCTCCCGAAAATAAGACCTAGTGCATCTTTGAGAGCAAAAATCAATATAAGACACTGTCTTATTTTGGGGGAAACGGCAGTATAATTAAAAACATTTTTTAAAAAATTACATTAAAAAGGAATTAAATTATTAAATTGTTAAAACAGATAGTTATTTAAAACATATTTTTTTAAAAAAGATAAAAACTATAAGACTTCTCACGCTACAAACATTTTCCCCCTCAGTCTCACAAGTTGCCACAAAATGTGAAGTTGAAGAAAAACCCACAAAAACAAATTGCCACAAAAACCTTTAGGGATATATAAATTTACACCGACACAACACCTCAAAAAGAGTTTTATTTTATTATTTAATTTATTATTATTTTTTTTTGGTGGCCCAGCTGGGACTCGAACCGGGGACCCTCCCGCCTCAGAGCCCAACGCTCAAACCGCTACGCTACGCGGGCAAAAAGGGGAGCGCTTTTTGATCTCCCCTGACCCCACCCCTCTGGCCGCTGTCATTGGCGGAGCGAGGGGAAGTGGGCGTGGCCGAGTCCACCGCTCTCTCTCACTCTGTGCTTAGTAGTAGCTCCAGTGTAAAGTTTCAGCCAAGCAGCACATGTGACTGGCTTTAATGGCTGCTGCTGAGCGCTGGGGCGCGCGCGCTGGCCAGCACAACGTTCCATTCCCCCCTCCCCTCCGGTTTTGGAGCAGCAGCAGGAGGCGCGAGCCTATGTGACTTTGCAAAGCTGGAAGCAGCAGCAGCAGCAGCAGCAGCAGCAGGGAGAGCATTGCATTTGCAAGCAAGGAAGCAAGCGCCTGTGTGTATCTGCCTCCTTGCTTTCCTTTGCCCTTGATCCTACTACTACTGTGGACCTGTGAGTTTGTTGTTGTTGTTGTTTTGCATTTTCCTAGGAAGCCCACCACAACAACAGCAACTCCCAACAAAGCAAAAGGACCTGTTTCCAGGTAAGTTGGATCTTGCTTGGGATCTCTCTCTCTCTCTACCAACCTCTTTTCTTTCTTTTGCAAACTTTGGACAGGGTGTCTTCTTCTTCTTCTTCTTCTTGGGCTTGGTTGTTTTTAATTTCTTTCCCTGAGCCTTTTAACTTAGAGGAAGAGGAGGAGGAGGGAAAAAAGTCTGTCTCCTCTTTCCTTTTCTTTTCTTTTGGTGTGTGTGTGTTTTGTTTTGTTCCTGCTAGGAGTCTAGGATTACATTGCAGAAGCCCAGCTCTTTGCTTCCCCCATTCCTCTCCTCCTCTTCTGCCTCCTACCCTTCCTGAAAGAAATGGTTAATCTTGGGATTCAACACACAAATAATATATATATATATATATATACACACACATATAAGAAGGATTGAGTCACACCATGTTTGCTGCTGTTCCCCTTCAAGGAACAATAACAGTATGTAGAGAGATCTTCTTGGAGCACCTTTGAGACTCGCTGAAAGAAAGAAGTTGGCAGCATCAGCTTTCCTAGACTTAGATCTACTTCCTCAGATGCATTATTATTATTATGATGTATAGAGATCTTGTAGCACCTTTGAGACTGACTGAAAGAAAGAAGTTAGTAGCATGAGCTTTCCTAGACTTCAGTCTGCTTCCTCAGATACATTTGGTATTATTATTGGTATTATTATATATAGAGATCTTGTAGCACCTTTGAGACTGACTGTCTCCTTCCTTTCGAAGACTGAAGTCCGCTTCCTCAGATGCATTTGGAAGTAGACTTTAGTCTATGAAAACTCATGCTGCCAACTTATTTCTTTCAGTTAGTCTCAAAGGTGCTACAAGATCTCGCTACATGTATAAGTAGAGAAATAGAATAAAGAGTCGAGGCCTCCAGGACAGAAAGGCAGATATGTTTTTCAAAATACGCACATTATACACACATACCTGCCACCTTCCTTCTTTCCAAAGTTGGGTTTGAATTTGGAGTGACCTGTCATTCTTTCTCCGCTCCAGTGAGCACCCAACTCGATCCGAAGTGACACCTCAAGTCACCTGTCTTTGCAAAAATTGCACCGAAATCCAAGGAGATCAGCTTGAACACAGTTTGTTTCATGGGGGGAAAAAGTCTCCTGGTGCAAGTTTCTCTTGGTCTTTGCAGAATTTGGAATTGCAAGACTTTATTTCTTCTTCTTTTCTTCCTAATTAATTTGGGTTTGCCAGACTTTATTTCAAGGATGCGCTGAGGGGCTGTGTGCGAAGTGAGGAAGGGGCTCCTCTTTGGGGAAGGGAGAAAAATTACAGAGAATGAATGATTTAATCCCAGTTCCAGCTCCCTCTCCAAACCTTCCCCCCATGAGGCTCCTTAATAAAACCCAACTGTTGCTTCCAGGCGTCCGGTCCAGCTGTCATCGGGGTCTGTCGCCATCCCCACCGTCTGCTCCAAGGGTTAACCAAGCCAGCTGGACAGGGCTTTGGGTTCCCCCACTTGTCCTACAAAATCCATCCTTCTCCTCTGTGGGTCTGCCCCCCCCCCTTAACATGCTTGCTTCCCCACCTGTTTTGCATTTTCTGTCTCTCTTCCTCTTCACTTTGAGAGGGAGATCTTTTGTGTGCAAAAGATGGTGGGACGATATACCTTGTGGTCAGCAAAGCCCCTCAAAATGTGGGACAGTACACCTTGCGGTCAAAGAGGTCCCTCAAAATTTGGGACAATATACTCTCAGAATGTGGGACAATTGTGTGATCAAATAAGTCCCACAAAAGGTGGGACAGTATACCCTGTGGTCAAAGAAGCCCCTCAAAATGTGGGACAATGTACCTTAGTAGTCATAGAAGCCCCTCAAAATGTGAGACAATACACCTTGTGATCAAAGACCCCCCCCTTAAATGTGGGACAATATACCTCAAAATGTGGGACAATACACTTGGTGGTCAAAAAAGCCTCTCAAAATGTGGGACAGTATACCTTGTGGTCAAATAAGCCCCCTCAAAATTCAGGGCAATAGTAGTCAAAGAAGCCCCTCAAAATTTGGGACAACAAAACATGTGATCAAAGACATTCCTCAACATCTTGGACAGTATAAATTGTGGTCAAAGAAGCCCCTCAAAATTTGGTTTTTTTTTAAAGGTCCATTCTCACTTTCCACCCACTCCATCATTAACATAAATGATGAATTTTAAATATGCATCGTTTTTAATGTGTCCTTTTATTTGTCTTTTTAAATGGATGTATGTTTTAACTGATGCGTTTTTTCACTTATGTTGTTTAGCTGTTTATTGTTGTTGTTCCCTGCCTCGATTCATGAAGAGAGGCGGGTAATAAATAAACAGATAAATAAATAATTATTAGTTATTAATAAATTATTATTATTATTAGTTGCCACATCAAGGCTGTTGTTTCTTAGACATCCTAAACCACTGAATTGTCAAGTCCCACTGAATTGGATGGACTCACTTTGTACTTGTCACACTGTAGGAGCGTGGGTAATGGTTTGAGTGTTGGACTTTGGAGACCAGGGTTCGATTCCCTGCTTGCCCATGAAACTCAGTGAATGATCTTGGGCAAGTCACACTCTCTCAGCTTCTGTGGAAAGCAATGGCAAACTTCCTCTGAACCAATCTTGCCAAGAAAACCCCATGATGGATAAATCGGAAATGATTTGAAAGCACACAACAATCACAGTAACAAAGATTGTGCTGTGTAAAATGTTCTCATTTGGGTGGCAGGAAACAAAGTAGTCGGAAGGGGGGAATCCCTTATTAAAAATTTCTCTACCTCCGTGGACAGTTTCACAGGTCTCTCTCTCTCTTTCCAGACCTTGGAATAAAAGTGCTCATGTCTTTTCAGTGCCACATGTGTGGGTGCGGTGGGAGATTCTGGTACTTGCCCCTGGACAATTCTTATTTTGTGGATTGTTTGTAATACTCTTTTCTGTTTCATCACTTTGGTGAGCTTTTGTGATTTTCCTTCCCTCCCAGCCCCCCAAAAATCAAAATAGTGTTGAAACGCCACTGGTTATGCCAGCTCCTTCAGCAAGGATAGCAGTATCTGTCCTTTGCGGGGAATCTCGGAGTCAAAATAAAAGACAGAGCCAGCGGCTGGCCGTCTTGCCAAGATGCCAGCGGTTGGTCGACCCGTGGGTGGAAAAACAAGACCGTGGCTTTTCTTTCAAGAAGACGTTTCCAACTTGGTCTGTGTTTTTGCAGCGTCTGAGAAGTCTTGTGGGTGTGAAATCGGAGCTCTCTTGCATTTTGTGTCGGTGTGTGCGTGCGCTCACAACTTGCATAGCTGGGATATCCAGTCCTCTCATGCTGTTGGACTTGGCAGAAGGTTCGGCTCATAATTTTTGTGCATGTCTGGAGAAGATGCCCAGTAGGGTGCACACTGGCCCAGAGCTTGCAAGGTAATTGTGGAAATGGGCATGAAAAAATTGCTGCCCAGTGCAGCGCTGGTGCTTTTCACTTGAGATGGTCAGTAGTAGCATGGAAGCCTCTGGCTGTGTATATATATACAGAGAGAGAGAGTGTCAAAGTTATTTTTACTTTTTAGTCCTAGAATCCATAGTGTGGTTGGGTGCTTAGCGGTTATTGCTGAAAAGGTAAATCCTTAAGTAAGGAAGCAGTCACCCCTAGAGAGGAATTGTCAGCTGGTGTAATTTCAAACATAAGTGAGGAGAGGGAATATCTTGTGTGATGTGTGCACTTGTGTGTATCTTTTATTTCTTTTTCTTGTTTTCTTTGTTTTTGGAATTTTGTTTTTTAAAGTTGTTTTATTAAACATAAACACAAGCATATTCTTATATATAACTGAAACAAACATATGCAAACAATAATGAAACAATTAAATTACTAAACTAAAACTAACAAATACTACTTATTTTCTCTGTCTGATAGATATGTACCACTATTAGCTATTCCCCCATTATATAATGTTATATTTGTGCTTCCACAATGTGCAAATTCTGTTTATTTAACAAAACCTTTAGTTGATTAATATCCCCAGTGTAACTGTAAATAAGTAAAAAAAAATTCTCAATTTTTTTTACATTATTCAAAATTTTCTTTGATCAGTATTGTCAGTTTGTTCGTATCTGCAAGTTCAATCATCTTTGTCAGCCAATCTCCTCATGTAGGAATACCGGTAGTATATTTGAGCATATATTATTTTTGCTGCCTTCACCAAATACTGTAAAATGCTTCCATGTTTCTTCTCAGTTTGATTGTCCATTGTTCCAAGCAAAAACGTCTCTGGTTTTAAATGCATCTTTACTTTACATACTCTTACAACATAAGAAGAAACTGAGTCCGATATGTCTTTGCTTCATCACAGGTCCACCATGTATGAAAAAGTCCCTATCTCCTTGGTTATATTTCCAACAATAATTTGAGCAATTCTTACACTGCAATTTTTGATAACCTATTAGGTATTAAATACCATCTATACATCATTAAAAAATTATCCCTTAAGTCATAACTCAATGTAAATTTTACTCTCTTTGTCCACATCTTTTTTCCATTGCTCCATTTGAATTGGGGAGCCAATATTTTTTGCTCATTTAACCATACATTCTTTTATCTGTTCCTCTTTTGTTTCAAATCGCAGCAGCAATTTATACATCTTAGCAATTAAGTGTTCCTAAGTACACAATTGAATTTCAAACTCGGTAGTCTTGGAACTTTGTCCACCTTGGTCATCAACTTTAAGACATTTTTTTGTTGTGGAGAAGTCCCAAGTTCAGCGAAAGTGGTATTTTACATGGCCAAGCAGGGATTTGAACCTTTGTCTCTCAGAGTTGTAGTCCAATATTCAAACCACTACACCACACTGGCTCTCAATAAAAATACGAGTAATTTATGTAGTGTTAAGAATATTTAAGGCACTTCAAGTACATTATTTCAGTATTGTACTCATGCTGCAAATGGGAGTCTGGCACAACTGTGACATTAAGTTATATGAGTTCATGGCTGAGGTGGAATTTGTTCCGTTCTTGACCACTTAGTTATATTTGCTGTATTCTTATTTTTAAAGAGTACTTCGAATTAACCTCTTAGTCCTTCTCTGACAGTTTGATAGACTAAGAAGAGTTTGAGTTGGTAGTGCTTTTTAATCTTGTGTGGGCATATTAAGGGAAAGGTTTTGAGTTGAATAGACATTTATTCTAAACAGAAGCACATTTCAGTGTTACTAATTTATGTATTCTGTACTGTATTCATATCTTCCTTTAAACTGAAAGTGTAAAAAAGGGTTTACAATAAAATAATTAAGAGCGGAGTGGTGTAGTACATGTTGTAAGAAAAACTTCAGAACCATTTATTGGCCTTATATGACCTTCTGTCTACAAATCAAGTATCTGTGTTTGGCAAGCTTGAATATACACGACTGTAGTTTCCAGCTGAGAAGCAAGAGCCTTTCAAATCATTGGGGCTTACTTCCTTTTAATCCTGTCTAAGGTTGTCAAAGAAACTATCTTCTTTTTTATTGTGACCTAGCAGGATCCACTTGAGTTAAATGCTCTTAATTACGCTATTGGTGTTCTTTGTTTGTACCATGGCAGAAAACATGGAGACTGAAAAAATGACATTACAAAAATGACTTTACAGGATCAGGTTAAAGATCTGCCTCTCAAGATTGATGGCCTGCAGGGTGCTCTTGAAGAGCCCTGCAAGAAGATGAAGAGAGACCATACCTATTTATCCCCTAGGTCTGTTGACTAGTAGTGTAGTACTACTGGATTTGTACACTACACTACTTTCATTGCAATTGTCAGTGATTGCGGGATCACTGTGGTATTATGCTGAACACCAAGAGTTATTTGACTGCTACTCATATTCTGGAGAAACACAGACCAAGTTGGTAAATGGCCGCATGAAAGCCCAGCAGCCACACAGAGATTGTCTTCCATTAATTCATCCAATAGCCCCACCCTACTTTTCAGAAGCTACTGATCTGTATATCTTACGGCAACGAATTCTGCAAGTGGATTATCTGTTGTGTGAGGAAATAATTCCAATTGTTTGGGACTCCTGTTGGCAGAGATTTGGAGGGAAGGTTCCCCTAAAATGAAAATCTCTCCAGTCATCAGAGACCAAGTGTCTTCTAGATAGGAGGTAGATATAAATCTCTTCCTTCTGGTCTAGATAGAATGACTTACCCAAAGACTGTAGATTGATTTACTCCAAGCTAAAACAGTTAGGCAACTTTCCAAGATCTGGGATTGTGAGATGAGGTCATCTTTAAAATACTGATATAGTACCAGGGATCTTGTACGTAAAAATCAGTGAGCAATGCCTTCTGGTGGCTTGATAGTTCTAAGCCTGGCTTTTTGAATCATGTTTCATAGCAGACCTGCACATAGGTCTGTGATTTGCATTTTCTTCCAAAAGTTTTTATTTTTCTCGAAGTTAACCAGAGGAATATACAATGAGATGCCTCCAAATCTTGCAATATCTGAGGAAGAATATTATGTATTAAGATAATAATTTTACTTCTAATAATTAAGTGGTGTCCAACAATCCAAATCCAGAGATACTTCAAGTGGGGTACATAGCTTTATTCTACTTGTGGCGACTGCCTTGGATAGCCAGCATATAATTTTAATCAGCAGAACTGCCTTTTGCCCAAAGAACTTTGAAGATAGGAATAGTAGGGCAGTAGACTGGTCATGATTTGATAGACTGGATAGTAGTTTTCATTCTACATTTTCCCTGGCTCTTTGGTGAAATGTACATTGTTTTATATTTTTTCAGATGGTTCAAAAAAGTATTTAAAAAAAACAAAAGGAAGAAGAAAAAACAAGATGGCAGACTGAAACACAGTCAAAACTAATTTAACCAATGATTGACCATAAGTCAACTAATTTATGGTGCCCCTTCTCATTTGAGCATAATTCCGCTTTAGATATGATATGTTCAGCATACAAATTAAACTGCTAGGGTGACGAAATGCAGCCTTGCTTGATATTTTTGCCAACTGGAAACCATTTTGTTTCTTCATATTGTGTCCTAACAATAACTTCTTTGCTCTGAGTTCAAGTTATGCATCAGGACAATCAAATGTGATGCACCATTTTCTTTAAGAGTGAGCAATAGTTTTTAATGACCTGTACAATCAAAGTCTTAATATATAAAGTACAGGTTGATTTTCTTTTGAAATTGGTTGGTGTGCTCCATTATTCAACATAGGTTTGTAGCATAATCCCTAGTGCCTCTTCCTTTCCTGAACCCATCTTGGATAGCTGGCATTTCTTGTGCTCTATATCGTAAAAGCCTTTCTTGTAGAATTTTGAGCATCACTTTGCTTGCCTTGGAGATTAATGCAATGGTCTTGTACAGTATTTACTGCAGTCCCTGGTGTATCCTTTTGTGGGGACTGGAATGTATTTTGAGCCTTTCCAATCCGTGAGCCATTACTTTGTTTTACATATTTGTTGACCGATTTTATTTAGAACAAGAACTGCTCGCTTTGTTTATGTCCATTTCTGGAATGACTCTCCCAGTAGTTTTTGTTTTAAGATTATGGGGACAGAAAAGATTCCCAGCTCCTGATTTACAATAAAGCCTATAAAGTTTTTTTTCTTGACCAGTTGCATAGCTGTGATTCTATGATGCCTCAGATGGATGGGGGGGGTACATTTTGAGTGCCTGCATGGCAAGGGGTTGGACTGAATGGCCCTTGTGGTCTCTTCCAACTCTATGATTCTTTGATTCTGTAGCAAGATAGCCTAAAGTGACCAGATCCTGTTAGAATTTGAAAGCTAAGCAGGGTCAGCCCTGGTTAGTACTTGGATGGGAGACCACCAATGAATATCAGGTAGTTTATTTATTTCAGAGGATGGAACTAGTGAATCCACCTCTGAGTGTTCCTTGCCTAAGAAAAGTATGAGATTCATAGAGTTGCTATAATTTGACAGGTGACTTGAAGGGGCATACTGGCTTAATTTTTATCTTCTCCTTCACAAGGGTGACAAAAAGGATATAGGCAAAAGGAGGCTTTTTATTTTATTTTATTTTATTTGCTCTTCTTCCAATCTATTTTTAAGGATTTTATTCCTTTCTCGTGATGTAACCAGGTTTAAAATTTGTAGCCCCCATTCAGGGAAAGAAAAAGATTGCCTCCAGGTTGCAGCACCCATGGGTAAAGTGTGTGTAATATGAATTATTTTCCAGGCAGGAAGAGAAATGTATGAACTTGTGGATGAAGTTGCTGGAAACAGCTTTTCTTTACTGTTTTTCCATGCAAGTTACACTTATTTAATCATGACTTAAAAAAAGAAAAAGAAAAGAAGCCTGCTGTTTCTTAAAGGAGCTGGTTTTATCCTTATAACCTGACTGTGCAAGGTAGGTTATGCCAGAAGGCCTTGGCTCTCTCCCTCCATTGAAGGCTGTAATTGTGTTAAGATTTCAACCTTGATTTCCTGTCTCCCAGGTGTATGATACTCTGGTGTCTGCTATCAAGAACATTCGGCCAATAATAATAATAATTCCACTTTCCCCCAAAATGAGGAACACAGTGGCTGGCAAATTAAAATAACAATGCAGTTAAAAACATACAAAAGTGAGTATTAAAATAGACTTAAACGACTACATTAAGATAGACTTAAACTTGTTAAAACATCAAATGAGACTTTGAAAAGATTAAGACCTGAAAACTATGAAAAAATGTTTAAGAACAATTAGGAAATTTGAATTAGAAGGTTAATGTGGTTGGGACTGAGTTAAAGGAAGTGATACAAGGCAAGCATAAAATGAAACAGTGAAAAGAAGCTGTATAGTAAGGCTGAAAACAGTGTAATTACCTAAGGAGTTTCATGCAAGCTGCTATAGCTGGTGCTTTATATTGAGGACTGTACTGTATTGTATTTAACATACAGTGGATACTTGGTGTCTACTGGGGTTGGTTCCAGGCCCCCTGTAGATACCAAAATTCATAGACTCTCATGTCCCATTATATACAATGGCATAATAAATGTCTAGAAATGGTTAACAGGGGTAAGGACCAGTTCTATCCTTCCTGTCGGTTGGTGTCTTCCAGATGTATTTTTGAACTATAGTTCCCGTTATCTCTATGGGAAACTGGGCGTTGTCGTCCAGAAAAATTAGAGGACATTAGTTTGAGAAAGGTTGGTAGGGTGAATCCCAGTGTATGCTGCCTCATGTGTAGATGTGTGTGTTTGCGTTTACAGTGTGAGAATGGTCATGGCATTACACTACATGCTGTTTTGATCACATATGAATGCATTGGAAAGGTGTTCCTTACCGCAGCTTCCCTTTGTGTATATTTCAATCCAGAACTACAGGGATCTCTGTATAGAAATATAGACCTGTGTGTACCATGAGAATTGCTATTCCACTTTTAGGAATTTGCCTCTTCCTAGTGGTGTCTTCCCAGTGCTGCATGTTTTGGGGAAAATTCCCACATGCAAATGGTGGGATTGATCCCTGTGGGTTTTCTTAGCATGGACTTTGTTCCAGAGGTAGCCCTTGGTGCTGTTGGGTTGTTCTTCCCATGGGCAATTGGTAATTGGTTGCTGTGTGAACAGAACACTGGGCTTAGATAAGCCTTTAATCTGAATCCTCAGATCTCTTGCATTACATCTCCTAGAGAGTCTTCTGCTGGATTGTCTATTTGCAGATTAGAAAGTTATCTCATGTTGTCTCATCCGAAGAAGCACCCATTGAGGCTAAGAAAGAAACAGTGAGGCAGGAGGATTGACGGGAAGGCAAACTATGGTTTATTGTAGTTGTTGTTTGAAGAAGGGTTAGTAATGAGATTAATTTTTTTTTTAGGTGCTCATCTAAGTGGCTGGTTTGGGCAGGAGAGATGGTTCTTTTGAGAATCAAGAAGGTGTAGAAAGCATCAATTCCCGTGTTATGCCACCATGGCTTTAAAATATTTGCTGAAGCTTTCTTCATGTGCTTTCTCATGTAATGTGAGGCAGATGTCAATATGAAGGAATGCCCCTCCCCCAAATGTGGAGCATTGGTGCTCCAGCCATAAGAGACCCCCCCCCCTCATGATTTGCTTCGTGTCAGCATTGCTATTCTTTAGGGACCAGACAAACATGTTTCTTTAATCCAGGTATTTAGGCATCCCTTCTCAGCCTGGCCTTCCTAAGAGGGTTGTGGTGAAGGTAAACTGGGGGGAGGTTGCTTTGAGCTATTTGGAGGAAAGGTGGGACATAACTGCTATCAATAAATCCTGTTAAATTGTTTTTGAATCTTACCTGCTTTTGGTTGATGTGCTTTATTATATTGGTTATGTTATGTGCTGTGAAGCATGTATTATAAATATTTTAACTGAATAAACATAAAGTCGCTGGTCTGAGCTGCAAACCTTTAACAACGTCTGGCTGAGGCTTAGTTCTCACTGGAGCAGAAATTTAGTTCTCACTGGAGCAGAAAGCCTTTGTCTAGGTTACCTGTCCAGAGGTGGTTGTGTTGGCCATGTTGTAGCAAAGGACAATAACATCCACTAAGTCTACAAAAGAGTGATGTCTTTATTTGACCAAGTGAAATTCACGAAATACACATTGAAAGCTTTTGAAGCTTCACTGGCTTCTTCATTAGGCAAACATATTAAAACCAGTGACTTCCTTCTGTTCATTGAGTTAAAAGTCGTTCCCCACGAAGAAGGCAATGGAGCTTTGAAAGCTTGCAACATGTATTTTGTGCATTTTGTTTGGCCCAATAAGGATATCACTGTTCTATGGATTTTGGATGTTACTGTATTTGTCTAGGTTCTTCTGCTTCATGTGCAAGTGTCCCCACATGATGGAATGATAAGTGGTGTGTTCTCCTGCACACAGAAAAGTGAGTTGTCAGAGAAATGCTTGGCTTGAACCCTTCTGTGAGGTTGGCAAAGTGAAGGAGATTCTGGGGATGGGCACAAAGCACTTGGCAGCCCTCCATCCAGTCCACCTTGCCTTAGACTGACTTCACCTGTGTGTGGCGCATAGCCTGTGCCACTGAACTAGCCTCTTTTGCTCAATGGCCTGTGCCACTGAACTAGCCTCAATGGCAGTGGTAGACATTGCCTCATTGTTAGTGTTGAAGGCTGGCAGGGTCAGCTCCTACTTCAGTTTGTTTCTATTGTGGAAATTTGGAGGATACCTTTTCCTTTTCCTCAGGCAGCATAATATACTGAGCTCGTCCTTCTCATTGTCATGCTAAATTGTCTGTGGAAGCATGTGTGTGGGATAATGGGTCAGATCCCTGAGGGGGTTTGTTCAGATAACTACAGTTCCCAGCCCGCTTTTTGCAAAAGACTGAGAACCTTGCAGATTGAAACATCACGACATCGATTCTCCTCAAGGTGGATTTTGGCAGTTTTAAATAATAAGACGGTATCGAAATGCTATTTATATATTCTGTGAAACTCCTGTTTTTCCATGCATGGGGAGCTGTCCATACCCACAAGCAGTGAACCTCTGAGCCAGCAGATTCTGTGGTTTCTCAGCACATGGGCCACTGTGGTTGGCAAGTTGAGTTCTGTGCACTGCTGGGTCATGTGCTCTATTACTGGTGCGAAAGTAGAACTTCCTGTCAGTGTGACAAATGGGTCCATTGCAGACAATTCCAGGGTAACAAGATCCAACACAGTGCCCTGGTTTACTTATAACAGCAAGCCAAGTTGTGGTTTGCTAAATTCTGGCTGCTGCTTCTTCTTGTGTTCAAAACTATCTTGTTAAATAAGCCATGGTTTGTTTGCCAGCCTCAAACTGGGGTCTAAACCCACATTTTGCTGTTGGTTTAACAACTCATGCTTGTTCAGCCTTTGGCTTCTCATGATATTCCAAAACTGCAACTCTGGCTTGTCCCTGGCTTCTTTGCGAAGTTGTCAATCCTGAAACAGGAGGTGATTTAAAAAATGTGAGAGAAAATCAGATTAGAAAAGGGGAAAATAAACTGTGATTTGTTTGTTAATCTATGGGGATAATTCATGGCTAAAGCAGCAAGCCATGACTAACATACACCAGGGCTTAGCATGATGTGTGGACATGCCATTGTGATGTCTGCAGTCACTACATTTAGGGCAAGCTGCCATATTCAGTTTTGATGAAGCCCTTATGTATAACAACTCCAAGAACCCTTTTGTTCAAAGAGGCTATTTTAAGAAATTGTTGTAATTTTTTACTGCAAAAATCACTACAGTAATTATATAAAAAATGCACATGTAGCATTTTCCCACGTAGCCTGTTGTTTTAAAATATTAATATGATACATGATACATGTGGATAATTCCCCCCCCCCCCCCCCAAAGACATAGCTGTGTTAGTCTGGAAAATCAGTATAGGTAATATTTTTATGTGTGAAAGGTACAAAGAAAGTTGGAAGTCTTTTTGTAGTCTTTATTTGCATTTAATCTCTGGCAGGGCAATTTATGCTGTTCCCATTTTATAGACGAAGTGACTGAGAGGCATGCAGAGGAGTGAATTGCTCAAGGTTGCAGACTGAAATATTCAGCAGGGGTGACCTAGCCAGGTCTTCCAGATCCTGAAGCAGCATGCTGGATTTTATTGGTGCGGATGGCTAAGGAATGCTGATCTGAGTCTATCTTGAGTGCTTTGATGAAATGCAGCATCTGACCTTCATTCTTTTGTCTGCCTTGGTTTGGTGCCTGAAGTGGGTGAGGTATTCCCTCTTCTACTTATCTTCTTACTGCACCAAGCTGCCCGTAAATCAGCTGAGCTGGTCCTTCTTCTGCTTGACCTATTGCCAGGCTGTTTGTGTTATTACCAACAATTCTGTTGATGGCCATGTTCATAATCTAATTCTCTTTTTTCTGCATCAAGCTCCACACTTGTCTCCATTACTAGTCATGCACATTTTACACGCGCAAACACATATATACTCAAAGCTCTTGATTTTTTTTTCATATATCTGAGGAGACAGACTGTAATCCATGGAAGCTCAGGCTTTTAAAAAATCTGTTAGTTTTTAAGGTGTCTTAGGACTCATTGTTATTTTTCTGGGAGAGACTAACGGGAAGACTGCAGTTTGCTCTCCACATTTGCAGCTTTGACTTTTGCGGCTTTGATTATATGCGGTTTTGATTAATACGTTCTCTCTAGAAATCTCTAGGTCCTCCAGTGCAACTCTGCCAAAGTTTACCATAGAGTTGTGCTGGAGAATCTAAAAGCATCTACAGAAGATGCTTCTCTAAGGCATATGTAGATCCTCCAGCATAATTCTGTGCTCAACTTCTGGCAAATGAGTTGCATAGAGTTGCACTGGAGGACTTGGAAATTCCTAGATAAATGTTCTCTTAGGTAAAAAGAATAGTGTTTTTTTTTTTAATTTGTGTTTTTTCCCCATATTCATGGGGCTCTTTCACTCCTAACCCCAGTGAATGTGGAGGGACCACTGTGCTTTCAAAATTCTTTTTGGTCAATTAGCTCAAGATTTTGACCTTTTGTGCATAATGCCCGCCAAACTCAGTGAGGCTCTGAGCTTCTCCTGCCCTTTTGGGTGTGCCTTTATGTGTTTGAAGTGAAGACCTTCATTACCCTCAGTAGTTCTTTTCCCACATTGGCATGGCTTCGTGTAGGTTCTTCTTACATCTGACTACCACCCTAATTGTGGAAAATAGTGGCTCTGGCTTCTCACAATCATTGTTCAGTGTGCTGGTTTCAAATTATGAAAACCCCTAAAGCCATCTTGGTAGTGGTGCTTTTAAGCTTTTAAATCAAGGAGTAAATTGCTGGTAGCTGGAAGGATATGAGCTTCTGGGTCAGAAAGAGCCCATCCACTCACATTTGGAAGGGCAGGTAGGGTGAAAATCCCTGTGTTATCTAATCTCTGACAGTTAGATCCTGGTATGAGAGAATGGATTGGTCCAAGCCATTTCAAAGTCTCCTTTTGACTGGGAGGTTCTCACATTTTCAAGCTCTACTGTCTTCCTTTGTTGTAAGCCAAAGCTGCTCAAAGTAGTGGTCCATGGACTGCTGCCAGTCCATAAGCCATCAGCTGGTGGTCACTGGAGATTTTCTAGGAAGGAACAAAACAATGGAAGCCAATGGGCACAAATATAGTACTGGTTCCTGGCACATTGGAAAAAAATTGCTGGTTGCACACATTGGGTACCTTGAAGCACATTGGATTTTGAATCAACTGTTATCTCTTTCTTAAATCTGGGCCTTAAAACTAGCAATCCTACTGTTCTTCACTTTCCTACTGTACATCATACAATGTGGAACTTTTCCACCCCCCAGAATTCATTGAAGAACTGTTTTTTTTTTAAAAAAATCTATTTGAATGGCATTAGCGAACGATCAAGGTACTTTTTCTTTTTTATAAAACAAAAAGACCATTCCCATTATTTTTGCTAATTCATTTGCGTGAATGCATAAATAAATTTAAATGGTGTTCTTCTTCGTGGTCTCTGTGCCTCACACAATAGGGTTTGCGCCTGCGCAGAAGCTCCATTCGGAATGCTGAAAAGCTGAGCAGATTGGCGGGAGCCCCGCCCCTCCCATTCCCTGAGCATGCCCAATCCCGCCAATCTAGCTCCTCCTTCAGTTCTCTTTCGTCCGCCGCAAGAGTAACATCTCCTTCGGAGTGCTCTTCATCGCGACGGAAGCTGAGTAGCTAGACTCTGTCTATTTCTTTTTATTTTACTTTATTTTACTTTATTTTTGTTCTTTTTCGTTTTCTCCCGTTTTTTTCCTTGAGCTGCCCCTTTTTTGTCGGAACTCGAGGGTTTTGGCCCGGACGGGCCCCTCGCGATCGGACCGGCCTCTTATGGCCGCCCCATTCAAGAAATGTTCCGACTGTGGCGGTAAAATCCCGGTTGTGGATGGACACTCGAAGTGCATTTTCTGCTTAGGCAGTTCCCACATTCCGGAGAAATGCAAGCATTGCAAGGCTTTTAATCCCGCCACGCTCCGCCAACGAGCAGACCGGCTCAAGGCCCACTTGTGGGAGAAGGCCCTCTCAGTCTCCCACTCCTCGGACCCGTCCACGGACCCCCTAGGACGCCTTCCAATCTCTAAGTTCCCGAGGATCCCGAAAATCAAAAAACCGGCCTCGACGTTGACGTCGACATCGACCCCGACGGAACCCTCCTCGACACCGGCCTCGGCCGCGACTACTATGCCTCACCCTGAAGGGCAACACAGGGAGCACAAGAAGCGGCCTCCTCCCGTCGAGCTGGAGAAGCCGAAAGCGAAAAAACATAAGAATAAAGAGGTCCTCACTTCGGTTGCCTCGGCGGCTGCCCAGGCAGACCTGGCCATGTCTTTCCTTAGACAGCCCTCGGCCATTGACCTCTCAGTCCCGGCCCCGGTCACTGTACTAGACTCGGCGCCGGAGACTCTGGAACCCGCATTTCAGCCTGCATCCACCCAGGTCTTCGCCCCTACGGGGACAGTCTCGACCTCGGCCTCTACTGTTTCGCCGATCTCGGCTCCGACCTCTGTGCCACCGAAGGAAATCCTAGCCTCTTCGGAGCGTATTTACAGGCTGCGGTTCCCATCTCCTCCACCCCGGAAGTCTCCGGAGCCATTTGAGGAGCATTACTTCGACTCGCCCCACTCGTCGGCCTCCTTTTTGGCGCAACATCGGGCTGAATCATATTGGAGAGAGCACCATCCGTCCTACCGCTCCTACTCTCCTTCGTACCGGGATCGGTACCATGTTCGTGACCTCCACGTTGGAGACTTCTCTCGATCTCGGTCTCGATCTCGCTCGCCCTCTCGGTCTCGGACCGAATACAGAGCCATATCTCCTCCACCGGCCTCGACAGCTACGGTGTCGAAACCTCCGGAATCGAGCGCCATTATGACCGTCTCGGCCTCAGCTACCGCTACTACTTCGACGTCGATGGTCTCTGCTCCGATCAGCTACGCGGACGCCTCGACGTCGACCTTCCGTACGGCGCCGACACAGCCCTATGTGGATCCGCAGTTGCCACCCTCCCAGTCTACGGAGGAGTCTACGGGAGAGACGGACAACCGTCCTGACTCCCCACAGCCTGCCATCTCCTCTCCCAATGAGGAAGTTGAGGACCAAACACCGGGCTCGCCTGTCGAAGACCTCCATCTCTTTACTGGGATTGTCGACAGGATGGCTAGGGCAGTAGGCCTCCAGACGGCGCAGACGGCCCAGCCCCCTCGGGACCCCATCGATGGCCTCGTGGTACGTCCCCAGCAACCAGCGGTCATTCCATTCTTGCCTTCTTTCTCGGACATCATGGTGGCCTCTTGGACCAAACCAGCCTCGACGCCGCCCGCTTCTAAAAAGCTCGATTCGCTGTACGGGGTGCAGTCAGATACGGCACCTTTCCTGTTCACTCACCCAGCTCCCAACTCTTTGGTGGTGGAATCTACTTGTAAGTCTACAGGCAAGTCCCATTCTGCCCCTGTGGACAAAGACGGCAGAAGGATGGACATCTTTGGCCGACGTTTCTACTCATCCGCGGTGTTGGCAGCAAAGGTCGCCAATATGCAAGGTTGCATGGCCGGCTATCAGAAGTTCTTGTGGGACCGTGTGGCTGCCTTCATTCCTTATCTGCCTCAGGCACAACAAGAGGCAGCTCAGGAATTCTATGCTGAGGCACTCTCCCTCATTGCTCAGGAAGTGCACTCGGCTAGACATGTCGTGGACTGTTCTGCGAAAGTGATGGCCGGTGCTGTGGCACTCCGCCGTTTCGCCTGGTTGAGGTCTACTTCTCTCTCTGAGGAAGCTAAGGCCAAGATTGAAGACCTCCCCTTCGATGGTGAGGGCCTATTCGCTGCTAAAACTGACGAATCCCTGGACACCATGGCCAAGGCTCGTCTGAACGGGAAGAGGCTTGGGCTGACACCTAGCAAGCCCTCATCCACTCGTGTGTGGCGCCAAAGGCCATACGACCCTGGCTTCACCCGCTCTCGTTCGGCTCCGTCCTCCACCTATAGGACCCAGCCTTACAACAGGAGGCCTTACAGACAGCCTCAACAGCAGCAGCAACAGCAGCAACAGCAAAGGCAAGGCCAGCAGCGTCAGCAGCAACAGCCTTCTAGAAAGCCTTCCTCCAAGTCGCACTTTTGACGGGCTCTTGGAGGCGACACCCAATTTTTGTTTGCCAGTCTCCCTTTCCTCCGTTCCCAGACTTCGCCATTTCTACGAGAACTGGTCCAAGATCACCACGGACTCCTGGGTGCTTACCATCATCCGCCTGGGCTACGCCATAGAGTTCTCAAATATTCCACCAAATGGCGTTTTCTGTTCCACTCCCTCCTCTCCTCTGCTGGAGGAGATTTCCTCCCTTCTCGACAAAGGAGCCATACAACGTGTTCCACCGTGCTTCAAACATCAAGGCTTCTACTCCAGGTACTTCACAGTTCCGAAGAGAGGGGGAGGTCTCCGTCCCATCTTGGACCTGAGAGGAGTCAACTCATTCATCACGATTCGCAAGTTCAAGATGGTCACTCTCCAATCCATCTTGCCGTTCCTGCACCCAGGGGACTGGTTTGCATCTATAGATCTAAAAGATGCTTACTTCCACATCAGCATCAGACCTCAACATTGGAAGTATCTCCGTTTCGCCATAGATGGAGATCTCTATCAATATACCGTCCTTCCTTTCGGCCTCTCCACCGCTCCTCGAGTGTTCGCAAAGTGCATGGTGGTGGTCATCTCTCACCTTCGCCTTCAAGGAATAAAGATTTTCCCTTACCTCGACGACTGGCTTCTGGTGTCGTCCTCCAAAACACGACTGTACAAAGACGTCCAGTACACTCTGGATCTGCTAGCAGACTTGGGACTCAAAGTCAATCTGCCAAAGTCCATTCTCCACCCGTGAGGGTGATAGACTATATAGGCACGTCCCTGGACTCTGTGATGGGTCGAGCCTACCTTCCCACCAGACGGGCGGAGGCCCTCTGGGAACAGCTGCGGTCTGTCCTTCACTCTCACCGTCCGTCTGCAAAGGACATTCAGAGACTGCTAGGCCACCTGGCCTCAACTACAGCGGTGACTTACCTGGCTCGTCTCAGGCTCAGGCCTCTCCAAGCTTGGTTCCTGGCTGCCTTCGATCACTTGAGGGACAATCCGTCCAAGAGACTCTTGTTGCCACCTCATGTCAGAGACTCTTTCAAGTGGTGGATGTCTCCTTCCAACATCCTCAAGGGGATGCCCTTCCAAACGCCAGAACCGTCCAGGATGGTCACTACGGACGCGTCCATGTCAGGATGGGGTGCACATCTCAACGGCTTGTGTGTGCAGGGACAGTGGTCTGCTCAGGAGGCAGAACTGCACATAAATGCCTTGGAACTGTTGGCAGTCATCAAAGCCTTCAGGGCATTCGAAAATCATCTCCTCCACAGAGTTGTGCAGGTAGTATCAGACAACACAACCACTGTCTGGTACATCAACAAGCAAGGAGGAACTCACTCTCCAGTCCTCCTGCGTCTTTCCCGGCAGCTGTGGACGTGGTGCCACCACCGATCCATTCACCCAGTGGCCATTCACTTGGCAGGAAAGGACAATGTGCTGGCAGACTCCCTCAGCAGGGACAAAGTGCTGCAGCACGAATGGACTCTGTCGAGCCCAGCCTTCAATCTCCTGACGTCTCGTTGGGGATTTCCCTCAGTGGATCTATTCGCCACTCCAGAGAACGCCCAATGCCAGGTATTCTGCACCAGAGCGGGCAAAGGACGGGGATCCGTGGGGGACGCCTTCCTTCGCAGTTGGAGTCGAGATCTTCTATATGCGTTTCCCCCCTTTCCTCTGATCTCCAGGACGGTGGCCAAGATGACCAGGGACCGGTCCAACGCTATACTGTTGACTCCGTTCTGGCCCAGACAACCCTGGTTCACTCCTCTTCTTCATTTAGCCAGGGGCCAATACTTCCACCTGCCGAAGTGGCCAGACCTGTTGTCCCACTCCAATGGAGCGGTCCTACATCCGGACTTGGTCAATCTACGGATGACGGCGTGGAGGATCCAGCCATAGAGTCTCCTGACTTGCTCAGGGTCCTGTCTGCCTCGAGAAAGGACTCCACCAAGAGATCCTATGCATATAAGTGGAAGCGTTTCTGTGCCTTCGCGGAGGCTAGGTCTGAACCTTCCTCACCTGTGAGCCTTAGTACTGTTTTGCATTTTCTGTTACACCTCAGGGATCAAGGCCTGGCCTTTTCTTCCCTCAAGGTCTACCTGTCGGCTATTGTAGCCAACCAGCCACCCGGCTCACGTTCAGCTCGTCTCTACGTCACCCACGTTAAAGAGGTTTTTCAAAGGACTTCATCACCTTTATCCACCTTTGCCACCACTGGCTCCGGCCTGGTCTCTCTCTCTAGTGCTTACACAGCTTACGAGACCTCCATTTGAGCCTTTGGGCTCTGCTTCCTTGAGACTGCTGACACTTAAAGTGTCCTTTCTTGTGGCCATAACTTCAGCCAGACGTGCTTCTGAACTGACAGCCCTACGCTCAGATGAGCCTTACTTGACTTTTCATAGGGACAAGGTGGTCCTCAGACCGGACATTTCCTTTCTCCCTAAAGTGGTTTCTCAGTTTCACCTCTCCCAGGAGATTGTGCTTCCTAATTTTTATCCAGATCCTTCTTCGCCTCTGGAAAAGACTATGCACACCCTGGATGTTCGCCGTGCTTTGGCTTTTTATGTTCAGCGTTCTCAAGAGTTCAGATTATCCAATAAACTGTTTATTTGTTATGGTGGTGCCAGAAAAGGCAACCCAGTTTCATCACAACGGTTTGCAAAATGGATTGCTCAAACCATTTCTTTAGCTTATGAACTGGCTAAACGCCCTCTCCCGGTTGGTATTCGTGCCCATTCCACCAGGGCCACAGCTTCATCTGCTGCCTTCCTCAGAGGTGTTCCACTGCCAGAGGTTTGCAAGGCGGCCACGTGGTCTCAACCATCCACGTTTGTGAAGCATTACCGGCTGGACTGCAGGTCCCGGAGAGATGCCAGTTTTGGTCGTGCTGTTCTTTCATCGATCTTGCAGTGACCTTCCCACCTCCATAGGTAAGCTTTTCAGTCACCCTATTGTGTGAGGCACAGAGACCACGAAGAAGAAGTACAGGTTGCTTACCTGTAACTGTGTTTCTTCGAGTGGTCATCTGTGCCCTCACACAAATCCCGCCCTACCTCCCCTCGGTCAGGTCCCTGCCTTTTTTGCGGCGGACTTGAACTGAAGGAGGAGCTAGATTGGCGGGATTGGGCATGCTCAGGGAATGGGAGGGGCGGGGCTCCCGCCAATCTGCTCAGCTTTTCAGCATTCCGAATGGAGCTTCTGCGCAGGCACAAACCCTATTGTGTGAGGGCACAGATGACCACTCGAAGAAACACAGTTACAGGTAAGCAACCTGTACTTCTGTGTCCTTGTCAAGCTGGAGTGAATGACTAAGCAGTGTGCTGATGTGAGAAGGATGGTTCACCCCTTTATGCTGTGTGCAGGTAGATCTGCACTTAGTGCAGTTACTAATCTTGTTTGTACCCTTTTCACTGTCTTAACTTTACGTGGGTCAACTGAGACCAAGATTATTGGTCCAGATGTTGTGATTTTGTGTTCTGTCCTGTAATCAGGAGAGTGGAGGAACTCATTGTTCCATATTTTCAACTTTGGCTTTTGTGGATTTGATTATTCACAGAATTGATTAATATGTTCTCTCTAGGAATCTTTAGGTCCTGCACCATGACTCTATAGTCAACATTTGACAAAAGTTATGCTGGACAACCTAGAAATTCCTAGAGAGAACACTTCTCTGGGGATCTCTAGGTCTTCCAGCTCAATTCTGTGGTCAACCTCTGGCAGATGTTGACCACAGATTTCTGCTAGAGAACCTAGAGATCCCTAGAGAGCTATTATCTCAGGTTTTGAAAAATGTTTTTCATTTGCCGTTCTTCCACTTTCACATGGGTCTTGCACCCCTAATCCCAGCAAATGTGGAAGGGCCACTGTAGTGGAGACGATTTTCTTGTCATTTCTGGCTTGTTAAAATCTGACATTTAGAAACTCCTGCCTGAGAGAAGGTGTGGTTTTTATTAGTATTTATTGTTTGAGTGTTGGACTAAGACTCTAGAGACCAGGATTCAAATCCCCACTTGGCTGTGGAAAACCACTTGAATGACTTAGGCAAGACACGCTCTCTCTGTGTCAGAGGGAGGCAAAGGCAAACCCCATGTCTGTGCAAGATTCACCTTAGGTCAGAAACAATTTGGAAGCCTACAACAACAAACAGATTTGTTGGTTGCATTTTTTTATTCCATCTAACTCCCCCCACCCCCACCCCAGCAATCTCTATGTACTGTCTCTTCATCTTTACAACAGCCCTGCTGAGAGAGAGAAAAAGTGAATCTGTGATTAGTCCAAGAGCTAGGCTGCATCTGCACTGTATAAATAATCCAGTCTGACATCACTTTAACTGCCAGGGCTCAATGCTTTGGGATACTGGGAACTGTAGTTTTGTGAGACAGCCTTCTCTCTCAGAGAGCTCTGGTGTCCAAGAAACTGCAAATCCCAGGATTGCATAGCATTGAGCCATGGCAGTTAAAGTGGAGTAAACCTGGATTATTTCTGCAGCGTTGATTCAGCTCTAGTGAATTTGACAGTAGGAAAGGGACTAGGGTCAACTTCTCCCAAATTCCAGGTCAACAGTCTAACCCAGTCTTTTCCAACCATCGGTTCTCCAGATGTTTTGGACTTCATCTCCCAGAATTCCTGACTGCTGGCCAAGCTAGCTAGGGCTTCTGGGAGCTGGAGTCCAAGCCACCTGGAAGATCAAAGTTTGGGAATCGCTGGTCTAACCACTTCGCGACACTGGCTCTCTAGCAGGTAGTTGGGGAGTGGTCTGTGAATTAGGATCTTGGTGTACCTGGGCAAAGGCAGTGGGTTTTGGGTTTGACAGAAGGAATTGCAGAGAGTTTTCAAAAGAGAGAGGGATTCCTGAGTTGTTTTGTGTGCATCAACTTTGGGGGGGGGGGGGCAACTTTCCTTCCATCAGTTGGAGAGAGAATTTGTTGTTCTTCCTAGTCTCTGGGAACAGGGGCTTGAAGTTTCCTGAGTTTGCTGGCCTGAGTCCTCTCAAAGGACTCTGAGAAGGAGGGGAGGGCAGGCAAGGAAAAATGACTGGCATTGGGAACTAGGGCTGAAGGTCAGCTTCTCTGGCTTTCTGTACAGGAGGCTAGCTAAGAATAGCTGAGTCCTGACGTCATTGTCTCTTTAATTGGGGCCTTTCCCAACCCTTGGCTGGGTACCTGCTTGCTCCTTCTAGGGCTGATGGACAGGGCAGGAGCTAAAAAAGCAGCTGCGTGACCAAGGGATCCTGGTGGTTTCGGAAGCGTTAACTATTCTTTCTCATTGCCTCCTGTCCCAACCTCCCAAGACCTTGCAGAAATTCTTGGCATCACTCCTATATATTTTATGTATTGGGTTTATAGATTAGATTTTTAGAATAATTGATTACATTTCTTCTAGTGAGCTCAAGGTGGTGTACATTGCAGTTCTCCCCACTTTAGCTTCTCAGCAACCCTGTGAGGTAGGTCAACCTGAGAGAAAGTAACTGGCCTAAGATGACTCACCAAGTTTTATAGCTTAGTGGGGGTTCGAATCTGGATCTCATGAATCCCAGGCTAGCACTCAAAACACTAGCCAGTGATTCCCAAACTCTGGTCCTCCAGATGTTTTGGACTTCAGCTCCCAGATGCCTCAGTTGTGTTGACTAATGGTCTGGGATTCTGGGAGATGAAATCCAGAACACTGGAAAGGCCATAGTTTGGAACTATGATGACTAAAGCTCACGATGGATATAAATATTTGGTCTGTGGAAGATATATTTGTACCTATTAAAGTTACAGCAATTTTAAAGAAAAAACGATAGCCTAACACTGAGTGAACAGTCCTCCCTGCCTGTGCCATGCTGGTTGTTATTATACATTAATTTGATCTTTAGCATACCATTGAGTGAGGAAAAGGGGATGAAAAGACACAGGACTGGTTCTGGCCTGGAGTGGATTGGATTGGTGCTTGTGCATCATGGCCTTAAAAAGTCCCCATGAATAAGAAGGTGGGGATCATGTAGCTCTTCAGATGTTGTGGGACTACATTTCCCATCCTCCCTCATAATAGGCTTTGCCAGATAGGGCTGCTTGGGGTGTTCCAGCAACATCTGGAGGGCTCACTTTGTCAAGCCATTCTATAACTGATGGTGGAGCAGATGAACACAATAGGATTGCCTATTGTGTCTTTTGCACACTTGCAAAAGATTTTGAGGAACGTTTTAGATTTCTTTAGTGCTCAACACACTAGAGCAGTGGTTTCCAACCTTCCTAATGCCGCAACCCTTTGATTCCTCATGTTGTGGTGACTCCCACAACCATAAAATGATTTTCATTGCTACATGCAAATGTGTGTTTTCCAATGGTCCTAGGCGACCCTTGTGAAAGGGTTGTTCCACCCCCAAAGGGGTCCCGACCCACAGGTTGGAAACCACTGCACTAGAGGTTGTGTGCCCTCTTGTGCTCTTGTGTTATTTCAAGGGGCTCTCTGATTAAATTGGTGGCACTGGCTCTTTGGAATCTGGCCTCTTTAAAATACTCGTTTCTGGTATTTTACCAGCTGGCATTTACCAAATACCAAATGGTGAGATTTGCTGACTTCTGGTGATGGTGACAGTTTGTATGGTGGTCCAGTTGGAGGCTTGGTTTGGCATCAATTGGAGCAGATCACAAGGCAAGACTTTTCTTGTGGATGCTGTTCATTGAAATGACTATGACAACTGAACCTTTGAAAAGAGATGTGTGATGAAAGAGAAGAAGCGTCGAACTTAGTGTGTGGCTATAAATTGCTCAGCATTTTAAAAAGTTGCTTTAGCCCTGAGGTGGGCAACTGTGGGCCTCCCATATATTTTCAACCACAGCTTGCATAATCCCCACAATTCACTGTGTGGGCTATGGCTGGTGGGCCACAGTCATTCTTGCTTTAGATTCTTCACAGAGATAGGAAAAGTTATGGATGACATCTTGCAAAATCTCCTGGGTGGCATGGGCAGTAGCCATGCCACTAGATGTGGGATTCTGGAAGCTGTGGTTCAAAAATAGGGAAAAAAGGGGCGGGGGAGAAAAAAATAATATTCCCAACCTCTGTCCTTGACCAATTTGTTCTGTTGTTTAGGTGAGGCAAGATGAGTAATCTGTGGCCCTAGGAACAAACACATGGAGTGCTTGGCTTAATTTCATGTGGCCCTCAGCCTAATTTTTGAAACATTCTGGAGGCAGCCAGATCAGACTTTTGGTAAATACCCTAAAGACACCAGATCCTGTCTGATCTTGGAAGTTAAGCAGGGTCAGCCCAGGGTAGTACTTGGGTGGGAGACCACCAGCGAATACCAGGTGCTGTAGGCTATATTTCAGAGGAAGGAACTGGCACAACCACCTCTGAGTATTCCTTGCCTAAGAAAACTGTGAAATTCATGGGGTTATTGTAAATCAACAAGCGACTTGAAGGCACATACATGTGAGCAGTCTGTTCTTCCTTATCAGTGAAGAGGAGGTCGACTTCCACATTGTCCACCATGGGCATACGGATGTGACCTTTGATGGGTATTGATGATCATTGTCACTTCTCAGAGTACAGGTTTCTTGCTTCTAGAGAGAGCTCACTTCCTATCAAGTACATAAAGCAGAGGGGAACGCCGGGAAATCCCTTGGTATTGTCATTTGGTGAAAATGCAAGAGACTGTTCCCTGCACCAGGAGTGAGATCAGTACGGAAGTAAGACGCTTGTCCTTGAATAATCCTGGTTAAAGTACCTTGCCCTGTTTGTCTTGTTTCTTTTTTCATGTTCAAACAAAGAAGGAAAACAGAGGGAGAGGTGAAGTCTTGAAAACGGGTACTGAAAATAACAATTGGTTGGTGTGTGTGAACTGACTGATGAGTTTTATTAAAAGAAAAAAGAAGTACCTTAGTAATCAGTGAGTTTCCTTTCCCCTTAATTAGTTCTCTTGTACTGTTGTGCAAGTTCTTCCTTTGTGTTTTAAACTATTTCAATACACAACTTCCATTTTTTTAAAAAAAACTTTCAGTGAACAATGACCTACACAAAAGTCTCTTGATACTGGAAAAACAGACATTTTGCTCAATATCATTTCTCTCCTCTTAGGTTTCTTTTCTTCCTCCTTCATGCTAATGCCTTTTCTTACATAAGAGGAGCACAATGGGAAGAGAAAATACTGAGTTGGTTTGCTCATTTGGTAAGACTCACTTTTGGTCTTGTAGGCCGCCCCCGTCCAGAGTTTGTCTGTCTTCTCTTCAGCTTTTTGAGCATAGCAGCTCCCCTCCTTTTTCCTTGGCAAAGGGCACCTCGCCTGGAGATTAATACACAAAGTGTAATATATTTCCCACCCTGTGGTTCCCCTTGGGAGTTTTACAACTAGGTCCGTGGCAGATGTTTGCAACTGCATGCATATAGTTATATTCATGTCTCTCAAGGAATCCAATGGAAAGAGACTGTGAGATAGGAGGCAGCTTTCTCTCTCTCTCAAAAAAATATTAGTTGTCTTCTTTTAGTTACTGGGTGTGTGTGTGAACAGGACGCAGTTGTGGGAGAATGCCACAAGGGTGATCCCTCTCCAAATTTGGCAGTAAGCCTAACTTTTCTTCAACAACAAGAAACAAATCAAATATACCTGAAGACTTGTCTGAATGATCAAATTTCATCTTGAATTAATAAGGATGCCCTTAAAGAAAGCACTCTCCAGATTTTTAGAACTACAGTTCCCATCAACCCCAGCTGTTTATTTCACACATCAGATGAGGATGGTGGGGGTTACAGTTAAACAGAGGACTCAGTTGCTTACCTAACTCATCTAGAAGGGGCAGAGTTGCAGAAAGCTCACCAAAGTTCACAATCTATATTTTTGGTGGGTTTTTCGGGCTATGTGGCCATGTTCTAGAAGAGTTTATTCCTGACGTTTCGCCAGCATCTGTGGCTAGCATCTTCAGAGAATGTGCCCACAGTCTGTTCTAGCATTAATGATAGGTTACTTCATTCTCTTATGTATGAAAAAATAATTTAAAAATGTTGCCCCAATTGGGCATAGTTATAGTGCTTTGCCAAAAGAGAGAGAGAGAGAGCTGAAATGTGAAAAAAGGTTTAGATTTTTAAAAAAAAATTTTTTTTGCAAATTTTGGAAATATGAAAACATGGTTGACTATTTTTGTTGTTGATGGATAAGAAGAAGGAAATTGGTTTTCAAAATTGGGGTCTAATGGTAACAGGCTTTGGGGGAGTTTTTTGTGGCATTCAGAGACACACTGCTTCAATTTCTGAAGGTGCCATTTTGTTTTCATGGTTACTAGCCTTTGACGGACTAAGCCACCTCTTGTGGTAATAAGGAATTATATGAGCTTAGAGCATGTCATGTGACAAGTTTCCTCCTGTTCTGTTTTGTTCTAGAACTTAATGCCACTTAGGTTTGGGTGATCCTGGGTCCCACAGAAGAGAGATGCTAGTGATGGGCCCCTACAACAGCATCATGTTTTTTCAGTCTTGGTGTGCTAGGTGCTGACATAAAAAGGAAGTGGTTGCTGCCCAGCAGGCTGGCTTTTGCTCGTTGTCATTGTCATTTTGGTTTAGTCTTGTCTGCACGCTTTGGCCAGTATCCTCCTACAAACCAATCTTTCTTTCTTTTTAAAAAGCAAGTTGTTAGAATTAATAGAAAGGGAAATGTCAAAAGCTTAGATATTGAGTTCCAGATGAGACAGAAGTTTCAGACGAGACAGAAGTTTCCTATCTTGCAAGTTCCTCCTACAAAGGATTAAAGTGGCACCATTTGGGAGTGCTCTTGTGGAAGATCATGTGGCTGCTGTGACCATGAGTATCGGTTGAAGCTGATGTACATGTGTAGTTACCCTGTGTAAACAGGGAAGAGCAGGCCCTGGTTTTTCATGGTGTGCTGACATCCAGGCTGGACTACTGTAATGCACTCTTTGTGGGGCTGCCTTTAGAGATTACTTGGAAACTTCAACTGTTAGCCTCTGATAGAAGGTACACTGATCACACAGCATGTTTTAATTACTTTTTTTAAAAGGAAAAGGCAGATTTCCCACCATCATTGTAGGTGCATAGTGACTAAGTGGCACCTGCAGAGTACTTAGGAGGATTGACACTTGAAACTATAGAAGTTGGGCATGCCTGCTGGCCTGTTGCCAAGGATGGTAAGTAACAGGAAAAGGTATATATTTTTACTGGTGGCACTGAACATCTGGAATCAGTTTCTGTTTGAGTTCAGGTGTCTTTTTCTCAGATGTTCAATCAAACTGTGAAGAATCATCTTCTTTTCACTGGATTTTCCATAGTTCAGGGTTTGTTTTCTTTATTTGTGTCAAATTTTTATTTATAAATGGTTTTTATATTCTTATCTTGTATGCCTTGAGAGAGTTGATCTAAGCATGGCCAAGAAAAGACAAACAGGCCAGACTTCTTTCCCACTAGAAAAGCAAACTACAGGCATACTTCATTTAACAAAGCCTCTGATAAAGAAGCTTCTATTTACAAAGTCTTTTTATGCCTCCCCAGCCTCCTTTTCCCTCCTCCTTATCTGTTTGATTGGAAGGGTTTTTTTAAGCAGCATCAGCATTGAGAGGGTGGTGAAAGAAGGCTGTCACGTTTCAGCAGCCTGTCTGCAGTAAGCTAGGAAAGAATGATATTTTACTGTAGCTGATGCTACTGTAGCAATGTGTACCTGCCTACAATAGGCAATGTAAATAGCAGCTAATCCCAGTTTCCCTCTCTTAGCATGTGTGAACAGCAAAGCAGAGATGAAAGGAAGGAGCAGATAAGCCTGCCACATCAGCAATCATCTGCATGCTAAGACAGAATTGATCTAGAAATGTGGTCATCAGAATGGAAATCATAAGAAAAATAGAGGCTGTTGACAAATGAAGTCCTAACTGGTATACATTTGGGAAGTGGTTGCTAGAAATTTCAAAATCTTTTTGTTTACTTAAACAAAGCTCACTTGACCTGCTAATTTCATTCCACATATACATGTGGTTAATTTTGAATAAACCTCTTAGGGAATTCTAGTTTTCTGAGAAGTGGTATAGAAATGTACTTCGTTTCCTGATAAGGTGTATAGAAATGTACTTGCTATTGCTGTTACTTGGTATAAGACGTTCGTTGAAATGTGTTGAATTGCTCTGGTGTTCAACTGGCACATGCGCCTGTCCATATATGTCTTCCTCTGGTACCAAATTTTCTGTTAAAGAGGCTCAGGAACGCATCTGTTTTGTTAACTGTGATATACCTTTATTTAAGGAGAGTAAGGAAATAGATGTACATTTGTTTGCTTTTCTTTTTATATTGCCTTGTCTGGGAAGCATATTTGGGGATACTTTGACCCAAAGTTTTGTTTACTTTTAAATATAGACCATATTGAGAGTGTGATGAGATTCTGAGAAATATGGAAAACAGAAATTGTAGTACAGATCACACAGTTCTATTTCTTGAGAATCTCTGGTTTCATTTTAAAAATAGAAATAACACAAGAATTTATGTTGTTATGATTGAAAAGATATGTTTGCTGAAATAGTTGAAGTCAGATGAATGGTTGTATAAGATTTCCAGTGACTTGGGATGCATCTACACTGTAAAAATAAAGCAGCTTGACACCACTTTAAGTGTTGTAGCTCCATCCTTTGGAATCCTGCGATTTGTAGGCTTACAAGATCTTCTCTGGCAAAGAGGGCTGGTGCCTCATAAAACTACAAATCACAGAATTCTGTAGGATAGCACCATGGCAGTTAAACTGGTGCATTATTTCTACAGTGTAGATGCACCCTGGGGTGTATGTGTGTGTGAAGCATCAGGGCTCTGCATAGCATACTGTGACCCTCCATTAGATTTACCCCATAGAACAAAATGTATGGATGTGGGGTTGAAGTGCTTATGGTTCAAATTGTCACAGAAGATTTCTGGATACTGCACTTCCAGATGGGTTTTTGATAGTAGTGTCACCCTTCTTATTCATTCTAGTTTTACCCAGCCCATACCGGCAGGGGCATCCTATTGTAATCCTCTAGTGTTTCTCTATTCTATTCTCCCCACTCCCACCCTCCTTTTAAAAAACTTATTAGGAAAAAATAAAGCTAAGTTTTGGGGAGGGAAGGCATAGACTGCATAATGGGACCAGATTTCGGGGGGTGGGGGGGGGAGATGTGTGGTTCTCCAGATATGTGGTTCTCCAGATGTGGCCATGACTGCAGCTCCAAAGAACCCTAAATAGTATGGTTAATGGTGAAGAATGATGGCCATTTTAGCTAGGTAACCAGAGATTGGAAATTATTTTTTGGACCACAGGTCCCACACATTCCTGTGACCTTTCGAGCTGGGGGATTTCTAGATGAAGTAGTGGGGAAAATCAACTTTTGCCAACGTGGTCACCATTATCAGGAGGGCCATGGTAGCCATCTCTCGTCCTAGCCCTACTAGCAAGACAGCTAGGGTCTGTCCATCTTGAGGCTTCACTGGTGTGTAGGTAGCTGCAAGGCTGTAACACTTGGGAACTGGCTGTGGGGGCATGAATTCTGCTGGCATATTTCACTTCCCCAAATTCTTCTCTCTTCCTTCTCCCCACATTTCACCTATGTCAATACTGAAGAGGAAGTAAACATCTTTCTAACTTCTGGTGTTGTAGCCAATGAGTGCCAAGGCACTGGGAACATTTACAGACGTTTGGACACTTTTTAAAAAAACACTAAATAATATGTCTGTTTTATGAAATCATTTAAACACATTGGACTATTTTTATGTAGGGGTTTCAGTTCACATTGACTTCAGATTGCTGCTCTATCCCACAGCGGGCTTTGCAAGTTACGTTTTGGACTGCAGCTCCCAGAATCCTATGCTGGCTGCAGGAATCTGACCACTTTAGTTCAAAAAGTAACACTTTAAATCCCTTCAGTAAGAACTGTGGTTGTAGCTGTTTATCAAATAGTGAAGAGGTGGCATCCAGTAGTACGGAAACCTGTTTGAAGAGAGTTCTCTGAGTAAGTATGTTCATGTGCGCTTATAGGGACAGAAGGAAAAATAAATACAGTTGGCCCTCCACATTTATAGCTTTGACTTTTTTGGATTTCGTTATTTAATTAAAATAAATAAATAAATATCTCTAAGAATCTTTGGGTCCTCCTGCGCAACTGTGCTGGAGAAACTAGAACTTCCTAGAAAAAAGGCATTTGTAGGTCTTCCAGGATGATTCTGTGATCAACTTCTGGCAGATGGTGACCATGCAGTTACACTGGAGGACCTGGAAGTTCCTAGAGAGGTGTTCCCTTAGTTAAATAGAAGGTCCCCCCCCCCCTCTTTTGGCAGTATTTCCACATTTACAGGGATCTTTCATCCCTAACCCCAGCAAACATGGAGAAACCACTGTAATTACTAAACTTTGGCACTCACTTTGAATGTAAGAAACCTCTTCTTTGTAACTTCTTGATACTACCTCTCTCCTTCTTGGGTAGTTGTTTACCATTCTGAGGGTGTGTTGACATGGTAAGTTAGGAAGACAACCAATCTAGGTTTGCATTCTCTCCCATCTGTGCCCGCCTAGATAGATGTTCCTCTTTAGCTAGAATGAAACTGCACCATGTGGGTGACATCAGGAAACATTGCGTCAAGGCTGATGGCTGATTCTTGTCACCCGATTCTTTTTTCTTTTAAAAAAGGAACTTGGTTTTCCCTGGGAAAATTGAGCTCCTGGTATGTGTGTTTGTGTGTGTGTGCACACTAGGCATTTGTGGGTGTTGGAAATTAAAGGTAAAGTGACTTTGAAATAAGCATTTTTGATTGAACTGCCATCTTTGATTGAGCTTTGAGAGACAGTGAGTGCCTGTGTACATGTGCAAGGAAAAAGAAGGGGCAATGCCTGTGGTGCTCTTTGCCACAAGAATTTGTGATGATCACTAATATCTTATAACAAGGGCTTGCATGTATAAAGGATCAGAAATGTCCAGGTCACACAAAGACACCCAAGCTTGTGTCTAGAATTCTTTTCTCTTTGCATGTCCAAAGTTCATTCTGAAAAGTTTCATTTTGATTTCTAGTGATATTATCATTTGGGCATATATCTTGCAAAAGTCAATTTGATGTGGCTGCAGTTGCAGCTTTCATGAACTTTCATCTATATATTCAATGAAAGGACACTATCTAGATAAAAACTTGGCTACTGATCAGACCATAAAAAAGGACTTTCCATTTCTTCAGAACATCCACAAGTCAACCTGTCTCAATTATTGGAGTGAGTGTGTGTTTTAAATTAGGAATTAACATTGTTACTTGTTTGTTAATGAATTTTACTGTAAACTTCACAACAAAAAAAGAAAAAGAAAAAAAAGTGGGGGCAAGAATCTTCTGTAGTGGAATACTGAGGGATAAGACACTGTTGTGGTAGTGTTTTAATAAAATAAATATAAAAGATTTCTTTCTAGCGCGCCCTATCACAGATAATTGAGGCGGGTTACAATAATAAAATAAATCAAAGTTACAATAAAATCCAAGAAGAAATAAATCCCTATACCCACCCACCCCCATTCCCAATACTAAAACAGGATTAAACAGTCATAGTACAAAAACATTAAAAACAGTAAAAAAATTCAACTAAATTTTGGAGGAAATAAGCAGACGGGGACACATTTTGCTGCTTGGGGATTTTCCCTGTGGTACGTAATTGACTGCTGTTGGTAGACTTTTAGTTGAAGCCATTGTCTTACTGCTCTCATTTTTATCTTCTGGTGTGACTGCCTTGCTTTCTTTTCTTGCCTAACTCTTAATACCATGTTTAAAAGATGTAATCATGTATTAGAATTTGTATCATACGTTTCCATTTCATAACAAAACATGTTAAGCAGCCACATAAAAACACATTGATACCAATGACTGCAATTTAGAACAAAACAAATAGATTAGAAATAGCAAAAATACAGTTAATTAATTTTCAGGGCATTCAGAAAAACCACTGGTTTTTCATTGATTCATCTGAAACCAAGCCTACTGAGTGCATTGGGTAATTTTTCTTTCCTTTTATTATAATACAAGGAAGGGCAGGACACTAAGACTGGAATATTGGTTTGGAAGGGGAAGGCATAGGAAGTTGTTGCATGTATTTACTGTATAGTGTAAAACACTCTTTACCACCCTTCCTTTGGACTTCAGCTACCACATTCCCTCACTATAGGCTGTTTTACCTGGGGATGCTTGGAACTCCAGTTCACAACAACTGGAAGGACACTAAGTTGGGGGAGGCTGTTGTACCCCCTGATTCCCCATTTCATCCATACATATTCACCAAACCATCAGGAAGAAATGTTTCACTTTTTATCCACTTTTAGACTAAGATTACTAGGTATGATGTGGCAAAAGCAAATGATGAGAAACTTGTCTTCATTTGGTGAAAATCCTTGCATCCCTCTCGAATGGCAAGACTTTGCAAGAGGGACTCTTGGCTAATGGTCTGTTATTCCAGAATGATGGCTCCTCTGGATTTGCTTGCACATGGATTGTTACGCATACTGCTTTCATTAATTGTTGGGGGGCCAGAGAAGTAGGCAGAATTATAATTTCAGACAGTTATAATGTTTGAACTGGACAACAGTTTCTCATAAACAGAAGGAAAATGTCTAGGCTAGATCTTGCTTTTGGGAGGGGGTTTCTCGCCACCCATTAAGAGAGCCTTTTATTCATGATGTAAATTTAAGGAAACATTTTGGGGGCCTGGTTAGAACCTAGCTAAGGAATGTTGATGACTTTTTAAAATGCCTCAAGAATATTGCCCTATGTTGTCATTGTCCTGCAAAATAAAAGTTGCGTGCCAGCATGCGAGACTGGCAAGCCAGTTGGATAGATCTTTGCCCCCCAGCATGGCAGGAGAAGAGCATTGAAGAGTCCAGACAGGTGCCCTTCCTTGCTGTTGCTTCTCACCCAAGGGGATGTGGGTTCAGTTTCCTAATACAGCTTGACATGGTTATGGAGCTGAGCGGCTTTCCCTCCTATCACTTGGCCAGTGTGACCTTTAGGTAGGAAGGAGAAAACCGGACTCCTCACGCACCTGGGGGAGACCTAGGCAATGTGGAAGCTTGCAAGCAGTCATACCTGACCTGTAAGTTATAGAAGTGACAGGTTGACAAGATACCAGAAGGCCTCCACATATGACTCTTCTAAGACTACACACACATCCCCCTGGTTAGTGCCAAGGCATTCAACATGGGGTCCCTTTTCTGTTGCAAAAAAAGAACTGTGGGGTGTATCACACAAGGAACTAGATGACTTCAGATGATTTGTGCAAGTGAGTGTAACAAAATGTTGTCAAGTTGGGTTTCAAAAAAGTAATACTTGACCTCCCTAGTCACACTTGAGTTACTGGACAGGAAATGGCTTTCTTGACCCTAACCGGTGGCAGTTGGCTAGACTATGTATGAGGCATACTGTCAAATAACTGCTGAATTATTTTCCAAAAAAGGGAACCATGATTTCCCCCACTCCCAAAGTAGTGGTATGTGTCACCAGATAAACATTTGGGGAAAGTGGCCTTCCTAAGACAATGAATAAGTATTTTTGGCAACATATCCATTTATATTATTTATTTGCAGGCATGGGATTTTGCTTTGTTGAGCTTTCTCCAGGAAGTGAAAGCAATTTTAAAGGATCTCTTAAAATATTTCCCAAAGGTGGGGCAGGGGATAGGGGATGGAATGGAATGGTATTGGGAGGTCCTTCAGGAGGGTTTGTACTATTTCAATTTTGTATGTTTTTGGAGGCTGAAGATATTTCCTGTGATTGTGTGAGGGGGGCACTCATCCATTCTGCTTTAAATCAGTACATTTTGAAGTGGGAGGGAGGTGTCCAAACCATATTGTATGTTGAGCAACAAGGAGACTTCTTTAGGTTAACTGGCCTTTTTCCTTGGTGCAGGTACAACTGTATGGACAGTTCTGTTTGGTTATCCAGAATATTTTGTTGGTCTTTGCATAGGAGGGGGTATAGCAGTGTTAACATGGGATGTGAAAATGGATTTACCACATTTTCTTGAAACCCCATACCTCATTTTGAATTATAAATTCTGCCCTGTATGGCTTTTTCACATTTGTCTCCAACACACTCTTGCTTCCCAGCCTCATCAGCTTGGTTGCAAACAGCATCCTGTTAATCTCCTGATCTAGGGGAGATTTGCTTAGAGATAAAGACTTTAAACCTAATGATAGTTAGAGCTGAGGGCTTGTAAGGGTGGGGGAGTTATCTCTCCACCCAGCTGTTTTTTCCCCTTCTTCCCCCTTTAAATCTCTCCTTTCTGCTGCTGGTAACAGGCAAGATGTCTCTATTTGCATCTCCAGGCAGTGCTTCGCTTGGTTGGATCCAAATAGTGCAAAGAGATGGCTGTGTTAAATAGGCAAGGTTAGCTTTTGAGAGATGAGGAGGGGTATGTAAGTGTGCCATGAGTTGGGTTTGCAGAAAATACACCATAAAAGCTTTCAAAGCTTCACTGGCTTCTTCATCTGGCAAAAATGTTAAAAAATATTTAGAAGAATGCCCTTTCCCGCTAGTCTTCACATGGCCAAGAAAAGGAGTGGCCTCTGCCTGCATTGAAATCCCTCAGTCGCATTTTGGTTGACAACAGAGTAACATCTGAGACAAAATGTAGGCCTGTGACAGTAACATAGTCACTTTTCTTCGCCTGTTTGATTTTTAACTTGTTTGCCTGATGAAGAAGCCAGTGAACTTTCGAAAGCTTGCATGATGCATTTTGTGCATTTTAGTTGACCCAACCGAAGTATCACTGTTTTGTGGATTTTGGATTTTGTTTTATGTTGCTGCATGGCCAACAACAGCTACTCCTAAATATGAGTTCAGTCTGAGTACTACAGCAGTCAGTAGAGGGACTTTGCCTCTGTGTTATAGAAAACCTTACCACTTTGAGGAAGCATGCACAACCCTGTTTAGTTGCCATTCCTGAGACATACCTGTAGGGTGTAGAAAACTAAAGTTGGAAACAGAATTCTGCATCTGAGAGAAACCTTTTGCATTAAAAACAAAAAGTATGTTTAAAAGTGTATGGGGAAATACCCAGTGAAGACTCAGAGAAGATTGGTGGGGAAGTGTGGTTTTCATTGGCCAGGGTGGCATTTCAGTATGTTGCAGAGTTTTACTATGTTTCCCATGGCTGGCACAAACAGAATGAAGCAACATGGAGGTGTGTATGCAAATTTCTTTTCTTGATTGAGAATTTTCTATGGAGGCTGCAAAATTCTCCCTCTCTGGAGCACACTAAAAATGACAGTATGCAGAAACTCCAGACTTGATTTTGGTTTGAGTTAATATGCTGTTTTGTCACATGGGCACTAGTTCTGATGAATAATGTCAGAGCAACAAGAGCTCCCATTTGGTGACTTTCCCATTCAAGTTCCATATATTAAAATGGTTGCTTGAAAGGGCCACTGCGCAATGAGATCACAGGTCATTCTGGCATGAGCAATACTGTACATTATTTTTCTCCTTCTCTCAGCCCAAAAGAATTTTCTTCAGGATTTATTCTACTGTCAGTTTTTTTTAAAAATCACATTCAAGCTCTTTCACAAGACAGTTTTATCCTATAAATGGGGAAAAAAGAAACTGCTTGTTTTCTCTGATCTGTGTTGTGAATTTGTAAAAGTGAAGAGGCCAAAATGTTCGCTTTGAAGAATGGTGGAAAACCAAAGCCAGGTCTTTCCTAAAACGTTACATTTATCTTGCAACCCCCTGCCCCCAATATTTCGAGAATTTGCTCATTTTCTGAAATTTCATAGTACTTTCCTAAATCTTGAACCGTTTAAATTATTTATTTCTTTGAAATGATCTGATTTATCAATGAATAGGGCTCAATATGGCTTTGTTGTTGTTATGCCTTCAAGTCATAGGAATTATTCAATGGTTAAGAATTATACAGATCTTAAGATCCTGTTAGATTGCAGCTCACAGCATTCCTCCCCACTGGCTGTGTTGTCTGGGACTAGCAATCTGAATTTCCTGTTGTTTTTGTGTGCATCTTCAAGTTGTTTCTGAATTAGGAAGACTATTACAGGGTTTTGTGGGTAAGATTTATTCATGTGGGCTTGTCTTTGTCTTCCTCTGAGGCTGAGAGAGTGTGAGTTGCCCAAGGTCACCCAGTGGGTTCCCATAGCTGATTTGAACCCTGGTCTCTAGAGTCTTTGCTGTTGTTGTTAACTGCCCTTGAGTCGATCTCGACTCATGGCGATCCTATGGATGCGACATCTCCAAGACTCTCTGTCCTCCACTTCTCAGCTTAATTACCGCAACCCCATAACCATGACCTCCTTAACAGCATGTGGTCTTCCTCTCTTCCTATTTCCCTCCACCTTTCCTAGCATTGTTATCTTTTCCAGTGAGTCGTTCCTTCTCATGTCCGAAGTACCACAGCCTTAGTTTGGTCATCTTGGCTTCCTGGGAGGTTTCCGACTTGATCTGCTCTAGAACCCATTTGTTTGTTCTTTTGGCTGTCCATGGGATCCTCAGCACTCTTTTCCAGCACCACATCTCAAATGAATTGATTTTCTTCTTATCATCTTCTTAACTGTCCATATCTCACATCCATTCATGGCTTGTATGATTCGAACTTTTGTGCTCAGTTGTATATCTTTGCATTTTAGAATCATTTCTAGTTTCTTGGATTCAGAGTCTTAGTCCAACTCAAATTACTATGCTGGCAGTGCTGGCTCTCAATTTTTACTTATAACTGTTTGGATAACGTCCAGTGGTTAAACATGAAAACCATAAGAATTAGAAAAACAGAGATTTTTGTGCATAATCTAAAAGCAAGTGTTTTTCTACAATATTCTAGTCATAGACAAATATGTCTAATTTAAAAAAAAACATCTTCACATGACAAAACTGCATAGAATTAAAACAAAAAACGAACAAAAGCATCAAAATGTAAAGCACTATTTAAATATGTGCCAGTAAAAGCAGAACACTTCACCCAAAAAGTTAAAACTCTCTTCCACAGTAAGCAAGGCCAGCTGCCAAAGAGCTGCCCTATTAATGGGGAATACTGTTAATGCTAACAAGTGCCACTACACATATATTTCTAAAGCTTTTTTCTCAAGGCTCTCTTTCTTTTTTCCTGTTTTGCATTGTGTGAGGTGTCAGTTTTTGCTACTTATCTGCCTAGTGCTAGCCAATTTGACAATCGGAGTAGCAGGGAGTTGTGTAGGCTTAAGAGGCACATCTCTGAAAAGCATTCACTGGAGTATGTTGATTTGATAGCTCAAAGCACTTGAAATCAAGCTCTGAAATAATAGAAATAAAGGTATGTCATTGCTCTTCTGCTTCACACTGATTATTTCTTGCAGGGTGACCAGATATCCTAAGCACAAACAAGACTGTCCCACTCTCTGTCTGAACAGGCATTGCTTGTCAATGCAAGCGTACACAAATCCGTTCGTATTAGTAAAAAGGAGGGTTGCTTATCAATTTTGGATCCATAGTCCTAAGTCTCAAAAGGATGAACTTTCTCTCCTCTTTCTGTCTGCTCACCCAGATAATACCCAGCAGCAACCCCTCTTCCTTGGGACATTTACCATAGTAGAGACCTACCCCTGGTCTCCAGAATGTAAAAATGTTTTTTTTAAGTGGTGGTTTTTATATGGGTTTAGTTCTGTTTTTAACTTTTGTATGTTTTTGTGTTAATTTTACAGTTGACCCTCCACATTTGCAGCTTTGACTTTTATGGATTTGGTTATTTGCGGTTTTGATTAATATGTTCTCCCTAGGAATCTCTTGGTCCCCCAGTGCAGTTCTGCCAAAAGTTGACCATAGAGTTGCACTGAAGAACCTAAAAATGCCTAGAGAAAATGCTCCTGGAGTTATTTGTAGGTCCTCCGGTGTGATTCTGTGATGAACTTCTGGCAGGTGTTGATCATGGAGTTACGCTGGAGGACCTGAAGATTTCTAGAGAGGTGTTCTCTTAGGTGAAAAAAAAATACACTTGTCCCTCCACATTCACTGGGGTTAGGGGCACAGGACCCCCATGAATGTGAGAAAAGTGCAAACAACAAAAACACTTTTTACCTGAGAGAACACCTCTCTAGGAATCTCTGGGTCCTCCATTGCAATTCTGTGGTCAACATCTGCCAGATATTGGCCATAGAATTGCACTGGTGGAGCTACAAATGCCTAGTGGAATGTTTTCTGTAGGAACTTCTAGGTCCTTCAGTGTGACTTTTGGTTAAAGTTGACCATAGAGTTGCCCTGGAGGACCTAGATATTCCTAGAGAGAACATATTAATAAAATCTGTGAAAAATCAAATCCGCAAAAGTTAAAGTTGCAAATGTGGAGGGGCGAGTGTAGTGTTTTTTTATTTGGGGGTTTCCCACATTCACTGGTCTCCTTTACCCTAAACCCAGCAGATGTGGAGGGGCTACTCTATACTGTTTTATTTAGATTATTTTACAGTTGGCCCTCATTATCCACGGATTTTTTATCCACAGATTTGAGCATACACGGCTTGAAAATATTCCCCCAAAGTATAAATTCCAAATAGTAAACCTTGATTTTCCATTTTATATATGGGACTCCATTTTGTTCTGCCATTATATTTAATGGGACTTGAGCATACACAGATTTTGTTATCCACGGTGGGTTCTGGAACCAAACCCCAGTGGATAACAAGGGCCCACTGTAATTGCTTTCAAATGTTTATTGTAAAGTATTTAAAATTGTTTTTGTCTCGTGAGCTGCCTTGGGTCTCTTTCTGGGACAAAGCAGGCATAGGAAAGAAAGAAATATAACGAAATATAACAACAACAACAACACCCACTTTTGCATTCTCTGGAGATCAACATGCATCTTAAGGGGCAGATTAAAGCTTTTTGTCTTGCATAACTTCATTCTGCTGCAGGTTCCTTAAGAATGTCTGTGTGAGGGGGATTATACCCATTTTATTTTTACACTTTGGAGACCAGGATTTCAATCTCTGCTCAACCATGGAAATCCATTGGGTGACTTTTAGCAAGTCACACTTTCTCAGCCTCAGAGGGTGCAAAGGCAAACCCCCTCTGAACAATCTGGCCAAGAAACTAGGGTTGCTGTAAGTTGGAAACGTCTTGAAGGCACACAACAAGGTTGAGATATGGAAAAGTACACACACCCCTGGGATAAAGAGGAGTAGACTTTGGGGCAGGAGTACTTTGGAGTTGACAAATTTAGTAATAACCCAAAGAGCCAACTTGGTGTAATGGTTTGACTGTTGGACCATGACTCTGAAGATCAGGGTTTGAATCCCTGCTCTGCCATGGAAACCCACTGGGTGACCTTGGGCAAGTTACAATATCTCAGCCTCACAGGAAGGCACAGACAAACCACCTCTGAAGAAACTTGCCTAGAAAATCCTGTGATAAAAGGATCCCTTTAGGGTCACCATAAGTCAGAAACAACTTGAAGTTAAAACATACACACGCACAAAAGTCAATCAATGTATTTTGGGCATTTCTGTGGGCCCCATGAAGGTATCACCATTTTGTGGAATGTGGATATTGTGATACTTTATTGACTAATGATTGACTTTTTTTTTTTAGAAAGGCAGACCTCCTTTGTTTTGTGGATTGTGGGTGTCATGGTAATTTATTGATGACTGACTGCTTTTTGGAAAGGCAGTCCTACTTTGTTTGGTGGATTGTGGGTGTGATGGTACTTTATTGGACTTATTTTTTTTGGAAAGGCAGCCCTCCTTTGTTTGGTGGATTGTGGGTGTTATGGTACTTTATTGACTCCTTTGTTTTGTGGACTGTGGGTGTCATGGTATTGACTGATTTTTTGGGAAAAGCAGACCTCCTTTGTTTTTGGATTGTGGGTGTCATGGTACTTTATTGACGATTATTTTTTAAAATCTTTTGGAAAGACGATCCTTTATTTTTATTTTTCCTCCCTCAACGGATGGGGAAGGAGGAGGACCTGCCACCACTTTTGCCTCAAACCGCTGCCGCCTCACAAAAAAGAGTCATCGTGATGATAACAGAGGGACTGAGCAAAGAGGAGGCAAAGTCTTGTCTGTGAGGGAAATCCATGTCGTTCTTGCAAAAGGGCTTGAGTGCGTCCATCTTCCCTCGAGGATCCCCAGCATGTGGGGGAAGAAGATGAAGAAGAAGAGTCTCATCATCGTCGCAAGTGGCTGAGGGGGAAAAATAAAAAGAAAGAAAACCCGCGCGTTCCCCTAATATAATTGAAAAGGGCATGGATTCGGAGTCGCCTTCTTCTCCTTATGTGTGGCCCCCAAGCGTTGATATTTACAGACCTTTCTCCTTCTTTATCGACGTCTCTATTTATATATATATATATATGAAATATAACCGGCTTAGGTTGCCATGTTGTCGCTTCTGTCTCACACACACACAAAAACACAACATTTGCCTTCCATCGTCGCCTCCTTTGCCTTCCATCTTCGTCCAAATCACTACAGTTATAAATAAATAAATAAACAATTTTTGCCCTCTCTCATCTTGTCTTTTTCTTTTTCCAACCCCCCTTCTTTTTGACAAAAGAAACCAGCTCTGTGTGGAAATGTCAGCAAGCAGCAGTGATTTAAGAGGTGGCTAGGCGCCAGGAGGACTCTCTGAGGGTCTCTAGTCTCCTCAGCTGGAGGAGTGGCGGAGCAGAGCCCTCATTTTGGGGCCGTGAGAGAGAAAGAGGAAGGGATTTTTATTTTATTTTATTTTATTTTTTGGCAGCCAAGGGATGCTGGATCACCTCATCAGCATCTCTGGTTTTGGGATGGGAGAATAGGGTTTTGTTGTGTTTTGTTTTAAATTGATTTTTGGAGCAGAACCCTTCTCCTCTGTAGCTGGGTGTTGGTCCTTCTTCCCTGAAGCCCCCTTCTCTCCTCACTCTGCCAAGACGTCTTGAGCAAATTATGATGTTTTAGTGATTTTAATATGATTTTATAATGTTGATGTTGTATGTATGCATTTTATTATTGTTTTATTATTGTAGGTTTTTTTTTTACTGTTGTGATCCACCTCGATCCATTGGAGAAGCAGGATGATGATGATGATGATTATTATTATTATTACATTTGTCCCTCCATATTTGCTAGGGTTAGGGGCACAAGACCACTGTGAATATGAAAAAAAAACAAAAAACGCAAATAACAAAAACACCATGTTTGTACCCGAGAGGACACCTCTCTAGGAATCTCTAGGTCCTCCAGTGCAACTCTGTGGTCAATGTCCAACAGACACTGACCATAGAGCTGCGCTGGAGGAGCTACAAATGCCTAGAAGAGTATTCTCTCTAGGAATCTCTAGGTCCTTCAGTGCAACTTTTGGTTAAAGTTGACCATAGAGTTGCACTGGAGGACCTAGATATTCCTAGAGAGAATATATTATTGAAATCCATGAATAATCAAAGCCACAAATATCAAAGCCGCAAATATGGAGGGATGAGTCCATTATTTGCCACAGGAGCTCTTGTTAAACCAGTTTTTTTTTTTAAAAAAAAAACGTGAAGTCAAAGGCTTTCATAGAATCTCAGAGTTGGAAGAGACCAGAAGGGCCATCCAGTCAAACCCCTTGCCATGCAGGAATTCTCAATCAAAGTACCCCCCACTGATCCTGCCTAGAATGAGATTCTACCACTGTCTAAGGCAACGTTTTCCATGTTCAAACAGCTCTTACTGTCCAGAAGTTCCTCCTCTGATGGAATCTCTTTTCCTGTACTTTGAATCTGTTGCTCCGGGTCCTATTTTCTGGAGCAGCAGAAAACAAACTTGCTTTGTCCTCAATGTGAAACCCCTTCAAATATTTAAAAAATGCCTGGCATCCATAGTTTTTTCGTGGGGTTTTCGGGCTCTGTGCCTGTGTTCTAGAAGAGTTTATTCCTGACATTTCACTTCGGTGGCATTCTCTGAAGATGCCAGCCGCGGATGCTGGTGACAAGTCAAGAATAAACTGTTCTAGAACATGGCCACATAGCCCGAAACCCCCACAAAAAAACTACAGTTTGATGATTTAACCCTGCATTTAGTCAGGATGTTGTAGTTGTAGCCCTAAATTCAGAAGGTATGGAAGAGTGTTTATGCAGGTGGGCCCCTCTTCCTTCTGGCCATGTGCGTACTGGGAGATTCAGTCCAAGAAACAAACTTTAAATTCCATTTGCAAAACAGATAGCTACTGCCTATGAGATCCAGTTTATCTTGGATCCTTTGTGAGGATATCTGAAATAATTTGTTGTTGTTGTTAAAAGAAAAAATCTAGGGGTAGCCGTGTCGGCCATATAGCAAATCAAATAATACCTAAAAAAGGACTCCTTTATTGGTCCAACCAAAATGCACAATTACATGATGCAAGCTTTTGAAGTTACACTGGCTTCTTCATTAGGCAAACAGGAGAGGAGAAAAATGGAAGATGTTAGTCATAGGCCTGCATTTTCTGTTTCTGGTCTTAGGACTTTACCACACAGGGAAAAATTGAGGGTTTAGGCAGTGATTATCCCGTGAAAATTGCGCAATCGTGATTAAGATTTTCACATGACGTCGCTATTAAAGTATCATTATCCCAGAAATAGCCAGGGAGTAACCAGCAATAAATCATTCACAGGGAAATCTCGTAAATGATTTGTTGTTGGTTATTCCCTGGATAATGATGCTTTAATCGCGATGTGTGTGAAAATCTTGATCGCAATTGCATGATTTTCACAGAATAATCATTGAAGATTTCCACACCTGGCTGTATCTCTGGTAAAACCTCCTCCTTTTTTTGGCCATACAGCCCCTGATAGATTCTCAAAGTCAAGGAAAATTTAATGTCTATTTAGAACCCTTTCTTTGGAATCCAACATGTCTCTTTTCTTTGTGAAGCCACAGTCTCCTATGCAGGGAGAGAGCACTGAATTTCTCAAGAAGTCTTCATGTTTTGCATGTATGCCAATTCAGTCCCAATATTAGAAAAAATTGCAGTGTTGTTGTTGTTGTTGTTAAATAGAGTATCATCCAAGGTGAAAATAATCCAGGTGGAGTCAGGGTTGAATCTTTGGTCCAAAATGCATTACAGAAGTAATCCAGTTTGAGACCGCTTTAACTGCCCGAGTTCAGTGCTAGGGAATCCTGGGAATTGTAGTTTATTGTTGCACCAGAATTCTTTGACAGAGGAGGCTAAATGTCTCACAAACCTACAGTTCCCTTAGCATTGAGCCAGGTCAGTTAAAGCGTTCTCAAAGTGGGTAGTTTCTGCGGTGTGTTTTGGAACTTAGTTGTTCACGTGCGTTTCATAGAATCATGGAAGAGACCCCAAGGGCCATCCAGTCCAACTGCCTGCCATGCAGGAACTCACAATCAAACACTGCCTGATAGATGGCTATCCAATCTCTGTTTAAAAACATACAAAGGAGATCCAACACACTCTGAAGCAGCATGTTCCTCTGTCAAACAGCTCTTACTGTGTGGAGTTTCTTCCCAAAGTCTAGGTGGAATCTCTTTTCCTGTAGTTTGAATCCATCACTCCATGTCCTAGTCTCTGGAGCAGCAGAAAACTAGCTTGCTCCATCCTCAACATGACATCCCTTCAAATATTTATTTCAGATATCCTCACAAAGGATCTGAGACAAATTGGATCTCAAAGGCTTTTTTGTCTTGCAAATGGAATTTAAAGTTTATTTCTTGGACTGAATCTCCCAGTACCCACATGGCCAGAAGGAAAAGGGGCCCACCCACATGAATACCCTTCCATACCTTCTGAATTTAGGGCTCCAACTACAACATCTTGGCTAAATGCAGGGCTAAATCATCCCTGTGATGAAGGTGGTTTCATTTTCCCCATTTTACAAAGGAAGGGTTCTGAGGCTGATTGAGTGAACAGGTTCTTTGAAACAGAGGCAGCATCTACATTGCAAAATTAATGCAGTTTGACAGTGGGCCAGGGCTTGATGAGATGAAATTCTGGGATTTGTAATTTTTTGAGATAGTTAACCTTCTCTGGTGCCCCACCATACTGCATATCCCAGGATTTCTTAACGGGAGCCATGGTAGTTAAAGCAGTGTCAACCCACATTAATTATGCACCCTTTCACCAAATTGTGATTTGAATCCAATTTTCTTAACAGAAGGGTGTGTGCAAATATATTTAGTTTTTCTAGGATTGTATCACGCCATAGTAGTGTATGCAGAAATGGAAAAGCTGACCTGTTTATTAAGAAATAAATCCACAGAGAAATTTAATGAGGATTGGTCACCAATCTTAAAGAGAGTACAGGACAAATTAAAAAGCTTAGCTTAAAAGAAAATTGGGGGGTGGGGGTGGGAAAGCTACTCCAATTTTAAATGGAATTTAAGATATAATGATCAGGAAGTAGAAGGTCTGCATGGAATAATAGTGTCTGTGTAAAGTTAAGATTCAAGAAACACAGTTGTTAGTACAATGAAGGACAAGGTATGACTAGATACCAAAGAAAGAAAGAAAGAAAGAAAGAAAGAAAGTGTAACAACATTGATTGGAATTATAGTTTGTAATATTTGTAACATTAGGATTCCTGGCTTTTTAAGTACCTAATGTATATGTGTTGAGTTTCTGAGAGACTGTTATTATTTTGGATGTTTTGTGATTGATTTGTTGTTTGGATGTTCTATTTATTTGGACAATCAATAAAGGTAATTAAAAAAAATTTATATGTGTGTGTGCATGTGGAAATGTACATGCACATACTGAGTGGAACTTGGTACTTTAGGTAACTATCAGGTCTTGAACAGACTAGCTACACCATTGAGTACATTAAACCTGTGAAATGTGCGAAATCAGAAAAGGTTCTCACTAAATGTAAATGAATAAATGTCTGATGTGGAAATCAGTAGACATAGAGAGGAATCCTCTGTAGTTCTGTGACTGTGAGTGAGTAGATGGAAATGACATCTTTTCCATTATGGGATAAGCTGTGTGTACTATGAATAATAATAAAAAGATGTGAAGGAATTGAGTAGCACCTTTGAGGCTAACTGGGAAAAAGAAATTTCTAAATAAGCTTCCATGAATCACACTCCATTTCATCAGTTGTGTAGAATGAAATCTCTGTTTACATTTGTGAAATGGACCACAGTCCATGAACCTTATGCTAGTAATTTCTTTCCCCCAGTTACTCCCAAAGTTGTTACCAAATTCCTTCGTCTTTTTATTCTAAAACAGACTAATATGAGTCTCTCATTGAATATGAGCAACAACACAAAAGATTGCTGCTAAAAGTGGGCAGAAGCAGCAGAAAATCAAACCGAAATTCCAAATACTGAGGGGAAATTATTGCACACCTAGCACATTTTTTGAATGAAAATCCTTTTTCAGGAGTACTTTTAAAGCAGTGGTGCATAAGTAAGGGATATTTTAGTGGTCATTACAGTGGATGCAAGGAACCAACACCAAGCCAGAAACCAACTTTGCTAGCTGGAATTTAACCTGGGGGTTAAATTACTTGTGTTTTTTTTAAAGCTCCTAAATGAAGGGGAGAAAAGATCTTGAGGGAGTGTGAAGGGCATGCCCTCCACATTTAGAGTCCTCTGGAACTCCTGTGGTCAAAATGAAATTTTACAAAATTTTACAAAACATATTTACCTCAGAATGTTCCAAAATGCCTTGTAGGGACCAGACAGGTCCTCAAGCATGGCTCCATCTCTAGTAGAGGGTGTTTGGTGGCAACAAACATTTGTTATTTATTTTATTTTGCAGAAGTAAGTGCAGTAGAGGAGGGTCATGGGCCTCCATGGTCTCCTCTATGGTTAATGTGGTCTCCTAGATTTTCACAGTTGCCCTCTAAAATCACCAAGGATTGGCACATGATGAATGCCTCGGGGACCAGCCTCAGCACTTTGGGTAGCACTTTCCTATAAGTATTGGGAAAAACGAGGCTACACATTTTATTCAGAGCTTAGAAGAGTTAACCTTTTTTAGTTTACAACTCCTAGAATCCCCCAGTTAGCATGTTACATATGGCATGGAGATACTAGACTCAGATCATCTTGATATATACATGTGATCAAATAAAGCTTTTTTGGTGATGGGCGATGATGTATCTGTTGCACATTACCCTTGCTCTGGGGAGCTCAGGAGGTGTGCGCATGGCTCCCTGCAAAAATCCCCAGTGACCTTGTGAGGTTGATTAGATGGAGGGCAGAGACAATGATCGGATCATCCAGTAAGTTTTGTGGCTAAGTGGGCATTTGAACTTGTCCCTCCCCAGCTGAAGTCTAACATTCTTCTAGTATTACTGGAAGGCTTAATCGTGTTAGTCTACTCTAGCATAAAAAGAAATAAAGCAATCCAGTAACACCTCTAAGACTAAGTGGGAAAAGGCATTTCTAACATACCTAGGACCTAGTTTGAGAGATTATCTCCTGAATATCCTCTCCCTTGTACTTGTGAAGTATCCAACCTTTTGGTCTTTTATGTTTTAAGCACAAACTCCTACTGTTTCTTTCAGCCATTTCTTAGTGGCTGTAAGGACTGGAATCTTTTTTTCTTTTAAAAAGCTAATTAATGAAAACATTATTAATATTTCTGTGAAGGTTACTGCGGATTTTCCATCCTAGGTGGTATAATTCTGTTGCAGTAACCAACAAGGATCTGAGTTGCCCTTAAGTGATCTGACAGTTTGGACTGAGCGAGGGTAGAATCTCATTTTTTGTTTGTGTGTGTGTGTGTTTGTGTGTTGTATGTACACAGACAGGAGGGGGAGGGCATTGAGGGAGTTGCATTGATTTCCCTTCATCTTCCTATTTCTTGAGTTCCAGCTCTTGGCATGGGAATGTTTTTCTCTGGGTGTGCTTGTGAAGTAAATGAGAACTGAGTGAATAAAGTGACCACATTAACAAGATGTAGGCAGCTTGGCCATCCCTAGAGAGGGAAGGAGTAATTACCTGTCCGTTCCTCTGTTGTTGCTCCCCCCCCAGCCTACTCTCCCCTTCCAATTTTCCTGCACGTGCTCTTCCCTACCCCCATCGCTGTGCACCCGGTTGGGTAGCAAACTGTAATCACATTTACGGTGACAAATGTGGTTATTAAAGAAAATGGGTTAATCCGCCTCCCGTGGCTGGAGGTGGCTTAGTGGGGACGGAGTGGGGGGAGGCTGCCTCCCTATATCAAAGAGGGGCAGGCGGAGTGGACAAGGAGGGAGATCAGGGAGTAAGTAAGTGGACAGCTTCATTAACCCCCTTGACATAGCAGGACAAGCGGTGGAGGGGAGGAAGAGGGATCTGTTGGAGCTTTAGAGACCCTCCCTTGACATACGAAGGTCAAATCTGCTGACATCCCTTGGCCCCTTGGCCCTTCTATGTGATTGCATGTATGTGTAGCATAAATTCTATTTTTCTGACGTATATGTTCTCTAAGGAGATGAGGAACCCCCACCTAAATGGAGCTCTCTTTCAGAGTTTCAGAAGGTGGCACTGTACCCAGAATTTGGTGAAGTAACTTCTTTGGAGTATACTCTCTCAAATTTTGTAGCTAGCATGGCTATACTAATTCTTGTCTCTGATTTCCCTGACATATTGTTAATAGAGCCAGGCAGCCAGCTGCTTTGTAGCCATCAGAGTCGTCCCTGGTAGTTGCATGTATATCTCTAGCCAATGTGTTTTGAGGGAAGGAATGATCTGAGGTGGGAAGGATCCTGCCAGCCCAGCATGGGCTGACATTGTCACCAAGCATAATAGGCTCTTCCCTCATCTGAGCCTAGACCTGCCCCGCTGTGGGTTTTATGGGTGGAGGTGAGAAGCCCTGTTCCTTCTCCAGACAAATTAAGTTGGCTATTATTTCTCTGCTTCTCTCTTTGCAGTGGTGCTGCACTTTTCTGGGATTAAGATGCAGGTTTGGGACCTTTACAACTGTGGAAGATCAGCTTTAAAATGTGACCATTGCCTCATTACTTATCTCTGAACAGGGAGGGATTGTGGTGTTAGAAATTAAAACAGGATTTCCAGTATTGAAAGGTTGTGCTTTTGTGTCCCCCCCCCCACCTATGACAAAGAAACATACAATAAATTATGCAAATAGGCAAAGATATACAACATTAGTTTGCATAATTTATTCCAGTTGCTAAATTCAGCTTTTCTTGGCTGTACCGCTGCCTGTGTTTCATCTGGATGCTATCTGGGTCAATTGCTTCTCCTGCTTTGCCATTGAAATGAGCTTCATTCAAGTTTGCAGCTAGCCACTTACTTGGATCCCCTGCTGTTTGTCAGATTCATCCTCAGGACACCGATCATAGAAAGTTTGAAATGCTGGGTTGTTGTTGCTGGTATTTTTTGAAAAGCTACAAATGTTTAAAGTAGTGCATATATTCAGGTGTTCTGGTACACAATTTTGTGAGATAGTATTTGTGGTGTGGAATTATTTGCAAGACTGGATAAGTAGCATAGCAGTTTTTAAATGGCCCATCGATTCCTATTTATCTTTCAGTCTGTCTGTATGGTACTTATCCACTTATTCTCATGTTACTGAGAACGAAAGAATTCATACTGTAGTAGATAATTATTTTTGCCTGGGAGTGGTAACTTCAGGTGGCCGATGTGGCATTATGTTCATGAAGACTCTTGACTTTGGTCCAACACACTGAAGATATAATCCAGTTTGAGACCACTTTAACGATCCGTAGGGAGAGGCAGGAAATACAAATAATAATAATAATAATAATAATAATAATAATAATCATCATCATCTGCCCTGGCTCATTGCTAGGGAATCCTAGAAATTGTAGTTTATTGTTGCACTGGAGCTTTCTGACAGTGAGGGCTAAATGACTCACAAAATGACGGTTCCCAGAATTGCCTAGCATTGAGCCAGGGCAGGTAAAGTGATCACAAACTGGATTATTTCTTCAGTGTTTTTTGGACCTTTGACAGTTCCCATCTTCTGGAAGACAGAGCTTGGAGTGCCAGAAAGCCTGCCCTGCAGCCTCTAAACTGGCCCACACCCCTCAGATGTGAGAGAAGACCATATCCCACTGCCTTTGTTTGAAGGAAGGTTCAGTGGCTAGTCAGCTTCTATACATAGGAAGAAGGGAAGCACCCTTTTGTCCTTTGCTTCAGGCAACAACATATCTTGGGCTCGTCTTAGTTGACAGGAAGGTCCCAAGCCAGCCCCTGTGTGGTCCTGGCAGCATTTGGCACAAAGCTTGATAGAAGTTTATTTGGTATGGGGGGGGGGAATGCTTCATATATTCAGCAGCAATGACATTTTTGCATTTTAATGACATGTTCCTTTTTGTATAATTTTTATATGACATGGGAAATACTGCATATTCGTATGACATACAATCTCTTTCATAACTAGGAAGCTTTAGGACCAGCTTTTCAAAACAGTTATGGACTGATTCTTACCAAGCACACTGCTGAGCTCTGGATTTCCTGCAGAAAATCTAGAACCACATCTTTCCTTTTTCTTTGCTACAGTACACTGATTATGTGTGTCTCTCTTTCTTTCCCTGATGCCAGTACATTTCTGAGTTACCTGTATCTGACAAGTTTGAAATGTATCAAAGTATATTGTGGCCTGGCTGAATAGTAGTTATAAACTCTACCCGGAGCTCTGTTACAACACCTGAAAACATGCAATACACTCTTCCCTGAAAATAGCCATTCCAATATTGTTGGATTTCTCCTCTCCTCCCCCATTACATTTGGGGGAGGGGGGTGGAGAGGAGAAATCCAACAATATTGGAATAGCTATTTTCAGGGAAGAGTGTATTGGATGTTTTCAGGTGTTGTAACAGAGCCCCGGGTAGACATCATTCCAGTATTAGAGTCTCCAGGGTCGCACAAATTAGGAGGGTTGTGTCACTTTGTTTAAGTTTGTAGTATACCCAGTTTCTAATCCTGGATTTGCCCCTCATAGGAACCACACAATATGTCCTGGATATTGATTTTTATGGCACTTGGAGGGATGTGAATGTAGAAGAGTAGCAGTAAGTAAGTGGAACAGCCTCTCTGAGTGGCTCTGTTCTTTTTCTTTCCTCCATCCCCAGATTCTTCCAGTTTTTTCACACTGTTCAGTTAGTTTTTAAGATGAGTACTATTATAATCTCTGCTCCCCCTCCCTGGCACCATTCCAAATATCCATAGCCTTTTTTTCCCAAAAGCGTGGGAGGGTGGGTGGGGCCCTGCCACCTGTCACTGGGGCAGGATGGCGCGTCTGGGCCTCCTTTGGGGTAACCGGAGTGGCGCATTCTTGGCGGTAATTTTAGCTGCTCAGGCTGAGCTGCTTCAACAGGTGGAATTTCATTTTGCTGTTGAAAGGCCTGTTGTTGGGTGGAGGGGAGTGTGTGTTTCTGTGTCTGTAGGCATGCTGGGAGTATGGGAAGGAGAAAGAGGCAGCTATGCAACATATTCTGGGTGTTAAGACCCAGTGTGTGGGGGAGGCAGTATTTCCTCCTTTATTGTAACATGATTGCGCCCAAATGAGAAATGTGAAAATCTCACAGTATTGATTTTGCTGGGTTTCTCTAAATCTTTCCAGAATTCTCTCCAAGCCTTGTTTTTTATTAACTTGTAAGGCTTTAGGTTTTTCTTAGTTTGTGGATTTCTTTTGCACTTCACTTAATTTGCACAGTTTTTCTCCGTTGAGGGAAGCACGTCTCAGGTCCAAAGCACACTGCAGAAATAATCCAGTTTTGAGATCGCTTGAACTGCCCTGGCTCAGTGAAGAGTGCATCTTCAGGAGGTGCAAAACTGCTACTTTTACGTCCCAAATCAAAAGTATTACCACTCTTAAGAGTTTGTTAGATATACGACTATGATCGAGAAAGATGTGTGTGCGTGCATGTATGTGTTTCTTTGTCATTCCTGTGTACCTTTAAGTTGTTTTTGACCTATCATGGGGTTTTCTTGGCAAGATTAGTTCAGAGGAGATTTCTCTTTACTGTCTTTAGAGACTGAGAAAATGTGACTTGCCCAAGGTCACCCAGTGAATTTCATGGCTAAGCAGGGATTCAGACCCTGGTCTCCAGAGTCATAGTCCAGTGCTCAATCCACTACACCATGCTCATTCGCACAGATACATTAGACCTTTTTTCATCATTAGAGGCCTGCATAGTAGTAGTGGTCTGTACCTGTATTTGTAGCTCCTTACTGCAAAATAATCCAAGTTGACACCACTTTAACTACCATGGCTTAGTGCTATGGAATTCTGGGAACTGTAATTTTGTGAGACATTTGGCCTTCTCTATCAGCAATCTCTGGTGCCACAACAAATTATAATTCCTAGAATTCCATAGCGTTGAGCCATGGCAGTTGAAGTGGTGTCAACTTTGATTATTTATTCAGTGCAGATGCAGCTCTTATTAAAGACTTTGCAGTTCTAAGCTAGCTCCAAGGATACCCTGAGTTCTATCCAGGTTTTAGATTGTTCTTCCCTCACTAATAGCACAAGAAGTCTTCTTAGCTGTACAAAGTCAGTTCCATTTCGCAACCAAACCCATTTGCAAATAAACAGTTCTAAGCATTTGACTCTGGTGTAATGTCGTGGTGACTGAGAATGATGATTATAAACTGGCAGGTACATGAAATCTCAGCCTCCTGCCATGTAGTTTGGATTAATTTAGCATGCACAGGGTGCTTTTTCACAATTATCATCACAGTCAACAGCCAGCCTTCACAGCTCTATTGGTAAAGGATTCTACTCAGGGCTTACTGGGCTCCCAAGAAATACTTGTGATAAGAAGGCTCCAGTGAAGAATTGCTCTTACTAGCATCTCCATCTTTTTCCTCATCCCTGAAAGAAAGTCCAGTCCTTCAATCATGCTGTTGCTCTATGCAAGCCTTGAGAAGGGTGGATATAACTGGGGGAGACAGAGGTATAACTATAAAATTAGTTGTTAGGTACTTAGAGAATTTGCATTATTGGTGGCATATAAAATACCAATAATAAAATAACTAAAGTATTCTTACTAGGCAGATGTGTTTGTTTTTTAAGTATTGGTTAAATGGGTAGCAAATTTTACAGTGGTGCCCATCACTTTAAATGTAAATGCTTTTGCTGGCGGGAAGTTTGTCTTGCAAAGGGCATTTCTTCTTCTCTAGTAAGCATCCAGCTTGTTGTTGTAAATGGTGCCTTTTCCTGCCAAACTATCATTTTATTTCTATGCAGATTTATGTAGATCTGTGCATTTAATCATTTAACTAAGGCTGCAGTCTATCCTCATTTACTTTAGATTAAGTTCTTTTGAACTCAGCGGGACTTCTGAGAAAGCATGCATAAGAGTGATTTCTTTTATTTAGTGATAGCCTTAACCTTTACTGTTTTTATCAAACATTTTTGTAATCTTGTAACAGATTGGCAAACAATAGTTTTCCTGATCTTTTTCACCCTTATTTTCTTTTGCAGAACTTGACATCTGTTCACAGTACGAGTTTTAGTTGGATCCAGATTTAGTTAGAGTAGACACACTGAGATCAATGTTGGTAAAGTTTCTAATAGTCTCTAATAGTTTTTTTCATTTAGTTTTCATTTATTTATTTATTTGTTTATTTAAAAAGCTACATGATGATGGGAACATGTGGAGTTCCTCATCTCTGAACTAAAATTTATACAACCCTCTAGATAAGATTTTGTATAATTTTCTATATGATGTGTCTCCATGACTAGAAAACTTCCCCATTCAAATTAACAATAATTCTCCCAAAACAAAACCATCATTTTTGTTCAGTCCAGATTACTATGCAATTACTCTAGAGATGAGTCACACAGTAAGCTTTAGGTGACCCCAAATGTTACATCCACACTTCCAGCAGAATAGACTTCAGGGGCTAGAATTTAATCATGTCCAGCCCAGTAGTTTTTTGGGGGCATAAGATGGTGTCAAGCATGATGGTCCTTGGCAATAATAACAATACAGGAACTGGCGAAATCAATTCCTGCACCCAGGAAACCCACGGAGTCTCCATAAGTTAATAAGCGACTTGAAGGCACATGCCTCCCCACACAAAACCAGCTCCGGCATTGTACGCACCCATGGGGTAGGGAGGAGAAAAAATCAGCAGGAGCCTTAGTTTTTCCTCTTGGGTGGTTTCTGTGTTTTATATCACATTGTTGGTGGTACAGAATTTGGTGCCTTACAGGAAAACATGAATAAATCTTACCCCCAGGAGCTTTTGATCTAGATTTTAACAGAAGTTAATAGAGTAGGTCTACCTCCTTTCTCACCAGATTCTTGTTCTGCTTATAGCAGTTTAAATGCAACTCGTTCACAGATTTTCTGGTTGGGACAGCCTCTATTCTTTTTCAGCTAAAAGCTGCAATCATAGACAGGAACAGTGATGATGATGATGATGATGATGATGATGATGATGATGATGATAACACCTAAAGTCTTTACATCTTTTGTCCTAATCTGGGTTGCCATTCTAGGGCAGTTAAGGTGAGTTATATTGCCCTTTGACTTGGATACCCTATCCTAGTATGATACGTTGTAAAAGAAGAGGATGGTGGTACAATTAAAAGTACTTCTGCTGCTCAAGATGGAGTGATATGACCTTGTTTCATGTGGGGGGAAATGCCTAATTTTTTTCTTTAGTCTATTGATGTTGTGAGAGAAGGTTGAGTAGGTAGGTTGGCTGGGCCTGTTGTCTGAATATTCTGTAGAGAGCTTGAAAAAAGTTGTTTTGGGGGACTACAGCTCCTAGAATTCTTCTGCTAACATGGCTACTGACCATGCTGTCTGGAGGATTCAGGGAATTGTAACCCCCAAAAGGTAAATTTTAATAACTTTGGTACTGTCCCAGAAATACACAACTTTTTCACTGTCAGTAGGAAATATGGAAGTTCAGTCCTATTCTCTCACTATGCCATAAAGATAAACAAGACTCAGATTTACACAAAACTCTTTGCCGAGGAAAATAGCTAAGTAGTACTATCAGACACGGTTGACTGGCCCTGAGAAGTTACTTTTCAAATGATTTATTGGTTCCCCACCCCACTGCCCATTTCAAACGAGTAGACTGATGTATTTGCCCACCTTTCTGACCAGAAATGATTAGATTCAGGCTGAGGAGCTTTGGCCCTCTAGATATTCCAAGAAGCTCCAGCTAGCATTGCCTATCACACAGTGATTGTGGGAGTTATAGTCTGAAACATAAGGATGGTCAAAGGTTCCCCACCTGTGAATTGGGTTATATGTCTATCTTCTTTTTTACATGCACCCTTGCCTCCCCTCTCTGTGCAGTAAACATGGGTGATTTCATGGCTGGCTGAAATATTTAATGAATAATCTTCTTGGTGTGCCTGCTGAATAGAACTAGGGTGCGGGAGGCTTACACCTTTCTTCCCTGCCCTGGAGGCTGGAAAAACATGAACCCAATCCCTTTATATATTAGTATATATCTTTTTTTAACTCCTCTCCTATGGGTGCCAATTTATGCTGCCCTCTGGAAACACCCTAATGTTAGGTTTCCTTTCTCATCACCCACTGCTGTGTGCTAACTATGAGAGCCGGGTGCAAAGACCTCACTGGGTGCTGGCAGGGTGGTGGTGGAGGAATCTGGAGTGATTCATGCCCTATCCTCCCCCCCCCCCCCCGCTCGCCCTTTCAGGAGCATGACTATGACTCAGAGGTTGCACTTCAGAGTGCCATAGGGGCCAATAGTGTGAACTTTTTTTGTTTCGGAGTTTGGGAGTTGTAGTTTAAAAAAAACTTTGCAAAGGTCTATTTCCGATCTGCCGATTCTTTGCTGTTCGGGCACTTACATTCTGTGTTCCTACACTTGGCAAAGTTCTTTCTTAACGATTAAGGATTAAGACATAATCAAACCATACTCTCATCTTGGGAAGTAAGTAGTGAGTGAGTGTGCGTGTTTTGTTCTTGGGGTCCTTGGATCATCTTCATCTTTATCTCCATCCCCCACCCCGATCTTCCCTGATACTGGTGTCTGTCATGTGTAAGCCCAACACCAAGAGCTAGAAGGAAAACCACAAGCTGTGACCACATATCAGATTGTCATCATACTTCCTGCTTTGTCCCCAATTCACACTCACTGGGGAAGCAAAGGGGGAGAGAAAGGATGGCACTGTCATAGCAACAAGTTCATAATACTTCTTGCCCTGATATGCTTGTTCAAGTAGTCACTATTTTATTCCAACAAACATTCACTTGCCAAATGGCATCTTCACCCTCTGGGTGCTTGCGCCTCAGGCTTCGTGGAACCCATTTTCCCTCCACTGTATAACTGAAGAAGTGGCAGGAATGCTTCTGAAAGAGTACAGAGTATCTAACCTCAACAATTGTATACAGATTCAAAAGGTATGTTGTTTGGAACTTTAACTATATCACAGTCATCAAGTGTGGGAGGTGGAAGTTGTCTTATTTTCCTCTTTCTTTCACTTGATTATGCAAAAACTAGATTTTTTTGGTTCTTTTTACCATCTAATCTTAGATTCCTGAAATATGTTAAGAGGTAAAGAAGGACCGTGGTTGGTAGTAAGAGGAAAAAGGCTGTACCTCACATGTGTTAGCTTCTGTGACTTGGAAGATCTGCCTTTGAATTTCAGATTGATAAAGGCTTGACTGAAGGCATTCGGTAATGAGGAGGGTGAGTTCCATATGAATCTGATGTGCTCCATGTTATTAAAGTTGAACCTTGATATTAGCAAAAATTCCAGGGCTTAATCCTTGTGCCTCTCCTGCACATAGCAGTAAGTTCTTTCCTGGTTTTCTGTCTTTCATCAATGGCTCTGATAGTGAAAATACTTCACAATATTGGAGTCAAGAGAGGCATAGTTAAATTGTTCTAATCCCAACTAGCCAAGAAAAGCCTAGCACTCCTAAATCTGGGAGTAGCTATACATTTGGATACTGATGGGCTTCAGTTCAATGGTTAGCATTAAACAATGATGCTGTAATATAGAGTCAGTGAGAGTCAGATGATAAAAACAATTCTGGATCCAGGCAGGCTTTTCAATTACAGAAACTGGGTGACTTTTGGTAAGGGATAGAAGTAAAACCATTCATTTATCTTTCTTCTGTCTAGATTTTAAGCATCCCAGGGAGAAATTGTGGCACTGTTTAGATGTGAGTAGTTTGTCTGTGTTACGCAGTGGGTTGCCCTGTGTTCCCTTGACTAGTGTGCTACTTCTGTTAGTGGAACAGATGCCGTCTCATTACCAGTGTTGAAGGGAGACTCAACTGACATCATGGTCAGCTTTTGTGTATCGAATGGGAAAGGCAACTATCTTGTTCTTTTCCTCAGGTAACAGTCATGTGCTGGCCCTGGAGTGGCTTTTGAGTTATGAGAAAGATACATTGTTTAGCTGTGGATTGTATTTTTGCTAGGTGTTCGTATCCCTGTTATCATCTGAACCTGCAAATTCCTAACTCCCATAGTCTAGATATGACTAGACTATGTCTCTTGAATCATACACAGTGAATATAAGTCTCTTGGAACCAATGTCACTCTGGTTTGTGTGAGAAGAAGTGAAACTGGGCAACACTAGGAATCGAAATCAGCGACAGGGAAGTTGTGGGTGGGCATACTCTGGTTGCAGGCCTGACGGGAAACCCTTGGTTGGCACTGTGCCTGAGGTGTGCCAGGGTAGGGTTGACAACCAGCTATTGCACCCCTTTTCAAGGCCTGTAGCCCTAATATGTAGCTTCAAAACACACTGTAGAGTGTGCCCAATCTTGGGCTGCATCCACACTGCAGAAATATTGCAGACTGACTCCACTTTAACTACCATGGCTCAATGCTGTGGAATTTTGGGAGTTGTTTGTTGTGGCACCAGAGCCCTCTGACAGAGAAGGCTAAATGTCTCACAAAACTACAATTCCCGGAATTCCATTACATTGAGTGATGGCAGTTAAAGTGTTGTCAGCCTGCATTATTTCTACATTGTGGATGCAGCCTTAGTCTGATATCATTATCTTTCCCTTACAATGCCATGAATCTTGACTCCACATCTTTGCCCTGATTGGGAACCCAGGAGGAGGGCAGGGATTTCATTATGGAATTCTGCTGTGAAGTTTCCCTGGTGCTCTCTGTGAAACTTGTGAATGGACTTTTAACAGCCCACTGAAGGAAGGAAATCATTGTTTCCAAACAGCCATAATGAAATGCCTAAATACCCTAAGAGTGCCAGATCTTGTCTGGTCTTGGAAGTGAAGTAGAGTCAGCTCTGGTTAGTACTTGGGTAGGAGACTGCCAAGGAATCCCCGGTGGTGTGGGCTACATTTCAAATGAAGGAACTGGCAAAACTGTCTTTGAGTATTTCTTTCCTAAGAAAACCCTATGGAATTCATAGGGCAACCATAAGTCTAAAAGGAAACTTGAAAAGACATACTATCTAGCAGTAAAGAAGCATCTGTGTAAACCTCCTGAGTTCAGTGTTTTCCATATTTATGACAGATGTTGTACAGGAGAGATTTAAAAATATTTTGCTCACTTATAGCCCTTTCAGCCACACAGAATGGAATCTTAAACTGAGATACCATCTCTGTTCCTGGACTGAGATTAGCACCATTAACTCCCTTCCCACTGCCATCACATGGACTCTGTTGTCCTTAATAAAACATATGCACATGCATATTGCCAGCTGGTTTTTCTTTTCTTTTCGGTCACCTTTGTGCTTGATATCCATCCTTTGCCAGTGCCACTAGACAGGTCCACAAGTGTGCCAGACAGTTTGGGCCACTTGGAACTTATTTACTCAAAGCCATGGGAAGTTAATTTGTTAGGACTGGGGATTCATGGGTTAGTAGTCTAAAAAGTAACTTTTCCAAGTTCTGGATTTATTTGATGCTAATGCTCATAGCACAATGAGTCTATTTGTGTATGTGTATGTTTACCAAAACTTCATCAATGCCTCCTCCCACTAGTTTTGTTCACAGACAAGGGACCATCCTACCCTTGTACTCCAGTCCTACTATTTAATTTCCATACCAACACAAAGTTTCCCTATCCTCTTATTATTATCTGTCAATATGGTGGAAAAGATTACATGCTTTACAGACATCTCACAAGCTTGAGAAAAAAATTTGGCTGGCTTTGCATCTCACCTAGCTTTATTCTTTACAATAGGGTTAGGGAATGTATGGTCTACTAGCTGCAAATGAACTGCTCTTTACATTCCCCCTCAGCATTGCCCAGACCAGGTAAAGGTGAGAGGAACTGGAGTTCAGCAGCTTCTGGGGGTTGACCAGATTCTTCAGCCATGTTTCACAAGTTATGTTAGAAGGCTATACAGTACCAGCAAATCCAATTTCAGGAAGGGGGTGGATTCCTAAGTTTAGAGTGTTTAGAGAACTGAGTAGTCTTAGTATTTCCACCCAAGTGGTTATGGATCCAGACGCATCTTGTGAATCAACAGGCAGGTATCTCTCTGGAGTAGTTTCCATGGAACAGTTGCTGAGACAAAGAAATTCAAAACACAAATGACTATATAGGTACTTCTGAAAGACCTTGACACTGTCTGTTTCTAGACTTTACAAACAGCTGTTTAGTATTCATCCATTCAGAAGTTTCATGCATGCATCTAATGATATTAGGTCTGTAGTTTTCTGTCTTCATGGGGTATAATTAGTCCTGTGTGTGTATGTGTGTAAAATGCACTGCTCCTCTTACAATATTGTTCTTGGTGATGTAAGTGGCAAGTATGTGTTAAGTCACACTCCCAACATGTATGTGTTTCAATCTCCATGTCCCCAGGTGCTTAGCAGTGCGTTGTGGAAAATGGACAGGGGTCCTCTTCAAATGGCAGTGCCCCTGTGTTAGAAAGCTTAAAAAACACTGATTTTAAGCACACTTAACTTTTTTTTGGAGCAAAAGAGGTTTCTGTTGTTAAGAGAGAAGCAGCAGCCATTTTGGGTATAATATGTTCCTCTTGCTATGTCTCCCCACAGTACCTGGGGAGGGGAACCACTGATTTCATTTCCCCTACCCCCACACCCTTGTTCTTTGTTCCTCTTTGGGCTTCTACAAATCCCATCAGTGAATTATTTCATCCTTCATGCTTGGCTGCAGCCTTGCTTCCATTTGTACTTTCTCATCCATTACCATTTCCCAAAATGGACCCAGCCTTACAACAAAGAAGCAACAACCAATCACACTATGTGTATGTATGCCCCTCCTCCCCAATTATGCTTAGCTGTTTTTTCTGCAGAAAGTGCCAAATTTTCATGTGTTTGTCAAAGGGACACACACTGTATCCTCAAAGGAGATGGCAAACCTAAGGAGGAGTAGGAGTGATACAACCCTTCAGATGCCGGACTGCAAACCCCAACATTCCTTACCATTGGCTGTGTTGGCTGAGACCAGCATTCCAGTATATAGAGTGCTGCATGATTTCTATTCCTAACCCTGAAGAAGTTATTTACTGTGCTGAAACTTTGGGTTTTCATTCATTTTGTTGTTGTTGTTGTTGTTGTTGTTGTTGTTGTTGTGTGCCTTCAAATTGTTTCTAGCTTATGGTGACCCTGTCATGGGGATTTGTTCAGAAGGGTCTTGTGACTTGTCCAAGAATTCAAACTCATCTCCAGAGTCATAGTCCACTGCTCAAACCACTACACCACACTGACTCTCTTCCCACTAAATGTTATTTCCATCTGAATTTGACCTGAACCCTTCAGTTTCTCCAGTTAGGTAGCAAATATTGTGAACCGAAGCATTTGTTTCTTATAGCTCTAGCAACTTCCCTGGGTTTTAAACATTTGGAAATAACAGAAATGTGTGCACCTGATATGTCCTCAGGACTAAAGATGCATACAGTTGTCCCTCCATATCCACAGATTCCTTATTCACAGATTCAACCATCCACAGCTTGAAAATTTTGGGACACAAATTTACTATGCCATTGTATACAGGAGCCCTGGTGGCGCAGTGGTTAAATGCCTATACTGCAGACACTCAAAACCATAAGGTTGCGAGCTCAAGACCAGCAAAAGAGCTCAAGCTTGACTCAGGCTTGCATCCTTCTGAGGTCGCTAAAGTGAGTACCCAGATTGTTGGGGCAAATTAGCTTACACTTGTATACTGCTTAGACACTGCTTAGGTAATATGAAGCGGTATATAAATTAAGCTTGTTTGTTTATACAATGTGACTTAAGTATCCACAAATTTTGGTATCTACATGGGGTCCTGGAACCAAGCCCCTGCTTGTACCAATGGCCTATTGTACAATCATTCTTACTAGCAGAAACCATTATAAATTGAGATGTGGGTGTGCCAAACGTTTGTACATATGTGCTTTCAAGTCTCCTGTTAAAGTATGGCAACCTCATGAATTTCATAGGGTTTTCTTAGGCAAAGGATAATCAGAAGTGGTTGTGCCAATTAGCCATGCAGAAAAAGATTAGTGTGGCCCCAGTGTCTAATTCTATAATACAGAATTAGACTCTGTGCTGAATTGAACACAATTCTAGCCCTGAAGATTGTTCAGTAATATTTTTTGTGGTAGGTGTCCATGAGTCATAATAGGGATCTAAGAAAACCTGTGGGCCTCATACTTGACACCCCATTTCTAAAGCCTTTGTGGGATGCTGATCAGTTTTCCTGTTGCAGCGAAAGTGTCCAAAAAGCTTCAGTTGTATAGTATGAGTCATCTTGAAACTACCTATGTAGCAATGGGACTATGGTAAATGTCTGGTTCCATGACAACTCTTCTTGTTTAAATGTAGGCTATGTTGCTAGGCCTTATGAATGTAAAGAAATATGAAAGGTTGTGGGTAGATTTTTTTAATATAATATGCAGAAACTGAAAGAAGCTATTTTTTTAAAAACCCGCAACAGCCTTGCAAATAACGCCAACAAGACCTTTATCTGCCTGTCCCTGCATATCAGTGCAAGTCACTTACAGAATAGGAACAGCCATTCTTAACACAGAGTGCATCTATGTGGCCTAATCTATGCACTTTGACTCCACTTTGACTGTCCGAGCTCAGTGCTGTGGGGTTTTGGGATTTGTAGTTTTGTGAGATAATTTAACCTTCTCTTGTCAGAGTTCTCTCATGCCACAGCAAACTATAAACTCCAGGATTCTATAGGATGGAGCCATGATAGTTAAAGCGGTGCCAAACTTATATTAATTTTGCAGTGTGATAACAGCAGCCTCAGTCACAAAAGCATTTTTATCTGTTTGCCTGGAGCTGTTTCTAACGACAGGTGAACAGCTCTTTACAAACTTGCACCAACTACACTCCTCCCTCCACATTAGCTGGGGCTAGGCACATAGGACCTTCGTGAATGTAGAAAAGCTGTAAATAACAAAAACACTATGTTTTTACCTGAGAGAACCCCTCTTTGGGAATCTCTAGCTCCTCCAGTGCAACTTTGTGGTCAACATCTGTCAGACACTGACCATAGAATTGGGCTGGAGGAGCTACCAATACCTAGTGGAGTGTTCTCTTTAGAAACCTCTCACTGAAGAACCTAGATATTCCTAGAGAGAACATATTAATAAAATCCGTGAATAATCAAATCCACAAAAGTCAAGGTCAAATATGGAGGGATGGTGTGGAGCCCCACACACGCCTGAAATCTGTGCAGCCTTGCTTGGACCCAGTAGATTGGCCCAGCAACAATACTTTTGGGAAATTACAAGGTATCTTATGATTATTTATGATGGAAGAGAAGAATCTTTACCCCTTAGGCTCTTCATCTCCCACCCTCACAGTGACTCCTTTGGCCCTGTGCCCCCAAAAAAGTATCTTTGCAGTTACTTGGCCTCAGTCAGTGTGTCTCCTGTTTTCCAAATTGGCTTGATGTTTGCTGCTCCGTGCCAGGCCAAAGATGCTCTCCAGCCAAATGTCCCGTTTGGCCAAAAGGAGGAAAAGTCTGTCTTCTTGCAACAACCCTCCTGTCCTGCGCCAAAATGTAACCTTTTACACCCTGGGAAAGGAAAGAGTTACTCTTATGGAAATAGTCTTTGCCATTTACAGTGTGCAATCCAGTGATTGTGAAAATGTAACCTATCCCCATTTAACTGGAAGCACACTCATATCCACCCCTTGGAACCTCTCCGGATCTACTTTTTAAAATGTTTTTAGTTGTTCTGCTCTGCTGAATGCTTTGTGTCTTTTAATGAACAGAGTTGTTGGGGTCGAATCCTACCTGGGATTTAGCCAAGCCCTCCATCTATGAAACACACTTTTTTGGCTCCTTCTCAATTTCTGAATCTGTGGGAGTCTCATGGGCTACTCAGGAGGAAGACAAATTGCAGATGTTGAGAGATACTCCAGCCTAGGAATTCCTGCTCACTTCTAAGTGGGATATGAGGGGGAAATGCATGTAGCAGAAGCACTGAGAGTTCATGCGAATAGGTGCGTTTGTGAGAGTTGGTGTGTGCTGCAATGTGGAGTGGTGTTAGGCATCGACCTCAGGTTGTGTGTGCTTTTGGAAAGGCAGAGCAGGAGATGGAGAGGCTGACCTGTGGGGCACAACCACTGGGAAATCCATCTCCATGAGCTCAGTGGAAATGAACAAAAGCTTTCTAAGAGGGCCTGCCTTTTTCAGTTGGCTCTTGAGAGGACCCAGTAGTAGTAGAGCACATGTTCTGCTTTTCTGGGAGGAGGCCATTTTATATTTTCCATCTCAGGCATCAAATTGGGCAAACTGGAAGTATGTGCGTGCATGCATGCATGCATGCCTGTGTTTGTATGGGGGAGGCTAGTCTAGAAATAGGGCACTGACGCCCCACCCCTTTTCTGTTCAAAAACTTCCATAGAAATTGGCATCCTTCATTTGCTTCTTTGAGAAGGAGGAAGAGGCCTTTTATTATGTTTTCCATTAATCAGCATTTCCCCTAGTGGCCTGCACTCCATTCTCTCTTTCCCCCCACCACCATGATTTATGGTTAAGCAGGGGCAGCAGGTAGCCAAACCTCCCGACCTCCAAGTCATTTGTCTGGAGGGGCTGGCCTACCTATCACTTTCTGTCAAGGGAGAGCGATAAATGGTCTGCTCTGATAATTACCCACGGGGTGGGGGGAGATCTGTTGGTGGTACAGGGCTCTCTGGCAACAAAGACCAAGGAGAAATTGTATCCAGATTTGGGGTGGGACATAGGAGTAATCCTGTGGGGCGTGCAGGGATCCCTGCCTATAAAATGGAGTCTTTCCCATTTGTCTTTCCCACCATGCCTTTGGTTCCTTTGCTTTTATTCACCCTTCCCCAATCAACATATATTCTGGTTGAATGGGACTGAGGAATGGGAGAATGGACACGAACTCTTCTCCTCAGTCAGACTGTGAGGTGGGGTAGTCTTTATTCCATACAACCTTCAGCAGGAAAGTTTACTGTGTCGGTCATATCAAGGCAGGATGCTGTTTGCTGATCCCAAAGTTCTTGTCTGGCTGCATCCACAGTGAAGAAATAATCCAGTTAGACACCACTTTAATGGCAATTGCTCAATGCTATAGATTTCTGGGAATTATAGTTTTGTGAGACATTTTGCCTTCTCTGTCAAAGAGCTCTGGTGTCACAACTACCTACAGTTTTCAGAATCCCCATAGCATTGAGCCATTGACAGTTAAAGTAGTGTCAAACTGGATTATTTTTGCAGTACAGGTCAGCCTCTGACTTCTCTTCTAGAATGCTGACTTGGTCATTTGAAATTGATAAACTTGTCTTGCTATGAATCATAGAATCATAGAATCATAGAGTTGGAAGAGACCACAAGGGCCATCCAGTCCAACCCCCTGCCATGCAGGAACTCCCAGTCAAAGCATCCCCGACAGATGGCTATCCAGCCTCTGCTTAAAGACCTCCAAGGATGGAGACTCTACCACACTCCGAGGGAGTGTGTTCCACCGTCGAACAGCCCTTACTGTCAGGAAGTTCCTCCTAATGTTGAGGTGGAATCTCTTTTCCTGCAGCTTGCATCCATTGCTCCGCGTTCTGGTCTCTGGAGCAGCAGAAAACAAGCCTGCTCCCTCCTCAATATGACATCCCTTCAAATATTTGAACAGGGCTATCATATCACCTCTTAACCTTCTCTTCTCCAGGCTAAACATCCCCAGCTCTCTAAGTCATTCCTCATAGGGCATGGTTTCCAGACCCTTCACCATCTTAGTTGCCCTCCTTTGGACCCGCTCCAGTTTCTCCACATCCTTTTTGAATTGTGGTGCCCAGAACTGGACACAGTATTCCAGGTGGGGCCTCACCAAAGCAGAATAGAGAGGCACTATTACTTCCTTTGATCTAGACACTATACTTCTATTGATGCAACCTAAAATAGCATTGGCCTTTTTAGCTGCTGCATCACACTGCTGACTCATGTTCAACTTATGGTCTACTTGGACTCCTAGATCCCTTTCACACATAGTTTCATTCAGCCAGATGTCCCCCATCCTATATCTGTGCATTTCATTTTTTCTCCCTAGGTGCAGAACCTTACATTTCTCCGCATTGAATTTCATTTTGTTAGCGTTGGCCCAGCTTTCTAGTCTATTCAGGTCATTCTGAATTTCAATCCTGTCTTCTGGAGTATTGGCTACTCCTCCTAATTTGGTGTCATCTGCAAATTTGATAAGTATGCCCCCAATTCTGTCATCCAAGTCATTAATAAAGATATTGAATAGCACTGGGCCCAGGACAGAACCCTGTGGGACCCCACTGGTCACTTCTTTCCAGGATGAAAGGGAGCCATTGTTGAGCACCCTTTGAGTTCGGTCAGTCAACCAGTTACAAATCCATGTAATGGTTACCTTGTCTAGCCCACATTTTACGAGCTTGTTTGCAAGAATGTCATGGGGAACCTTGTCAAAGGCCTTACTGAAATCAAGATATACTATATCCACAGCATTCCCTTCATCTACCAAACTGGTAATTTTATCAAAAAAAGAGATCAGATTTGTCTGGCAAGACTTGTTTCTCTGAAACCCATGTTGGCTTTTTGTGATTATGGCATTGGCCTCTAAATGTTCACAGACTCTCTGCTTAATGATCTGCTCTAGAATCTTTCCTGGAATTGATGTCAGACTAACTGGACGATAATTGTTGGGATCCTCTTTTTTCCCCTTTTTGAAGATGGGCACAACGTTTGCCCTCCTCCAGTCTGCTGGGACTTCTCCTGTTCTCCAGGAGTTCTCAAAGATTATTGCCAATGGTTCCGATATTACATTCGCCAGTTCTTTTAATACTCTAGGATGTAGTTCATCTGGTCCTGGAGATTTATATTCATTTAGGTTAACCAGGTATTCCTGTACTATCTCTTTACTTATTCTGTGCTGAGATTCCCCTATTCTGTCTTCTGCTCCATTATCCTTAGGTTGACCACCCTTTGCCTTTTCTGAGAAGACTGAAGCAAAGAAGGTGTTGAGTAATTCTGCCTTTTCTTTGTCATCTTTGAGCATTTTGCCATCTTCTGCACGCAGTGGCCCTACTGTTTCCTTCTTCTTCCTTTTGCTTCGGACATACCCAAAAAAGCCCTTTTTGTTGTTCTTAACCTCTCTAGCCAGCCTGAGTTCATTCTGTGCTTTAGCTTTTCTGACTTTACCCCTACATGTGCTGGCTATTTGTTTGAATTCCTCTTTCGTGATTTCCCCATTTTTCCATTTCTTATACATGTTCTGTTTAAGGCTTATCTCAGTTGAAAGTTCCTTAGTCATCCATCCTGGCTTCTTGAGACACCTCCCATTTTTCTTCCTCATTGGAACTGTTTGAAATTGCGCCTTCAGTATCTCCTTTTTGAGAAACTCCCATCCGTCTTGAACTCCCTTCTCTTTTAGTTTTCTTGACCATGGGATCTCCCCCAGTATTTCTCTAAGTTTATTGAAATCAGCTCTCCTAAAGTCTAGAATGCGTGTCTGACTATGCCTGGCTTCCCCTTTCCGCTGTATAACAAACTCCAGGAGAACATGGTCGCTTCCCCCTAAGGATCCAACCACTTGCACCCCATTGACTAGGTCATCCCTGTTGGTTAAGATCAGATCTAAAATAGTTGATCCCCTTGTTGTCTCTTCCACCTTTTGGACAATGAAATTGTCTTCCAGGCAAGTGAGGAATTTGCTAGACCTTGAGGATTTGGCTGAGTTTGACTTCCAGCAAATATCCGGATAGTTGAAGTCCCCCATCACTACTACATCTCTCCTTTCTGAGTGTGTGCTCATCTGTTCTAGAAAGGCATCATCCAATTCCTCTGCCTGAGTCGGGGGTCTGTAGTAGACTCCCACAGTAACATCCCTGTTGTTTCCCTCTCCTTTAATGTTTATCCAGATGCTCTCCACCTGGCTTCCAGTATTGACTTCCTGGATCTCTTCACTGGTGTAAATATCCCTGACATATAATGCTATTCCTCCTCCTTTCCTGTTTGGCCTGTTTCTCTTAAAAAGGTTATATCCCTCTATTTCTACATTCCAGTCATGAGACTCATCCCACCAGGTTTCAGTGATGCCTATTATATCATATTTGCTCTGTTGTGCTAGGAGTTCGAGTTCATCCTGTTTATTTCCCATACTCTGTGCATTAGTGTAGAGACATCTAAGAACATGTGTTCCCTTTACTTGCTGCCTGTGCAATTTTTTTTGCTTCCCACTGTTGGGTCCTTGCACTGTTTGCCTTGTTCCCTCTATGTCAGTTTGATTATTTTCTCCAGCCCTTTTGCCTTCCAAAATAATGTCTCCCTCCCCCATATAACTCAGTTTAAAGCCCTCCTGATCAGATTTTTGAGACTTTTGGCAAAAATGTTTTTGCCAACTGGTGTGAGATGCAGCCCATCCCTTGCCAGAAGTCCCTCCTCATGGAACCGCAGCCCATGATCCAAGAATCCAAACTGTTCTTGGCGGCACCATCTACGGAGCCAGTTATTCACCTCTGCTATTTTCTTCTCCCTTCCTGGACCATGCCTTTCTACTGGGAGAAGAGATGATATGACAACCTGTGCATCCATCTCTTTCAGCTTCCTTCCTAGAGCCTCATAATCCCTTATGATATTCTGAAGGCTGTGCCTTGCAGTATCATTGGTTCCCACATGAACCAGAAGAAAGGGGTGTTGATCAGTAGGCTTGACAAGTCTTGTCAGCCTCTCAGTTACATGATGGATCTTTGCCCCAGGGAGACAACACACCTCCCGAGACATCTTGTCAGGCCCACAAACCACTGCTTCTGTACCCCTCAGCAAGGAGTCCCCCACAACCACCACACGCCTCCTCCGAGGCTTAGCAGCAGCTGTTCCCTTTCGTGGTACTCTCAGTCTCCCCTGCTCTGTCCCTGATGTCTGTCCCTGCTGCTTTTCCTCATCATCTCTGATAACAGAGAGAGATTCAAAGTGATTCTGTAGCTGCAAGCTCACAGAACGAACCGTGGTTTCCCTACTTCTGCGTGTAACTTTCCTCCAACCATCTCCTTCTTTTGTGTGTGAAGTGACCTCTTCTTCCTCAGCAACTTTCTCTGTGTGTTTCCTGTCCAGGACCATCTGGTCCTTTCTGTTCAAGAGAACCTCCTGCTCTCTGTGATGCTGAAGTGTTGACACCTGGGCCTCCAACTGCTGAACTCTTCCTTCTAAGAGGGCTACCAACTTGCACTTGGTGCAGGTGAAGTTCCCCACATCTATGTATGTTGCTTATGTATGTTGACTTTTACTTTTCTGTTTCCTACAGCTTGCGGAGTGGACCTTGACTGCCTCCCCTGCATGCTTTCTTCAGAGGATCTGACTCAAGAGAGAACTCTGTTTGAAACACACTTGAAAATTTGGAGGATTCCATCCATTCACTGGGAGAATTTTTTAACACATTGAACACTTGTGGCCATATACCACACACACTCCAGCGTTGCCCTAAGGAAAAGGGAAGCTGCATTGACTCTGAACGAAGGTTTTGAGTGTGTGTGTGTTTTTTTTTAATGGTACTGAATTGGTGTTCCATGGCAAGTGATCCATATTCAGCTCCTATGTGAGTCCCTTTCCCAAGGATCAGGCCCTGGGAGAGTGCCAGTTATGGCGAGCAACGGCAGCTCCTGTTCCACACCAGGGAGTGGACATCTCAACAGCTACCCAGTACCTCACTATGCTTTCTTCTTCCCTCACATGATTGGGGGTCTGTCACCTCCGGGAACTCTTCCAGGGATGCAACACCAGCTGCCGGTCAGCGGGTACAGCACGCCATCACCAGCCAGTAAGTATAGAACATTCAAAGAATATTGAAGCTGCAGGTATGATGTTATATTGGATCCAACACATTTAGATTGGGGGGGGGGGGCTGGTTTTGAAAGTACCTTTTACTTATTGAATTCACAGACATCCTCCCACATTCAAGGGATTACGGGTGCAAAACCCCTGCAAAAGTGGAAAAACCATGAATTTCTTTAGTCTCCCCCAACCATATTTCACACACAAAAAAGGACAATCCACAAATTCAACCCACCATGTCTACCTTTGAAGTGGTAGGTTCATTTGCAAGGGAGAAGTGGGCGGATGGTGGGGCTTTGTGCCTCCTCTCTTGCTACCCTACACCATTTTTAATTGAGACTTTAAAATGTCACCAACCATTTGCAGTCTCTTATGAGGCTTGAAAGAGACTCCAAACATGAGGCAAGACTTATAAATCCGTGTTAAAAATGGTATAGGGCAGCAGTGGAGGTGGCAGAGAATAATATGCAAATAATCAAAACTACAAAAGTTATACCTGCGAATGTGGAGGGCCAACTGTATATCCTTCCTTTTTCCTGAGATGGGATTTCTTTACTACATTTGTTACAAATGCACCTTTTCCTGCCCTTCATTGGTGCTGAGAAACTGGTAACATGGAGGAAATATGCCTCTGATGTTATAACCAACAAAGGTACTGGTATTTTCATGCAACAGAGAGATGGTAAGCTTCCATGGGTGGGTGGGGGCACGTTAGGCTTCTCCTGAAACTGTGAGGGTATGTACAGTGCCAGGAGCATAACAGTAGAAAAGTCATGATTTGCCAAAAAACAAAACACCCCCCCCCCCCAAAAAAAACCCACCAAGGTGCATGCACTCTGTAACACCTTGTTTCCAAGCTAACTAGCTCTGGGAACATTATTCACCTTGAAAATAAGATGCACTCTCTCTGCACACATTGTTTTAGAACCAAATTGCAGCTTTTTAAATGGCAATTGTTATGTCATTTAACTTTGGTAGAGTTGGGGATGTGATATAAACAGATGCATGTGGTCTGAAAACTCCCTGTTACCCAGCAGGGGCAACTGGTGTATGTTATTTCTGCTCTTTCCACAGTTGAATAGATGCTCAGTATCAGCAGAGTTCCTATTAATTTTGGAGCAGCCAGGAGAGATTTGACAGTAACATCCAAAGTGGATTTGCCACCTCAGTGTTGGCAGATCTGCTGGTTGCCTCAAATATCTGATGTAGCAGAATCATATAGCCATATGAAGTGGAAAGAGGTCATCCTTGAGCACCTGGAGTACTGTTGCGTTTAGTACTCAGCCAAATCAAAGGGGGGCAACTGCAGCATGTCTAGGGGCCAGTTTTATTCCCTGGAATCCTCCAGGGGCTGCATGGTAAATAAAAAAAAATACATCAAAGATCCCCAAAGAGGCCAGATAGCCATGTCTGGTTCTCAAAAATTAGCACTTTTAAAATGTTAAACAGTATAAGGAGGCCTTGCAACCTATTTAAAGGGTAAATTGTTGCACCTTGAGCCGTGATGGCGAACCTATGGCAGGTGAAGCCATTTTTCATGCATGTGGAGGGTGGGGAGGAGGAGAAACAGGTACGTGCCTGTTCCTCCTCTTCCCAGGCCTTTAGCTGCCTCCAGAGAGGGAGCTGAAGGCCTGGGAGCGTGTGGGGGGAGGAAGAGAAACAGGCACACACCTGTTCCTCCTCTTCCTGAAAAACAGGTGTGTGTTTGTTCCTCTTGTTCCCCCTTTGTCTCCATAGAGGCAGCTGAAGTCCTGGGCAGGCAGGGGGAAGACATCTTTCCCCAGAAGTCTCACTCCTGGAGGGCACAAGTCCCACCCTGGAAGTCTTCCCTGTAGTCCCACCCCTGACACTGGAAGCCCTTTTAGTTTGAGCACTCGGTCCCTACAAGGTTTGCCATCACTTACCTAGCCATCACTGACCTAGAGAATACCAGGAGCATGAATTCTTTCTTTCTTTTTGATAAGAAAAAGTTTGGTCTGGGGATTTGGGGGGTGTTGAGGGCCACAAAAACATTCTTGCATGGCCACACTAAGCTCAAGATGGTCTAGCAAGATGAATGGTCCGACTTAGTATATAAGTGTGATAAATAGTAAGGTATTTGTGTTTTTGGAAAATGGGGAGGAAGGTGAAGGATGGATATTTAACAGGTACAACTTACATGCTGTTTTGAAACGTCTAAAAGTGGGATAGATAGCTATGTCATGCATTGCTTTCATAAATCTGCTACCCTCCAGATATGTTGGATTTCAACTTCCATTGCAGTGATGAGAATTTTTGTTCCAACATATATATGGGGGGGGGGGGGGTGCCTTTGGGAAGGCTTAGGAAATGGGCAAGGTCAATTCCGCTGCTCAGTTGGCTGTAATGTCTGCCTATAATGCAAGTGGCCAAGTGATGCTCATGCTGTGGAGTTAAAAGCAGAGCTTTGAAAAAGTCACTTAAGTGGTCCACCGTACCCAAAATTCCCTAGACAGTGTGTCCAGCATGGGGAATTCTGGGAATCCAGAAAATTAACTTTCCAAGTGCTCTAAAATTTTGATGACTAACTTCAAAACAGTTCCATTTCTACAGTTACACTTTGGTACTATTGTGTTTCTATTACATCTGCTATGAAAACAACTTTTTTGATTCTTAAAGACTATTGTACGGTATTTCTAAAGGCTGGAGTGATAGTGTTAACTTTTTGAGATTATATATTCTCCATTCCACTTAATGTTTAACTAAATATTGAAATTGCCGTACTAAGTCAATATTCAAGCATTCCAGAATTAAATAAAAGCAGACCTTGCCAATCTGTTCAATCTTGCCAATCTAAAATCATGCAACTTGACACATGTCCAGGAATGACTTCAAGAATCTTGAGTTTTAATTCTGTATTGTGTTTGATATTCCATATAAGTTTTGAAAATTAGGTTCTTTTGGCTGACACCCATGTTTTATCACTTAAGATACAAAAAATGTAAGGCATGTGTTTGTTTTCACACGTACATGCACACAGTATAAAGACATATAGACACTTACACAGGGACATGTGTTTTGGGGTAGGTATCACTGCTAAATATCTGAGCTCATATTTGTTATATTTTGTGTGTCACTCTTCCTGGAAGGAGCGTGGAGTGGCATGCATTCAAAACTACCTTGTGAGGCAGGTATAACTGAGAGCTGGTGATTGTCCAAAGCCACCCAACAAGCTTCCTACCTGAGAAAAAATTTGAAGTTAGGTTCCCGTATTGAAACCAGAGAGCGATAATATGCCACGCTGTCTACTTGGGGTCAGCCTATTTTGGCCTGGAGGACAGCATGTTGAATTAAAGAGCCTAGATGGTCTTGATTAGAACTGTCAAGTGCAGCAGCCTTGTTGAATAACTTTGCACAAATGGTATTGTCTCTCATTCTCAGTTCCTCCGTAATTTTGGAGTAATGGTGTGACTTGTCTTCTGGATATAATCCAGCAGAAATAGTTCAGCATTTTTCAAATAAAAGAAATGAGAAAATACCAGATGATATCTGTGTTATAATGATGATAATCTTTTTTACGAAATAAGATGATGAAATAAATGATGTTACAGTGGTCCCCCGGTTTACGACCCGAAACCGGCGGGACCAAAAAACATCCCCCGGGATCCGAAGGATCCTCCGGGATGCGAAGGAGAAAAACCGTGCGGCCCCTTTAAATCGGCCACGCGGTCCGTCTCCTAATGTGGTCCCCCGGGAAACGAAAACTTCCGGGTTACGAAAGGTAATCCGGAACGGATTACCTTCGTAACCCGGGGGACCACTGTACTTTTTTGCTCCAGAGTCTTGGTTGAGTAGGGTCATTTTGTGGGATTTGGGGACATTTTTCTTTTTTGTAAGGTTAAAAGGACTTAACATACATTAAAGTAACACATTACCCACAAGTAACTAGTGATGTGTTTCTCCCATTTTTACAAAAGGTAATATTATCATGTTAACTTTTTAAAAAAATAATGTTCCTAAGGCTCTACAAATTGTAGTAAAAAAAGTTCCTCTGCAACTGACTTTGGGGCCTTTTTGAAAAACCTTTACATGTAGATCAGGGTTCATACTTATTAGAGGTAAATTAATGTCACGTTTAGCCTGCGTGTATTTATGTGTGAGGACAACGAGTCTGCACATTGCTGAGAAGGATTTCCTAGCTGGAAACTGGGCAGTCTGGATGTACATTCTACTGTATTTTCAGAAGAACATTTCCCCTCTGTTCTTCCTATGCCCACCATTTTCTAGTGGGGGAGAACACCAAAGGAAAGCATGAGTGTTACTCTTCTTTAGGGTAGAAACGTGCGTCAAGACTGTGCCTGTTCATGGGAAATAGGAAACACCCATTTGCCAGATCATTCTTCCCAGGCATTATCACTTGGAATTAAAAATAGCTGGTTGCTGAATGGCATTAACCCTATCCTGAAGTTCCAAAATGTCCCAGTTAGAGTTCTCCCCCTGTCATATTTGTGGATGTACAAGTTTTAGTGTGTAAAATTATGCCATGGCTGCAGCATAGGAATCCGTGTTAGGAAGATCATATATGTAGTGTTGTATCTTGTATGTGTCAACAGTTTTGTATATCTAATGCAGTGTATTAAATTCTCACGTGGGACCCCATTTTGGGTAAATCTTTCAAGAAAGGGTCCACTCCACCCAGTTATAGAGCAACTGTAACAAGAACTTCTTTGTATCCTTATGTTTTGAAATCATGCACAAGAAGTGTATGTATTAAACTTATACAGTGCTTCCAATTTATGTTGGGGAAGATGGTTAGGGAAGCCATAGTAACTTGTTCAATGTTAAGTTTATAGAAGGGATAGGAAATTTGTTGTTGGACGATGGGTGAGAGTTGCTTTCCAGTGGTGTATAAAGAGTCATCATATATTTTCCATCCCTCTTTTATAGTCTGATCCTAATAGTGGTAACACAGAGGCAAGCAAGTATTTCAGTACAATTTATTTCCCCCAAGATTTTATAGGACTGTAGGCTTAATATGAGAGTCGGTGTGGTGTAGTGGTTTGAGTGTTAGACAAGGATTCTGGAGACCAGGGTTCGAATCTGGACATGGCCATGGAAATCCATTGGGTCATCTTAGCCAACCTCAACCTCAGAGGATGGCAGTGACAACCCCCCTCAAGAAACTTGTCAATAAAACTACATGATGCTTGCCAAGAAAATCTCTTAGGGTCACAATGAGTCAGAAATGATTTGAAGGCACATAACAACAACAAGGCTTAATATAGTTACCAGGACTCTCAGCTGGTATATAACTTCTGATGTTGGTAAATAACAAATTAGTAAGTATAATTAAAACTAGGCTTCCAAATGGGTTCATGAGTTACTGCCTTTACGTGAAGAATTGACTTTAATTATTTTTACATGTTTTTCAAATAAGTTCAAAGCAAGAGAATGACAAAGGAGATGTGGGTTTGCTGCTCAGCAAGGATAGTGAAATACTAACAGATCACATTGAAAATGCAGAACTGTTCAATACCTATTTTGTTTAAAGTTTCTCCCCAAAAAGAGGACCATGTGCATCCATGCATCAGCAGAGACTTTGATAAGGAATCTGGGTTGCAAATCTAGATTGATACAGAGTTAGATACTATACAGACTGGCAGTTTGGGCCAGCCTGAGGCATAGCATCTACATGGTGCATGCTCCGGCTCTTCTTCCAGGGCGCTGTGGCACCACACCACATGGCATCATGCTGCTCCTCTGGCGCTGCGTCCATGTGACGCAGTGCTGAAAGAGCACTGTAAAGCTGCGGCACTGTGGCTATTGTGACCTGGAAAGGCCAGATTAGGGCCGAGGCATGCAGTTGCCCGCGGCCCCGATCTGGGTGTTAAAGGGGTGGCTGCATGCTGCCCCTTAGTCAGAAATCAACTACTGTACTTAAATGAGTTAAATTCTGTAGGGCCAGATGAACTGCATCACAGAGTGTTGAAGGAACTTGCTGACATACTTGCAGAACCACTTGCCATCAGTTCTTGAGAATGGGTGAGGTGACAAAGGACTGGAGAAAAGCAAACATTGTCCCGCCCTTCAAAAAAGGCAAAAGTGAACATCTAGGAAATTACAGGCAGGTCAGCCTGACTTCAATAATGGGAAAAATATTAGAATGGATTATACAGGAGCCTGTCTGCAAGTATCTTGATAAGAATGCAGTGGTTAGTAGGAACCTGCACGGGTTTGTCAAGAACAAATCCTGCCAAACTAACCTTATATCATGTTTTGATCCAGTCACGAGTTGAGCAGATAGTGGAAATGCTGTGGATGTAATTTTTCTGGATTTCAGCAAAGCATTTGATAAGGTCCGCCATGATATTTTGATTAGCAAATTGACAAAATATGAAAAAGGTGGAAGCACCATCAGATGGTTCCCAAAAACCAAATGCACAAATGTAGAAGGGGGGATACTTGGCTCATTGAACTACATGTAAAAAGGATCTTGGAATTATTGTTGATCATAAATTGAACATGAGCCAGCAGTGTGTTTCTGCAGCAAAGGAAGCAAATGCTAACTTAGGGGCTAAACAGACAGGCAAAAAGAGGTGCTTTCAGGCTGGCTTGAAGGCATGGCGTTTAGACGACACATGCCTTGAAGTCAGCAGGAAAGTGCCCTCTAGGTGCCTTATACAGAGAAAAGTCATTTCAAAAAGAAGCAGCTTTTTTCCGCTTCTTCCTGGCTTGAAGCTATGTGATATGGTCATGGCATGAGCACTCCAGCTGCCTTGGGAGCCGGTGGTGTGGTTGGTGGGGTTTCAACGTGGCTTCAGAAAAGGCAGCTTCAAGCCACTTTTTCCTGCCCATCTGTTTTGCCCCTTAGTCTGCATTTAGTGGAAGTATAGTTTCTAAGTTTAGGAAAGTAATAGTCCTCCTGTATTCTATTCTGGTTATACATAATTTGGAAAACTGCATTCAGTTCTGGGTGCCTTGTTTTAAGAAGGATATAGATGAGTTGGAGTGTGTTCAGAGAAGGGCAACAAGGATGATAAGAAGTGTGTAGAACAAAACATGAAAGGTTGAAGGAGCTGGGCTTGTTCAGCCCGGTGAATTGGAGACAGTAGGGTGACATGGCCACACTCTTTAAATACCTCAAAGGCTGCCAGAAAGAGAAAGTTACAGACTTGCTCTCTTCTGCCTCAGAGGCTAGAGCAAAGTCTAATGGTTTTAAGTTACAGGAGAGTAGATTTCGAGAAGGAATTTCTTGACAGTGAGAGTAGTTTTGCCATAGAACCAATTCCCTAGTGATGGTGGAGTCGCCTCCTTTGGATGTCTTCAGAGAGAGGCTGGACAGCTACCTGCTGGGAATGTTCTACCTGGAGATCCTGTATTAAGCAGTGAGTTTGAGCTAATGACCAATAGAGACCTTTCCAACTCTATGATTCTATGACTGTTCATTTCTGGTTGTCTGTCCACAACTCTTACTTGCCATGGTTGACCACTCTAGTGGTAGTGATATTTTTGTCTGTGTCATATGTGAAGTGTTATTGCAGGAGTAGGTCATGTTTAGGAATTTAGGTGAAGTCACATAGCTCTTGCATAGAGGGTTATGTCTTTTAAGTCTAGTTTGGATCCTTAGTTTTGTTTTGTTTTAAATTTCTTGTAAAATGTAATTATTGGAACCCTACACCTCAGCCTGGGTCCCCAGGTTTGGGACCATTCAGGGATGACAACTTAATTATAAAATAACTCATATCAGTCCTGCAAAAATAAATGTTGAAACTTTGAAAATGTTTCAACTCTTTGCTTAATAGTTCCCTTTGCCTAATATCTATTGTTTTTTGGGTCACATTTTCCCCATTTACTTCTGTGATCACCAGCAGTAGAAATTTGGATTGCTTATACGTGCCTTCGGGATTGTCTATTGTGCCTCTTGACTAATTTTTCCAACATTGCTAAAAGCACAGGGGGACTATGGTCTCCATCCAGTCTTGAAATATTTCTTTGAGTTTTTGCTATAGAGACTTGTAGACAGCTTGTCTTAAGGTATTATTCGTATCTTTTTTTAAAAAGGAAACAACTCTTCCTTTCACAGTGATGATGTACCAACAGAACCCCACCCAACCCCTGCCTCTTCCAGCCCTCTAGATTTTGGCTCAAGCTACATCTCTTTAGTACAGCTGGTGAGGAAAAGCATAGTGCCGGAGGGTAAAGGAAGATCATTTTGCAAGGAGGCAGGAAATTAAAAAATAAGGGTTGAGTGAGCTGGTGCTTTTCCAGCAAATAAAGATGCAGTGAAGGAACCTGTATTATTGATCTGCACTGAGGTAATACTCGAGATTTGCTGTTGATTCTTGATTTTTCTTCTTAAAAATAGTTTCTGCTAATGAGTTTTTCTGTATACAGCTAGAGCCAACTCCAGTGTGCTCCAACAAATGTATGATCTGTTGTAACCACTGCACAGCATTGGCCTTCATTGGGTTAAACATCTATATTTAAGAGGACATGGCTCCCCATTCCTAACAAGCTCTGCAGTCAGGATCGTATAGTGTTCTCACATCTGCCTTTGTACAGAATTCTGACTATTACATCCATCTTGAGTGAAGAAGATAGTTCTGGTCTAAAGAGGAAATGGTAAGATGATATTTCACCAACAATGGAGACAAAATTTTTACATGCATTTTTCTTGGCACTCTGCACTGTTCTCTGAAATTTTTGTTACACTTTAAGTCTGTGTAGATCCCTTCTCCTTTACATTATCCTGTATGTCTGCAGCTCCCTAAACCATTTACAATTAACAAATATACAAAACAGTAAGGCACATGCAGGAAAGAAAGAGAATTGCTGTGTCTCATGTTTATGGCAGAGCTGGAGCGTGAACTGGAAGTCCCCCTTTCTGTCCATATCCACTCATGTTTTCTTACTTTGATTCTGTACTTTCCAAATTCAGTATTGCCATTGTAATTAGGATTTGAATAATTTTAAGTTACAAAAGATTTCCAAGACTTGAGCAAAGGAAAGCAAATTCTTTTCAAAATCTATGTAAATTAAGCCAACTTTGCAAAATTGTTTGTTTGCTTACTTTGGACAGCTCCCCCCATTCCAGTTTCTGGAGTTCTTGTAGCAATGTTGAATTGAAGACTAGGAAGGAATCTATAGAATCCCAGTGTTGGATTGGTGCATGGCCAGTTGTTTGGGGGAAGAAATGAAGAAAAATGACCAAAAAGGTGTATGTGTCTTCCAAAGTGTACATACACATATGTTTTAAAGCATTTCATTCTTGCCTTCCATTGAAACTATTAAAAAGTTGTAATGACTTAGAAAGCAGTTGACACCAGAAAGCCACATTACTAAACACAAAATTAGCAAAATAAATTCATTAGAGGATAACTCTGTGAGAAAAGAGTCCTTCACTCTCTCTCTATGCCAGAGGTGGATAACTGTGATTTTTCACATAATTCCCTGTCACCACTAGCTGATGCAGCCGCAGGCCAGCAATATCTGATGGGTAAAAATTGTCCACTTGTCTAGCTAATATTGCCACCAGTATGGGTTCTCCTAAGTTTCAAATGGGGACCCCCCTATCCTGTCTGAAGATATTAGAGATTGAACCTCAGTCTCTTTCCCAGTTGCACCCACCTCACGTCAGATAGCAGAGGTACCTGCCAGAGGATTTCTTAAGAAGATCTTAATATACACCAGTGGTTCTCAACCTTTGAGCCTCCAGATATTTTGGACTTCAACTGCCTGAAAACCCAACCAGCGTGGGCAATGTCCCAGAATTTGCAGAGTTGATATTCTAAACTTCTGGAGAGTCAGCAATTGGGAATACATGCTGATTATTGTATTTTAACTTCTGTACCACATACCGTTTTAACTGTGTTTTGTTTTAATTTTACTCTTTAAGCTGCCTTGGGTCCCATATTGAGAGAAAGGCAGGGTATAAATGAAAATAAATAAATAAGTAAAATAATTCTGTGTGATTGCACAAGACATTTGAAATCCCTTTAACTCCTTCAGAATTGGCCTCTGTGCACTGAAAGAACATGTGTGTGCATCTATCTGTTTGCCTGTCTCCATCTCTTTTCCTTTAATGCACTGGTCGACTCTATCACTGTCTTCGAACCCCCCAGACCAATAAATGGTGAGTTGGAGATCTAGAGGGGGGATCGGTGCATATTGAGGGAAGGGTAACACTGGGGTGATAGTGTCTGTTTGTCTGGGCACTCCCCCTCCTACAGATTAATTTAATTTCTGAAGGGGCTTTTAGATAAAGGAAACGGGCACTTAGTTATGAGGGCTATCTCCTACATCTGTGGGAGGTAATTCATTGTTTGGGGGTGGAGAGCCGCTGTGGTGTAGTGACTAAGAACATCATACATTCTTGGTTGTCTTTGTTGGTCTAGGACAGGAAAGCAAATTATGTATCCTTCCAGATTTAGTTGAACCACAACCATCATCAGGCTTAGACAGCATAGGCAGTGGTGAAGAAGACTAGGAATTCCAATTCAAGACCATCTGGCGGGCCACCCCCCCCCCCCCAGCACTAGAATATGATGGAAGTGCTTGGACCTGGTTTTATATTTATACCTAATTTGGACATATTTTATTTTAGGGAGATGTCAATATGTTTGAGTTGTACATCACCAATTGAGAGCATTTGCCATGGAAAATTCATTTTCTTGGGAGCAAAAGTTCCTTTCATCCTGGAGAAATCATGTTTGAGCACATGTCTTGTTTCTTGCTCGTTGCGGTTTCTTGGTTCCTTTATTATCTCTGTCTTTGGTAGCAAATGGTTGTGTCAGGATCTTTAACCAATAGTCCTTTCTCACTGCTGCTGCCTGGCACTTTATGCTAAATCCTGTGTGCTGAGAGATGCCCAGATGGCTCATCTCCTTTTCCCATGGAGTAGAATTGTGGATTGTATGAAGAGGCCTGTTTGAAAGATAGCCTTGGAAAAGCAGCTTGGACGTCATTTCTGTTCTCCCCGCACCTCTCTTTTATTTTTCTCTGCCTCCTCCCTCAGCTCTCCAGGCAAGAGAGGCCTTTTTAAAAAAAGAAACAAAGCTTGAATAGCAGGAAACAAAGGTTTAAAAGAAGTAAACAAACCTCTTGACATATACGGAGGCCAAGGAGTGCTTGTGCGGGGGTGGGATGTTCAGTAAGGAGTTGTGTAGATCAATAGAGAATCTGCCTTGATCACTCACTCTGTCCTCACTTGGAGGTCAGGAGGCCTGGGTTCAAGTTCCCAGTTATAGGGGGGAGGGGGTGAAAGGTAGGGCAAAGAGCTCGGAGTGTGTTTTCCCCACATTTGACTTTGAATTTCAGTCACTTGTGCAGTTGCCAATGGGATAAGATTTCAGTTGCGCCTTGTGGGCATGGTGATGTATAGGGGTGTAAGGATATATCAACAGATTTTTTAAATCTATGGATTCAACCATCTACAGCTTGAAAATACGGGTGGCCCTCCATAGCCACAGATTCTTTTGTCTAAAGATTCAACCATCCATGACTTGAAGATATTATTAAAAATGTAATTAGAAAAAGCAAACCTTGATTTTGCCATTTTATATAAGGCATACCATTTTAACCATTCTATAAAATGGGACTTGAGCATCAACGGATTTTGATATCCATGGGGCAGGGGGTCCAGGAACCAAACCCCAGTAAATACAGAAAAGGACCACTGTATTCAAAAGTAAAAAAAATTGCAAAAGCAAACCTTGTTTTTGGCATTTTATATAAGGGACACCATTTTACTATGCCACTGTATTTAATGGGACTTGAGCATCCATGGATTTTGGCATCCAGCAGATATCAAGTGCTAGCTGTAATCCATGTTCATTGTATTGATTCAATCTTATTGGGTTTAATTGGAATGGACATTTGGATTTAGGCTGTTGGGAAGAGAAACATGCACACACGGGCATGCAGACACATTGGCTGGCATCCTGGTAGTGACATAGGCTGACATGCCCATGCCGAGTGATCTTTTTGGGACAATGCAACCTGGTGGTATTCATCCAATAGCAACATAAGCAGAATTGTGCATGTGGGATGCACAGGCAGTAGCACATTAAAGAATACAGAGTAGAACTCACAACACACATTACTTCTATGCAAATTTTGTATTGTAATTGCACAGTGGATGGTTAGCTATGCACATTGACCGTTAATCCACATACATTGTGCCATGTTGGTATTAACTGGCAGAGTTGCATAATGTACCTCTGCCAGTAGATATTTACAGTACAGTGACATGATATAGTATCTTGGCTATTGTGTGCACGTGTGTGCGTGCGCGCGCGCACACATGCACAAACACGTGTAATAATTAAGTTCTTTTAAGCTATTTTTTCTGTTTCAAATGCCAGTATAATTTAAAATAAGTACTAATACAAGTAAAACAGTTAGTACAATAACAGTTATGTGTTGAATTTCTGAAATTCAAGAAGATAATGAGCATCAGTATCCTCATATCCTCATCAGTTCTGGCTATATATATTTAAGCCAAAGATAGACTAAGAATTATTAAATTCTGAAACTGCATGCACACTGCTTCACAAGGCCAAATCTCAAAAAATGTTATGGGTTTGTATTGTAGACTATGAATACATGTACTGTAATTTGCTATGCATTTTCTGAATTGTAATGTTTTCTATCAAGATAGCTTATCTGATCAATATAGAGGTGAATTCAGATTTTTAGGTGTGTATCTAAATAAATAGAAGAGTGAACAAAAAGTGGACACAAAAATATATTAAAAACACATATATCAACACATGTATCATACACTTTCCTGCTACAGAAAACTGGATTTCGACCCACTTAGCAAGACTAAACCTGGGTTTCCCCCTGTTGGGTGTTTTTTTCAGGGTCCCATATTAATAAATTGCACTTAATCCCATTCCTACTGGCATTCAGAATGGAAGCTAGTCTTTTCTAGTTTTTAAGAACTTTCTACTTGCTATTGGGCACCCGAGGACACTGAGGTCTTTGGATTTAACAGAAGAAACACTAAGGCCACTCCAAGTTTTCCAAAGAATTAAATAAAATCCTAGAGAGTCCAGTATTAATAACAAGAGAGCCCAGGCTGATCATATATGAAATATGATGGTTAACCTGTGTGCAGCTTAAAACTTAAGAATTATATTTTTCAGCCTCAAGTCCTAGAATTCTCATCAGTTTGGTTGTGGTGGCTGGGGGATTCTGGGAGTTGACAGTCTAAAAACAACTCTTCCAAGTCCTGCATCATCTGATTTGGATTTCCTTGCTCCTTTGCCTTAGAGGTATAGGGAAGATGATGGCGATTATTCAGTATCATGTGGTGTGCACTTTGAACATGCTACAGTATTAAATATTGTGCACTCTGTTATGTGTCATATCTTGTAGAGTGTGAGAACAGACATTGGTGTTCTCTGGGTCAAATTATGCTGTGAGAAGAATTTAAAATAAAATAAAAATGCAAGTGAACCACAGGGGATAATGAACCAATCTCTATATTTTCATTATTAAAATCTACATTCATAATAACAAAGCCTAGACTTCATATAGTGGGAAAGTAATTGGCTCTCCCAGAAACGCACTTTACAATAGGCAAGGGCTGAAATTCTGTAAACAGCTAAAATACAGAATTAGACTGCAATGCAAAAAGTCCAGGGGGGAAAGAAAAATTCAATGCATAACTTTGGAAAGCACTGCCTAAATAAAGGCTGGCCTCCTACGAAGTGCCATGATTCGCATTCCTCCTTGGTATTTATGGGAGTCCTGCTTCATAGCTGCTCCCTTTCACCCTACAAAATGCCATTAGGCTCCCCTTCTTCCAGGTCAGGGAATTTTGCCTCAGCCTTGGCACTCTGCCCTTCTTCTCTCCACCTACTTGCCTACTCTGTCTCTTGCATTCTTTGCATTTGCTCAGTGGGGCAAAGTTCACCCACTTGTTGCTTTCCCAGAGCTGGCGAGACTGGTTCCTTTAGCTCTGTGCCCCTCCTTCCATGCAGCTCGCTTTGGCACTGAGCCTATATCTTCTGGGGTCCCAGATGCTTGCAAATACACTGGGGGGCATTGTTTGTGTTTTCAGGAGAGGGGACACAAATTAACACCTTCCCTCCTGGAAATTGCTGTTGTCCTGGATTACTTGTTGAGGGGAAAGGCAATCTGCATATGCTCAGAGGTGCTGTTTTTAATGATTTCAGAGCCCCGGTCTCGAAAACACAGGTTACAGGTGTTGTTGAGTCTTTACCACTGCTTTTTCTTTCTCCCCATTTTTTTAAAGTTTTAAACCTAGACCTGAAACCCCTATTCTTAATCTCAAAGGCCTTTGATTCAAACTTAGGATGGTTGTTATTGAATCATCGTCGTCGTCACTTTGAATTCCAGTTTTGGGATAAGGTGGGATACAAATAAAGTTAACCCCTTTCATTATTACTATCTTCTTATGCCACTGAGTTTCTTCAATTTTCCAGTCTGCCAGCTACCAAGAGTTCAAAATATAGCCGTGTTAGTCTGTAGTTTCAGTATGCAGAAAGATCTTGTAGCACCTTTGAAACTAAAGAAAGAAGATGGCAGCATGAGCTTTCGTAGACTTAAGTCTACTTTCTCAGGTGCATTAGGAAGTAGACTTAAGTCTGCGAAAACTCACGCTGCCAACTTCTTTCTTTAGTTAGTCTCAAAGGTGCTACAAGACCAGACAAGAGCGTTAGACATCACCCCCCAGGATGTCTTACCATAGGCTGTGCTTGTTGTGAGTTATGGGAGTTGCAGTCTGATACAAATGGAAGGCCTCTGGCTGTGGGAGATTATTATGCAGTCTTACTTGTGAAGTTCTAAGATGTCATCAGCCCAAGTCTTAATAGAAAACAGGTTTTTCTTTTGGAACCTATTTCAAATGTGCTAAAATAACAATTAACAAGGAAGTACAGAATTGACTGTAATGTTCTCTTCTTCCTTTAGAATAGGAGGGGGCCTATAGTTGTTCTCCAGATGTTGGGCTGTAATTCCCATCAAACCTAGCCACTGTGCTCCTTGTTTGAACATTATGGGGCTCAGACTTCAATAATTTCATGAGGGGGGGGGCACAAATTGTCCACCTATGTTCTAGGTCAGTCCATAATATTTGGACATTTTTTACAGTTCTTACTTTACGCTGTAACCAAAGTAATCTTGATGTCTTAAAGGGATCAAAACTTTAAAAATTACATTAAAACCACAAAGTACAGTACCACTATAAAATCAATGACTAGTCTGAAATTTAGAAGAGGGGGGAAAAAAACCTTTTGTAGCACGAAATCAATTTAAAAACATGGGCATTGAAATAAAAGCCAGGGGGCTGAAACAGAATGAAACCATACTGTAATTTTAAAAGCCTGGAAATATAAAAAGTTTTGCCTGGCATTATAAAGAGATTAGGTGCCAAGTAAGCTACTGGAGGAAGTGCATTACACAATTGGGAGGCCACTCCTCAATAAAGCCCTTCTTCTCATTGCCACCTGATGTCCCTAAGTAGGTGGGACCTCTCAGAGTACACCTATGGTCACAATCTGTGATGATGGTGGTGGAGATGTCAGCCCTCCTTATCCACTGACTTTTTAACCATGGGTTCAAGCATCCACAACCTGAAAATACTTTTAAAATATGCAAATTTCCATAAGCAAACCTTGATTTTTATATCAGGTGCACCATTTTACCATGCCATTATATTTAATGGGATTTGAGCATCCATGGGGAGTCGTGGAACCAAACCCTAGCAGATACCAAGGGCTCACTGGACAAATGTTGTTGATGCTATAATAAAACATGCTGCTAAAAGCCGTTTGTTAGTGTGTGTGCACTTTTTCTTCCCCATCATCTGAATGCACACAAAGTCACCTTTACATTGTACAGTCAGTATATTTTATAGAACAGATCACAAATGTGCATTGCATCATGACTTTTCAAAATGGTCCCTCCACATTCATTCCGGTTAGGGGTGGAGGACCCCCCACAAATGTGGAAAACCTGCACATAAAAAAGCACTATTCTTTTTACCTTAAAAAAAAAGGAATCTTCAGCTCCTTCTGTCATCAACATCTGCCAGAAATTGATCATAGAATCGTGCTGTAGGACCTACAAATGTCTAGAGAAGTATTTTCTCTAGGAACCTCTAGGTTCTCCAGTGCAAGTCTATGGTCAACTTCTGGCAGAGTTGCACTGGAGGACAAGAGATTCCGAGACAACATAATCAAAATCGCAAATACAGTTGGCTCTCTGTTTTTGTGGGGGATCCATTCCGGACTAGGCTTGAATGGGATGTGCACCCCATTAAAAATAGCAGAGGTTGCTCCTCTGCAAATTTTCAAGATTGTGGATCCGAGATCCGCGAGTTAGGAGGAGTGACTGTAATAAAATCCTCAAAAGTCAAAGCTGCAAATGTGGAGGGCCACCTGAATGTTCTCCTTTTATTTGAGTTTTTCTTACACTTTGGTAAACCCAGATATCTGCTGTTCAAGGGGGCAGCCCTAGTTTTGTATCACACTAAACCTAATCTTGCCTGGTTTGTGTTTATAGCATGTCTTGGAAAAAAGGCTCTGTGCCCCCCCCCTATTTTAAATGGGGAAGGAGTTACAAGAAAAGTAGATGTAATTTTAATGGAAGCAGCCGATGCAGACCTCTCCCCCCACCCCACCCGCTCCACTTTCCAAGCCTGCCTTTATTTGATAATTGCAGTGTTTATGCCTCTGCCACATTAACAGCCCGGCTGGATCCAGTTAATACAGAAGTAGTGAAGTAAGCCTTGCTTCAATTAGCAGCAAATAGGGCACAACATGAAGGGGTGACGGGAAAAGTGGGTCTACTTGGGTGAACCCATTGGGAGCTTGTGTGATTAGAGAGTGCGGGGATGAGGGAAACAATTTATTAAGTCTGGGGAGCAAAATAGAACCATGTTGCAGTGATTTTGCTTCTCATCCAGTGGGAGAGAACTGGGAATGATTTTTAGATGCAATTCTGTATATTTGGGGTTGGGGTAGGCAGAGTTTGGAAAGGCTGTTTTTGGACTATGACTCCCAGAAACCCACAGATCAGTGTTTCTTAAGCTGTCTGATGTGCCAGGGGCCAGTACCTTCTTTGTGCCCATTGGCTTTACTTGTTTCTTTCTTTCTTGGGTATTTTTCAGGAAGCTAGTGGCTCATAGACTTGCGCTGGTCTATAGACCATGTTGAAATAGACAACCTGGCTGCCTGGCTACTAACCATGCTGGAAGGGTGGCCTCTTGGAGTTGTAGTAAAGAAAAAAGAAGAAAACTCCTAAGCACCATCTCTTGGGCAGTGGTTCCCAAACTTTGGTCCTCCAGGTGTTTTGAACTTCAGCTCCCACAATTCCTGATGGTTGGTCAAGCTGGCTGAGGCTTCTGGGAGTTGAAGTCCAAAATACATGGAGAACTAAAGTTTGGGAATCCCTGCTCTAGGGGAAAGATTCCTGGGCTCTCTTGGCAATTATGGGGGATGGAAGGGGGCAGTTGCTAGATCTGCAGGAAGCCATCTGGGTTCTCCTGACAGTTTTTAATAGGAAGAGAATTTGCAGCCTATAGAAAAGATCAGTGGAGTGGCCATGTTCTAAAAAGGAAAAAAGAGTGTCAGGAGAATGACATCTCCAACTCCATTACTCAAGATAAAAAGGAGAAGAGGGGAGGGAAAACAAAGGAAGAAATGTAGCAGCACTTGTAAGTTTAACAGGTTTTTAACTTTTCATAAATTTTTGAGGATAGAAACCGAATTCTTCAGATGGTAGTACCCAGTCATATTACACAGTAATGGGTGTACATGTTATTCAGAGTATTTTCCAGGTAGTTGTGTGTAGTGTTTTATTTTTTGCACGATGAAGCAGTTGCTGTTTATTCCATACAGACTGCTTTCCTCAAGAAAGTGTTTTGTTGTTGGGTATTTGCAGTCAATATTGCATGTTAGGAAGGTGGTGTGGCCCTCTATTTTGCCTCTGACCCTCAAATTGCCACCATTTTTGGTTGGTCTTTGGTGTTTCTTTGCTATTGTACATGCAGACATTTGGAGAGGAGATTTGAAACCTGTCCTGTCACTCCCCCACCCCCCATTATGGAGATGCTTCATTTTTGAATATCAAACTGTTGTTAAAGTCACAGAAACTTTACTAGGGGAACAAGTTGTCAACTGTACAACTAGCACGAGCTTATTATGTGCACAAGTGAAGCAGGAACACAATTGCACAACTTCTTGAAATATCTTTTTAAATTATTTATTTCTGGGGGGGGGGATTGGAGAAAGGGAACAAACCCCATTCAAAAGCCTTGCAAGCCAGATGAGTCCCAATTCTTGTTTTAGAGAACGGAGGGAACAACTTACTTGCCTATGCTAGCTTAGTGTTTCTGAGAGTTTTAGTAACTTTTACAAGCTGTATTTTCCCCCTCTGTTCATGTAAAGAAGAAGATAAAACAGTTCCTTTTGGAGCAAGCCCTCCCCTCCAGGACCACATGTGTGTACAGGATGTTCTGCTGGATTGAGCTAGCTGTAATATAAGATGTAGACTAAAATGTGATTTTCTTTCCCCTTCCCGCTGGCCACATTTTGTCATAAAGGCCAACCCTATTAAGAATTGTCCAAGAAGCCTTTCCTTTAATGCAAGAGGAGGAAATGTAGGTTGTATACATATAAGAACTTCTAGTCATTAAGAGTAGTTCAACAAAGGAACTAGCTGTGTAACGTACATTTCCTTAAATGTTCTCAAGAAACTTGTGTGAGCATCTAGTTGGTTTTTGCTGTAGGATAGGACAGCTTTCCACAACCTGATGGCCATCAATTGATGGACTACAGTTTCATAAACCCTTACCACTAGTCATGCTGGTGGTGGCTTATGAAAAGTGTTCAAAACATTGACTGGAGTTGAGAGCAGAGTTTGGAAGGTTGTCATGAGGTTGTGCATTATGGGAAAGGTCCTTCCAGTTGTGAGATGCTAGATGTCATATTCTAGTTTCTTGAATTCTGTTCTCTTATTTGTAGATAGTATGGTCCTGGGAAGAATCCTATGGTTAGTATAAATGTAATACTGAAGAGCCAGTGTGGTGTAGTGATTTGCATGTAGGACTAGGACACGGGAGATCAGGGCTCAGTTCCCCACTTGAGCATGAAAACCTGCTGGATGACCTTGGAAAAGTCACACTCTCTCAGCTCCAGAAAACGTTGTGATAGGTTTGCCTTGGGGTCTCCTCCATAAGTAGGAAATGACTTGAATTCTACAAGAACAGCAAATGCTGGAACACTAACTTCCATTCCTTAAAATCCAAGGAAGTGAGCTGGATTTTCTGAGAAGGCCATTAGGGGGAAGAAGATGAGAACCAGGATCCATAGCTTCTTGAAGTAGAAGCAAGGTGAATGATGGTGTTTGAGACAAGTAGTAAGATGCCAGAATGTGCACCTAGTCCTCTTCTCAAATATAGCCTTGTTGTCTCCCCCTTTTAAAAAGAAAAAGCCAGGCTACTTCAACTAATGACATTCTGATGTTGCATAGGAAAAAAGAAGTTTCCCCCTTGCTCTCATAAATCTGTGTATATATTTCCCTCTCCTCCTGCACTCCTCCCCCCTCCACATTCCCTTATCCTACACCAGAATTGGCCTTTGATGCAAACTCTTGGGTCACAGCTTGGACCATAGAGCTGATTAAAAGCACATGGGCTTTATTTCAGTGTCTCCTCTCCCACCTAACAAACATTCCTGAGTGTGTCCCCCCCCCCCGCCCCACCCTGCACTCTGTAGAATTCAGATTAGCCCAGTCTTGTTTTTCCCAAGGCATCTCTTTTTTCTCCCGTGTTTGAATTTCCCCTCCTGTGATCCTAAGGCAACTTAGTTTGGGTTCTCCTCTTCCCCCATTTTGCTTGGGGGCTGTTTTGATATACTTACCAGTATATTCTTTCCCTTTCCCATACCCATTCTAGAAGGGGTATATATCAGTCTCCTCCAACTTGGAGCTATCCAGAAGTGCTCAGCTACAACTCCCTGTTGTTGTTGTTGTTGTTGTTGTGTGCCTTCAAGTTTTTCCCAACTTATGGTGACCCTAAGGCCTATCATGGGGTTTTCTTGGCAAGCTTTGTTCAGAGAAGGTTTGCCGGTGCCTTCCCCTGAAGCTGAGAGACAGTGGCTTGCCCAAGGTCACCCAGTGGGTTTCATGGCCAAGCTGGGAATCGAACCCTGGTTTCCAGAGTCGTTGTCTTATCACTCAACTCCCTGCAGTACTTTTAATAACTAGGTACGGTGGAGATTTTTTGCAAAACATCATGGTGGCACTAAGTTGAGCAAAACGGGCAGTGTGGGACATCAGTGAAATAAGTCCCATTATATACAATGTTGTAGTAAAATGGTGTATCTTATATAAAATGGCTAAATCAAGGTTTGCATTTTGCAGTGTATGTATTTTTTGAATGTTTTCAATCTGTGGATGATTGAATCTGCAGATAAGGAATCTGTAGATACAGAGGGCTGACTGTACAGTTGGTCATCTTTATCCATGGATTCACCTTTGTGGCTTGAATATATATATTTAAAATCCCCAAAGTAAAACTTGCTTTTCCTATTTTGTATTTCGAGGTGGGTGAATCCTGGAACCAAATTCCAGAAAATACCATGGGTCAGCTGTATTTTATTTATTTATTTATTTGACAACTCCTAGGCTCTCTAGTCAACATAGCAAAAAATAAAAAATAAAATAAAAAAAATCTGTCCCTTCTCTCCACAATTTTCCAAGTTCTGGTCCACGGGCGGTTCCTGGTGGTGTAGTAGATGAGAGAAGTCCATATATGCTTAAAATCCACTTTTTATTGCCTCAAATGGAGCTAGGCCATGTTTCATTGTTGAAGCAACAGAAAAAATGGTCATGAGTTGAGGGACATATGGAAGGTCTGTTAAAAACAAAGAAAAGCATTTGATGAAAAGAAGAATTAAAGAAGAAGTTAAGGGGTGGGTGGGAGGAGAGACTTTTAAAAAAAAATAAAATCTGGCATCTAGCTATTCAATATACTATATTGAAATAGTCTTTGGGAATTAACGGAAACCAGTAGAGGTATGAGCATTGTACAGAATTATATTTAAAAGCTGCTTATGTTGTAGACGCAACCATTCCATGGGATTATAGCTTGTACAAGTACTATGCAACATATTACATTTTGCATGTGATAATAAAACCAGCAACTGTTTTCTTTCAAAAGAGAGGTGGTTGGCTCTCTTTTGCTGGTTTGCCACTGGAGTTTGATGATGTGGTTTCCTGACAGATTTGGTGGTACAGTTGACCAACCTATCTTGACAATAGGGTTGGTGCAGAGGACATGTCCATCTTGTTCATCACTTTGCTCAGTGTAGGGAATCCTGGCCAGAAGAGCATCTTGTTGATTTGGTGTCAGAAGCGTTAGAGGGTTGCCATTAGGACAGAGAAGTATTCAAAAGCATTATGTACATGAAAAGGAGTCTATACTGTAATTTAAATGAACAGGGCTTGCAGTATTGGTCATCACATATTGAAGGGTTATGATAATCCCTTTAATTTCTACCCAAAATAGAACTTCTTTTGCTTGTACTCCTCCCGAAGTTCTGATGAAGTCTCAGGAGATTATTAGGTGGGGGAAAAAGCTGGGAGTAAAAGGCATACTTCTGGCATAATTGTGCAATTGCACAGAAGATTTTCAAACAATGTTGCATTCATCTTGGACTTGTCCCATAAAGATCCAGGAATGCTCTAGCAATAAACCATCCCTGGGACTTCCCCATGTTTGTTTGTTGCTGGAGCATTCCTGGATTGTCACATGATAAGTCCTAGATGAGTGTGACATTATCTGAAAATCTTCTGTGCAATTATTCCAGGAGTATGCCTCCCCCTTCTCCCCATCTGATAATCTTCTTTTCCTGCTTTAAAAGAGCTTGATATACAGTAGGCCTTTGCTATCCTTTGGAGTTGAGTTCAAGGATACCTGCATGCCCTGTGGATACCAAAATGTATGGATGTGCATAATAAAATTGTGTCCCTCATATAAAATGGCAAAATTAAAATTTGCTCTTTGGAATATGAAAGGCTGACTGCATGTAGGTTATACACATTAAACCTGTTTCCTCTTTTCTCATCATAATATAATGTTTTTAAGTTTGGGAAATTGTTTAATTATTTTTTAAACTTTGTATTTTTAATGCTTTGTAATTGGTTTAATTTGGACTGTTCTAAATTCTGTTAGCCGTCTCGAGACCCTATCATGGGAGGAAGGCAAGATATAAATAAATAAAGGTTCTCTGATCCCAGTTTTACGATTTGTATGCGTGTAGATAGGGATTTCTCTATCTGGAATGGGGGAGAAAAATCCACATAGGCCATTTTCTCTCCTCCTGCTGCTGTTTTCTCTTGTTTAAATTGAAAGATTAAAGAAGCTGTGCAAAAAAGGGAGAAGAAATAATGCCAACAAGCTTTGTGTGTGGAGGGAGGGGGGGAGACCCCGGAGACCTTAATTATGCCTTTAAATCAATGTTTAAAATAAATTGAGCCCAAAGCAAGTAACAATGGGATGATAATACTCTTCGATTAAAAAAAAGGAAAAACAAAACACTGGTCTGTGCTAATGACACAGAGAGAGACAAAACAGCACCTCCCAATTTGTTTTTTTTTTTTAATATGATATTCCTTCTACCCCCCCCCCCATCCTCCCTCCCTATCCTGATGCCTCAGGACTTTAGTGGATATTCATGATGTCTTTTGTTCAACCTATAGCATTCCCAGTCTTCACTTAGCCCCCCCCCCCCCGACTTTCAATGTCTGGTTGCCGCCTCTGGGCCCTTGGAAGCCGCCGATCGGTAAAAAGTGATAAATACAATAATCTTGTCTGCTTCTGATTAAATTTATTCCTGACAGCATCGTTTATCACAAGAGGCCGGGATAATCACAAACACACTGCGAAGGGTCTGCAAAATGTGGAGGGGGGGAAGATATGAGGGGATGGCGGCGGGTGGTAGTCAGTCAGCTTCTGCTTTTGGAGCAAATGAAGGTGGAGGTAGCAGTGAGTAAGCCCATGGGTCCATCCTGGGTCTACTTATGTCACACGGATGTAAGAATCCTCAAGAAGATAAAAGAAATTAGGACTGGCAATGGGGAGTCATTGCCAGAAGGCCACAGTCCAACTGTTTGCAAAGATTTAGGACAGGGCTAGAATGAGATGAGCTAGGGCTATTGACTCCTTAGGCAAAGGGGTACTTTTTTTTTTGGTGAGGCCTACTTTACGTTTCACATAAATCTGCTACGTGTAGAACTGTGTTTGCAGTGGAAGGGAAATACACATCTTCAGACAGCTAAGAACATATGTCAGGGGCTTGTCTCTTTGGCCTGTAGCTCCATGGTATGTGTGTCCTCAACCAACTGTTGGTAGATGTATATCGCCTCCCTTTGTAGTTTACAACAGCAGGGAAATGTGAAAATAATTGGGAACAGGTAATGAGCTATCTCATATGTAGGGAGAAATGGCAGTGATTGGATTTTTGGATTAATTGCAATAAATCATTGTATAAATATTATGAACATGAAATTATCCTTCTATTAAGATTGAATCAGAAAATGTAGTACAAATGGAACAGTACAAATAATTTAGTTAGGCACCAAGCAGAGTTAGTCTTGGAAGTCAGGCATGAAAGGCAATGTGTGAAGAGTGTAAATGTAGATAATTAATGAATGACTTCTACTTGTTTTATGTTTAATAATTTTTTTTAAAAAGTTAACAACAGTGCTTCTTAAGCTGTGTGATGTGAGGGACTGGCAAACGCCCCCCCCCCAACATGCCAGAGATTGATGCCATATTTTTTCTCACTGGCTACCATTGTTTCTTTCTTTTCTTGAAACTCCCTAGGGATCAACATGCACAGATACCTGGAAAACCCACTTTGAGTAACACTGATTTCCAGTACAGTGGACCCTTGGTGTCCACAGAGGTTTGGTTCGAGGCTCCCTTGTGGATACCAAAATCTGTGGATGCTCAAGTCCTATTATATACAGTGGTTATAAAATACTGTAGTCTCCTTTGAGACCACCTTTTATCTAAAGAACTTGCTGCCCCCACCTGATGATTAACTTATCACACCTTAGCAGTGCATCAAGGAGCTTGCTGGGGAATTCTACTGATATTTCACTTGCCAGCCTAGGGAAGAATGTGGTAAGCCAAGGCATGTGAAAAAGGAGTGCAGGAGAAGCAGAGGACCTTAAAGAAAAACTTTATTCTAAGTAAAGGAGTTTTACAGAGTAATATAACTATGCTAAGGACCAACTTATCCTCCAGGCCCAGACAGAAGTATAAGTTACAGAACCAAGTCATTTCAGTCAAACCACAAAAAATAAATCAAAAACTTGACACCACTGACTGGTACATTTTTCTAATCTTATGTACATGAGAAAGGATTTGATGTTTCTGGATAGCTGGAAGTCTGGGCTCCATTATCCAGCCCTGCCAGCCTCCCAATTCCAGAACTGCTAGTTCGAAGCCCCTCAGAGGCAAAGGCAGACAGACCAACAGGCCAAAGCTGTAATGGTTTGAGTGTTGGACTACAACTCTGGAGACCAGGGTTCGATTCCTCGATTCCATTAAACCAACTGGGTGACCATGAGTATGTCACATGCTCTCAGCTTCAGGGGAAGGCAATGGCAAAACCATCTTTGAACAGATCTTGCCAAGAAAACCTCACGATAGGTTTGCCTTATGGTTCACATAAGTTGGAAATGACTTGAAGGCACACAACAGCAGCAACAACTTAAATAAAATGGCAAAATCAGTGTTTGCTTTTTGGAATTTTGAAAGACATATTTTCAAGCCATGGATGATGGGATCCCTGGATATTATTCTTGCACTATGGAATGAAAGTTCTCCCTTCAGACTTGATTGGTCTCTAATCTCTTGGAGTTAAGACTCATCTTGTCAATTTGGCCTTAAATTGCTATTAGCAGTTTTAATATTGATGTTTTAAGATGTTTTTAAAAATTCATTTTATGCGACTACTTCGAGACTTCTGTGGAAAGATGGAATGAAGAAACACCAGTGTCTCACCAAATGCACTTGTCTTGTTTTGTGTAACTTGCCTGTTCAGAAATGTAAAATCAACTGTCTTATCTCCCCCCCCCTTCCATATGCACACATGTGAAAACAGCAGAGCCCCCCACTGTTCTCAAATGTACCACAAACAGAGAGCAGCTGCCGCCTGCAGAGCAAATAGCTCCAGGGCCTAGGTAGAGATCACTGCAGTCAGGCCGTGTCTCTTGAAATGTGGGTCTGCTCTTATGTGTAAACTGTGTGAGAGAGATGGGGGGGGGGGGGAGAGAGGAGGGGGAACAAAGCCTATTTATGCAGAAAGCTGTGTGTGCAAATGGCTGAACCTGCCCCTCCCTGAATTCCACACCATCCTAAGTTTTTTCTCTTTCAAGCTCCCTTCCAAGAGAAAGGATCTGGAAAATGGGGCTCTATAGATCCCCAATCTTTCATAGATATTGGACAAATTTGGAGTTTTATGAGAGTATCATAGGTACTGTCACAAAATGGCTGGCACTGGAGGGGGCTTACCTTTCACAACATGGCTGCCATGATGGACAAAACACTCTCTGCAAAGACAAATTCAGTGAGGCTAAAAGAAATGTAATATGCCCAAGACTCTTAAGGACAGCACAGAGGCCCAGTCTGAACTCCAAAACTACTTAGCTAGACCATTCTTCCATTTTCTGTTCCAGTACTGGTTTATTAGAAGTCAGCGTGATGGGGTTGGGTGTTGAGTAATGGTGTCAAGAAATTTGTGAAGCCCGGGGTGGAATTGGAGTCCCAAATGCCAGTTAACCTACTTGTCCCCACAATGTGCAACAACAACAACAAAAACAACATTTCATAGAAAGTAAACTGGTGGTGCGTGGACACTGTGACAAATGCCAGTGGTTATCCACACTGCCGTCTGTAATCCGATAAATTCACAAAGGATACAGAACTTCTATATGTCAATAGTGATCTTCATTCTTCCAGCTCTGGGCCTTGTATAGCCAAAGCAGCACCACCCATTACTTTGAGATTTGCAGAAGCCCATATTCAAAACAAAATAAAAAACAACACCTCCAAAGCAGCTTGATGAGGCCGTAGTTGCAGAATGATGTCTTTTTGCTGGATGTGGTGGAGAACTGGGACAGGGAATGGATAGCTTGTAACCTTGGACAAAAGCTTTCCACACTTTATCCATTTCACTGAGAAGCTCATCCTTCTCAGGGACTAGTAACTATCATATCTGAATTGAGCCTCCGTATTCAGAGGCAATATACCTCTGAGTACCATGTGCACCGGAAAAATAGTAGACGGAAAGTGTTGCCTTTATGTTTTCTTTTTAGTTTCAAAACAGTTGGTCACTGTTGGCCATGGAATGGGCAACCAGATTGACGAAGTCTGAAGCCCCCACCTTGAATGTCAGAAAAAAAGTGAGAGCAAAACACACAGCCAGTCTTGTGTGGGTGGAAAATTCCTTCTGTCCCTTACTTGTGACCATAGCCAGGGGAAGTTGCTTTTCAAACTAAAACTCCTAGAATCTCGACTCTCCCAACCAGTACTAAAACAATTTTTCAGAACCAGAACCTAAATATAATATGTTGGGGAAAGATCACTTCTAGGTAATTTAGTACATTCCTAGTCCAGGTTTCCCTTCTTCCCTGCTTGTCGTCTCCCCTTTCTTCTCTTCTTCTCTCTCATCTCAGTCTGCGTAGAAAGGAATTCTAAATCATCTGAAAACCTGAACCTTGGGGGTAGAATAAATTATGCAAAGCTAATCTATGAAGTAGCTGTCATTTGGATAATGCTACATATTGAATTGTGGTATTCTGGGGAAGGGAGAGTGGTTGTACTGTATCAAGACTGAACAGGGTGGGGGAGATATGTCACATTCCTAAATGTCAAATTCTGTTTTCTGGGCTCTGGGGATTTTTGCTGTTTTTTACCTATAGAGTAAGTAAAAGGATCTTAGTTAACCACAGTTGGGAGGCCTGGAAAACTACATGACTCTAATCTCAAATTTTGATCAAAACCAGAGGAACAAGTCATCAGACTTCATGGTTCTCCATGAGTATGAGAGCTTGAAACCTAAAGCAATTTGATCAGGAGACTGGAGAGGTGTCCTAGAGGTTAGGTTGCAAAGATGAATTGAAAATATATCCCACAGCCCCTGGCTTCCATCTTTTCCATCTCTCTTCCCTATATCATCTGATATATCTGTTTTTGATCACTGCTATCTTGCCAAGGTATTTTATGTTTTGTAAAATCAGGAACATTACTAAACTTCTGTGAACAGCTTCTTCTGATACCAATAATGCTTTCTAGTGGAGGGGTATATAGGTATGTGTGTCTGCATATGTGTGCATGTATTGTACAGGATGACTGTTGTTTTGCTTGACTCTGACAAAGTAGATTATGCAAGAGTACTTCGGCTTGAAGAGTAGGAGAGTGAAGCCATTCCTTCATGATCAAGGTCAAGAATGCTATGCTAGGCACATAAGCATCTCCTACTCTATGCTGCTAAAATCCATCCAGTGGCTCACAAAAAACAAACAAAAAAACCCACTTACCTAGTTGATTTTTCATCTCTAGAAGTCATCAAGAAGAGAATGGACTGCCATCTGTTACTAATTCTCAAGAGCTCAGAAAAAGATAGTTTTTTTGAAGGTAAGAATGCTCCAGTGGCTGGGGTATTCTGGAAATTATAGTTCCAGAAATAACTTTCACAGGCTCTAGTGGTACATTGGCTCTGGCTTTCCTACACCACACAGAGGATTGGTCTGAATTTCTGGCAAAACCTCTATCAACATTTGCTCTGTATGGTCTGTAGTTTTCGACTTTGTGTTGCAGGATCTAAAAATGCATTGTTTTCTGCTGGATGGCTCTTTGTGGTCATGGCTTTCCTTCTCATGCAAAATAGGAGACACTAGCACAATCTAGATGTGAGCCTTTCTACAAACACATGCTAGCATGCAGAATCATAAATACCATAATACATTTAATACTAGTTCTTCATCCCAGCTAGTTCCCTAATATACAGGTACAGAATGTTTGCATTTCTGAATTTTTGAACTACAGTTCCCATAGTCTCTTATCATTGGTTATGTTGGAAGGCTCATTTGGGAGTTGAAGGTCAAAATACAAACGTTTGTCATTCTTAGATTTATGCTATCCACTGGGAATTTGCACCTGTGGACACTTTCTGAGTCTAGTGTGGCATTTTCAGCTCGTATCCCACCACTGTCAACACAAAATGTGTGGGTCTCTACTTATATCCCACTTCTAGGACCATCAAAGGTGTGGGGTTTTACTCTTAATCCACCCAGTATGAAGACATCCACAGTATTCTCTGGAAATATTCAGGGTGAGACTTTCACTAATCCCATATGTAAGCACTTCCTCCAGTCTCCCTTTGTGTGACACCAACTGTGAGGTCAGTCTAAATGTTCTCAGATTCCTATGAATATTTATGCTACTTTTATCACCAACAGAACACCACCTTTCCACCTTCAACTCTGCCTTCACAGAGATCTTGTCTGAAACCAAACTCTCAGAATGACAGTAATTTCGGAGACCAAAAGTATATAAAAACAAAACTCTATTTACAGAAGTTAAACATAAAACAGCAGGTTATTTATTTATTTATTTTATCTCTCTCTTTTCTCCCAGTATAGGGACATTCTAAACACTTCATTCTCTTCTCAAGCTAAATCAGACCCTTACCAATCAATCAACTCAAACTCAGTTCTCTCATTTCGACCCTAGTCTAACTTGAACCCCTCTCAAACACATTTTCCAGCTGTACTCTTCTCAAACCCCAGACTGACTTCTCATCAAACTCAAACACTGCCACTTCCCAACTCTTGTCAAACATTCTCCCAGTCAGCGTCCACCTTAACACTCCATTCTCCCCCCCTTCCGAGCAGCTACTTATCTCATACTCATACAATAAATCAAACAATACTTTTATGTACAAGCCCATGATGACATCACACCCTAGCACTGAGATGCAGAATTGGGCCTTCCTTTGGAGGCAGGGAGGCTGAGTGATGATCGGGGAGTTAATTTTTTTAAACTCATTACGTTGAAAGCCATTCCTCTGACAAGGCGCAGTGTCACCTGCCAATGCAATATTCATGTGCCACTTAGGAAGTCCTGGATATTCAATGCTAGGTTTGTGAATAAGATCCTTTGGCCAGGTTGGGGTGGGCGATGGAGGCTGTAACCTATCTGTATACCTCCTGAAGTGTGTTATGTGTTGGTGAAAGGGGGGTGGAGGTTCCAGCAGGCCTGGAGAAATCTTTCAGCGCGTCGTCACCAGTGGTGACGGGTGAGCAAATGATCCCAGCTGTCTCCATGCTGACGGCGACTCTCTTCTCCGCCAGATTCGTTCATTAAGATCCTCAATTATTGATAGGAGCATTGGATGGAGTGCCTGCCTCACCGCAGCTGACATAACGGCCTTTTAATAATCCTCACGGATGCTTGAACGTAGATTGGGGACTGGGGGATGGAGTAGACTGGACACTTCTTCCATTTATTAAAAGTGGGGGATCAGAGCATAGATCAATAGATTCCTGCTCTTTGGAGCAACAACACATAAAATAATTTGCAAATATTCGAAAGTAGATGCAGGGAACAAAACAATTGTTCCTCCTATCTCATTTTAACTGTTTGGACTATGAGATCAAAAAGAGACTTGGTTAAACACTCTTTAAGTAATCTGCATGCAGGAATGATAGGGACATGGGATCTTAATATAGAAAATAGGGATTTTAATCTCTATGTTTGCAGGAACTGGTTCAGCGAGTATTAATAATTCCTCACAATGGACAATGCAGAATAGGAAGCATCATGAATTGCTCATAGTTGTAGCATGAACCATGAGCTGGCAGGTCCCTTAGTTCAAAACTCTCCTCAGTCAGGAGAGTTTATTGAATGGCTTTAGGCAAGGCATTATATCCATTCAGATGTTTGTAATATGGAATAATAACACTGGCTTACCTCACAGGGCTGTTGTAATGGTTACTGAAATAATGTATATGGAGCAGCTTAAGCACTTGAAAGGGGAAAATGGTAATAAGCCATAAGTATTACTATTAAATTATTTTCCCCCTTTGTCAGATTGGGCTGTTTATACTTGACACCATTATCTTGGGCTCACGATAAGCAGCAGCTCATTGTTTGGAGAAACTTGATGTGTCTCCTTGTTCTGGTTTTTAGTGTCGCTCAGTCATTAGCTTCCCTCCTCCTTCCCCCCAAGCATTCCAGCTGCGGCCAGATGAGGCTGCAGCTGCCTTTTGGGTTTTGCTTGTCTTGGCAAGCGGTTTGAAAAGCTCTCCCTCCACTCCATTTATCTGGTGCAAGGGGACAAGGGAACAACTCCCTATTGTGAAATCAGGCAATAGGAACAGGGGCATGTATAATTAATGCTTAAAACAAACAAATAACAAGTTAAGCAGTAAAAGTACCCGTATTTTGGATCAACAAGAAGTTGAACTCTGCAGTTGGTATAAACTTTGCATATTTGTGTATGCTTGTATTAATTTGTATAAGACATCCTGCTTCTGCTAGTAATGGCGGAGAGCCAAAATCTAAGCAGAATGCTGAAAGCCTGTCCCTCGGAAATCCGATTTACTCACCCAGTTATACTTCTGGTGTTTCAATTAACTGTCACTTACTCACATTCAAGTCTATATTTTCAGAACCTTGAGATCTAGAAACTTGGTTTGGGGGGGGGGAATGAAAGGTTTGAGTTTTGCAGCAAATAGTCTGAGCCTGTGTAGCATAATTGACTAATACATGCAGTCTAATTATGGCAGCACAGCCATTTCCTCTGTGTATTGGAAAGACACTTCCAAAGGAGGGACTGAAACTTTGAAAGAGAAAGCTCACACATAGCTGCTTGTCCATCAGTAGACTGAACCAGGTGATCATACAGAGCATATTAAGTAGCAGGTTAGGAAAGCACTACTTTCTCCATGCCCAGATAGGCATCATCCCAATCAAAGCTTAGGAAAGCTACTTCTTGGCCAGCATCCCTATAGTGGCTGGCATATTCTGGGAGCCGTAGTCCAAAAAAGATTAAAATTTTTTTTCCAAGCTCTGATCCTGATCTCTCACATGTTCAGTAGTCATCTGATAGCAACAGTCAAGTGTCAGCTTTGGGTGTTGGGGGGGGGGAATATAGTAGACAACTTTTTTAAAAAAAATGCCAGGCCTCACCTTAAAAACAAAGTATTGCAATAGAGAATTTATTAGAGATTCAAAAGAGAACTGTTGAGTTTGGTGCCAGCTAGATGGAACTTTATAGGGCTAGCACTGTCCCACGGTTGTTCAAAGCAGCATTGGGCAAACTGCAAATTGCAGAGATGGAGTATCTCACTTTTATTTTGTTTTGTTTTTTTTTTGTTTTTTTAAAATTATTAGCTCTTATGACTGTAAAGCTGAGTTTCAAGTTTTTAGGGCAATGTCAGCTATAAGGAGGGTGGCCAGGATTTCTTGTAATAGGGCTTCAGTGCTCCCTTTGCTGGTTGGAGCAGAATAAAATTTTAAAAGTCTCGTATATATCTTACTGCTTTGCAGAATTTAAATGGGATGTAAAATTAAGCCCAAGTCAGTCGCCTGTAGCATGTATGTCTGGATCCAAGCTGGATTTCCTTTACTGCCCTCTTACCATTCATTTCTGAGATGAAAACAGACTCTGGAGTGGGCTGTACATTAGTCCTACATCTCCTAGGATGTCAACTTTTGTTGTTTTTCTATTCTAATATCATTTTGAACAAATTATCAATCAGAAAATTAGCTCATCTCTCTCTTTGATTGTTCCTTTCCTTGTCAGCGCGGTGATTAAATTTTCTGCTGTGCAATGTTTTCAAGCCTGAGACATGCAGTCCTTAATGTCTAGGAAAAAAAGATGCCATGGTGTAGAGCATTACTACCTAAAATTGAAGTCTTTGGTGAGCTATTGGATGATAGTCTGCAGCAGATTTCGCAGATAAGAAAGAAACTTTTAGTTAATGAAGAAAAAAATTCCTACCTATCTCTCACATCAGATAAAAAAGCACTGACTAGAGGAAAACCAGTGCCCTCTGAGCTGAAAATGCTTTTTACCTTTGTCCTTCTTTCCCTTCCCTCACAAATCCACGAAGTGTAATGATTTTGGACATATCTACACTACTGCAAAACCAATGACTGTTTTGTAGCAGTTTAACTATCATTGGCTTCTTCTGTAGTGTCTGTGAATTCTAGTTTGGTGTGGGTGCTGTGAGAATTTTGGGATCCTTTCACACTACAGTTATAGTGCTTTGTTGTTGTGTGCCTTTACGTTGCTTCCAACTTATGACGGCCCTATCACTGGGTTTTCTGGGGCTGAAAGTGTGTGACTCACCCAAATTCACCCAGTGGGTTTCCATGGCTAAACAGGGAATCAAACGATCTTCAGTCATAATCCAACACCACGCTGGCTCTCCTTTAACTACCATGCCTGCAGCCTGTGGAATCGGGAGACTTACAGTTCATAGACGGATAAATTGTCTGCCAGAGAGCTTTAGTTCCTCTCCAAACTAGAAATGTTAGGATTTGATTGGATATTATCATAATAGTTAAAGTAGAATCATAGTGCTATAACTCTGTAGTGTGAAGGGGTCTCTGATGGGAAAAGTTGCCTTCCCCTGGGGCTGAGAGAGTGTGACTTGCCCAAGGCCACCCAGTGGGTTTCATGGCTGAGCTGGGAATCAAACCCTGGTCTCCAGGGTCATATTCCAACACCCAAACCACTATGCCACCCTGGCTCATCTGTAGATAATACCATCTATATTTGGTGTTTTCCATAGTGGTCCATCTTGAACAGTACCATCTATAGTTAAGTACAGTAACATCCAAAATCTGGCCTAACAAAATGAACAAAATATATGATGTGAACTTTCGAAGCTCACCTGGCTTCTTCATCAGGCAAAGGGGTTAACAATAAAACAGGAGAAAGAAGAACAAATGTTGGAGGCATACACCTACATTTTATCAGGACACTGTTATATTTGTTCTCAGTTAAGATGGTACATGTAGGCAGAGGCTATTCCTCCTCCTTGGCCATATGTGCTCTGTAAATGTAAAGTCTATATCGAGATCCATATTGTTCCTCTACTGTGTGAGGCTACCAGCCCCCTCCTTTGATATGCCATTTATAGTCTTTACTGCTAATTTATATAGAGCCCATCGACTAAGACCCAACTAAGACCAAGCACCATACTGTATGTAAGTGAGAAATATGTACAGGCTTACAGGCTTAAGGAAGACAAGAGAAGACCATAATGAAGGGGGAAGGGGAGCATACAGAAGAAAAAGGGAGAGGAAATTAGAGGTCAGAGGCTCAAGAGAAAAGTTATATATTCAAATTCTGTTTTAACAGTTGAAAGAAGGAAGAGGTCCCATTGCCAGAAGGCAAAATGTAGTTTACGTAAGAAAGCCAAAGGCTGTGAAGGAACTCTAATGTAGGATTAAAATGGTGAAAATGAGATAAGGGAGTGAGAGAAGTACACTCTGCACTTGCTCAGGGATTAACTTAATCTAATCTTGTTTTCAAGTGTGGCACAAGGAAGGGAAAAAAATCTTTGTTGTAAGCAGGGAAGAAAGTCAAACAAATGGTAGAGCTTCTTCTTGTCTTCTGAGGAAATATGCTCAGAACAAGATAGAATGAAACTCAGAATGAAACTCTGAGTATTTGAAACACTGTAATTTACTAGACCTAGTTTTTTGTAAATTGGTGGTGCAGAGACAATTGCCAATACTCATTTTCCCTTGAATAATTTTAAATTCCCCCAGCTCTAGATATATTCTCATAAGATCCTTTGAAAGAGTCATCCTAAACTCTTTTAAGGGATTTTTAAAAAGGAGATTCTTTATGGCTTAAGATATAAGAAAATTTAGAATAGGTTGCTAGTAGGGAATAAGTGATGAGGATGCATTTTTCTAGTTCCTAAACAGTTTCCAGGTACAATATAAAGCTGTACCCTTAAAAGTCCGTTGTGACTTAAAATTCCACCTCATTGTATCTCTTGGTGTCATTTTAGAGCCAAATAACATTTTTATTCTCCTGGATATTTTCATCTTAAGTTGTATTCATACTGGGCATATTTGCATGTGACAATAAGCCATGCTTTGAGTTAATAAAGGTGTGTTGCTTAAGCTATGAATTACAAAACACTTTCCCCATGAGTTGCATAGCACCTTTCCCAATTTCTAATTTATTTCTCTGTCATCTCTTTTGTCAGCTTCTTTGTCGTGGTGGGCAGCTGAGGAGACCACCCAGGGACATACCACCATTCTGGGTTCATGTGTCATAATAAACTAGACTTCATAAACTGACATTAAACTATAGGTTATTAATAAATCATGGGTTGTCATGTATCTGGTTGACAAACCATGGCTTGTTAGCAAGGGTAGTGTTGCTCATTAAAACGTAACACATTTCAACAAACCACACCGTGGCTTGAGATTTGGATATGTTTGCCGCAACATTGCTTTTAGCTGCTAATTTATTATATTAGACTTTGTTGATTTTTTATTTCTAAGGCACCTTGGAAAAATTTATATTGAAAGAGAGCATGCACACATTTTTTTTTTAAAAAAACCTTCCTATAGCTCCTAATAAGGAATTCAGTATAACTCAAAAATGCAAGCTTAAACCTTGAACAACAAAAATAGGTAAAAGAAAAAAGATCTCTATTTGCAACTTGTAGACATTTCTGAGTTGCAAGCATTTGCAGTTATCATCCAAAGTATGAATTTTTTTATGTTAAGTTCAGAAAAACAGGAAGAAATATTACTTACACTGGATACTTGTTGTATTAATTTCCCTCCAGTTAATTAATTGATTCTGTAATGGCAAACCAATTCATTGATTAAGCCTTTAATCATTCTGTAAGTGAAATGCCCATCCTTTGATGTATGCCTTTCCCAACAATGATGAGCTGCTTCATATGTTACAACATTAGGAGTTAGTACAAAATTGTTGTACTAACTCATTACAACATTATAATAAAAAGTCTTGTATGCAAGACATTTTGGTGCATGTACATACACCTTGACACTCTATTTGTTTGTGACTGCCCAGCATTGTATATATAAATATATGTGCAATGGAAAGTCCCAAGTGTCAAGTTGACCTCTGAGGGCATAACTGCACTGCAAACTTAAACCGGTTTAACTGTCATTTTATCTCCCCAAGGAAACCTGGGAATTTATGTGTGAGGATGAGGTTAAAGTCTCATGTAAAGAAGCAAGCTGTTTATTAGATCTTAATACTTCAAATTTTATTTTTTTAAAAAGAAATCTCAGTCTCCTCTAAATGTAATTCCCAGGATTATTTGGAGGAGACCATAGTATTTAAACTTGTTAACTAAAAAAGGAATTTGAAGACTACATATGTGTCTAGTTGGGATGGGCATGCTCTGGACCCTGGCAGCCACACAGCTCCATCATTTTGAAAAAGCTCTTGACTGTCATCCCCTTTGGTTTTTCGTTGCTTGACCAGAACACTCAAAAATAGAAGCAGGTTTACTCAAACTCTTCCAAAGCCAAACTCAACTGCCTATCTTAGTATGAATATAGTACCTGTCCTAGATGATTACAAAGAATTTGGAGTACAGTACATGCTCAGTTAGTGCAAAGCACTGTCCCAGACGTCTTGGGCTCCACACTTCTGTCCCTCACCAGGGAGTGATTATTCTTTTAGCATTATATTGTGGAGGAAGGTGTGCAATCTGGCTCTCAAAAAAAGGCTTGCTAACCTTTCACCATCCTCTTATTGAAGAACTCTCTGGGTTTCGTAGAACTTGGTTTTCAAGCCATGGTTTGCATCTTTGCCTTTGTATTTCTTAGAGTAAAAGGAGTAGCTGACTTTATTGCTGTTTATTTAGTGAAAGATGAAAATTCAAGACAGGTTTCAAGAGTCCATTTAGTAGGACTGGGTCCCAGTAGATGCTCCTCTGATTTCCCAAATGACCCATGACAGCTTGAAGTATTTTTGGTACAATTACACGTGTCACTGTTTTAGTGAAAACCAGTGAGATTTAAGAGCCTTGGGTTGTGCCTTTCAGGCGTGCTGGTGAATAGTGTATTTGTTGTTGTTATGGGCCTTCAGGCGGTTCCTGACTTACTGTAGCCCTAATGAGATAGATTTGCTTTAAGATTACCTTAGTTTGGAAAGAACTTAAAGGCACACAACAACAATAAAGGAGGAACCTGATCAGATTTTCTTGGCAATATTTCTTCAGAAGGGGCTTGCCTTTGCCTCACTCTCAGGCTGAGAAAGTGTGACTTGCCAAAGGTTACCCATGGCTAAGCATGGATTCAGACCCTGATCTCCAGAGTCATCATCCAACATTTAAACCACTACACCATTCTAGCTTTTGTTAATATCCCTTAAAATCAATATTCTGTGCTGTGGAGGTAGAGAACATTGGCCAAATAAAGCTGTATTTTGTTTCTATATTGATCATGGAAATTAAGCAATGCACACATAGTTAGATGAGAGCCAGTGTGGCATGGTGGTTTGAGTATTGGACTACAATTCTAGAGAGATGGGCTCAATTCCCCACTCAGCCATAAAACCCACTGGGAAGTGGTATGCTCTCAGCATCAGGGGAAGACAAAGGCAAAGGCATACCTCCTTGGTTAAGCCCCATAAGTCAGAAACTACTTGAAGGCACATAACAACAACAACATACAGGTATAGTTAAATGGTTTTCATTTTTAAATCTGCTTTTGATAATAATAGGGAAGAGATTTGAACTATACCCCTAGGGCACTGATGACTTGTCCAACTATATTCCATTCATTTCCTAAATTTCTGAGATTTAACCTACTGCTAGTGGAAACACTTTCAAGTTTTTTTCAAGGTCTCTCCTCCCCCTCCTTTAAGGACCTGAAACCTGCTGGTTTTGTTTTTTTTTTAAATAGTTTCTCAAGATTTTGAATTGTGTGCATAATCTCACAGTTACCCAGTGTGTAAATGTGCACATGTAGTTATTTCTTTTTCTTTTGAACTATTCATTTGCTTTTAAAACACCTACATTGTTATGCTGTACCAAGAAAGTCAAAGTATCCATCCATCCATAACTTTATTTATATCCCACCTTTTTCTCTGGCTGAGATGCAAGATGGCTCAAGTATGAATGAAATGAAATTTTGTGAAGGAGGAGGGTCTCTATTTTGTCTATTTGCAGCTGATGACTTCTGTTTGTTTTTGGCAAATGTGTATGATCTTCCCAAAGCCAAGAAAGAGAGAAGAGGAGTGAGGGCAATGGTTTTTTGTTGCATGGATATTTCTTAGCCTGTGTGCATGACTCTTTATGTCCACCCCTTCACTCTACTATTTGAAAGTTTTCAACACATTCTTTGACAATACCCTGGTTAAATTGGATGATGTCCATTGAGTGTGTATGCCTTTATGTCACCTGTTGACTTATGTTGATTCCATGAATTCATAGGGTTTTCTTAGGCAAGCAATACACGGAAGTGGTTTTGCCAGTACCTTCCTTTGAAATATAGCTTACAGCACCTGGTATTCACTGTTGTTTCCCATCTAAATGCTAATCTAGGCTGACCCTGCATAACTTCCAAGATCAGACAGGATCTGGTGGGATATTTTAGGATTTTTAGGTCCTACCTATGGTTTAATGGACAGACAAAAAACAGGGAATTGGATATGCCAATAACTTGTCTTAACTTTCTCTGCTTTTTGTCTATTTTATTAGGATTTTAAATAATTATTGTTGCTCTTTGGGAAGTCTTTAGGCTTTGTCATATTATATCAATAAAGGAACAGGAGTAGCACTGGTGGGGTTTCCTATGGCTTCAACCACGATTTGATTTTTTAATAAATTGCTTTTGAGGAGGTGTCCTATAGATTCTCCTGATGAAGATAAATGAAGCACGTTGAACATTACTTGTTATATAACCATTCACTGTAACAGCTTGGCTTCTTATCTCTTTTGTGTTTTTGGTGGATGAGTAAATCAGAAGTTCAGGGCCCATTTTGAAGAAGGAAGGAGTGATGCTGTCCTAGAGAACGCAAAGGAAAGTTGTGTGTCTGTGTGTCTGTGTGTCTGTGTAGGGGGTGATTCTCTTGGGGCTGCAGGGTCGAAGCTGTAGAGATGCATCAGTCCAATCTGTGGGATTGGGGTTTAAAGGGGGGGGGGGAGATGAAAGTGTGTTTGGAATAAGGAGGCATTAGGCTATTCTGGAGAGGAAATATTTCATGGCAGCACTGTTACTTCTTTCCTCTGTATGCATCCTGGCTGTGTATATGTGATTTGAGTGGGCAACTAATAATATAGGGGGTTTCTGTGTTTGGGGAACTCCCCCCAATTTGGTGTAATAGTAGTGGTGGTAGTAGTAGTAAAGAATCCTAGCAGGTACCATCACAGCTCAATTCCGTGCCTGCCCACCAGCCTCTTAGCTCACCCCTTTGCCATCCTATCTCTCTTTCCAGCCCCCCACCTCCCGGCCTGGAATTGAGTTAATTCTCCGGTTCCATCCGCCCTTCCAGGTCAGCGACACTTAAAGCGTCGCCAGTTGAACATCTGATGTGATCCAAGCTGTCAGCTGCATTCAGGGGGCGTTATTAGTGAATCTCTTGGGCCTACCAGAGTGTGGGGGCTGTATGGGAATGTGCAGGGTTGGTGGAAGCGACGGGAGGGGGGTGCAGACAGACTGCAGTATGTATGTGTGTGGGTGGGTGGGAAGGGCATTGGCAGCTGGCTCTATTTTTATCTTGCTTCTCCCTGCCCCCTGGGCAAAAGCAGGAGGCCTTGTTGGCAGCAGATGATATTTTTCGAAATCTATTCCCCACAACTGTATATGATTCTTTTCTCTGGAATTCTCACAACCTGAATGTGTTTCCCTTCACATCTCTTCCCCATATGGTATGATAGAATGGATAAAACATAAAGGATATCAGCTTCTGGCTCCCCATCACCACCAAACAGCCTATTTCTACTGCTTAATTTTTTTATGAATCAATGATGGTCCAGTAAATCTATAGAATAAGCATAGAATAAGCATATAAGAAGAATCATGCTGGATTAGACCACATATTTATGTGCCTTCTTCTTCCTCATATGGCAAGCCAGATGTCTCAGGAAAGTTCCTGAGCATGGTATGAGAACACTCACCTTCCTCTGCTTGTTGGATTCCCAGTGTCTGGTATTTTAAGAAAACCTTCAGAAATATTATTAATATATACATTGGGACAATTAACATTAAAAAAGCTTTCATGATAGATGGGGAAAATAGAAGGTCTGATAATAGCATTGTTATATCATCAATCTTCAAATGAGGAAACCAGTTAAAAAAAGACTTAATCAGAACTTTGGATAAGCTTCAGGATTTTTCAGCATTATGTGGTGTCTAGAGGTATACTGCTTCTGACATGAACATTCCCTTGAGTAATTATGCTGAATAGTCTCTGATAGGATTGTTCTTCATGGGTCTGTTCATGTTTTTAAAATCATTATAGTTGGTGATACATCTTGTGGCAGAGAATTCCGCAGATGAAAATTTTTTGTCCAAAAGGCTTATAATCTACGAGGCTTTACAGACCGCCCAAAAGGGGCAGTCTGTAGCCGTTCCTTTTTGCTGCAGAACTACGCCACAGCAGCTAGATCATAATAATAAAATTTATTTATATTTCCCGCCTCTCCCCATGGATCGAGGCAGGAGTACAACAATTTAAAATCGCAATACAATATAACAACAATATTAAAACAATCTAAACATATTTCTATAATTAAAACATATCCAGTAGCCATTGTCAGTCCAATGCTCCAGTCGTCTAAAAGAAACATTCTGTGGGGTTGAATAATAATAAAATTATGGAGCGGCAAAGCTGCGCAGCAAAAAAGGAGCAGGGAAACCCTGCTCCTTTTTAGTGCCACAGTTATGGCGCAATGAAAGGAAAAGGCGCCATTGAGCGCTTTTCCACCATCACAACTTTGCAGCTCCATCTAAAAGCTGCACAGTTGCAGTGGCATGCTTACGCACACCATCTAAAAGGCTTTGTGTGACGACGCAGGCTTCGTCATGTGCTAGGGTTAGGGAGTGTGCAAATGCTGTGCACTCCCTTACCCTAATCAGGCCAATATTACTGAGACATGTTTGTGCAAAGATGGAGGAAAGACCTGAGAAAAAGGGGCACTGATATTATTAGATATCTTATTGCTGTGTAGTGTGAGTTTTTGTTTGCTTGATTTTGTGTTGTGTGTATTAGGCAGAGCTTGAAAAAATTTACTTTTTGGACTGAATTCAAGATGTTGTATCCGCAAAAAGTAATGTTTCCAAATTCCGGTGTCAGGAAACCTTTGTATCTCAACAATATCTCAATTTACTCCATGTTTCCACTCTCTCCACAGCTGTGTCTCCATCCCCCTTTTGTGACTGTTAAATTCCCTGATTGTGAGAAGGTTATGGATGGGCCAATTCTGAGAGAGGTGACTGTGACTTCTAACCAAAGTGAGGTGGTAGAGCAAAACTTGTACATGGTGCAGACCATGGTGCATGTAATGTCGACGTGGTTAACTATTTTGGGAAAGCATGTCTGTCTGAATGTTTTAGTAGATGTACTTCCAGCGTCTGCTCCCCCAAAACTGACTTACTGGACAGGGTTATGGTGGTAATGGGATGTTGATGCAACAACTACCAAGACAGAGGGAGGGAGCAGGAAGGATGGCACAGCTCTGGCATGAGAAAGTAGGTCAAGAGCTTATCGAGCTGCAGTAGTGACGGTGGAAAATAACGGCTTGGAATGTAAGGAGATGGAGGGGGCTTGGAGGGAAGAAATATGGCAAGGAATTATATGTGTGTGTGTGTGTAATGTCTCCGAGTCCCCCTGAGATTTAAAATAAAGCACTAGAGTCCTCTCAAATACAAGAGCAAATAGTTTGGATTTGAGGTGCGTAAAGTGCTTGATTTACAGGGTTGTTTTTTTTAAAAAAGCATGGTGTTCTTTCATGGGGAAGTGAGTTTTTGAAACTGGGGAAAGAGGTTGCAAAGAAAAATCCAGGCATTTACAGGAGCTCAACTGCTTATTCCATGGCTCCTTATAATGGCAAAGACGCCCATTTTATGGGAAACGCTGCCAGTGGGCAGAGCTGCCCTGCTTTTCTTGGACATCTGGGAATTGAGCCCTACCCCAACTTCAGTCAATTTCCAGATATTTTGGGATAGATTAAGAACTTATCTTTAGTTAAGAACTTACCTTTAGGTCTAGGAGCATTGAATCTCTGTAAACATTAACTCAGTGTTGGAGCTTGAGGAACTAATTTTAAAATTCCGTTCATTTATTCCTATACGCTTGATATGGTGTTTAAAAAACATAACCTGTTATGAAATGTTACAATGTTGAAAAAGTAACTTATTTGTGTTGTTTTATTGGGCTGCAGTTACTTTTTGACACTCTTAAAAAAAAGAAATACTTAAAGATTACCATTGAAATTTACCTGTTACACCTTTGTTGCTGGAAAAGGGTGGCACATGACTATAACTCATTGCTTCCAAGCTTACGTCTCCACCTGTCCTTCTGGCAGGACAAACAGATCTAGCTTGCAAAGCTGATGTATTTTTGCTGCCATGGCACACATGACCTGTACATGTGCAGACTTTCCTCTAGTTTCCTCTGTAATAGCTGTAATGATGTGCTTCCAAGAAGTGCTACCATTGCACAGAGGCATTGTTACCATTAAGCAGACAGCAAAAAAGTTAATTATTTAAATTCGCTATTGTTGCATATTTACTGAGGGATTGAGATATTTGTGGGATTTAACTTGGCTGGGTACTAGACACCTTCACTTGGTTGGTTAGGGGACCATTTATTGTTCTGCTTCAGGCAGCAAAATACCTTAGATTGGTCTTCCCATTGTCCAAGACATGTGACAATGTTTTACAGGTTTTTTAGTGATCATGGCGCTGAACACAAGGCTGTGGTTTTCAGTGCCATTGTAAAGCTGCCAAGGGGGAAGAGGGCATTTATGTGCCAGAGGATTCTGCAGAGTGGTAGCAGCTTGGGAAGGAAGGGTGACATAGTGAAGGCTAACTGCTGTGGTGTTGTGTGCCTTCACAGCAGCCTCCACCAACTGGCATGGAGCAAACACTGCAGTGGGGAGGAGCTGTAGCTCAGTGCTAGTCTAGCTAGAGCACATACTTTGCATGCCAAAAGGCCTAGATTCAGTCCCTGGCATCTCCACTTGAAAGGATCAGGTAGCACAGCAGGAAAAGATTCTGCATGAGACTGTAGAGAGCTCCCACTAGGTGGAGAGTGGTAGGTGGTAGTAGCCCAGATGAAAATGTATGTGCTTCATGAATTTATATGCTTAGTGCCTGCACTTCTGTGCCATTCAGGAATGCACCCCTCCCTTCTTGACTGCCTACATGATGCATCCTCACAGAAGAATCCGCTTCAGTGGCTATTCTGCAAGTGGAATGCTTTCATGAATATAATCAAACAAGGTTTCTCTCTCTTTTTACATTCATCATTAGGTAATTCTGGAATGATTATCCAGGATAGTGTCTCTTAAATTTTATAGTGTTCACATGTGTTTTAACATTAGGATCGCCAACTCCTGAGTGACAGAATCATGCTTGAAGTAAGATAATGCACACCAAGGCACACTGAATGTCGGGTTCCTCTAAGACATTTACCCTGTTGAATGCTGAGTTCAGCAGAGAAAAGTATGGGGAACACCAACACTTTTTATTGCACCCGAAAGCTGATCGGCAGCCAGTGTAAAGATTTTAAAATGGGGGTTTGGAGGGCTGCAGGTTTGTGATCACTTTCATGTCTTTTATAAGTTTCCTGCCACCAAGCAATAGATCCACACATGATGGCTAGCACCATGCCCATTAGTCCCTATTTGATCAGTTATTGAATGGTAAGTCAACATGTAGGTAAATATTTATTCACTGGATTTACTCTGTTATGGACTAACAATAGGATTTGCCCCAAAACTGAGCAAACATAACCACTCTGTCGGTGTCACAAGCCCAAAGCAAGGAGTAAAAGTTCATGACACGAGCAGGTGACCACAGCCACATATTACACATTAAGGCATGTGTTCACAAATACTTGTGGTTAAGGCACCCATGGTCTGAAGTGGGAACAGAGCTTTTCTCCTGGCCCCATGTTAGCCCTGTTGATGTGGTTGTTTGCAAACCTTTTACTGTGAGCAGCTGCTTGGGCATAGGGGTGCTGCATGATAAGAATTGCATTGGTGTCCTGGTTGTGTGGAGCCTCTCGCTGCAATGAGCATCTACTTTTCCATTGCACTCCGTGTACAAACTCATTTGCAGGAGAATGAGCTTTGCACAGAAACTCCAGATTCTAGAACCCCACAGTCAGTATAGACAATAGCAAGGGTAGCTGGAGTGCTACAGAAGCCATAGTCCGAAGGAAGGAAGGAAAGAAAGAAAAAAAGAAAGAAAGAAAGAAAGAAAGAGAAAATCTTTCCCATTTCTGGCAGGAAATGTGCAGGCTGTTCCTATTTTATTAAAAGACTATTCTGCACTGGTGACATCGTACAGTAGTAAAACTCTTGAGTATACTCAAATGCAACATCTTGATCAGGGAATGAAACATTTAGAAATTACAAGTGGGATTCTCAGATTCCCCGTCCTCAAAAGAAATCTGCTCCTGGTGAGGAGGGGCTTATGTTCATGTCATGGTGGGAGGCGGTTCAGAAGTGGAAATGAAAATAAAGAGCACCTTTTCCCCTTCTAACCATGCCTTGTGTTCTCCACAACGCTTAAGAATTCAGAACACTAAACTTGAGTATTTTATAATTATGTGGTAGACAGCAAAGAAGAAAATCAGTCTTGTTCATTTAATTGGTTGTGGTGGGGAATAATACTACTGCCTCTACCTCTACTAATGAAAACCCCATCTGGCGACTATCTATATGAACTTGCACAAGATTTGCAATCCATTGCAGTGGCCTTTCAGAAGTGCAGTTGTTGAAAGAAAAGGGTCTCATCAGCTGTGTCCCTTGAAATGTGGTGTGGCCTCCTAAGAGAAAGGTTTCTGGTCCTTTCTCTGCTCACTTTTTAAATAGGTCCTTAGAACTTTTCTGTTATATGGAGTACTGTTTAAAAATGAGAACTAATTTTGATAATGTCAGTTTGGTAAAAAGTGTGGGTAGGTACATTATGAAAGAAATAAAATAGGAGGCATATAAGAGAAAAATAAGGAACATTGCTTCTCCCAACCTCTCTGTTCATTGCCTCCATCAGCCTTCATCCAATTTGGTGCCCTCCAGATATTTTGGACTGGAACTCCATCATCCTTGGCAATTAGCAGTGCTGCTCGGACTAATGTGATTTACCATCCAAAACATCTGGAGAGTATGGGGTGAAGCTTCCTTCACCCTGTACTCTTCAGATGTTTTGGATGATAAATTGCATTAGTCCGAGCAGCAGGCCTAGAATAAGCCACTAGGCTTCCTAGTTACTCAGAATCTTTTCTACAATTTGATCATTTTTACATCATTCTGATGCTTGGAATTCTTGACTCTGGGTCATTTAACTTTTATACCCAGTTCCTTTCCAGTTCTGGTGTTGGGAAAGAGGAATCTGAATTTCTGGAATCCTTTGCTCCATTACTTGAGTCCACTCAACCTCAGAATGGGTTCAGGGCTGTCACGTGAGACTGAAAATCAAATGGCTTCTCTCCTCTCCCTTGCTAGCACTAGAAATATAATTTGATAGTTGACAATTCCTCACTCTTTAATGGCACTCAGTGGCTTGTGAGTTTCTCAAAGGAATCTGGTTGGCTGCCATGGGGAAATGAGGTTTTGTGTTAGGAGGCTTTTCTGATCTGATTCATCAGCGACTCTTCTTCGCTTTTTATATCTGTCACCTGAGAATGGCCATCATACTCTGTTTCCAAGTGTTAGATCTGGCGGCTCTGGTGCATACGTGAAAGAGAGAAAATTCCAACGCACCAAGCTCCGAGTGTTTCTCATTTCTGCCTAGGAAGTTGGTACCATATCTTCCTTCCCCAAACGGATTACACGCAGTTCTCCTCCCCTTACAGCCCCCCATGCTTTCCTCCTCTGTTCCCTACCACGGCTAGTTTCTTGCCACAGCAGAAGAGGTCCAGCGAAGCGTGGCCGATAAAATATTCATCTCTCTCGCTCTCTTACAAGGCTTAGAGAGTGCTTCGAACTGAGTGTCCATTATTCAGGACCTCCCATGCATTGCGTGATTGTTGCTGGGCAAAGAGAAATGAAAAGGGGGGTGGGGAGGATGTTTGCCTCTTAATTAAGGATGGAGTTGGGTGAGAGATAAGTGGGGAGCATTTGCGGGACTAACCCTGTGAGATGTAAGTAAAAGGGAAGCATTTTGATGGTGCTAGTTCTGTACACCTTAGATGTTTGGGTGTAGCCTCACAGAACGTATACTTTGACAAGCACTCCTGAAATTCCATGCACATTCACTCGTTTAAAGTGTTAGCAGTGGAGTACAGATTAGCAATGAGATTCAGGAGTGTAGCCACCCATAGCCCTGACTGTCCACTTGTGTGCACTGTGCTTAGTGCAAAGTTGTGAACACAGCAGCTTCTCCTTTCCAATGTGAAGGTCACAGGATGCTTTAAAAAACAGGGATGGGGGGAGAGAACCATTAAAAACGGACCTGAGATTTCCACAAAACACTGCATAAAACTTCATGCATGTTTTGGGCAGTTGTAGAATCATATATGTGTGTATGTATATGTACATATGTACATGAATGCATTCTTACACACAGAATATTGGCCATTTGTTTCTTTTAACCTCTTGTATTACCCTTAGCAACCAAAAGAAAAGTATAGAGGAAAAAGGACAAGCAAGGCCCATCTTTGCTTGTTTTCCTCTTCTTTTTGCTGCCTCTCCATCAACACCCAAATACATAAGTACACAAACATTCCCACCCTTTGGGGCCAGCGCAGTCCATTAACACTTTGGTGTTGGCACCCCAGACTTTTTGCTTTCAACACCCTTCCCTCCCCTTATTTCACACATATTGACAGCAGATTCCTTTCCAAGCTGCAGCAGTGCCAGTCACTGTCTCTGTGGTTCATCCATGAGGGTGGAGAGGGGAATAAGGCAGAATGAAGGGCTGACTTGTTGCAATGATGGGTGTGTGTGCACATACGTGCATGCATGTGCATCTTCAAGTTGCCTGTTAACTTATGGCGACTCCATGAATTTCATAGAGTTTACTTAAGCAAGGAATACTTAGAGGTAGTTTTATCCCTTCCTGTAAAATATAGGCCACATTCTTCCAAGATTAACAGGATCTGGTGCCTTTAGGCACTCCATTGTAAGTTCTCCATTTCTGTCCTTCCATACATGTTCTTAGACCTGTTTTGGTTCTCCAACTGTAGCGATTATCACCAACACAACCTCCCCTACTCTTTATTCACCTCTCCATAATGAGTACAGCTCTTTCACACCCTCCCACTTTTCTGACTCCTGACCATTCCTCGACCATACCTTCATGCTTTCCAGTTTCTCAAGAGGGTACCTTGGTCTCCTGGTTCCACATGTGGTTCAAATTTCACAAATTCCCCCAACTTAAATCCTCCCAGGATGTGTGTCAGAATCAGTGTACTCAAGTACAGAGAAACAGGGCTGTTATTGGGCCTGAAAATCTTTCTTCCTATTTTGAAAGGAAAAGGAGCTAGTCTTCACAGAGGAATGCACTATGTTTTAATTATGTGTCAATGTTCAGGAGCTCCTTTTCTATCTCATTTCTCTTTCCCCCAGGGGTGGGGAATATGCAGCCCAAGGCTTCCAGGCAAGGCTTTTCTCACGCAAACATCATGCCTTATTCACTGAATTTCACAAAGGAGGAAGAGCAGCCCCAACAGAGGCATTTATCACAACAGTTTCCTTTCTCATTCACTGAATTTTATGGGATAGTGATCCACATAACCTGTTCTCCACTGGTAATCCTCCTTTATTTCCTTATTGCCACTTCCATCTTTTTTCTTTACAGTACAAAAGGCAAAATAGCTGTATGATATTAGTATGCAGAGCTCTTTGTCTGGAAATGCTAGAAGCTTTGCTGTTTGTAACCTTCCTTTATTTTCTCTCTGCTTCTTCCATCTTTGGTCTGTTTGTTTTGTTTTGTTTTCACTGATAATCCATTATGGAGAGAAGGGCAAATAATGGCACAAGGTCTTTAGATTGGTAGCACTAGGAGCCATCTGTTTTGAGGCATCTTTGCTTTCCAGGCCACTCTTCTAGGACTCATTCCCTTTTGTCACTTTGCTTGTGTGAATGTGTGTGAATGAAGAGATGGGGTGGCATACAGAGAGAAACATCTACACGTTGCCACATATTCTGCCCACAATGTCCTCTAGCTTTGTCCATGATTGCCACCTCCTTCCCCAGTGGATGTTTTTTGTTGCTCAGCAGTCCTTCAGAGAAAAATGGTTCCATCACCTCTAGGGTCCTAGGTTGTAGGTTTGTGTTCCTGGATGCAAGAAACCTTGAGATTTGTGAGTTAAGTTGGTTTTTAAAAAGCAACGTGTCTATAAATATTATATTTTTAAAATTGTTCTATAAATATTATATATTTTTAAATGTTAGCAAATGTTAAGAGAAGCAAAACCATATTCATATCATCTCAAAAGACAGTTTCAAGAATGTTGTCCAAGGATGTTGGTATCCATGGTGTGTGTGTGTCCTGGGACCAAACTCTAGAGGATACCAATGGCCCACCATAACAGCAAAATACTTTAGAGAATCTATTCTTAGAACTGATAGAAGGGCTTCCTGGCTTCTGATGCTAACAAACCTCTTTAGGCAGACCTTTTTGGTGTGACTGAGATAGCCATCTGGAGATGGCCATTTTGAAGCCGAAGGACTGGTTTCTAGAAATGTGTCTGTTTTTAATCCAGATGGTCCAGTGGAGACACGTTTTCCTTGTTGTGTGAACAGATGTGGCCTTAAAGGTGAGCATCATCAACCAATGACTATTATCTTTGCTGTAGGATAATGCAGCAGCCATATTCATTTTTTGTGGTGAGCTGGGTGGGAGAGAGGAGCCATGGAGCATATTCCATAACATTCACATGTTAGTGTGACTTCACAGTGAAGATTCAGAAAATTTGAAAATCCATTTCATCGTGTGTGTGTTTGTGTGGGTGTGTGTCAAAGTGCTTTAATTCTGAAACCTTGGATTCCTGCCTACTAAATTGGGGCTTATTTTTAAAGACCGTCACAGAAGCTGATTTGTGTAAAGGTTGGTACTGAACCATACCATTTTTTTTAATCCTCTAAAAAGAAAATAAAAAACCACACACACCCATATACACACCCAGCATCTCCACTCCTGTTTTTTACAGGCTTTGCTGATTGAAGAATCTCTTGGTTAAGCAATACTACATTCCATGTTTTTGTTAATTTTTTCCCAAACCGGGTGAGAATAAGTGCTCGATCTCTCTCCCCTGCTCCAATTTCCTTTTCTCTTTTGCTGCCACCCCCTTCACCTGCTTTTCTCCCTTTTGACGCAGAGTTAAAGATTAATTATAGCTGGTCTTCCCCAGCTGGGTTGCTGAGCGGATGGGAAATACCCATTAATAGAAGGATGGCTTTTTATCATTCTGTCAGCGGCTGGTGGTACAGGACGACCTCACGATTCTTAGCTTGGAATTTGCCTGCCTTTAAAAGAGGGGGGCTTTCTGAATTGGATAAATGAGTTTCTCTTTTTGGGGGAGTGGAGCAAGAGGAGGGAGAGAAGGGGATCTGATGGAAGCTGCAGGAGGGGATAGTCCCTGGAACAAAAGCCAAAATATTTCATCAGAGACCTTTCTTTAAAAAAAAAAAAGAAAATGCATAGAGGCAAGAAAGAGGAGATGAATTGTACATGACAATAGCTCCCACATTGCTGAAGGGGTAACCCCATGAATTTGCTGACAAATTCCTACTTTGAGTTAAATATTTATCGTAAACAGGATGGAAGACTAAAGCGATGCCAACAATGAATTTCTCTAGTTGAGGAACACTTCCTGTAGATCTGGACATACAGCATCATCTACTTTCTGTCTTTGTGTATATGCAAACACACACACATACACACACAGAGAGGGCCTCATCCTAGGGATGAAATGTGGCAAGGGAGGTCTTTGGTTTTGCAAAGTTAGCTGTTTTTGTTGTGGTAATGGTGCCTGGAATTTTCTTCTTTTCAAGCTGGAGAAATGTGAAAATGCTTTGTGAAAGTACTTGGAACTCTTAGGGTCAACACAGCGTCTGAAGTACAGGACATCAGGCCATTCTAAGGACTCTGTAGAACCAATTTTGATGTTATGTCCCCCCCCCCCATCATGTATATTGTATATACCCAACTAGTATAAGTCGAGAGCAGGTTTTGGGACAAAAATTTTGAATTTTGATATAACCCTTGTATAAGTCGAGGGTGAAACTTAGAGATGTGTAACAAAGGATGTAAAGGATGAAGGAAAGGAAAATGATGCCAAAGCACCCTGCTGCTTTTCTGCCCAGATATTCAAAAAGGCCAGAAGTAGCACTGCAGGGGAAAGAGTAGAGCGCTTTGGTGCTTCTTTTAGGTTTTCCCAGGATGGACTAAGCTCTTACCTTTCGCCACTCTACCCAGAAAAGGGGATGGTTTCTTTTAAAATAAAAGTTAAGGTACATTGACCCATGGATAAATCAACCTAAGTTTTTTGGATTTGTTTTTTGATTAAAATCTCTAGACTTATAACTGAGTATATACAGTATGTATATATGTGTATGTGTATATGTATGTTTTTCAAAAGAAATTCAGCATGTATGAAAATAGTGAATCTGGGAATCGCTGTGGAAGTAGTCAAAGAAAAGTTGCAGGCCTTCCTTGATCGGGAATCCTTAACACAGATGTTCCAGTACTGTACCTGCTCAATTTTTTCCTTAATCAACATTGGCTTAATAGAGTTGTAATCTCATTTTCTCTTGTCTCTAAAAGGGGAATTTTCATTGTTCCCTGTGACTCATGATCTGTGTGCTTTGCAAACACCTGTTCATTCTACTTATAATTTATTGCTCTGGAGTGTACATGTTTATATGCCATAAGTTGTGCAAGAATAAGGTGGGAAGCAGAAGAGGACTTTGCTTCCTTTTTTTTCTTGCCTACTTTTCGTTCTATGCAGTTCAATCCGGACTGCCTTTGAAATCGCAGTAGATACACAAATGACATGAGTGTGAAGTATACATGAGTTGTACCTATTTCTCCTACAATTTTGCTCCAAATCCATACAATTGTTAGTGACAGATTGATCAAAAATGGTCCATGATCCTTCTGCAGAGGGACAAGTTTTCACTGTCAGTCATTTTACAAGTTCGAGAACCCCCCAGTGCCACACAAAAACGTTGTAAACGTTTGTAAACGTTGTAAACCCATGTCTCTTGGAGGTGCTATTGTTCAAGAGAACATTTCTTTATTTCTGGAGTTGTATAAAATCATACACCGTAAGGAGAAAGTAGACACGGAAAGTGGCAGCTGGTAGTCCAAAGGAGAAGGGACCCCTCACCTTGAAATTCTGGGGTTGAGTAGCCCTGTTCCAGTCACAGACAGGGTAATGTTTTCTCCTCTTATAATATTAGAACTCAGGAATTATGAAAAATGGGAAATTCAGGACATGAAAAAACAATTACAGTTGGCCCTCCATATCCACAGATTTTTTTATCCTCAGATTCAAGCATCCACGGATTGAAAATATTCCAGAAAATAAAAATTGCAACAAGCAAACCTTGACTTTGCCATTTTATATAAGGGACACCATTTTACTATGCTGTTGTATTTAATGGGAGCATCCACAGATTTTGGTATCCACAGTGGGTGCTGTAACCAAACTCCAGCAGATAACAAGGGCCCACTGTAGTTCATCACAAATGGCAGTTTGCTACCATCACCGGTAATAATGACCATAACCATTATTAGGGGGTTTGAAACCTGTTTGAAAAATTCATAGCAGATAAGGCTGTCAATGGCTGCTATAGTCATGAAGACTGTGTATTTCCTCCAGTGTTGGAAGCATTTTGCTTTTTTGTATCAGTTGCTGGGGATGATAGGTAGGAGAGTACTATTGCACACATGGCATTTTTGCGCACCTCTCATAAGCATCTGATTAGGCACTGGAGAACAATGAACTTTCGTCTGATTTAGCAAGAGTTTTCTTGTATTCTGCTGTTCACTTGAGAAAAGGAGGCCATTTCCCATGGGAATTTGAATGGGAGGCCTCTATGTAAGAAAAAATATTTTGGATTTGCATTGTAAGAAGAGAGACACATTGATTCTTGGGAGTTAATGAGTTTCAGCCAACTTTTAAAAATATCTAGGGAGTAATGAGCCAAGTTCACACATACATGTGGTTCACACATTCAACCCATGATGAACCACTGAATGTTTCAGCTGTCATTATTGAAAAATGCTCAGCAGGAGATGGTATGAAAATGTTCTGTTCTGTGTTGATGATGGCACATTCAGACACACAGGTTACTTTGCTTGATGTTACCATCATCTAGCAGAGGGTATGTACTGATGTATTTGAACCATCCCATAGATTGGAGTATTTTCTAGGTTCAGTTGACCATGTGGCAGTGTGCTGATTTTTTTCCTCTGAGGGTGCCACATCTAATACAGAAACCTTATCTACTTGGTTGATCTCCAGGGAGCAAGCTTCATCTGTATTTCATTTGGTCCTATTTCCAGTGCTGCTGTCTTTCCCCCAGTGCATGTACACACCCAGGCAAGGACATCAGATTGAGATCTTTGGCATTAGTGTTTCTGAACTGGCAATACAGGCTTAGCTTGTATGATTGCTAAGCATTGTATGAGAGAACCCCCACCTCATCTTTCTCTCTGATGCTTCCCCCAGCTCCAACCGCCTCCAACAAATGCTTCTCTCCTTTCATGCTTTTATGTTTTTGCTGCAACGACCTTGGTTGACTAAAAGCCCAGAGCGAATTGGAGCGAAGCTTTCCCCACCCACCCATCCTGCATTTCACACATCCGGGGTCAGGATTTTGACTTTGCCCTAGTTTTAAATCTTAAATGGAAGGCCTGGAAGACTTTTATCTTTGGGCTGGAGTGTGTATGCGTGTGCGTGAGTGCATGCACGCACGCACACATGTGGTTGCTGGGGATGTGGGGTTGTTGCAGGCAGAGGAGCTGTTGTGTTTTGTGTAGTGGGAAGAAAAGGCGAGTGATGGGATTGGGCAAATCCCCTCCCCCCTTCTCTCCAGGTTCCCAAGCTTTATAGGTTGGGAAAAATATGCCTGCAAATTCCTCCAGACGCTTTATATGGATTCCACAGTGATTAAATGACAACATGAAAAGGGGGTTCTGAGCAGATGTAGGGCAGCTGAGATCCTGGGAACTGAAGTACTGCAGCTGGGCTTAGTTGAGCATTACAGCAGTTTCTGGTAATCTAACTGATGGAAGATTAGTAAAACTGAAGGGATTCCCCAGTTTCCCCAACTCCAAACCAATAGCCAAATCATGCAGTTTTTGACTTCACAACTGACTTTGTGCATGTATGTAGAAAACAGGTTAGAGTACTTGTCAGTCTCAAAAGGAGAGAGATGAGATTTTAATTAAATGTTAGAGACACATGCACTCGACCCACTCTTCTAGAAGCCCTGAAATATTAATTTGTCCCATGTTTATATCCTGATTATATTAAACATACTGGCTGTCCAAAAGACAAGCATGCCTCTGAGCAACAGCAATGTGTGTTTTCTGCATTGAAGCTTCAAGTCAAGGCATTGCTCCTTTTTCATGAGAAAGAAGAGTGAGAAGCCTGATTTCCCCCAGTAGTCCATCCCTGTAAGAAATACCCTACCTCATTGTTTATGTATTTCATAAGTAACCTGTCCCAAGGCGTTGGACTGCATACCACCACTGGTAGATGTCCAGTTCACTGGTTCAGATACAACGCGAGTTGCAAAATTTCTTCATTATTTGGACTTCTGAGAATAGTTTTTCCGGGGTTGGATTCAGATGGTTGGGAATTTCACAGTAGGTCCTCAGAGAGATTACCTGTGTCATGCTTGTATCTACTTGAAGGATGGGGCAACTGAAGCCTGTAGTGGTAAAGCCCGCCATTAGAAGGGTTCACCTGAACCTTCTCACATTTTCCTCCTCAAATGAGCATGTCCAGATGAGGTTAACCAAAATGGTGAAATGTCTGGAGACATACCCTATGAGGAATAGCTTAGGGAGCTGGGTGTGTTTAACCTGGAGAAAAGAAAGATAAAGGGTGAAATGATAGCTGTATTTAAATATTTAAACGGATGTCATATTGTGGAGTTGAAGGCTTTCATGGCTGGCATCCATAGTTTTTTGTGGACCTTTCGGGCTATGTGGCCATGTTCTAGAAGAGTTCCTTTCTGACATTTCGCCAGCATCTGTGGCTGGAAACAGTCTAAGGCCAGGGGATTCCCAGCAGACAATGAGCGTCAGTTAGCAGACATTAATCCTTGTTTGCAGATCCTCCCACCCTGAGGACTGCCATTAGCAACAGAACAATACATTTGCAAATTACTCCTTCCTTCCCAGGGCCATACAGGATATATATATCCAATCCTTTTCCAGGCTATCATTCTCTGAAGATGCCAGCCACAGATGCTGGCGAAACGTCATCAAAAAGGAACTCTTCTAGAACATGGCCACATAGCCCAAAAGCTCCACAAAAAAACTATGGAGGTCATATTGATGATGGAGCAAGTTTGTTTTCAGCTGCCCTAGAGAATAGGACCTGGAGCAATGGATACAAGCTGCAGGAAAAGACATTAGGAAGAACCTCCTAATGGTAAGAGATGTTCAACAGTGGAAAATGCTGCCTTGGAGTGTCTTTCTTGGAGACTGGATGGACACCTGTTAGGAGTCCTCTGATTGTGTCTTCCTGCATGGCAGGGTGGCCCTTGTGATCTCTTCTAACTCTATGATTCTATGTTGAACATATGCATCAGGGAGTTGTGAGGTAATTGTGGTTATTCTCCTGGCACTTACAAATCACTAAAACATTACCTCTTTGGAACTACGCCTTCCAGCATCATCTAGCCATTCTGGGAGGCACTAAAACATTACCTCTTTGGAACTACACCTCCCTACACATCATCTAGCCATTCTGGGAGTTGTAGATCAAAACAATCTATTTTCTTTGCTTTCTACACCATAGTGAAGGAACTATGCAAGTTAACCCCCTCTTGTGGAGGAATTGTTCGTTGTTAAGTGCCTTCAACTTTAACTCTTCTGTATGGTGACTCTTTCAGAGTTGTTTGTTTTGCAGGATTGAGAGGTTTGGCATGGGTTTCCTCTGAGGCTGAGAAAGTGTGCCTTGCCAAAGGTCACTCAGTGAGTTTCCATGGCTGAGTGAGGATTCAACTCCTGATTTCCCAGAGTCATAGTTTAACACTCAGACTACTACACCAAACTGGCTACTTGTTCATATCTCTTTCATAAGGCACCACCATGCTGTGCCACATGATTCAGACACAAATGAGCTTCTTTGAACTCTGTGGTTATCATGCTTCATTCTAAGTAGCTCAAAGATACAGGAAAGTGGAGGGAGCAAAAAATTATTCTCCAAATGTTGAGAGGGTTCTGGGAGGGTTCTTTTAAAAAACAAACTTTAAACTCTCATCTTGATGCAGGCCTAAGCCAGAATCATATACAACATGAGCAGTTTGTAAAATTCCATCAGTATACTTATGGAGCAGGTCCAGAAGGGTGGCTATTAAATGGTGAAGGAGCACTTTAAGGGTACAAGCAGCCTTTACCTAACTGGGGAAAATCCATTGATAATGGATTCCCTCTTAGACAATGTCCAAAGAAGTATTTTTGTTATTGTTATGTGTCTTCAGGTCCTCTCCAACTTAAGGTGACCCTATCACAGTTTTTTTATTGTTTTGCAAGCCTTATTCAGAGGAGCTTGCCCCTGGCGTCTCAGGGCTTTCCATGGCTGAGCAGGGATTTGAACCCTGGTCTCCTAGAGTCCTCGTCCAGCACTCACAACAATGCACTATGCTGGCTCTCAAGTGTTTAATCTGGTGTAAATTGCAAAGAACAAATAGGGCAGGTAAGCAAGTAGTTCAGACACCTAAAGGAAAAGAAATATCAATGCTTGTGATTGGCAAGAAGCATGACATCTCTGGATTAGCCAGGTTTGATATGAATCCTAGGAGCTTTGTCCTTTCCTCTTGCCTAGTCAACAGAGAATAATGTATGAGCCTGTACACACCGGCCTGAAAGGCTGGGGTGGGGTGGGGTGTAGCGTCTCTACAAAGCATGCCCTGGCTCCACCCCAGGGCACCATGATATTGCGTGCCACACCACACGGTACATGGTGTCACAGCGCTCCTCCAGCGCTTCATCTGCACAACGCAGCGCCGAAGGAGCACCATATAGCCATAGCCATCACCCTTTCCAGTACCTGCTTTTTGCAACTCCTTTTTGCACTCCAGAAAGGCCAGATCGAGGCCATGGTTTGCGGTTGCTGCGAGCCCCGATCTGGCTGAAAAAGGGGTGGCTTGAGGCTGCCCCTTTGGGCTGTTTGCACAGCCCCATATGTCTCTGTCTATAGCCATTGATCTTAGTGATCCAGGTTTTGGGGACATACCGTGCAAGTAGGGGCTGAACTTGGAAAAGTTACTTTTTTGGATTAGAACTCCTAGAAACAACCCCTCCCTCTGCTAACATCTTACTCAAGCTTTTAAAATGCTCTCCTGATTTGGGATATGTGAGATTGTTTTATCCTTTGTGAATACAGGTTTGGCTCTTGTTCTCTAAAAACTAGTTTCAGCGGACAGCTTTGGAATTAACAAGATCAAAATGTAGTTTGGAACACTGTACTCTCTCTATCTCATATTACACAGTTTTTCCCCCTCTGCCAAATCTCATCTTTATATTGTTTTGTCTGATAATAACTGTCTCCACTTCATTTTACTCTCTTTGTGAAATTACATATAAAATGCTTTTAGAGCCTCAGAAAAGAGTTATTTAGGAAAGCAAATCTGTGGATATTTAAATATTTAAATTCAAGTCATTTTTGAGGGAACAGTGAAATGCTGGCTGTTTTTACATACATTCTCTGTGTTTTAAATAAAAAAGCAAGAAATTATATTTGCTTACTTCAATTTTAATATAGTTTTAAGTTAATTTAGTTAATTTAGTTTTAATTTAGCCTCCCCCTTCTACAGCCGGTTGACTCTCCAGCACTCTCTCTCTCTCTCTCTCTCTCTCTGGCTTGATTTTTTAGACAATTTCCTCCTGAAAACTACCAAAATTCCCCATACCATATGCATATAGTATGCAATAACATACAACCTTTAGATTTTTGTCCAGAACTCTTTTTCAGGCAAGTTACACTACAATGGCCACAGTTATCCATCCATCATGAAGAGTTGTAGTCCAAGAAAGCCACAGCTTTACCAATCACTGCCCAAACCTATCAGAAACCTTATAAAGAATATTCTCTTTTTGTTGGTGACTAACATTCAGTAAAGTCATGGGTGATCTAGTGTTCTAGCTGAAACTTCATTCGCGGGCAGGGAAATTTTGTCAAGGGCTGGAACTGGCATAGTTCACATGAGCAAATGGCATATCCTGCTTCTTTCACTTTAACTCCTTTCTCAGTGGACACAATGTAGGAGTTAAGCTCTTTTCCTAAGTGAAACTATTTGTCTTTCCGTTTCTTGCAGTCAGGAGTGTTAGTGCTGATATTTATATTGACTAGCACATACCTCTGATCTGAAAACTTTACTCTGTTCCACTGTGAATTTGTTGCTAAAAATATTCTCATGCATTTACAAATAGGGTGAGAGAAGCCTAAAGGTGCCCTTACTACAATGTGCTAAAATGCCCTTCAAGTGCATTAGAGGTTTATTGCATTAAAATATCTCCTTGTGTAAAAATGGCCCTGTCTCTTATCTTTCTCTTAATATTTGCCTTCATCACTGTGACTTTTTTTTAAAAAAATCTGCAATATTTTCAGTATATAACTGTATTTATATATTCACCTTCTATACTCAGGCCAAAGAATAATGGCTTGTTTGTAGGGCTCTGTGCACCTTATGACTTACAGCCATAAGGATTGGTTTGTATCTTATTGTTCAGTGTCTAGAACCAAGACTATTATCTACCATTTGTTATTGTTGTGTGCCTTGAAGTTGTTTCCGAGATCCTAAGGCAACCCTATCATGCGTTTTTCTTGGCAAGATTTGTTCAGAGGAGGCTCGCCATTGAGGCTGAGAGAGTGTACCTTGCTCAAGGTCACTCAGTGAGTTTCATGGCCAAGCTGGGAATCAAACCCTGGTCTCCAAAGTCGCAATCCAGCACTCAAACCATTACTCCACACTACTATTCAATTAACCATACCAACACATTTCTTTGAGCAGCAACCGCAAACCTGGTATTTGTTGAAGCAGTCATGCCTGGAGGTATTAATTCCCTGGGTTCAAGTTGCAGCGCTGCTGCTGTTGCAGTCATATGTACCATGTTTCTTAATCTGAGTGAGCCCTTGTCTTCATGTGCAGAAAAAGATGCTGGTAGAATGGATTGGCAATGTTTATCATTTCAGTCTACAGATAGAGAGTTCTATTTTTTAATTCACCCCAGTACTGAAGCACTCGAGCTAATGCAGAATGCAGAAATGCAGAGCTTTTGGACTACAAGTCCCATACTGGCTGGGGGTTCTGGGGTCTGTAGTCCCCCTCCAGCTCTGACAAGAAGGAGATTTTCTAATTCAGCCTACTTTCTGCTGTGCTAGTTTTGTACGGCAAGAACCAACCCAAGTCTCACTTCCTTGGATAGCCTGTACATAGACAGGCTTCAGAGCCCTTTTTAGTCAAAGTAGTATTTTGTAGGTCTGTTCAAAACTGGCAAGCAGAAGGAGACTTCTGTTGGGGATCTTGGGAATTGTAGTCCAGAAAAAAATAATGTTTCCAAACTCTGGTAAGAATTTTGGAGCATTGCTTTTTGCTCTTGCTTGGTCAGTAGAGGTCCCTTCAGACTGCTACAGTTCAGGTTCAGGCTTCAAGCCTCCTAGTTCCAGCCTGAGCTACTGATCCCAGCCATAGGGCTGGTTAACACACTTTTGCACCCTTTGTTGTGTTGTTTTTGTTACGTGCCTTCAAGTCATTTTTTAAATTATAATAACTCTAAGGCAATGGGGATATTGGCAGGATTTTCTTGGCAGAATTTGTTCAGAGGGATGTTGCTTTTGCTTTCTTCTGAGGCTAAGAGAGTGTGACTCGCCCAAGATCACCCAGGCCCCATTCATGCTACGAAAATATCCTGGTGTGAAACCGGGTTATTTCCGCGATGTTCACACTGGTCCCAAATGCACCCAGCGCTGTTTGCGGAGGGGAGGGGGAGACAGGATGGAGAAACCCACTTAACCCAGTGTATTCAAGCTGGAGGGGGACTGAATCCCTTACTGATTCTTTTGAAAAGATCTAGACTGATCTGGATCTTGGATAGTGTGAGTACACAAGGAAATTGATCCGGAATGTGTGGGATCATTCCCAGAAATGGAGGCGCCTCCATTTTGAATCGATCTGGTACATGTGTAAATATCAACCAGGGTTTAAATGCCATGGAGAGACCTGGACATGTATACTGTAGTGGGAACATCAGTCTGATATTGTGTCACTGCAGAGATCCAGATTTCCTCGAGACAAAAACGTTAGCGTGAATGAGATCCAGTAGGTTTCCATGGCCCAATGAAATTTTGAACTTTTGTCTTCAAAGTCCAATGCTCAAACCACTCTACCACACTTTTCGTACCCTACTTCTTCCTAAATACACTATTTTCTCTCCTCACGATACAAATGATCACCTTAATGCACTGATGTCACTAGAGGGAATTACTATTCAGCCTCTGGTAACCATGTTAAATTCTTTTTAAGATGTTGTCCCCACAGTATTAGCCATACCTGATGGCATGTGCCAGAGGAACAGTTAAGTACATATAAGTCAGGGGTGGGAGCCATATAATCTAAATGTTGTTGAACTGCAGTTCTCGATAGCCCTAGCATGTATAGCCAGTGGTGAGGAATGCTGGGAATTGCAGTCCAACAACATTTGGAAGATAGCACATTTCTCACCTGTCGTGTAAGTGAAATACATTCTATGTGATCTTGCTGGTGTGTACTTTGCTTTGTCATTTGCTCACTTGCCTGTTCCTTACGAGAACAGCCAAAACTACACATGGACTCAGGGCAGAGTTGAATTAAGTAATGTTTCCCCCTGTCCTAGCTGTCTTTATTGGGGCTGCGATTGCTGTGTGCATGTATTGATGTTTCTTCGGCTGTATAATGGTCTGGGATGAATTTATTGTATATACTCATGTATAAGTCTAGAAATTTAGGACAAAAAACTGACCCAATTGACTTATCCACAGGTCAATGTAAGTACTGTATCTTAACTCTTATTTAAAAGAAGGAGCCATCGCCTGGTGAAAAGCAAGAGCATAATTTGTCCTGGAAGCACTGACCCCCTCTAGTCTCTAATCCATCCAGCCTTAAGAGTAAGCTATGTCTGCTGGGATTTTTTTCTTTGCTTCATCCTTTAGATCCTTTGCTATATGACCCTAAGTTTTACCCTTGACTTGTCCACGGGTCATAGCAAAATCCATAATTTTGGCCCCAAAACTTGCCCTCGACTTATACATGAGGTCAACTTATAGTCAAGTGTATAAGGTACATGTTTGCTGGTCTTAACAGACTCATCTGAGGGCTACAGTTGCTTGGATGTATGAGCAAAATGTACATCTCCTAGCTGTTCTTTTTTACAGGAGTCTGAGATTCACCAAGAAGAGCCTAGTGTAAAATAGTGGTAGGTGGACACATGCTAAGAATTAAAGAACAGGATGAGTTTGGATCCATGATCACCCCAGGAATTTGTGATTAGTACTAGAACCAGGTTCTCAGACAGAAAAATCAAATCCCCACATACCCAGAGCAACCTGATTGAGAGACTGTTGCTAGAGTTAGATAGTTGGGACAAAACTCTTTGTCTTTCTCCTGCAGAGTACTCAGATCTGCCAGCAGGTTCCAGTCTGTCTCTTGCTCCTGATCTAAAGTGGGATCCCACCAGAGTGAGGCTCATTGAATTCCTATTAATTTTAGTAGGAGATTTCAGCATGACTATAATTCTCTTTTATTATAATTGGGATATGTTTAAAAGTGCTTAACTTTGTCTAGCTTGTACCCCTGATTTTAACAGCAGGACCAACAATTTGGTTTTCAGTCGTCTTCTCCTTTCTTTCTTTCTTTCTTTCTTCTTTCTTTCTTTCCATATTTACCACTTCTCTCTGCTCTGCTCATTATAGACCCTCTTTCTCCTCTTTCCCCGCTTTTTCTTCTTTCATTTGATCAGTCTTCTTTTTGTTTTGTTTTCATTTCGATACATTCTATTATTTCCCCCCTTTCTTCTTTTCTTCTGCTTGGCAACGTTCCTTTTTTCTTTTGTTTCTCTTCTTTTTTCTCTCCCCCCTTCCTTCTCATACATATGTGCCTTGTTTTCCTTTTTCTCTCATGCGTATCTTTGCTCTCCTCCCATATTTAATCTTTCTCCCGTTTCTGCCTCTTATGCTCTATTTTCTTTCTTATGCTCTTTTTTCCCCTTTCTTTGTCTCTCTCACCCCCCCCCCCCAACTCTTTCATCACAGTCTTTTACTAAATGAGTCAAAACAGACATTTGTCATGTTCCCTACAGGAAGTACGGGGGCTTTTGTTCAAAAAGCTGCTGGCTAAGCAGAGGCTCTGACTTTCTATTATTATTTAAACAGGCCCCACTGAGCTTTTTCTCTTGAACGCACGCGCACATGTGTGCACAGCCTGCCAGTTTTTGCAGGGTAGGAGGCAGATTTGAAAACTCAATCTCTCTTAAAATAATAATTGCAGCCTTCCCCAACTTTTTTTTGGCTAGTAGTCAAGGCAAGGAGCAGGTATAAGGCTGTACATATTTTTGAAGGTTCAGAAGAGAGATGCTAACAGGAATCTTGGGTTGCAACCTGCACACATTGTTATAGATTTTACTTTTTTATATATATAAATGTTTATTCAGAATAAGACAATGATAAAGTAAAAACTCATACATACATACATACATACGTACAAGATCTACGTACATATACCTATGTCACATACATATACCTATGTCACCTGGCACACCTACATCACTTAACACACTCATAACGTTCATATGGTGACAATAATAACCATAATAACAGCAGTAATGACAATATTAACATCTATAAAACTATCTCAGGCAAACATTTGTCAAGCGAGCCCTCTTCATTTAACATCCTCCTTGCATATATACATTCCTTACTGTCTACTTTCATATACCCAACTTCATCACTACTTCTCCCCTCTTCCCCCTATCCACTTACCCACTTATCCTCCCTCTTTCATCCTCTCTTTCAAAAACATAGATTTTACCTTTAAAAAAAAACTTTGGAAATCATCCACCACATTACTGACAGCCTGTACTCATATAAATGTGGTGAGACACTTAAGGCTGTTTAAGGGCAAGACCCTTCTACATTGATAGAATAATATACAGTCAGCACTCTATATCCATGTATTCTTTATGCATGGATTCAACCATCCATGGCTTGAAAATATTAAAAAAAAAATATAAATTCCAAAAGCAAGCCATGTTTTTGAAATTTTATATAAGGGAGACCATTTCGCTATGCCATTGCAATTAATGGGACTTGAGCCTCCATGGATTTTGGTAGTTCCAAAACTGAAGCCACCTTGGATCCTGTACAAGGAGAAAGATGGGATATTAAAGTAATATAATAAAGACTTGGGACGGTAGTGTAGAGTCTTTCCTTTGTTCTTCTTTTAGGAAAGATGTGAGGTTTGTGTTATATGGATATGTCCAGAGAAAAGCTTCACAGGTTTTTACTTGAGGTTCATATGAACTGTTCAGGAGCAGAGGTGTGTATTTCTCTTTACAGAGGGTCCAGTATTAATGGGGCTTGTGTGTATATGTGTGACTGTGAATAAAAGCCAATTATTCCATGGCTCAATAGAACTTGTGATGGAAATGAACAAATTGAAGTATTTTAATTGTCTACATTAAGGGTTTATACTAATGACTTTTTTATGACAGCTAAGAACCTTTTTTAATATACTAGTATAATAGATTTCTAAATCATATTGTAGAATTGCGAATATTATCATTACTTTGATTAATGTAATCAGCCTTATTAGTCTCTCCTCACCTTCTTCCCTCCCTCTCTTTCTCCTTTTTGGTACTAGATTTAACAGATACCATTGGCCTGCAATTTTAACCAAATTGTATTTTAATATTTTTTTCTCCTGTGCTGTAATTTCTAAATAAGGAAGGAGGGTTTGTGTTTAGGGTTATTTATTATCGTAGTTCGGGGGGGGGGGGGAAGAGTTAAAATAATTTATTAAACATATTTATTTGGAGGACCAGTATAGTGGTTTGAGCACTGGACTATGACTCTGGAGATCAGGGTTCAAATCCCAGCTTAGCCAAGAAACTCACTAGGTGACTTTGGTTAAGTCACACTTTCTCCACGTCAGAGGAAGGCAAAGGCAAACTACCTCTGAACAAATGTTGCCAAGAAAACTCTGCATTAGTTTTGCCATTGTTGTAGTTGTTATTGTTGTGGCTTTCAAGTCATTTCCAACTTAGGGCAACCCTAAGGCAAAACCTGGCATGGGGTTTTCTTGGCAAGTTTCTTCCGAAGGTTGTTTTTAAAACATTTCCACCCTCTGAGGCTGAGAGAGTGTGACCTGCCCAATGTCATTCAGCAGGTTTACATGGCTGAGCTTGGATTCGAACCCTGATCCCCAGAGCCATCGTCCAGCACTCAAACAAGTATGCCTTCGAGTTGCCATAACTTGGAAATTACTTGAAGGCACACAATAACAAACAACAATTTATCCAACAAAAATATCTCCCTGTCCTGTGATTTCAGTCCATTGAAATGATGTGTTCTCAAAGTCCAAAGGATCCCATGTAGACCTTTGAAGAAAAGCATTTTTAGTAGTCATAATATATGGTAATTTTAGTGTTAGCAGTGCTGGGTGCAGATTCTTTCAGAACACAGCCAGGAGTAAACCATCTAGAAGAAAAAGAAGGTTTTCAGATGATTTTATGGGAAGGAGGGATAGATGGGGCATGCTTGATCCCTGACCCTATTGTCCTTTAAAGGTTTTTTTCCCTCCTTAAAAAGAAGGGATGACAAGATTTACAAAAGCTTGAATTGCTCTCTATTTATTTACCTGTTACTGTTTTACCAGAATGGCATTGTCCTGTCAAAGAGAAAATAGCACCAAAGTGCCTCATCACAGCATTTTCTAAGCAGTCCTTGCCATAAACAACCTCTCCCCCCTTTCCCCCAGGATGTGTATCTCCTACTAGCTCTTCACTTTTGAAAGGAAAATTTGAGGAGGGGGGCGATGTGGTGTGCTTGTGTGTGTTTTATGGTGCACTTGTGTGGAGATTTCAAGCCTTGAGGGCTAGGAAGATAGAAAGATTGCGTGGAGGGAGGGGGGTGTTATAAAAGCATTTCCACACTGTATCAAGCAGCTTTTGACAAAAAAGCCTGGAGGAGTCTGCTTATCAGATGAAGGGGAGAGACTTTTCTTTTCTGACTGTGTTTAGGGTTTTCAGGTCCCCCCCCTTCTCAACTCCACATTTCTTTTGAAAGAAGAAAGTGTGAAACTGTCTTTTCCAGTCTGTCACTTGTTGTGAATCCCTGAGCCCTGTCACAATGACTTAATAGCATTACCCCCATATTTGTTGTGGTTGTGTGCCACCGAGTCATTTTTTTACTTATGGCGACCCTAAGGGAATTTTTGGCAAGTCTCTTCAGAGGGGGTTTGCCATTGCCAATCTCTGAGGCTGAGAGAGTGGGACTTGCCCAAGGTCATCCAGTGGATTTCAAGGCCGAGCTGGGAATCGAGCTGTGGTCTCCAGAGTTGGAGTCTATCATTCAACTCCCTGCTGTACTTTTAATATCTAGGTATGGTGGGGATATATTCCAAAACATCACAGTGGCACTAGGCTGAGCAAGAACAGGCAGTGTGGGACATCAGTGAAATTATTAAAAGTAATCTAACTCCTCTTTAGAAGTTATAGTGTCCTCATGTCCATGACAGACTTTAGAAGAACAGTGGGCTCTTGATGTCCACTGGGTTTGATTCCTGGACCTGCCTGGAACCGAACTCCATGGATTCTGAAGTCCCATTATATACAATGTTGCTCAGGGCTCAAATGGGATATTATGTCACAATACGTAGTAACCTCTCTCTTGACCGGCCCTTTCCTTGATTTGTGGATTTTATTGTGGTGGGAGAAGTATATTCGGCACCTTTGTAATGACATATTCATCTGTTCTTATTTCCTATGATCTTGGGGAATATTCTCGCATTGCAAACCCGCAGTGATTTTGGCACAGTGTAAGAGCTCCATATACAACATTGCCCATTGCCCATAGAGGGTAAACAGTCATTTGTGGAAAGCCTTTGATAAGCCATGGTGGCCTGTTCAAGACTTTGTCTTGTGACTTAATCCCTACCATGTGGTTTGTCCCTGTGATGCAATGTGAAACCCTCCATATGCCTGCAACTGTAGAGGGGGATGTGGTTCTGCACACTTTTTAAAAATATGTGCAAGGGAGACCAGATGTCGTTGTGGAAATTGTCTGGTTGTTGTTGGTGGGGGTGGGGGTGACCCTATCATGGGGCTTTCCCGGAAAGATTTGTTCAGAAGAGGTTTACAATAGCCTTCCCCTGAAGCTGAGAGCATGTGGCTTGCCCAGAGTCACCCAGTGGGATTCATGGCCGAGTAGAGAATTGAACCCTCATCTCTAGAGTTGTAGTCCAGTACTCAAACTACTATGCCACACTATGTGCGTGCTTTTGTGGACTTCTGGAAGAGGATCTGTATTTTCTAGAATTCAGAATATTGGGGTTATTGTTAAAGATGACACATGGAGGAATGAAACGTCAAAAAATATAGTGAATATAGAATAACCAACTCATTCGGCTGCATATATAAACTAATCTTCCTTTTCTGGGAATATATATATATATATATATGTATATAATGAAAATCAGGGTATAATTGGATATTGGTGATGCGTCATTCACTTTTTTGAAAAATGTCTAGAAAAGGATTCTGTAATTTGGGGCTGGGGAACCTTTGGCCATCCAGATGTTTTGGATCATTGTTCCCATCCTCTCATTTCATTGCTCATACTAGCTAAGGCTCCTGGAGACTGAACTCCAAAATATCTGGAAAGCCAAAATTTTCACACCCCTGCTATAATTTCTGCCCATGAGGGCTGGAAGACAATACACAACAATGGAAATAAATTGCTTTCTGTGCCAGATTGGCTAAAATTGGGGCTGAGGTCCGGAATAGCATACAAAACATTGTCCAGAGCAATTGGCTTGGCTCCCTCATTCAAGTCATGGGAAGGTATATGACATGTAGTGTTGTACTTGACTAGTCTTTGCTAGTCCCACTTTCTGTGGTCTAGATGATATGTGAAAGATATCACTTCCTTGCATGTAGTAAGTTAAGGAAGTTTGTATTTTGTGGCAGTTGGGGTGTTTTCAAATAGGTTAATTTGCTCATAAAAAGCCTAAGAGTAAAGTAAAGGGAAGAGAACAATGAAATGCACACAGAGCAAAGGCATTTAATTCATTTAATTCCATAAGCCCTTCCCCTTTTGGCCAAACATCTCCAGTTTCTAGGGTTCAGTCATGATCCTGGAATGCAAAGCTAACATGCTTTCCGTTGTTGTTGTTGTAAGAATTATCTATGAAGACCATATCACTGACGTGTTCTGTTTGTAGACCGTTTCTGCAGAATCTGTGCCAGGTTATTACACAGGACTTCAGAACTCTGCACCATGAATTCAAAAGCAGACCTGTTTAAAGGGTTCAAATAAAGCACATGATTTTAATTTCTTACTCTGATTTGTTTTGGTTCAGAGAGTCATGGCTGAGGAGCAAGAAGGATGCATGAAACTCATCTCTTGCCTCCCACAGTTTTATACAGGGCCCACTCTGACTTTGCCGGCCATTGTCCATGTATTTTCAAACTTGGTTTACCAAGTTTATGGATTAAACATTGCCTTTTCTTTCATTTATTCTTCAGTGTTACTGTGATGAACCACACAGTTCCTGGTTTTGCCTTTCAGTGAGATTCTGGGACTCCCTTTCTTTCTTTTTTTATAAATTCACACATGTACAAGAATTGCTTGTTACAAAAATTTCAGCACAATCCACTGAATTTCTAAAACAGGAGTGGCCAGAATGTGGCTTCTGGCTCCCTGTTGCCAAAAATGAAGTAGGAAGTTCCATCTCCCCCCCCCCCCGCCCCATTTTTTCCCATTTTATTTTTATACATTACTTTACTCTTGTAAACAAGGAGACAGTACGTGACAAATTAACACATTACATCTCCACATTATATTACCCAGCATTAAACAACACCAAACAACACATCTAACTAAGGTGCAGTACAGACGGCCCAAAAGGGCCGTCCCCACACCATGATTAGGGCTGGGTGCGCAGCATTTGCACACTCCCGAGCCCTAGCACGTAACGACGCAGATGTTGTTACACAGTGCCATTTAAACAGCGTGCGTAACGACGCCATCACAACTACGCAGCTTCCATACCGAGCTGTGCAGTTGCTACAGCGCAAAACAACTTTTCAGTTTAGTGCGTCGCAACCACGACGCTAAAAAGGGCTGCGCACATTCACCACAGGATCTAGCTGCTGCAGCAAAGGTCTGCAGCAAAAAAAAAAAAGGAGGCTTCAGACCACCCTTTTTGGGTGGTCTGTAAAAGCCCCATAAATCTAAAATAACACTAAACAATAAAACAAAGATGATATCTGAACTCTTTCCTGGTTTGATTTCTTACTGCCTTTACATCTCCCCCCTCCCCAACTTACAAATAATTATCAGACTTCTCCTTCCCCCATTTTAATCACCTTAAAAACCACACAATCAAACTTACCCTGTTGTTGTTCGTATGCTTACTACTTTCTAGTTTATAGTAACACTAATACCATTTCACCCCATTCTTTAAAATAGAAGCTGCGGTAGTCCATTTGTGTGTGTGTGTGTGTGTGTTAAAATTAGCCCTCAGTCCATCAAATGTTGTCCATTGCTGTTCTGGGAAATTTGTTGTTATTATGGAGACCAGATGCATCTTCTCTCTCTTACCCATGCACATAAATGCACATACCCGGACACTATGGTACCACCATTTTACATGCTGCAGCTGGTGAGGCACATTTTGAACTGCATGGTAACATATTTATTGAGTTATATTTTAATATAAGAATAATGTTTTTCCTTTATATCATATAACTATGTAGCTCTTTCTTAGTTGCACAAACTTCCACTATTAAGATACTGAGTGTTCTGGAATTAGTTTTAAGTTGTAACTGTTCTGTACAGTGTAGGGATAGATCCACTGTAAGATTAAACATTTCTGTTAAATATTCACTTTTTAAAAAACAAGTGGTTATAATCAGTTTATTAATATTCACTGCTTCAGAAGCCAGTACAAAACATATTACTGTAAAATACATAAAAACAGCAATCAGAGAAGGGCTTTTAGTGATATGTGTAGGCAAGACAGTATTCCTTTGTATGAAAATAAATATCTTGAACATATGGGAGCCAGGGTGGTGTAATGGTTTGAGGTTTGGGTTATGACTCTGAAGATCAAGGTCTGATTCCCTGCTCTTGCCGTGGAAACCCATTGGGTGACCTTGGGCAAGTCACATACTCTCATCCACAGAAAACCCTGTAATAGTTTCATTTTAGGGTCACCATAAATTGAAAACAGCTTGCAGGCACAAAACAACAGCAAATGTTAAAAGTATAAACGAGTTTTCATATATTTTATTAGTATGGGTATCACCTTGCTTACTTTTTTTCCATTCAGTAGTCTGTAAAGGACAAACATTTTGTTAGAATCTGCCCCTGGTGTCTTAGGAACAATAATATGCCTGCAAGTCCACATTTGTGAGGACTAGAAACATATTCATTCTTTTAAATAGGAAATGCAGTTCTCCAAATTAAATAGGAAATTTTTAAATCTATACTGAGGACAATATTTTGCATCCTGTCCTCTGTCAATGACACAATGGCGCAGTTCCATCTGATTTCATTGGTTTCTCCTTCTCCCTCCTTTCTTGGAAAAATATTTGTGTTCTGAGAGACTTACCTGAATCATTTAAAATTTTTACATATTCCAAAAATAGAAGCTAATTTTATAAACAGATGAGCTGATATAGCATATCGGCTAAGAACATTGAAATTCCTAGTTGTAATCTCTTTTCAGCTATGAATCTAGTAGATGTTAAACAAATGTAAACCTCCCATTTACAGGGATAATAATTGTGTACTACAGGGATAATAATGCTGCCCTACCTTACAGGGTGGTTGTTAAGAGTGACTGGGATAATTTATGTAAGAGTGACTGGGATAATACATGTAAGAATAAATGTTCTTATAAATGTGGCCTAACAACATAGAAATAATGATGTGTTTGTAGTGTGCCTTCAAGTCATTTCTTATTCCATATCATGAGGTTTTTTCGTCAAGATTTATTCAGAGGAGGTTTTGCCCTTGCCATCCCCTGAGGCTGAGAGAGCATGACTTACCCAAGCTCACCCAGTGGGTTTCATGTCTGAGGCTGGGAACTGAACCCTAAGTCTCCAGAGTCTGTAGCCCAACACTCAAACCACTACACCATGCTGGCCTTCAGAAAAAATGACAGCTTTTACAATTGTATTCTTCCTCTTCCTATACTTCAGTCTGATAAAGAGTCCTGTTTGACTTGACAACTTGCCCTGCTACATTTCACAAACAAATAGGCCTAATCAATGAAGTGTCGAGTCACTTGTTTCTGCATCTCTTTATTTTGCATGGCGGGCTTACCACACTTTAATTTGGTCTTGATCTTGAAAGGATTTCAGGTATCAAAATACAGTCAGCCCTCTGTATCCACAGATTTTTTTAATCCTCAGATTCGAGCATCCATGCCTTGAAAATATTAACAAATACATACATTACAAAAAGCAAACTTTGATTGTGCCATTTTATGGAAGGGGCACAATTTTACTATGCCATTCTTTTTAATGAGACTGGAACATTCACAGATTTTGCTATTCGTGGGCGGGGTGTGTGTTCTGGAACCAAACCCCAGCAGATCCCAGGGGGCCACTGTAGAGGCACTAAATTGTGGCACCTTTTACTTTCCTCCCAACCCTTGAGCGAGTTTGCAGGTGCATTGAGCCAGCTTGGATTCAAAGCCATATCTTTAGACAGAGGGGTGTGTGTATGTGTATGTGTGAATCTCCACTGCCTGGCTGCATTTCTGTTTTGTTGTTGTTGTTGTTGTTGTTGTTTTAAACCAGGGATTTCCAACCCTTTTGACTCACAAAGCCCTTATTTCTATGACGGAGCTCCTTCGAGGCCTACCCTATGTCTTACAAGATAGTGGTATTTAGGAGTATATATAGTCCTCCCTTGCCATACGCGGGGATCCGTTCTGGGACACACACACACACATACACCCTGCATAAGGCAAATTTCATGTAAGCTGGAGTACAATTTAATTGAATGGCGGCACGCTCCATTTTGTCCCTTGCCACTCACTGTCCACGTAATTTGGAATCCGTGTAATTTGGAATCCGCGTATGCCGAGGGCGGACCCGTGTATAAGAATATACTGTATTCTTATTTTTTAATTTCATTCCATTTTTATTTCGTTCATTTTCCTGGAGCGGCCGCAGAGTACCCGGGCAGTAGCTCCTCGGAGCAAGGTTGGGCACCCCTGTTTTAGACGTTTGTATAACTAGGTTTTGTCTTCCTCCTTCCTTGCTCACTTTGCCGGCCTCTGCTCGGTGGTCCCCCTCTTTGGACATCATCTCCATATCGGTTGGGTGGCGGGTCTGGTTTTTACTGGGCGGCAGTGGGGCTGGTGCCGGCATGCCAGTGGCAGCCCTTGGCAGGCAAAGAGGAGGAGGAAGAGGAGGAGGAAGAAGGGAGCGCCCCTGTGATGTCACTGGGAAGGAGAAGGCCTGTGAATGGGTCATTTGGAGGTGAAGCTTTTTTGCAAGGAGAGTTCAGGCGGAGTTCAGCTGCATAACATTACGCAAATGAGGGGCGGCTGGAGGAGCATCAGAAGCCTCCCTTTCTGAGAGGGGTGATGCAGGCGAAAGGGGCCGCCCTGGCTGGTTCCTTGCCACACAAAAAAGAGGGGGACCTCCTGCTTTTTCTCCTTGTTGCATTGCTGCTGCTGCTGCTGCTACTGCTGGGCTCCAGGGATGGAGAAGGCACCCGAGGATGCTTTGTAGCTGGAGACAGCTGTTGGAGAGGCATTTTTTTCCATGGCTGTCATTTCTTCCCCCTTTTCCATCCCTCCTCCCTTTTCCTTTCTTTCATTCATTCATTTTTCTCTCTTTCTCCCATCCTCCCCCAGCCTTTGCTTCCCTGCAGTTGGTTGGGGCTGCGCAAGACACAGCACGCGGCAGGTAAGGAAAGAGTTAAGCCAGTCGAGAGCCGACTTTTCGTGTCAGGAAAGATTTTGAGCTGCCTTTAATCTATCAGTCCTGTACAACGCACACAGACACACATACACACACTCTGTCTCTCCTTCTTTCCCAGGAGGAGAAGGACCAAACAGCTGGGGGGGAAAAAATTCCTACATCCAAGGAGGTTCCAGGCCTCTGGCATCTTCTCAAGCATTCAAAACCTGACAACACATTTGTACAATTCATTTTGCTCTCTCTTTTTTTTTACAAAAATCTCCCCTCTTTCTCCCCCCCCCTCCCTTAAATCCAAGTTTTAAGATATGTGTACATAAGCCATGTTGAGCACAGTTTTCGGTGCATTGCATTCACTTCATCTGCCAGACAGGGGGGGAAAAGCTCTTGAATTCTAGTGGGAAGCCTTACTTATTTTTGTACGAAAGTGTGTGTGAAACTTTTTTCTCCCCTTTTTCTGGAGCGAAAGGATATTCCCTCCTCCCTTTTCCTTTTTTCTCCCTCTTGTTAGTTTGAAAGAAGGAAAGAGAATCATGGAACTGAACAGAAGGCGGAAATGTGACCAAAATGCTATCTAACACCAGTGAATCTACTCCTACGGAGAATTCTGCTTTTGGGAAGGCAGAGTGGCTTGGATTTCATTATTTTTTTCAAAGTAAAAAATTCCCTTTTCTTTTCTTTTTTGGGATTTATAAATATCTTGAAACAGGAGAAGCATCTCAGCTTGGATTGGCCGGCCTATTTCCCAAGGGATGCGTCTGGAATAGAAGATTGAAGACTTCAATATTATCTTTTGGGTGTTTTTTACTTGAAGCAAAAACACTGGTGGCCAACCCGGCCTGTTTGGCGGATTCCCCAGCCGCTTTTGGATTCCCTAAATACCTCCCCACTAAGGGATCAGGAGGTGGTGGGGGGAGAGTTCAGAAAACAGAAAACAACTGACAAAAACCTTCCCGTCTCTTTGGATTCATCAACACTATAGGATTTTGCTCTTTGGTCCTTCAGAAACCAAACTTTTGCTTTGCTTCCCTCCTTCCCCCACCTCCCTAGAAGCCCCCCAACCTTCTTACCCTCTTGTTTCGCCTGGAGAAGATGTACGAAAGTGTGGATGTAGCGGGTTTAAGCAGCAGTCCTAATCCCTTCTTCATGATGGATTTTTACAACCAGAACCGTGCCTGCTTGATCCAGGACAAAGGACCCGGGAACCCTAACCCTTACAGCACCCCTGTCCGTAACCAGCATTGGAACAGTTCGAACCACTGTACGTATACTGTGATCCCCCCTTGGGCCTGACCCAGCTGGGGTGACACCCCTGTTGCCCCTTCTCCCCTTTTGCCGGATTTTGAGGTGACCTTATTAAGAAAGATTATACGCTGTACAGTAATTGGGTGGGGTGGAGGTTGATAGGATGGGATCTGTCATCTTTGGCTGTTTTATGGAGTCCAGAAGCCTACCCTGTTGTGATACAGTGGGTGGTGTTGGATGGTTAGGATCAAGGGCTGGAGCTATGGTGCTTTTGTACTGTGGTTGTGTGTATATGTGTGTGGCGGGGTTTCCACACTACATGCTTAGTCCTTTTCTATTTTTTTTTTATTTTTGCTTGGAGAAAACCATGCCCTGCTGAGATGCCTGGCTTCCCCCTCCACTTCTCCCTCAATGCTTTCAACTTCTCTGTGAGAATTCTTACCTTGGGCTTTCCTGTTAATCTCTTGGTGTTGTTGATAAATATTTCTCATTCTTTTGGTTGTGTTTTGATTGGTTAGTGAGGGGAACAGTGTCTGTCTGTAAGGAAAAAATGGCAAAATCCACAGTCAAACAAGAGTGACTTGTATATTTTTATATTTGGGTGAAAGGAGTTTTAAACAATGCTCAGATTTCTAGCCCCAGTTTATGGAGGCTGGGTCCTCTGTCCTTATTCATCTGCAGCTCTCCCTCACCCATCAGCCCATATTGAAAATGCACCCTGCTGCATTTGTAACAATGCAAACTTCTAATATGTCTCTGATCCGTGCAAACATTTCATTTCTATCTCTTGTATTTCGCCCCTTCCCCCAACTCCCCAGTGGTGGATACACAGTCCCACAGCTTCTTTAATTTCTTTTATCTCTTATTAGGTCACTGTTTCTAGGTAACAGCTGGGAGTTGCATTGGAGGTGGATATATTTGTTTTCGTAAATTTGTTTTCGTAAATTTGAGCCAATTCTGGGGAAGAAAACACAGGGGAGAGGAGTTGCACCAAAGTAAGCTCCCCTCCTTTCCAGCTGGGTGTTCAGTTCCCAGCTTCTGATAAGGTCTCTGACAAAATCCAATTAACTAAATAGTACACCAAGCCTTTAATCTTTCTATATATACATATGCGAACAGCCTCTCTGTGGGTGAGTGGGTGGGTGAGCTAGCAAAGAATGGGATAGTGGTGGTGGGGAAACAGGCCAGATTTGGGGTGTGGATCCTTCTGAACTTTTGTATGCACAATACAATATACAGTAATGTAATTTCCCCCCAAAAGAAGTCCTTCACCTCCTTGCCCCCCAAATGAATATAAATTATTTAATCCATCGTTCTCTCTATCCCCAAATTTTCAATTCCCTGCACCCCCCCATTCTCTCCAGATCTTTTTCTTGTCCAAATAAACCTTATTGTTCTTCCTAAACCCCTCCCTAATTGCTATCCCAGGCCCTTCCTGGAGTGTGTGGGTTGATAATCAGTCTGTGATTTGGATTTGAGTTATATACATTCCCTCCCCTCTTCCAATTTTTCTTCCTTTAGTTCTTTCCCAGAGAGGGTTATAGAGCTGTTGGTCTTGAAACTGATTTCTTTTGCAAAACACTGGGGGTGGGGAAGAGAACCTTCATGGTTAAACCAAAATTCCATTGTCCGCCCCAGCAGTACTAGAATAGCGTTTGCAATGACTTTAAAAAAATATCAAATTACATACTAATTTGCTATCTTTGCCTGTCAGTTTTATAACTAATCCAAACACCCAGAATGGTTTTCTGATACTGAACAATCAAAACTTCCCAAACTTTTTCCTAGACAGCTGCTCAAGCCTGACTCCTGAATTTTTCACACAAATGGTAGTTACTTCACTGAGACCTCAAATGCACATTTACCATTGTCCTGCTTTAAAATGGAGAGGCGTTTAAATCAAGAAAAATTAGGAGCTTGGAACCTTCTTTAAAACCATCATCCTGCACCTGAACTTTTTGTTGACTTGGATATTAACAAAATAGGACCTGCTCTATCATTTCTTGATATGTTTGCTGCACTGGTAACCTGGACAAAAGACAACTCTAGGGTAACTCTCCCATGATTTGATAGAATGGGGCCCTCCTTGAGAATAAGGGATATAGTATATAACGAATAAGGTGAAAAGATGATGATGATGATGATGATGATGATGATCATCATCATCATCATCATCATGTAATTAATCATAAATAATTGTTGTTAGCTTCCCTCAAGTTGATCTCAACTCATGACAACCTTGTGGATGAGACATTTGCAAGCTCTCCACTTCTCTGCTTAAGTCTTGTAGATTCAGGATTGTGACATTGTGATTATCCATCTAGCGTGTGGTCTTATTCACTTTCTGAAGCCTTCTACCTTTCCTAGTATTATTCTCTTTTCTTATGAGTTGTGCCTTTTCATGATGTGGCCGAAGTACGACAGCCTCAGCTTAATCATCTTGACCTCCAGGAGGAGTTCAGGCTTGATCGGTTCAAGGACCCATTTGTTTTTCTTTTAGGCTGTTCACTGTGTTCTCAGCACTCTTCTCTAGAAATTTTTGTTTTCTTTATGTTCAGGAGCAGGCCTGCCTTTGCGCTTTCTGCTTTCACCTTCTTTAGTAATTGTTCCAAGCTTATGATGTTTTCAGCTAGTAGTATAGTATCATCTGCATATCTTAGACTGTTACTGTTCCTTTCTCCTATCTTTATTCCTCCTTCTTCTAAATCTAAAATTGCTCTTCATATGATATTTTCTGTATTCAATTTGAACAAGAAGGGTAGCAATATGCACCCTTGCCTGGCCTCTTTGTCAAATGGAAACAATTCTGTTTCGCCATATTCTGTTCTAACTGGTCTCTTGTCTTAAGTACAGACTTCTCACCAGGACTGTCAAATATAGTGGCACTCCCATTTCCCATAAATAAGTGCTATGCTGGAAATGAATTTGTTGGATGCAAAAACATTCACATACATTAATGAGGAAGGGGGCTATTTGTAATCAACACAATTGATTTCCTTGTACCATTTCTTGTAGAAATGGAGGCAGAAGGAAAGGGGTTGCATTTTAATGTTTCCCTCTGGTGAAAGGGATGCCTTCTTGTTTAGAAAACCAACATGCCAAAGAAGTAAGAGTTCTAGCCTAGTCATCTTCATGATTCTATGATTCTATGATATGATTTCTGTGGAACATTTCAGTATGCAGACGATCTCCCCTCTCCTGCAGTGGAATAGTCCAGGGAAACTTTTGTTCTGTTGACTGTTTCATCTAGCTCCCAATAATCCATTCAGCAATCCTGAAAGGTAGCCCATGATTACTATTCCTATATTATGCATGCATAATTCAGAGAAAAATAATACTCAGAGTGTTCATAGGTAAGATAAGAGGCTGGATTTTTGGTATTTCCAGTACAGATGTAAGGCACATCTAACTGAATGACCACTACAAGATACCCTAATGTTAATCTGCATTCATACCTTTGTTCCTGTGAATATATAAGACAGAATAAAAACAGTTCAGGTGGCATATCTTGTTGGGTCCCAATGGAGATTGGAAAGGGACAGAGTAAGGCTGGGCTGGGTCCACTGAGGGTTGGTTCATTGTCTGCAAGAAAGCAGATTTGTCTGCAAAACGAAGAGCTTTCTATTGGCCCTGAGCAAAACAAATATAGCATGTGCCTGGATAAGCGCATGTGGGGCAGGGGGAAACATAGAACTGGCTAGCTTTGCATGAAATGCTTTCTTGGGGATGATTTTTTTTTCTTAAATAGAGAGTGATATTTGAACCTGTCCTGAAATAATAGGAAGGATGTACTTGTGTGTATGTGCGACACAGTTAGTTTTCAAAGCCTTTGATTGTCCTTTATGCTGCTGCTGTGGGCAAGTTTGCTCCTTTGAGTGACAGTCCAGTACCTTCCACATGTCCTGATTTAGCAAGAACAATCTAAGTTAATCCTGTGCCCTTCCACTTTTTCAGCTGCTTTTAAAATGTCCCCATTTCTCTCTCCTCATCCCACTTTATCCTTTGTCCTCAGCTTACTTCAGTTGCTGCAAACTGAGTTCAAAGTAAAAAAAAAGTAGTTTGCACTCAGCAAGAAGGAGAGAAGAGGGGGCAAAATCTTGTCTTCCCTAGTAGCCTCAGGGAAAAGCAGAATTCTGCAGCCTCCACTAACTTGTATGTTCTTCCTAATTAATAATTTTTGCCATCTTGACCAGACTCTGATGCTGCTTGGCCATAAGTGTCCCAGTTTTCATACGTGAAATATTGGAGGGTCTCTAGTCCTGAGTTCTAAATCCCCTGCTTGGCAAGAGCCAAAATGGGATAAACGCTTTTGAAGAGAATGCTAGAATTGGTTGGTGAGTGTAGAGTACAGATCTCCATGACCTTCATTGGTGTCTTGTGCATCCAAATTACTGTCCCTCTACCTCATAGGTTCATTCATTCCCCCCCTCAGCTTATGTACTTATGCCATCACTAGCGTACTGAATCCCTGAGATAGGAATGTAAGTGTGTTGGAAAATGTGTTAGATAACACAGGCTCATAACAAGGCAGATAGGAGGATAACAGAGAATAATCCTCTGTGAGCTATCCAGAAGTCCTTCGTGGAAGGACAGCATACAAATGGGAGAAAGGTAGATTTTTGTGGGAGCCCACCCTGTTAGGAAAGTCTGTGTTCCCAGAGCTAGTGTTGCCTTTAGACAAAATGAGGCAGTTGCATCAGGTGGCAAAAGGTGGGTGATGCAGAAGTGGTAGCAGCCTGGAGTCCCCCACAACCTGTTTCCCCCACAACCAGACTGGGGTCCCCCACAACTTGTTTCCCTCTTTTGGAGGACAGAGCTGTGTGGTCTCCATGGTCTAGCCTATGATTCCTAAGCTTGAGGGTACACAGCCCTGTCCTTGTTGATCAATGAAGAGTTTCAGCAGAACTGAGAACCAGTTACCCAAAGTCCTATGGTGAATGTTTGGTAAATGTGGGTCCTGGACCTAAGTTCCTAATGAAATAACCACCATCTTTCATGTTTGCATGGAATGATCCTTTTCCCATTCCAACCCCTTACATTGAGAGAGAGAGAGAGAGAGAGAGAATGTGCAAACAGAGAGGAACATATGTCTCTATAAGAACCTACAGCTAGAAAACCACACCCTCAAGCAGCCTGAAAAGCAGCTAAGTGGAGAAACACAGCTGCAATAAAAATGCAGAATCCGACACGCTCAAACACAACAGCATTTCTGCCTTGATGATTCAACATAAACATGTACACAACTAATAGTGTGCCCCCACCCCAGGAGGAAAACATGCATTGCTGCACAACTCTTATCTTTGTGCCATAATCCCCCCCCCCACAAAACAAAAGGCAGAACAGAGAAAATGCAAATGCATGAAATCTCTTTCTTTTGTGGGGGAGATGCAGGAAAGAGGAATTTAATTTAGAATATGTACAATGTCCAGCGGCTCTTTATCATCAGTGTCTGAAATTCCTAGCTGGTTCTTCTCCTGTCTTTTCTTCTGCATCCCCACTTCTTTTCCAAATATCCTTTTTTTAAAATCCCAACTTTGGTCATTCTTCATAGGGAGTGAGCCAAATCATTCACACAACCGGCCTACCTATTCCAAACAAACCTTGCCTCAATCTAAGAGCTTCTCCAAAGGTTCCCTTTGGCCTTTAATCTGCAAATAGGCTTGTTGGATGGTCAGTTCATTGCTTGTGAATTTCCATTCTCTCCCAGCTATCTTTGGGACCCCCCCCCCCGCTGCTTTAATGCCCAACATATCCCTTCAGTCTACTTTTGGATTGGTTAGAGAATCCTCTTGGTTTTTTTTTCCTCCTCACTGCGTTCCTTATTCCACATTCAGCTTTGTTTTCTAGGTCACTGTTACCTCTCCTTGATGCTGACAATTTTGCTTCTCTCTTTCTCATATTAGGAGGCAAGAGAATGAAGCAGAAGGATGTCCCTCTTCCCCTGGGATAAGTTGCTTTGGGGTTAAGCCCCCCCCCCACCTCATTGCAAGTGCACCTTCTGTTCTGAAATGGGGCAGGGGGGGATAGGACCCAGCATTTAGCATCTTCCCTGTTGTAGGGTACTGGGATGAGATGGCCTTATGGAATCTCATCCGAGGAGATTGTCTTTCTCCCCTTCCCTTCCAGTTGCCAGATTTTTCCTGAGAAAAGCAAGGAAAAAAGGGTACAAGAGACCTCCCCCCTCCCCATTAGATTCTCTTTGCATGCTTTCTTTCATTGGTAATTTTCTTTCCTGCCTGGAAGGAGGGGGAGGAGAATGGGACTGGCAGCAGGGGAGAGCTGCAGAACCGGAAGTCAGGGATGTCTGCAAAGGGGTTATTTATAGCCGAGGCTGGCTTTCCTGGAGCTTTGCGTGGCGCAGAAGGGAAATCTCTAGCAGTTCCGTATGGCTCACAAGGGAAATCCTTTTGGCGTAGATTTAAATGGGAGAAGGATCCCTGCAACACCAAAAGGACAGATTCCAAACACTAGCTCAGCCTTTTGGGAGGAGGGGGAAATTTTCTGTTTTAAAATTGGTAACAAAGGACATTGTTTTTAAGACCATATCCAGCCTAGGATACAGAATATGCCAGATGATGACGATGATAATGATGACGATGATTAAAGAGCCAACATCTTTTTAAAAAATGTATACAAGTTAGGAAGATTGTGGCATTTTGCTAGCCTACTTCTCCACCCCTGGCATTTAAATTTGAATAATAGAAACACTCTTGTGCCATCCTCCCCCACCGCTGCACTCTTCCTCCTCCTTCACATGCCAGGATCTTCTGAACTGTACATCGCAGACTTTTATATCTGGACATCCTAGCAACAGAACCATATCTGCATCTCTCCCAATTTATGCAAGAACAGTAATCCTTCTGCCATCTTCTACCACTGAAATAAACAACATGCTTTAGGTGCATATTCTTTTACAAATTCTGCTTACAAAATTACAGCGTTGGAATTTTCAAGAGAGAACTGGGCAGCAATAGAGGAGGTAGCTTTGACAATCCAGTACTGTAGGACCAAGTGATGACAACTTGGGTGATAAAGACATACAGTTCTGGTCCCAGGAACCTTTTTTCAAAGCTCATCTTTTGAGTTTTACTGACCCACTTCAAGCTTCAAAGAAAAAGGTCTAGGTGTTTGTTCTGGTTTGTTGGTTTTGTTTTGTTTTGAGAAAACTGAGCTAAATCTAGTTCCAGATTTCATTGGAGGAGGGGAGGAAATGGAGCCAACACTATTTCCATATCCCAGGTTCCATAATTTTTGTTGTGTCTTTATAGACCTATGTCTAAACATGCTAATGATAGCCAGTTCTGAAGAGGTGTGTTTAAAACCTTTCTCAGGCACAAATATTCAGAATGGAAATAAAAATGGAGTTGGACAACACATCTTCCCCATGGTGTGTTATAACTCCTTTGTGGTTAGCAAGGGATAACGGGTCAAACAAAAATAGCCAGTTTGGTTCATTAGATTGCGCATACTGAATGAGAAGGAGCAATGTGACCAGAAGTCCTAAATTCAGATCAAAGGATATGGAGAAAGTCAGACAGGTACAAATAGGTATGGCATTTCAGGGGAAATACAGGTCACAAGAGGAAATGCCACTGCTTTCATGGAACTGACTTCCCCATAATAAGTTGGAGGATGTTAATGATAGACTGTATAGAAATAATAAAGCTTAATTAAGAAATGAAAGAGAAGGTAGAAAAAACATGATAAGCAAGAAACTGCTTTTAAATAATTCCTTAGTAGATCTGTTTTGATATTACATTTATCAATTATTTTATTTATAAGTTTTATATCCTGCCCTTTCCTCTAAGTGTGTGTGTGTTCCTCTTTGTTTTGATCCTCACAACAACATTGTGAGTTGTTGGGTAGGCTGAGAGATAGTGATTGCGTCAAGGTTACCCAGTCTGGAAGTAGTTTAAAAAATAAGTTTATTAGAGATGTCATATACCAGTGTCAGATACACAGCAAACAAATGACATTGACAAATTTATTTTCTTTTTTTACCAGCCAAACTCAGGATATCAAATATATTACTGTATGGAGAATATATAAAGCTTTTTGGGGGGTGGGGTGGGAGAGCTGCACAAATTTAGTCTAAAGAACCTTTAACTCAATATATGGATACCTCTAATTTAAAACAATTATTATTTTAATGAAGGTTGTGTTGTTGTGTGCCATCAAGACATTTCTGACTTATGATGACCTTAAAGTTAACCTATGACACCGTTTTTTGTGGCAAGTGTGTTCAAAGTAGATTTTTCTTTTGCCTTCTTCTGAGGCTGAGAGAATGTAACTTGTCCAAGATCACATGGTGGGTTTGCAAGACTGAGTGGGGATTTGAACCCTGGTCTCCAGAGTCATAGTCCAGCTGTCAAACCACTACACCACACCGGTTCCCTTTAATAAAAAAAAGACAAGAAAGAAAACAAATTGCTAAAGAAATTATGAGTTCAGAATAGTGATAGGCAATAAGGAAAAAAAAATTCAGTACATGTGAGTGATAGAATTTGCACACATACCAGCAAGAAAGAGCTCTGGATTGTTTCAAACAAAAATTCTTTGAGAAAGGAAACAAAGGAAGTGTAATTATAGCTATAACTGTCGACAATCTGCTTATCGAGCAGATGATACTTCAAATAAAGGAGTCTGGTGGATAACATACACAGATGGCTAAAGAACCTTTAACTCAAATTATGGAACAATCTCATTTTAAAAAATATTTTAATGAACGTATTAATTCGTTGTTGAGTGAAACAGACTTTCTAAAAATACGAGAAGATGGTAAACAAGAACAGGATAATCCAGTTTTTCAACAGGAAGTGATGGAAGTCATTAAGGATTTGCAAATTAATAAATGACACCAGGTTTTTAAATCATGTCAGAATTATATGAAAAGATTTCTGATATGTTTTCCTATCAGCTGAGGTTTTCCAAAAATATATAACAAGGGATACCATCTTGAACAGCTAGCAATTTGTTTTTCTTAAAGCTAGGGGAAACCTTTAATCAGCTGAATCATTTCAATTTATCATATATATTTATCATATATTTTTGGGCAATATGAATGGTGTTTTTAACACTTTAAATTAAAGGCTGCATGAAGTTACATCAGAAAAAAGAAGCCAGTCAGCCTTTTTAAAGAGAAGGAAACAGACACATAATATTAGAATTATATTTAACATTATTAATTGTTGCTAGTAATAATAATAGAACTGTCTTGTATGCATTGGTGCTGAAAAGGTCTTTGATGAGGTAGAATGGGCAGTTTTATCCATGACATCCATCTTATTTTACATTGGCTCATGTGTAAGTAAATGAATCAGTCTAATTTAGAAGACATCCTCTGCAAGATGGGATTAAGCAGGTCTGTCCATTATCTTCTTTCTTAATTTAGTAATATAGTATAGAAGCTTGTTGCAGCTCTTAACAGAACAATTGGATTGACAAAATCAATCAATAGGTTAAAATGACTATTTGCAACAAATGTATGTTAATAGCAGTGTAAGATTCTCCTCTGCGTCTACTAATTTTCAGTTTACATTTTCATTGGAAATTTGCAGGTTATTTCATTATAAAATTCAATAATGGTGAACAAGCTTCGTTTATGAAATGGTCTTACCAATACACTGAAGTGGGTAACTAGCAGGGAGATGGCCTTTCTGATGGCGGCAATCCTGCTTGCCTTCCCATAGTTGCTCATCTGGTGCCATCTTTATGTCTTTTTGCCATGAGCAGTATATCATTTCATCCACTTGGGTCTTTTAATATACTTTACACCTTCTTTTGTTTAAACCAGTATTTTAGTTGTGTGTCCATTTTCATGCCTACTTTTATATTCCAACATCATATTTGTTTTGTAAGCCCATGTAAATAAATGATACCAATACTGGTATTTCATAACAGTCCTAAAGGGTGTTTGGTTTCATTTTGCTGCACATTATAAAAAAATATGTGATCAAGTCAATGCTTGGGTAGCAATGAAGTTGTTGGTGGGAGGTGGGGGAGTGTGTAACAAAAGGTTATACCCAACAGGGATGAACAAAATCTGTATGAACATCCCAGAATCCTCTGGAAAAAGCATTCTTTTTCCTGTCTGATTCCTAGAGATCAGTATGGAAAGAAGCTAGTTCTCGGAAGGCAGAAAGTATATAAGAGCCACTTCTTGCCTAGTGGTTTTTTATCCTTCAAGGCCAGCTGCTGTTAACCCAAGGCAAATGTTCATGTTGATAACCAACAATCCCCATTGTTTCTGAGGTTAATTTTTCCCCTCTGCTACCCTCCTGAGGTTTTGAGTGGGACCCTGCCTAACTTTATTGCCTAAGGTAATGTTCTAAATACATACCAGCTATTTTTTTCAAAGAAACTAGATGGGGTTTGGGTTGATAGAGAGAGGACAATGCATGGACATGAGGTCACACCCCAGGCTGTTTTCTCTCTCTCTCTGTAAAACATTAACATCAAGAGAATTCCCACCAGTAACTTTGTTTTACTTTGGAGAAAACAGGTTTTTACTGAGGTAGAACTCAGAGACGTAGCTGTGTTAGTCTGGAATATCAGTATGCAAAGGGATCTTGTAATACCTTTGACCCTAACTGTGTAGGAAAAAAAATGTAACATAGGCTTTCATAGACTTGGTCTACTTCCTCAGATGCTTGGCCAGCCCTGACCCCATATCTCAGCCTTGACTTTTTATCTGCTATGTGGGAACGATCCAAATGTATTCTAAGGACTTCTGGTATAATATGAGAAGCTCTTTGTGCTACATAAAAGCTAAGTATTGCTGTTATTGTTAGTCCTTCTCCCATCGCTCCACCCAGCCATATCGTCTGAGCTGCACATGAGATTTTAAAGTTCTATTTTAAAAATCCAAATGTTTGCTTGAATCAACCTTCAATTCACCTTCTCATTAACATGGAATACAGTCCCACTGGGACGTTCTGCACAAACCCCTTTGGGACTGGCACAAGAGGGTCCTGCTTTGCTCATTGAATCTGTCTTGACACCCTCAACAGTGGTCAGAACCTGCCTTTTGTTACTTGGTAGGGCAGCTTTTACACATCTTATTCTCAAACCCTACTATTATACAATCTGAAGAGCAGCATGAGGGAGAGGGAGGGAGGAAAAATAAGTCTGAAGACAGAAAGAAAAGGGTGTTTTCTTTGGCCTGGACCAAAGAAGAAGCCTGCCTGGAAACCTTTATGAGGAGTGTCACTTTACCTGCTTCATCATGTTGGTGCAAAGACAGTTACTTGGCTTTTGTGACTAGTTTCCACTATGCCTCTCATTTTGTTGATTCTGGGTGATGGTAAATCAGCTCCGTCCCTATGTGTGATCTATCATGTGACTTGTCAAAGTTGGCCCTAGATATATTGCTGCCTGGGGCAAAGGACAAGATGGTGCCCCTTGTCTCCCTCATACTGATATGCCAGTTGAAACATAAGAGCAGAAGTGTGTGGTGGTGGTTGGGAGTGGAGAAATCACATGGTACAAATAACTGTGTCCTTCTGTAGAGGTGAACTCAGGGACTCAGGAGGAGGAAAGAGCCGACTGCCATTGCTGATGCCCAACACCAGCCATCTTAGACTGTTCTGCCTCATTGAGGAGCCAGTCCTATGGCCAATTCAGACCTTTTGCTTGTCCATCTAATAGTTCAGGGGTTGAGAGATCCTTGTCTAGTAGATGTTGGTCCATCTAATATAAGTTAGGAATGGACAGATTCCAGCTTGTGAGATCTACTTTGTTTTCTTTACTACAACATGAAACTCTACCAGCCAGAGGCAAATGGAACAAAATGCTTGGGTGGAGCATAGCTAGTGCAGAAAGAGGGACAATTACCTACTACAAAGTGAAAGCAATTACCTATTACACAGACACCCTACCCCCTTCCCACCCCCACAATATGCCTACATATATTTATATATTTTTATTTGTCTGGAGTATATATACCCCACCCTTCAGAGAAAAAGGCTTCGTAAGTGCTTTACAGATTGTTCATTTGATAGTTCCTTGCCCTCAGGGTTACAGTCTAAACTGTACACACAAGGAAAAGCAAAATGGCAGTGGAGGTGAGGATTACGTCCAGCAGATTCCACATATTCTTCTCTCCCTCAGAATATACTGTAATGGCAGTTAGGATGGATGGAGGGTCTTTCTTCTGCTGCTGGGCCTGAGCATCATGTAGAAGTATAGATATATCCTGATTCCTTAGCAACCGCAGATGAAGAATTCTAACCCAAATGGAAGAAAAACCAATTCATTCTGGGCCTGTGCATGATGTAGAAATATGTATCTATCCTTATTTTTGAGCAACCGTAGATGAAGAATTCTAACCCAAACTGGAGAAAAACTCATAATTTTACAGAAAGCTGAGAGAGAAGAGAGAAGGGATTCATATGTAGTAGGAAAACTATGAAAGATATTTGTGTTTCACTTGCAGGAAAAAAAGAAAACTTTCACCTTTTCTGCTGTTTTGTTAATCTGTTGGGAGCCATACACCTCCTGCAAAAAACCCAGAGAATTGCTAGTAGAACTTAATCTATCTTTCAGTTATCCCATATCTCAGTAGTAAATGTAGACAACATGGATCACATTGCTCTGTTTTTTGCTTTTTGCTCTGTTCCAGTACTTATCATACTAGAGCTACATGATCTTTAAAACTATAGAAGTTTTAGCAGCTGATGAATAGAAATAGACTTGGTCTTAGGCTTCTACTGGATTTTTGTCAGGTAGGGTTATATGAAACATCATGATGAAACTGAGAAACGGCAATATGATGGGAAAGGAATGCTGTACTGGAGATTGAGTCCCATATTTCATGGTATCCCTTGTCAGGGGACAGATAACTTCATTTTAAAAAAAGGGAAAAGTCTCTTACATGGTCCAGTTGGTATCTGCCAGCCTCATTTCTAAAGTTTGTAAACTGGGAATATTTGGGACTACATGTTAAAGGAGTGTGAAGATAAATACAACAAAGTAGTGAAACAAACTCTTTTTCTCTATCTCTCTTTCTCCACATGTGGAGTATCTGTTTATAGGTGTGTGCACACAATAAGATACAACTTTTGCTGAATGTAGCAATCCACTGATATATTTCATTTGTATTGTTTGCTTGGGATAACATAATTGCAGATTTCTTTAGCCAAATACCAAGAAAAAAAAGGGGGGGGAAGGAGTGGACAGTCCAGTTTTTAAAGACATTTTGGCCTGGTATATTTTCAGCGTGTGGTGACCAAGCCAAAAGGAGGGAAAAAAAGTCTAACCCCACACCATTTCATTAAAAAGAAATTAAAGTGCTATTTGTAGGGGAACCAATTTTCTCTTTGGGACCTGTGGTCTGGCCATTAAAGAAATGCATCTTGTTTGCATGCTGGATGGCTCTCGGTGGAGAAGCGAGAGGAGGCTAATGGTCAGAGTAATGAGATGTAATAAGTTTACTAGTGTCTGCACCCTGTTCCCCAACCCCACTTTTATGCATGTGGCAGGAAATGGGTGTGATGCAATTTGATCAGGCAGAAAGCTAGTATTGGACAGCTGATTTAAAACTGAACCATAAAAACCACAATAAACCAGAGTCCCCATTGCCCACCATCAAATTGTATATATATGAAGAGGCGACTACCATTTCACAGCATTTCCAAATAGTTGCATTACTCCCCACTCATACTCTCTGTGTCTCCCTTATTTAAGGCTGAGCCAGATATCTCCTTTCATATATTTACAACCCTTTTACACTTATATTTGCTGGTTGGTAAGAGACCCAGTGTGATGTACTCTGGAGATCAGGGTTCTGTTCCCTACCTGAACGTAAAAATCCACTGGGTGACCTTGGGCAAGTCATACACTCTCAGCCTCAGACGATAGCAAACCTCCTCTGAAGAAACTTGTCAAGAAGACCCTATGATAGGTTCACCTTAGCGTCGCCATAAGTAAAAAATGACTTGGAGGCAAACAACAACAAAAGTTGGGTTCATTTTTATTATGGTCATAGACTAGCACAGGTAAAAAGAGGATACAGTATAAAAGAAGGGAATAGTGAAAAAACAAGGTAAAAACAGGTTAAAAACAGTATTTAAAACATCCTTTTAAAATCCAGTGTAAAATTCAGTGTGGCAGGGCAAGATTAATATTAGTCTACTGCCTGTTGGATTTTAACCGCAGCTGCACAGAATCTGGCAACGTATGTTATATCCAGATTGTTGTCTGAAAGTAGCAAAGAAGTGTAAAATTGACTGGTGTATTCTTGATATTTATACAATAGAAGTGAGATAAGGCTGAGGTGGATGTAGCATTAATGTAGCCTGAGCACTGGAGTAATACGTGCTCTTTTGTGTCTTATTTGGTCAAAATCACAGGGACACTGGGCCTGCACAGATTGGCACTTTGTGCCAGCCTGGGCTCAAACTAGGGTTGTGCGAGAGCTGAGCGTTTACACTCTCCGAAGCCATACTGGTTTACACTCTCCGAAGCCATCTTGGCACTTGCCTGTGCAGATGGCGCATGCCATGATGACGTCTGTCATGTGTAGTGCCTGAGATGAAAGCTGGCAAGGTCCTACTTGGACCACAACCATACTAAACTCTACTGTATTAAATTGGATTTACTCCCAGTGAAGCATCCATAGGTTTGGGCCCTAAGAAATGCAGAGCTTGGAGCACTGAGTGGGTCAGTAGGCAAAAAGTACATTGCAGTTCTGAAATTCCACTGCATGGCCATACAGTTAAAGTCTCCTCTTGGTCCTCCCCCCAACTCAAATTTTAAGAAGTAAGGATGGGAGATGGGTAAGTAATTTATTGTGAAATCTCAGAAGGCAGAGCTGAATTTCTTGTAGTCAGAGCCGTGCATAAGTTCTTTGCTGCCTTCTCTGCATTAGCAGAACCAGGACAAATTTTGCACTCTAAAGAAAAAGCATGCATTAATTTGTGAAATTTATACAGGTTGTAGTTCCTGTTGCTCAACTTTGAGCTTGCCTTTGTTTTTTAGTGTGGGAGTCAGATCATGAAAGGGCCTTGAATTGTGACCTAGAAGTGCTTAGGAAGACCCTGTGGGCTCCAGACCTGTGCTTTGGGGAATGAAATCTGGGAGTTCCTCAATGAGAAGATCAGACAAAACTCCCAGAAAGGCAGCTTCTCCACCTATTTTGTCCCAAAGCAAGGATGGACATAGTGTAGCCCAAAGGTCACATGTACCCTACCCCCCCCCCCCAATTTTCATGCCACCCCCCCCATCAGGCAGATGCAAAATAACCCCACCCCACAAGTTTCCCAGAGCTTAGTACAAACACCCCCCAGATATTATTTTCCTCTGCACACTGTCTCAAAATGGTGACATGAAGTAACACAGTGGTATTTCCTGTTGCCATTTTGAGAGGGACTATAGAGGAAAATATTTATTTGGGCTTGATGAAAAGGGGTTATGGCCTATGGGGAGACATGTGGGGAAGTTTTCTCATGAGTCCTACGCAATTGCCTTTGTTGTTGTTGTTGTTTTATTTATATAGCACTGTAAATTTGCACAGTGCTGTACATACAATCTTATAGTTAGACGGATCCCTGCCCTCAGGCTTACAGTTGTTAACCACCTTCAAGTTGATCTCAACTCATGGCAACCCTGTGGATGAGACATCTTCAAGTCTTCCCATCCTCCACTGCTCTGCTTAGGTCCTGTAAATTCCTTCTTGTGATTTCTTTAATAGAGTCCATTCATCTAACATGTGTTCTCTTTATCTTTCTACATTCCCCCCACCTTTCCTAGCATTATTGCCTTTTCTAATGACTTGTGCCTTCTCATGATGGGGCCCAAAAGCCTTAGCGTAGTCATCTTGGCATCCAGGGAGATTTCAGGATTTATCTGTTCTGGGACCCATTTGTTTGTCTTTTTAGCCATTGACAGTATCCTCAGTATCAATATCCACACCTCAGATAGTATAGCCACTAGTGGTATGTGGTTCAAGGGTACAGGGAATGCCTCATCCTTCAGTGGCAGACCTCTCTTGGCCCAGATTGTGGTCTGCCATTGCATGCAGAATATACAGGGGAGTGTTGGCTGTACTGTAGAATCATAGAATCATAGAATCATAGAATCGTAGAGTTGGAAGAGACCACTAGGGCCATCCAGTCCAACCCCCTGCTATGCAGGAAATCCAAATCAAAGCACCCCTGACAGATGGCCATCCAGCCTCTGTTTAAAGACCTCCAAGGAAGGAGACTCTATCACCTTCCGAGGAAGTGCGTTCCACTGTCGAACAGCCCTTACTGTCAGGAAGTTCTTCCTAATGTTCAGGTGGAATCTCTTTTCCTGTATCTTGCATCCATTGTTCCGGGTCCTGTTCTCTGGAGCAGCAGAAAACAAGCTTGCTCCCTCCTCAATATGACATCCTTTCAAATATTTAAACAGGGCTATCATATCACCTCTTAACCTTCTTTTCTCCAGGCTAAACATCCCCAGCTCCCGAAGTCGTTCCTCATAGGGCATGGTTTCCAGACCCTTCACCATTTTTGTCGCCCTCCTTTGGACACACTCCAGTTTCTCAATGTCCTTTCTGAATTGTGGCGCCCAGAACTGGACACAATATTCTAGGTGGGGCCTGACCAAAGCAGAATACAGTGGCACTATTACTTCTCTTGATCTAGACACTATACTTCTATTAATGCAGCCCAAAATAGCATTGGCCTTTTTAGCTGCCGCATCACACTGTTCACTCATGTTCAACTTGTGGTCTACTTGGACTCCTAGATCCCTTTCACACGTAGTTTCATTCAGCCAGGTGTCACCCATCCTATATCTGTGCATTTTATTTTTCCGCCCTAAGTGCAATACCTTACATTTCTCTGTATTGAATTTCATTTTGTTAGCTTTGGCCCAGCTTTCTAGTCTATTCAGGTCATTTTGAATCTTGATCCTGTCCTCTGGGGTATTAGCTATTCCCCCTAATTTGGTGTCATCTGCAAATTTGATAAGTATGCTCCCAATTCTGTCATCCAGGTCATTGATAAAGATGTTGAATAGCACTGGGCCAAGGACAGAGCCCTGTGGGACCCCACTGGTCACTTCTCTCCAGGATGAAAAGGAGCCATTGTTGAGCACCCTTTGGGTTCGGCCAGTCAACCAATTACAGATCCATTTAACAGTTCCTTTGTCTAGCCCACATTTTGCAAGCTTGTTTGCAAGAATGTCATGGGGAACCTTGTCAAAGGCCTTACTGAAATCAAGATATACTATATCCACAGCATTCCCTTCATCTACCAAGCTGGTAATTTTATCAAAGAAAGAGATTAGATTTGTCTGGCATGACTTGTTTCTCTGAAACCCATGTTGAGTTTTTGTGATTATGGCATTGCCATCTAGATGTTCACAGACTCTCTGTTTAATGATTTGCTCCAGAATCTTTCCTAGAACTGATGTCAGACTAACTGGACGATAATTGTTGGGATCCTCTTTTTTCCCCTTTTTGAAGATGGGGACAACGTTTGCCCTTCGCCAGTCTGCTGGGATCTCTCCTGTTCTCCAGGAGTTTTCAAATATGATTGCCAATGGCTCTGATATTACTTTTGCCAGTTCTTTTAATACCCTTGGATGGAGTTCATCTGGTCCCGGAGACTTAAATTCATTTAGATTAACAAGGTGTTCCTCTACTATCTCTTTACTTATTCTGTGCTGAAATTCCCCTATTCTGTTCTCTGCTCCATTATCCTCAGGTTGAGCACCCTTTGCCTTTTCTGAGAAGACTGAGGCAAAGAAGGTGTTGAGTAATTCTGCCTTTTCTCTATCTCCTGTTAGCATTTTGCCATCTTCTCCACGCAGTGGCCCTACTGTGGGGCACATATGTATTTCTTTGGAGCACTGGGAGATCTCTGTGTAAAATGTGCCCTAGAACACTTCTCAAAATCCTCTACAACATTTAGCTCACCCGCAGTTTATCAGCAGGGAAGTGTGTATTGTATGCCTTCAAAGTTTCCAACTTGTGGTTGCTGTAAGGCGAACCTATCATGGGGTTTTTCGTAGCAAGATTTGTTCAGAAGAGATTTGCCATTGCCTTCCCCTGAGGCTGAGAGCATGTGTAGATGTTGAAAAGCTACATCTGAAAAACTGTGTTCTGTCTGGAACAGCAACAGCATAATACAGTGGGCCCTTGCTATCCACTGGGGTTTTGTTCCAGGACCCCCTGTGTACACCAAAATCCATGGATGCTCAAGTCTCATTAAATACAGTGCCATAGTAAAATGGGGTTGCTTATATAAAATGGCAAAATCAGGGTTTGCTTTTTGGAGTTTAAATATTTTAAAAATATTTTGAAGCTGTGAAAAATCCCTGGATATGGAGGGCTAACTGTAGCAGAGATATATTTCTGGGCTCACCTCAAGGGTCTTATGCCCACCACAACCTACTGTTTTTACACATATGGCTGGTTTGTTGTGCAGGTAAATGAGGAAAATGAGTGCTACAATTTCCCATAATCAAATATTAGTAAATATTCTATCTGTTGGACCAATTAAGCATGGACATGCTGGAATAAAAACTTTTGAATTCTACTTCTCAGGCAGTAATAGGAAATTTTACATTTTTGGACTGTAATTCCCAGAACACCTTCAACACCACCACCCCCAGCCACTGTTGATTGGGGAATTCTGGGAGTTTGTGCTGAAAGCTGAAAAACAAGAAAATGTTTTTACTGTATTTTTTTTAAAGTACAGTGGGCTCTTGGTATGCACTGAGGTTTGGTTCCATGACACCCCATGGATACTAAAATCCATGGATACTCAAGTTCTGTTAAATACCATGTCATAGTAAAATGGTGTCCTGTATATAAAATGGCAAAATCAATGTATTTTGGATTTTATTTTTTAAATTTTATTTTTATTTTTTGGGTGAATATTTTCAAGCCGTTGTTGTTTGAATCTGTGGATACGGAGGACTGGCTGTATAGCTTCTGAAGACTGGGATGGGAGAAACACATGTGGGAATCTTTCATCCTCAAGTACCACTAATTTCTAAAAAGGGAGGTGTTGAGTTTCAGCTTGCCTGGGAGCTGGAGATACTGACTTGCAAGTTGAACCCCTTAAACCCACACACGGGAGGGAGCTGCATTCTGTGCTTGCTTGCTCAGGGGCATTTATGCCAAACATTTTGGGACAAAGTCCAAGCACCGCAAATCAGTTCCTCGGCTGCCAAGCCCCATGCTCAAATGAAAGCTAGCAAGGTGGCACTTCATCCTGGGGGCAAGGTAGTGGGGGATTTGAAAAGGCGCTAGGTCCAGAGATCTGTCGGGCCTCCTCCTGCTTATGTTATCTGCGCTCTGCTGTTTGTCGAAGAGAGCACTCTGTCTGTTTCCAGCCAGCCCAGGAATTTGAAGCATGCTGGGGCCCTTCACTGCAAAGATCTTATCTTCAGGAAGCTGCACAGAGTCGCTGCCTCCCAGCCACACCCTGAGATCTAGCTGCCAGGAGCCAAAAAAAGTGGGGAACAGGGTGGAAGAGACCCTCCTTCTTTTCTCTGATCCAAAACAAAAGCTTTGAATCCTCCATTTCTGTGTTTTACTTCCTGTCCCCTTCCAGCTGGATTCCTCCAAAAGGGTCTTGAGTTGGGATGAGTAATATAGTGCTGGCCTAGGCAAATCAGAATGAGAATGTGCAACTCAACATTAAATAAGAAAAGAAAGAAAAAAAGAGTTTGCCTTTATGAGTCCAGCCTTTACCACAACTTTTCATATATTCATTGTATTTCATTTTAGTCACTTTGAGAGCTAACTATTGAAAAGAACAAGGACACAAATGCACATCTCCCTGCATGCATGCACACACACTGTCAGAGAGCGGCCTCTCTTGCAGAATTATTGGCAGAATTAATAATTCTCCCAATAAGAGAGAGTTTTGTGGGTGGAGTGTTTTAAACTGTTTACAAATTTAAATTAGCTACAGATAAATTAGTAATAGATGTTCATGTTTTGATACTGAGAAAGCCTGGACCCCTGAGTTCTCTTCTCTGTACTTGGGGAAGAGATAAAGAAGGGTGAATTTGACCCTGGGTTTTAGGAGCCCAGAAGCAGTTTTCAAGTGTCGACACTCAGCTTGAAGTTACAGTCAAGAGAGCTTTCTATTTCTCCATTGAGTATGCTTAAGCCTTTCCCTTCTTCCATGTTGAAAAGCTTAAAGAGGTTCCACTTGAACTGCAGAAACCTCTTCTTTTTAGAAAGGAAACCCTTCAAAAGAAGTGTATGTGCGTGTGTGTGCAAGAGATTGTGCGTATGTGGATATACATAGATTAATGCTTGGAGATATGTATCATTATGGTGTTTATGTGAACATGTTCTTTCACTCTAACATATTCAGACAGATAAATATGTGCATATAAACTTTATTCTTAGTATAAAATATGATACCATAAAATACAGGGCTATTGAATCAGAGAAAACTGGCATACCAGGCTTTCTGGGTACAAGCCAATCCATGTTTAGAAACTATATAGTCAGCCCTTCGTATCATAGATTCTTTATCTCTAGATTCAGACAACAACGGTTTGAAAATATTCACCAATTTTTTAAATAAAAAGTTGCAAATTTTTATTGTGAACTATAGGTATCAAGACTTAGAGATTTTATCTTGAATGCAGGCTTGGTGGATTTAAACTAGAGTTGTCATTAGGAAATAGAGGCCCCCCATTCTGTTGTCAGCTTCAGAGGTTACCTGTGTGTTAATTTTGTGGGTGTAGTGACCAATAAATACTTTTAAATGTGGTGTAGTGGTTCGGATATTGTACTATGACTCTGGAGAACAGGGCTCTAATCCTGGCCATGAAAACACACTGGATGTCCTTGGACAAGTCACACACTCTCAGCTTCGGAGGATGGCAATGGCAAAGGCAAACCTCCTCTGAAGAAACTTGCCAAGAAAGCCCTGTGATAGGTTCGCCTTAGGGTCACAGTAAGAAGGACTTGAAGGCAAACAACACAACTGCTGTTACTTCCATTGTCTTGCAGCGCAGGAACACAAAAAGCCAGATATCTGCTTTCTGTTACTGTCTCCTTTCTGTGCAACATAGGCAGGACTGAATTTGAGCTGAGCAGAGCACAGGAACTTTTGTTCCATACTAAGAGTTTCCCTAGAATACTCGAAAAAACACAAGGGAAGAGGTTGCTGTCTCAGAGAATGTCTTTATGACAAAACAGCTGCCACCAGCTGTCTTGCCTTTGGGATTTAGGAGTAAAGTCTTCCAAGGTGGGTGACCACTTGGACTGTTTGCAGTCCTCCATTGACAGGTGTCTTCCAACTGTGAACAGAGGGAGATCAATTCTCTTGCCCCTGCCAGGTTGCACTGTTGCATTGTGCTGTGCCTGAAAGGGTGCTTTGTCACTTTTGGCCACTATTTTGCCTGATTTCCAATCAAGAGGGGAAGCCTAAGGGGTAGGAATCACATTTGCAGCTGGTTGCGAGCTCATTTGCCTATTTTTGAGGTGAAAACTGCCCAAAATCAGCACAATTGGGGGAAAAAAATATTTCAAGGGTTGGAAGGCATCAGAGACTGCAGTTGGACCCCAGGTCTGCTTGTGGCTCACCCCTGATCGAAAGAGTTGTGCAGTACTTGCCTGGTAAATACATTAAAACCATATACACACGCATGCAAAGGACCATAAGAAGGAGCAACAGAGGCCTTGAAATTGCCTGTCAACAGCAGGCAGCATCTGGACTGGGCAGGCACACAGATTACATGTCTCTCCTAGTGGGATGAGCTATCCTGTGTTAGAATTACAGTAATTATTTCTAGGATATACTCTAAAGGTACGAGCTCCTGTCTGATCCTGGAAGCTAAGTAGGGTCAGCCTTGGTTAGTATTTGGATGAGAGACCATCAGCAAATACCAGGTGCTGTGGGCTATATTCATGCCAAACCACCTCTGAATATTCCTTGCCTAAGAAAACCCTGTGAAATTCATGGGAATTCATATATATACACACAGTCATTTCTAGAATGTATATCTATGCCTAGGAAGAAGCATGTGTGATTTATTTTTACTTTTGGCAAATGTTTCTCATATTTTTCTTGGTAAGTCTGCTCTTTTTTTTCTTTTTGGAAATTTGTCAGAATGCATGCTCCTTTGAGGCTTCACTCTTGACAGTACTTAGAATTTATAGTATTTTATTTGTTTTCCATTTAATTGAAGCTGCAAGCCAAGGGTGAGGAACCTGTATCCCTGCAGATGTTTCCAGACTACAGATCTCACCATCTCTGGCCATTGGTCATGGTGGCCGGGGCTGTTGGATGTGCAACAACTTCTGGCAGGCTGCAAATTCCCTCACTCTTGCTACTAGTCGCATCCTCCTCCAGCTTCCTTTAGTTTCCATTCCTTCTTTCTTTGTGTTTGTGACCTGTGTGCCTTGAGAGAGAGAGGGAGGGGGAAGATATTTAGATTGTAACCTTAGGGGTAGGGCTTTGTTGGTCTTATATTCCATACAGCATTTAATTTATAGGTGCTTAATAAATAATAAGTACTGTTAAATAGACCACTAGATCTAAGCAAGCTGTTTGCCTTCCCTCTGGCCTAGCTCCAAGGCTGCCACTGGGTATGGATTAAGCAGAGGGACTTGCAAGTTGAGACGGGCCACGCAAGGGCTGCTGGGCAGAGAGACATCTGTTGATCCAGCTGGGAGATGAGAAGGCCAATGAGGTGGGGAGGTCCGTGTTTATTCAGTGGCATCCCTGCTGGCTCAGAGGTGGAAGGATTTTGGGTGGCTGGGGAAAGAAGCATGGAGGTTGGCAGGAGCTCTTCCTCTTGCAGGGATGTCTGGGGTGTGTCTAACCGAGTTTCCTGTCCATAGGGCTTGAGGAAAAGCAAAGTGTGTGGATTCCAGGCAGCTGAGTGAAGCTTCTATTCTCCTCCAAAGGAAGGGAGAGTTACCTCGGATGCTCCACTAACATCTGGTTTGCAGCTGGACTTCTGTTTCTACACTTATCTGTTGGGGTGGGGTATGGGCAGGGCAAACAGAAGCACAGTGGGAGAGAATGTGTGGATTCTGTAGGATAAATAACTTCCACATACACACAGTCACTTTAAATTAGGTCTGGGAAATATGTGGTCCTCCAGATGCTGTTGTACTCTGACTCCCAGCAGCCCTAGGCAGTGGATGTGGAATGAGATGATGGGAATTACAGTCCAACAGTGTTGGGAGGACCACACAATTCCCACCTCTCCTGAAGATGAAAGTATCTGGGTATCTCTCGCAGCTAGTTCTATATTTGTAAACTGTAAGATGGAGAGGTGTTTCTGCTTTGCCCTAAACCAAGCAGTGAAAGCTCTCCTTGTAATCACCTATGTTGTGGGATGAGGCCTCTACTCATTCCTATCACCTAATGCAGTCCTACTTTCCTAGAAATAGGAAAGGGCTATCATGAAAAGACTTGTTCTCTGTTGCTCCAAGGGCTGGAGGGAGAACTAATAGAACCAAAGAAGTGGAGATTTGTAGGGAAGTCTATTTCATATAAGTATTAGGAGAAGCATCTTGACAATAAGAGTCATTCAGCAGTCTGCCTCTGTTTGTGTAATAAATTATCATAGGCTAGAGGAAGTTTAAGCAGAAACTAAATGGTCATCTGTCAAGAATCCAGTAATTGCATCTAGCACTCTGAAACCCTGTTGAGTAGGGATTGGACTACATGACCTCTAAGGTATCTTCCTGAGTCCAAAATTCAATGAGACAGTGATTTTAGTCATTTGATCAAAGTCATAGAATTACTCCATGCCAAGTAAATTCTGGAACTAGACTCTCCTTAATCTGTTTTGTTGCCACTTGGCGGCACACACACTCACATAACCCATACAAAGTGATCTTGCAGCACCATTGAGACTAATTGTGTAGAAGAAGTTGTAGCCTAAGCTTTTTTAAACTTGGTCTGCTTCCTCAGATGCATCATGGGTGCTGCAGTCCCACAACTTCTAGATAGCCATGAGTTGTCTAGCCCACCCTAGGACTATGAAGAACCCCATTACATCTCTGTAAATATGCATCTGCGGAAGTAGGCCAAGTCTACAAAAGCTTAGACTACAACTTCATCTAAACAGTTTCAGAGGTGCTTCAAGGTACCTTTGCAAACTGATGGTATAGATTAACACAACTGTATCTCTAAATGATAAGTCATGTACTTATATGCTTCTTTGATTAATCCCATAAATCTAACTATCACTATTTTACTAGCAGTGACAACTGATGGCTCCTGTGTTGGTGAGTCGGTGAATCCACTGCAGGTTTTAGTCCAAATTTTAAAGCAGATGTTCAAGGTGGTGAACCTAGTTTGGGGATAGGGTTCAGCACTTTGGATAGTCCTTTTTAAAGTTCCAAGTAAACCTCACAGCAGATTTGCCACCCCACTGACATGGGAATCACCAACTGCCACTATTTACTGTAGGAAGGTAAAGAAGGATTTTCCACCTGGATGTTGTTGGACTGCAACTAACCAGTGGTGAGTGATCATGGGTGCTGCAGTCCCACAACCTCTAGATACCCATGAGTTGTCTAGCCCACTCTAGGACTATGAAGAACCCCATTACATCTCTGTAAGTATGCACATCAAAAGAAAGTTTTGAAAAACCGACATGTAGGACCGGATGGTTGAGGAATATTTAGAACAACTCTTAAATCAGTGATGTGATCTTTGCTGTGCCATTTTGTGGGACCTTTTAGTAGTAAAATGCTTTAACTAGTCAATTTAGTTTGTGAAATTGTGTTCATAGTCTCAACATTCACTTGAGGGAGTTTTTTTGTAAATCCTAACAAGCCATAATGGGGAAAGATTCATGATTGGATCGTTGTCTTCTAAAAGAAATTGTGAGGCTGGTTTGAATCACAGTTTATTGTGTGATATCCACCCATATTTGTTACTAGATGCAGAATGAAAAACTATAGTGGTGCATATATTCCCCCTTGACCTGGGAAGGAGGTTTAGAGACCCCTTACACCACAGTCCTGATCCAAATCTTTCTTCCCCTAGCTGCTTTTAGAAGAAAATGACATGGGGAGTTTTGGTCAGCAGTGTCACCTGTAACACATAGCTTGTTCTTCACTCTTATTACACAGTTATGGACTTTCAGAAGAGGACAGCATAGGCTTCCAGATCTGACCTCATCCCCCTGCCTACACCCCCCCCCCCCCATATCCTCAATTTAAAAATGAGCAGTGAACTCCAGGAGAAGCTAAACCTCTGAATACCAAGTGCTTGTGGGTTAGTGAGCAGGATAGCAGTGGCCTCATGCACTTCTTAGAAACTTATCTTCTTTTGGAAAAAAGAATGCTACACGAGAAGTACCTTTGATCTGATCCAGTCAGGCTGTTGATGTCTTCCTATATGACTTCTCATAACCTGCAATTTCAGATTAAAAGCTATCCTGGTGACAACATTTCTTCATTCTCTGCACAGTATTCATCCTGCAAATGAGGGATATGCTGACAGCCCTCTATAAAATCTCTCTGCAACTATGCTCAGCAGCTGTGGCACATCTGTCCTAGCATCCTTCTTTTATTTGCAAGCAGCCCTGGCAAATATGCAGACATAATGCTTTTTCTTTTCTCTATTCCCCCCCCCCCCACATGTTTGAAGGAGGTCCTACCTATTCCCTCCCCCTCCCCCTCTAGCTACACGCCACCACGCATCAAAATCTTGTCAAGTCTGTAGTTTGCCAGTGCTTGCTCTGCGCTGAGGAAGTTCTTAAATTATATAAAAGAGGCGATAAATTATTGACACCTCTCTCTCCGTCACTTTAATGGATCCGCTTGCTCAAATGGGAGCTGTGATTTATTCAGTGTAGAAGCCTAGAGGAAGATGGGAGGAGGAGAGGAAGGGGAGGATGTTCAAAGGAAACTCCACGTGCTTGGCTTTCCTGGGCATGGAAAAATGGTTCTTACCCTGACTGTAAGTACAGTCTCCTGTCCCCATTCCATTCAAAATGTGCACCGGATAAATGATGGAGGTCTATCCTCAAGCCATTTGAGCAGGCAAGAGCATACTCAGGTAGGTTAAAGCTTTTGAAAGTGCTGGGTAAGATGTATTTCTCCTTCCAAGCTCTTGTCTACTTGGATGCTGAGTGGTGAGAGATTTAGAACAGACAAAAGGGGAAGGAGTTCTTCACACAGTACATAATTAAACTGTACGGTACAACAGCAATAGCATTTACATTTCTGAACTGCTTAATAGTGAACTCATCACTCCCAAAGCAGTTATAATCTGTAAGCCAATTGCCCCCAACAAGCTATAACAATACCATAACAATACCATAAGATGTGATGGTGTAGATGGCTTTAAATGTAGGATTAGACAATTTAATGAAAGATAAGAGCTACTAGTGGCTACTGGTTATGATGGCCACATGATGCTTCTGGATATGAGTTCCTAGTGACGAACAGCCAGAAAGAACTGTTGCATCCATATGCTTGTGTCTGGTTGGCAACTGTGATAAACAAGATGTTAGACTAGGTAAGCCTTTATTCTTTTTTCCCTTTCCCTTTTTCTTGAAAAAAAATCATTACTATATAAGTAATGTTGTTGTTGTGTACCTTCAAGTCATTTCTGAGTTATGGTGACCCTAAAGTGAAGCTGTCATGGGGTTTTCATGGCAAGTTTCTTCAAGGAGGGTTGCCATTGCCATCCTCGTGAGGCTGAGAGAGTGTGACTTGCCCAAGGTCACCCAGTGGGTTTCCATGGCCAAGCCGGTATTTAAACCCTGGTCTCCAGAGTCATAGTCCAACACTCAGACCACTGCAGTATGTTGGCTCTTATAAGTAATCTTACAATATGACATGTACTATAAAAGTCTCTTTTATATAGCTGTGTAGTCTTACACATTATAGTATACAACATAATATAACAAAAAGAAAAAATACTAAAAAAAAGGAGAAAAAGTAAATTTGACTTCCCACCCTGCAATTCAAAGATGATATTTAAGTTTTTATATACTTCTCTATTCAACTATAGTGATTGTTTCAACCTCTGGCTTAATATCATTAAAGAGAAACGTACATTAATCCACAAAACCTAGGTAGGCCTTTATTCTGATTCAGCAAGACTTAAAAAAAAATCACCATTAACACTCACTGAGAAAGTTTTCGCGTCAGGAGTGGGAAACCTAAGGGGACTACATTTCTCTCATGGCTAGCCTTTCAGGAGTTGTAAACCAGTGATGGGCAGTGATGGAAAAATTGAAAAAGGTCACAGTGAATGTGGGTGAGGCTTTTTATAGATGCAAAACACACGTATACTTCCATTCATACACACCCTCAGTGACGTATTCACTTTTAACACCCAAAAACCCTTCCATTGCAATCAATGGGACTCCTTTAAAACCCCAGCACTGTCTTGCAGCCCCAGTGTCTGCTCTGTATTTTGCTAGGAACTTTAAAAGAAACTATCTGTGAAGCTGAACCCATTTTGGGGCTGGGGTCCAGAACCTTGGCTCTAGCTCCCTTTAAAGTTTTGACTAAATTAGGGGTGCTACTTTAGGGATGTCATATTGAGGGGAGCAAGCTTGTCTTCTGCTGCTCCAGAGACTAGAATGCGGAACAATGGATACAAACTGCAGGAAAAGAGATTCCACCTCAATGTTAGGAGGAACTTCCTGATAGTAAGGGCTGTTCGACAGTGGAACACACTCCCTTGGAGTGTAGTGGAGTCTCCTCCCTTGGAGGTCTTTAAGCAGAGGCTGGATGGCCATCTGTCAGGGATGCTTTGATTGGGAGTTCCTGCATGGCAGGGGGTTGGACTGTATGGCCCTTTTGGTCTCTTCCAACTCTATGATTCTATGACATCAGTGAACAAAACAAGGCCTATCACTGGAGTGGGGAGCGTTAGGAGGGGAACGAAGGCTGGAACCTCCCCATCCTTGTTATTAAAAACGAACCTTGGGATTTTCCTGTAGCACAGTCGGAAACTCCTATGTTAGGACGTGAAGCATTCTTTTCTGTGGAAGCATGCCAAGAAGCCCTTCAACGCCAGTATCTTCTATCCTGAATTATGGATTTTCAGGTCCACTGCGTCGGCAAAGCATCTTTCTTGGGTCCTCACCTGAGATGCCCTTTTACAGGAGTTGTGCTGAGTCGGAAGTGGGAGTTTCAATTTTGGAAAATGATGCAGTGTGCTATGTGGAAAGTTTCTCTTTCCTGTTCCTTTCCCCAAAAGCAGTGAATGCAGGGCGAGAAGAGGAGGGATAGGTTCTGCTCATCCCTGTCTGGATGCCTCATCCTATAAATCCCAGCATCTTACTTTCAGAGCTAGCAGAAGAGGACTAACTTTGTCGTGTTGGGGATGTTTGTAAGGTTGGGTTAACCAACTTGAGTTGTGTTGTGTTTGTTTTTGTCTAAAGCATTTTAATTCCTTCTCTTCAGAAGGACTTTTCCATGAGGGTGAGGGGTCTTCTTTTCATCCTGAAAGTTCCCCCTTACAAACAACCTCTGCATTTGGGGGGCAAAACAAGTATCTCATCCCATATAGTCATCGCCTAAGATTTGGAGTGTGCCTGAGAAACTTTCTGTTTTGCACTACAGCTCCCAGAATCCTCTAGCTGGCATGGCCAGTGGTATACTAATCGGAAACAATGAAAGTTCAGGGATCTAATTTGCTTTTAAGTATGTGTGTGGCCTTTTAAAAAGCCTCTTGTGGCCTTTTAAAAGCTGTTTCAGTTTAATATTTTATATATTTAATTATTTTAATCTGGAATTGTTTAAATTGTTCATATTGTTTTCTCTTTTTGCTGCCCTGAAATCTCACAATAAAAGAGTGGAATAAAAATATATTAATTAATTAATTAACTAACACACTTGTAAGGCACTATTTGAATAAAAAGATCTGTCCTGCTAGATCACAGATCTTTTTATTGAGACAGACCTCTGGGATCAAAATAAAGGTTGTTGCTAAAGGTTCTTTTTTTAATTGAACTAGCTGAGTGTTTTTCCTTTAATTGATGTCTTTTTAATTGGCTTTTCATGTCTTCATTGTATTTAATTTGCCTTTATCACCCTGAGGGCCACTTGCAAGAAGAAAGGCAAGGTATAAATTTAATAAGTTAGTGTGTGAGTAAAATGTGTGAACTTTGGTGTGACTTTGCACTTTAATCCAGGTCTGGGGATAGGGTAGGCTGCTAGCACAACGTAAGCCCTTTTTTGCACCCACTCACACCTACGCCCCCAAATTTTGATTTTAAAATATATAAAATAAATATTTTTAAAATAAATATTTTTAAATATTTTAAGATTTTAATTTTTTGACACGGTTTGCTGCTTAATTTCAGCAGCAAACCATTAAACCAAGAATAGGAATAATGCAGGTGTTGAACTGTAACTTCCATTAACCTTAGCCCAGTCCTAGTCAAAGTGGTGTTCCCTGGAATGATGCTGTTCCTGAAGCTTTGGTTGCTGGTCCTTGGCAGTTTTCTAGGAAACCAAAAGCTGGGATGTGTAGTTTGGTGAGGCATCAGAGCTCTCTGAAAGACCAGGCTGAACATCTTGCCAAACTACAAATCCCCGGATCCCACAGGATGGGCCCATGACAGTTAAAGTGGTGTTAAACTTTTCTATTTCTGCAATGTGGATACATCCATAGTCAGTGGCAAGAAATGCTTGGAATTGCACTCCTCCAACCTCTTCAAGGGCCTAATAGTTTCCTGCCCCATGAGAAAATGAACTAAATACTGTGTAGTCAATTGGACAGTAAATATCATAGTCACTTCATATCCTTTTAGTTCAATATCAATAATCAGTATCACAGCCAGTGTTATATTAATGAAAGCTGCTTTAAGGTCCATTTAAGGTTCTTTTTTATGTCAGGTGTGAGCAACTGCACAGGGCAGAGGGACATTTTTCACCCCCATAAACTCCACCTTGGCTGAACCAGCACTGAAAGAAATAAGCTGATGTTGCTTTCAGGCATCTGCTCCTTCTGGCCATGTCCATACTGGGAGATTCTTAAAGTCCAGAAAATAAAATTTAAATACCATTACCAAGACAAAAAGATACTCCCTTTGAGATCCAGTTTGTTTCCATCCTTTTGTGAAGCTACAAGCCCCTTTGTTAAGCAGAGAACACTGAATTTCTCAGGAAGGTTGTGTTTTTGCATCAGGAAAACTTTTAGGCGTTGTTAAGGTAAAACACACCAGTGTAATCCCAATTTTTATATATATCTATATAGATATATAGATATATAGATATAGATATATCCTTTGTTGGAGGTAGAAGCCTCGAATGGTAAAGAGCCAGTCCATTGGCTTTCTCTTTAGGATTTCCCCTATTGTGTGTAAAATGGGATTATGATCAGGTGTTTGGTTTTGTTATAGACTTTCCCACACTTCCTTCCCTATCTTAAAATGGCAGCCATATTAATAGTTTGCTTGTAATGAATTAGTAACAATGCAGTAATATTCAACCAATTTAATCAACTGATTTTTAAAATGTCGGACCAGTAATAAGTTTTCAAGATTCTTAAGTCAGCTATCAGTTCTTCACCCACCCACCCCTCAACTATTTCCAGAAATTGTTTGGAAGGCCGGTACTTCTGAGACACAGTGTAAACGCCTAGTGTAGTGCAGTGGTTTGGACTATGATCCTTGAAATCAGGGTTCGAATTCCCTCTCGGCCATGGAAACACGTCTTGAGCAAGTCACACTCTTTCAAAGGAAGGCAAAGTCAAACTTCCTCTGAATAAATATTGCCAAGAAAAGCCCATGATAGGTTCACCTTAGGAAACAAATTACACAACAAGTAATGAGTGTAACATGAATGCCTAGCACTCCCATTGGTATGGCCAGGTGTAGAAATATGTGCAAACCCAAGACATTAGAAAGTGGCAGCACAGCCCATTCTCAGAAGTTCTGAGGAGGAAAAGAACTGTGATCCTATTCAGGAAATAGTATTCAAAAAGCAAGAAATACATAGTAGATCTAAAGCTAGGAGTCTTGCCCAGTCAAACATGCTGTTGCCCCAGCCCTTTTTTAAACATCCCCTCCATTAAATTTGTGTTTCATTCCTTCAGTAATCTCTAGGCCAAGCAACCTCAGAGAAGAATCCCTGTTGACTCACTTTGTCAAACAAAGGTGTGCTCTCTAAACATGAAAGTAAAAGCCTGATTCAAGGCCTCCTGGGATCCTTTGTGAGGGGGCTGTCAGAGATGGGAGAGAGAATATCCTTCTTTTGAAGTTTCAGCCCGCATTTCAAGGTCAAACCATGTTCTCCTGAAGCAAGGAATGTAGAAGATGGGGAGTGGGAGGGTGGAGAAGGTAGCATTAGTTTCCAGACCAGATTTGTAAGGAACAGGGCAGCCAAAGGCACTTCGGTGCAGTGGGGTAACTAGGGTTGGTGTCATCCAGTGCAATGACTCATGGTGTCACCCCCCACTTGACCTCCTCCCATGCCAAACCATACAGAATCCTTAGTCATGTTTTTTGTACCAATATTACTCATAAATCATAATTCCCATATATTGTTGAATCTAATGGTAATAGTTGTGACATAAACAACTAGCAAAATCAAAATTATACTTTTAAATATTTACAATATCTTGTGCATGACCTGAATGCATTAACATAGGCATAGCTTCATGTAGTTAAAGTGAACCAGAATGCAGGTATTTCAGGAGCAGTGGTGTCATCCCTCTTAGGGTGTCACCTGGTGTGATCCGCACCCCCTAATGATGTCACTGTTTCGGTGTCTGACACAAGGACAAGATGGCACCCTCACCCTTCCATATGCAAGAAGTAGGCTTGTAACTAACTGCATCATCTTATGAAACTAAAAGTGGAACAGTATGCTCCACTACACCTGCTGTGTATCCACATTTCACAATTACAGCATCTCGATACTACTTTAATGAGAGCCAGTGTGGCATAGTGGTTTTGAGTGTTGGATTGTGACTCTGGAGACCAGGATTCGGTTCCCAGCTTGGCCATGTAAACCAGCTGGGTGACCTTGGGTAAGTCACACTCTCAGCCTCCGGGGAAGGCAATGACAAACCTCCTCTGAACAAATCTTGCCAAGAAAACCTTATGATAGGGTTGCCATAGGGTCACCATAAGTCTGAAACGACTTGAAGGCCTACAACAAGCAAACTGCCTTGTTTCTATCTTGTGAAATCCTGGGATTTGTAGATTGGTGAGAATCTCCCCCCCCCCCCCCCAGGCAAGAAAAGTGCAAAAGGCAGGACTGAAATAATATTTTAAATATGCACAGCATTTCATTTGGGGGATCCCTACAATGTTTGGCCTTTTCCCATAGCATGTTACTCACCCGATTGTCTTGTGTCATCTGAAATTCTTTGCATGATGGATGCCTTTCTAACCTTGTCCTGTTTATAGTAATGAGAAGTCTGGATAAGATGGATTGACTCTTGTGGAGCATCCTTGGTGGGCATTTTGATGTCAGTGTGATTTTAATATATGGAAGATTTTCCCATAAGGGGTGTGTTTTGGAACAGACGGCCTTGAAACTGGATTGTGTCATTTGTGTTGTTTGTCTAGACCAGGATTTGGAACTGTGTGGCTGGCTGGTCTGTTTCCTGTGGCCCTTGATGCACCAGTCCCTCCCCCATTAGAGAAATAATAATTCCAAAAATGAAGAGTCCTGCTTGGACAAACATCTTGCTGCCCCGTTTTTTTCATTTTAAGACTTTGCTCTCCCCATCCAAACCTGCAGTAGATTCCCATCCATCATTCTCATTCATCTAGGCACTTTGGGTTTTGAAGAAAAGAGCTGGTGAGACCTCTGGAGACCCCCCCCCCCACATACACACACACATACTAATATTGCGTTTGTATAGCTGTAGTTCATGCAATTTTGTGTCACAATACATTTGTCAGTCTTTTAAGAGTACCTTGCCTGGATGACCTGATGTGAGAGAAAGAACAATTACTTTGTGGATTTGTGAGTAAGTGGGTGTACTTGCATATCTGAGTTTGTGTGGTTATGTATTGGGGCATGTGTGTGTGTAGGGGGCAGCCTTCCCCATGTTAACCAGATGTTTTGGTCTGCAGTCTCCATCATCCTCAGCTAACATGACCAATGCTGAGGAATCAAGAGGGATGAAGTAAAAAACCTCTGGAGAGTACCAGACCAAGAGAGGTTTTCCCAGAGTATGAGAGTTTATCATATGTTAGTTTTTGTTGTGGGATTGCAAGGATATTTTAATATATTTGTCTGTGCACAGATTGGGTAGGTGTGTGATGTGAGAGGAATGTGTATGGGGTTTGTTTGTTTGTTTGTTTTTTTGCCCATACTCCCAATGGGCATATCAGTTTGTATCTCAGATTGCAATCTTTAGTAGGAAGTAAGGTCCATCAAACTCATGAGGCCCGACCCTCAATTATCATATTGAGGTTTAGGATGTAAATTTGGGGCAAGTGTATATATTGTGTGGTAAATATGTGTCATGTATTCTCTTTCACTTATTTCCCATGGACATTATTCAGTGTGGTTCTTCTTATGAGTATGTCTCTGTATGTGTATATTTTGAGAGATGTCCTTTTGATCTGTCTGTGTTTACTTTTTGAGATATATGCTGTGTGCCACTGCAGATGCAAACATTTCAGGTAGATTATTTTACAGAGGTTTGTGTAAATCTCTTGATGGTAGAGAAGACAAAGTTCACTGGTGCAGGAAATAGATGCATATTTCTGAACAGTTAATAAGTTAGTAGCTTATACCTGTAATAAAGTTGTCTACCTATGTTCTTGTCCTGTCCTTCATTTGTTACAAGTCTTTATTTAAGACTGTAAGCAAGTTGATATGCTTTTTAAAAAGTGATCTAGAAGCAGTATTTTTAATTCAAGTTCCAAAAATGGCCCAGTGAAGAACACATCTTCTTGAATTATTTTATTATTAATTTATTTGATTTCTATGCCTCCTTTCTCCCAGAAACGAGCCCAAAGCGGCTAACAAATAAAAATTCTAACAAACATATTGCAATAAAACAATTAAAAACACCAGCCAAAAACCATATAAAATTATAAATATTAAAACCACAATAAAACCACAGTACCCACGCCATATAACAAACACCCCATATAAAAGCCATCCATTGACCACACATTAAAAGCCTGCCTGAATAAAACCTTTTTTGTGTGCCGATGAAAGACCAGCAGAGAGGGGCCAGCCTTGCTTCTCATGGAAGGACATTCTAGAGGGTGGGAGCAGCCACCAAGAAGGCGCTCTCTCACATGTCCTCACTAGGCAAGCCTGTGATGGTGGCAGGAGAGAGAGGAAGCCTTCTCATGAGGATCTTAGGGCGCTATCAGGTTCATATGGAGAGGTATGGTCTCTGAAATAGTCTGGACCTAAGCCGTGTAGGGTTTTATAGGTCATGACCAGCACTTCGAATTGTGCCCAGAAACGAACCAGTAGCCAGTGAAACTGTTTCAGCAAGGGAGTCCTATGGTCCCTATAACTGTCCCCAATCAGCGTTCTTGCTGCGGGATTTCTAAACAGTTCCCAAAAATTGTGTTACAGTAGTCCAAATGGGATGTAATCAAGGCATGTGTCACCATAGCCAGATTTGACGTCTCAAGGCACAGGTGCAGCTGACACACTAGTTTTAGCTGTACGAATGCACTCCTGGCCATTGCTGAGACCTGGGCACCAGGCTCAGAGTAGAGTCCAGGAGCATACCCAAGCTCCTGGACTCTACTCTCCTTGATGTTTACTTTGATTCCAGTTATTTGTTAACTTGACTAAAACCATAATTTCCTACCCTATCATCAGCCTTTATTACCTTGAAACATTTTGTTTTTCCAGTGTGTTATAATTAGAAATTTAGCAAGATAAATAAAGACAACATTCAAAATCAAACTTTATATTCAGTTATTTATGTTTTCTGAATATCATGCTCTGTTATCCCCAAAACAAGCAATCTGTTCTAGAGATGGTTTAGATGTAAGTGTTGCAGGATCTACTTTAGTTTTTACTGAAACTCTTGACATCTTCCTGCTGGAGTGTGTGGCCAAAAGCATGCATTTTGAATCAAAGAATTCTGAGCCTAGGAATTTATTCTGGGCACCAGAGTGACACCCTCTTTGTCCTCTCATCCAGCTGGATTTTTTTTAGCGGCATTGGCATTGCGAAGATTGGGTAGAAAGTCTGGAGAAATAATTTTTGGTGTTGGAGTGCATCAGTATGTTTGCAGTAAATAATGCAAAACAAGTTGAGATGGAAAGGAACATGATTCTACTCTAGCAAATCCTACTGTTGTGTGTTCCTGCTTACAACAGACAAGGTAAACAGCAGCTGGCAGTCCAACAGCATGTGGAAACTACATAATTCTCATTCCTGCTTATAAACACGATATACAGTCCTATTCTGAACCATGTAGATGGTAACATATCTAAATTTCTCGACAAAACCCTATGTATTTGGAGAAGTAGGCTGCAGGTTGCAGAATCTCCTGTTATAAATGCTAAGGGATCTTGTAGCGCCTTTGCAATTTCTCAGTTAGTTTCACATTTGCTACAGGATTCCTTTGCATACAGATCCAGATTAACATGGCTATATATCTGAATTCTCATACTATATCATTTTGTCTTTAAAGTACCACAGGATTCTTGGTTGGCCTTTTATTCAACCTTTGATGCTTACAGTTCAGCAGTAGAACATTTGCTTTGCATGCAGGTGGTCCTAGGTTTGGTTGGTTCCAAATTGAGCATCTTCAGGGATCATGGCAGAGAAAATAGCTGACAGAACTGCTGCCGGTCAGAATAACCAATAAAGGATGAGACATCCAAATGATCGGACCTAGTATAAAGCAGCTTCCTATGTTCCTATGTCTGTCATAGATGAAAAACCTGCTATTTGATTTTTTAAAAAAAATTTAATGAGGATATTGACATTATAGTATACATTTGAGTTAAGCTGTCTTGAGCAATTGCTTTGTAAAGATGCTAAGAGTGGGAGTTAAAATGTTTAAATGAACAGCCAACAATTTCTTTTGTGCAAGTGTCCTTAAAGTGCCTTGAAGGCACAGAAAATGATTTTGCTCAAATGTGCCTTAAATAAATACATGGGGCTTGATTCCATTCACAGTGGCAAACAACTTCTGTGTATGGAGGGAGTGGTATGAGGTTCAGTAGGGACCTGTTTTTCTGTTTGCTTTTTGTGCACTTGGGCATTCAGATCAATTTTGGCGAGTGAACTATATACACTTGGACAACAAAAACACAAACCCAGGTATAGGAGATATGCACAAACATCTTAATTCCTGCCTTTAATTGGCACAAGGCCCAGATCTTATAAAAGTTACTTTTTTACTACAGCTTCTATAATCCCCCAGATGTCCTATATGATTGGAGCCCTGGTGGCGCAGTGGTTAAATGCCTGTACTGCAGCCACTCACTCAAAACCATAAGGTGGCGAGTTCAAGACCAGCAAAGGGCTGAAGCTTGACTCAGGCTTGCATCCTTCCGAGGTCGCTAAAATGAGTACCCAGATTGTTGGGGGGCAAATAGCTTACAATTGTAAATGAAGCTGTTTGTTTAACAAATTGTAAGCCGCTCTGATAGTCTTGGCTGAAGAGCGGGGTATAAATAAAACATTATTATTATTATTATTATTATTATTATATGTGCAGTTTTAAGAAGGAAGGAAAACAGACAGTGTACTCTCCAGAGATCCCTACAAGATCTCCTTCCAAATTCAGAGCTCTGACTCAAAGTTCATTTTATTTCAGTCAGGATCTTGTTCATTATTTTTAAAATCCCATCTGTACCATGTGAAACCAAAGTGCAACATTTTGCACAGATCTTTCTTTAATAAGTGGGGTTTTTTTTAAAAGTCTGTTTGCGTATGTGCTGGAGTTAGTATATAAACAATACTTGCACATTTTCCCATTCTCAAACAGAAAGGGCATCATCAGGACAGAGTGTCCAAAAAATAATAATAATAAGGTCAACTGCTGTGGAATTTTTCAACCCTGTATGAGGATAAAGGCTAGTAGGATTTTTTTTTCTCCTGATCTCATTAGGTTTACACAAAAGTGTACAAAAAGGAGATGTTTTTAAACATACAAAAACTTGGTGACTTTTTTCCCCCAGAAAAATACCCAGATTACCCCATCCACCTGAATCATGTGAAAATGCAAGAAATGATTTTTCACAGGAGAAAACTTCTGAACTAGTGCCGATTGCCATGCCTTGCTAGAGTAGATCATGGATTCTGTGTATGTTATCTTGTTCTGTGAGTTGTGTCTTGCAAAGTCTTGTGCGGTGCATGGTTTGAATATTGTGTGCTCAGAGGATGAGTGAGGCGAGGCTGTCTCTGTACTAAGTGGGCATTTCTGGCCGAGGGAGATAATAGACCCCACCCAAATCCTCCCTTCAGCACTCCTCTTGACTCCTCCATCATGACCCCCTCTCCCCTCTAGCTTGTGCATTGTCAACTGTCCCTTGCTGGCCCCACAGTGGCCTGCTTTGTGCTGTTGGCAGCTTGCGTCTTTTGTCAAGTGCTCTTTTTAATGCCTCCCTATCCCTCCTCCACTTGGCCTCCATGCAGATTCCCCATTACCTCCACCTTCTCACAATTTAGTCCAGGTTGCTTTGCAGGGGGTGACTCAGAAGAGTTCACTTCCCGACTGTACATGCAGCATACCTCTGCACAGTGTGGAGACAAGAACGTTTCTTCTTTTCTTGTAGCAGTAAAAATTGGGGTCACCCCAAGAAATGGATGGGTATTATATCTAAGGACTGACAAAGGGAACTCTTCCTTCACACAATGCATAATTAACTGGCAGCTTTCATTGGTGAAGATATTGTGAGGGCTGTAGATCTGATTCTACTCCATTTACAACTTAGGTTAACTACTTAGCTATGGGCTTTTTTGAACACTGAATCTACTCCCCCTCATGTTCCACCTGCTCTGGTTCCTCCTCCTCATACATTTTGTGCTTGGCGAAACATCCCCATATTCCTTTGCAGGAATTTCAGCTAGGGTTGTTTTAATTAAGGGAAACTTTTAAGCCAGTGCTACTCAAAATGGTGGTCCATGAACTGGTGTTGGTTCCAGGAAGGAACGAAACAATTGTAAAGATTGAGCACAAATGTTTTACCAGTCCCTGGCATATTCGGGGGGGGGGGGGGGGGAATTTTGCTAGTGCTATACATCAGATAACTTAAGATGCACTTGTTCTCAGCAACTTAGAGCCGGTGTGGTGTAGTGGTTTGAGAGCTAGACTAGGGCTCTGGAGATCAGAGTTCATATGCCTCTTCTGCTATGGAAACCCACTGGATGAACTTGGGCAAGTCACACTCTCTCAGCTTCATAGAGAAGCAACAGCAAACTCCCTCTGAACAAATCTTGTCAAGAAAACCCCATGAGAAGATTTTCCTTAGGGTCGCAATAATTGGAAATGACTAGAAGGTACAAAACAACAACATACCATCCTAAGGCATCTTCTTGTGTTCCTGAGTTCTGCTTGATCTCCATGTTTGATAGAACACTGGTCTTCTTCCTTCCTCTTTTCTGTTTGTTCTGTAGGGTGTTTTCTGTTACAAAAGTGACTTGGCTATTGTGGCTTTTTGCCTCTTTTCCACCCCAGGGGTATAGTTGAATGGGTATAATCTAGAGGAGACGCTTACATTTTGAAAATGGTACAGGACTACCATTGTAATCTTGTGTTCTCAGGATCCTGTCAAAGAGATGTAATTTATTAGTACTCTGACTTTGCTCTGGAGGGAAGTTTCAGCTTTAATTCTGTGGGATCAGACTTCCATAGATAGGGCATTTTGTCCATGCTCAAAGGTAATTTTTTTTTAAAATCCCCTGTTTTCTTTAGTGAATAAGATGAGTGAGAGCAGGTGATGCTACATGGAAGCTGATGGGAGAGGGTGGAGATGCAGCTCTGAGATGAACATTATATGCAGAAGGGTTATTTTGCTTGTCTTATTACCTGTTCAGTGCATCAGGGGTAAAAAAATGGGAAATTCCTTTTAACTTAAAAAATGAATCCAGGTGCATGTACTTGGCAACATTTTCTTTTTTTCCAGTTTGGGTGGGAGTACTGTGACAGCTTTTCTTGAAAGTGTTTCTACCTCCGTTCTAAATGCTGCTGGTTAAAGGGATGGGTTGAGTGTGATGAAGGAAGGATGCCCCCTTTCTTCTTAGTCTTGAGAGAGTGAGTCCAAAAATGCTGGCCTCTCCCTCCCCAACCTGCAGTTTTCACCAAAGAATACGACCTCTGTTTGCTGCCTTTGGGTGGGAGGTGGGCACTCTGGGCTCTGGCCCAGTGAGGGCATGTCGGGGAGCAGTTAATTTGCGCCTCCGTGGGCATAATTGGGCGACCCGACAGCCGTCCTGTTGGCAAAGGGAACAGTTGCTCCTTGTTCTAACTACTGGCTTTCCCTTTTGTCTTTGCCCCAGGCGGTGGAGGGGGAGCTGGGAACAATCCATTGTGAACTGTACAGTCCCTGTTCTGATGCCTAGGCCTGCTTGTGAGGTGCTGGGTGGTTTCCCCCCCCCTTCATCTTTTATGGCTGGAAAGTGCCCTATTTTCAGGAATAAGACCCTTGGGATTTGGCAGCCACAAAATCTTAAAAGTGGAGAATGAGAAAACATCCTGAACAGAGGACATCAAACATTTCTGCAGAAAATTGAAAATAATCAATATATTTTAGTGTGCAATTTTGCTAAGATGGTAGTCCATTTGGCAAGAGAAGGGGCTTGGTAGAAATAATGTCTCTCATGTGTAAAAATACTTGAAAACATCTCCCTTCCATAACAGAAACTGGAACATGTTTTTCAGTTCCTAGAATCCTTAGCCAGGATGGTCACTGGCTTTTCCCAAGCTCTGATTCTCTGGGGTTAAGACAGCCCAAGAACATGCTGATATAAGACATATTCACACTAAAATCACGTGTTGTGCTAGGAAGGGTGTGACATGAGATTGTTGCATAGCTTTTTTAATTCATTTTTTTAAAATCTATATTCTTGTGAAAACAAAACCCTCCAGAAACAAATGTGCTAGAGCGAGAGATACAAAGCACAATGGAAAATTGCGGATGTTCTAAATGAAATGCGGGATAAATATATATAGTGTTCACATTGGGAATATCCCTGGCAATTGAGGACACATGGGAGAGTTGGGGGGGAATAGGTCCAGACTAATGGCATACAATGCCCAAGACTGTTTTAATCTATAGGTATGAGAAATGCCTAGAACATGTGCTGAACATGCATTCAGTAGCCTATGTCTCAGAATGCAGTGAATGTGTATATTCAAAATGCTTATGTCCCACTTTAGGAAATGGTGGGGAACCTGCAGACATTTCCTGTTTTATTTCATACAAGATGAGGAAGGGGAGAGAAAGGATGGAGGGGAAAGCTAGCAAAAAGAGATGGAGAAAATGATGGTTTCACCTTCTTTTGGTTCCTTCCACACCACCAGCTTCCCACTGGTATGCAGCTTCTGAGAGATTAATTCCTGAGGAAAAATGGCCCTGTACCTGAATGTTTCACATAGGTTTTAGAATGGCTCATACAAGTTTTCCTCTGGATTGCCAGTGTTTTTAAACCCAGCTATGAAAAAGCCAGTAGCCAGGAGACAGCAGGAATGAAAATGATACGTACAGATAGGGCTTTGAAATTACAGCTCTGATTCTACCCTCCTTATCTTTTCTTGTCTGCTGTAACTTCCTAACTTCGCACCTTCTTTTTCACAATGAGAAACTGGAGCTAGATGTCTTCACTCCTAAATGGCCTGCTTTCTCTCTGTTGCTCTCTTAAATCTAACAGTCCTACTGTCCTTCAGCTAAATCTCAAAATGTTCCTTTCCAATATAAGAAAGTACTAAATCTATACTTTTGGTAGTATCTAGAGTTACCAGAGTAAAAACTGAAGACAGCTCCTGCAACTTTTATGGTTGTGTAGAAGAGAAAATGGGGCTTTACAGACCACCCAAAAAGGATGGTCTGTAGCCTTCTCTTTTTACTGTGCACCATCATCGCAGAAACTACACGGAGCGGCGAAGGTGCGCAGTAAAGAAAAGGAGCACCAAAACCCAGCTCCTTTTTGCGTCACAGATGCTGTCAGTGCTTTTGGAATGTCGCAGCTGTGCAGTGCTGTATAGACACTGCGCAGCTGCGACGTCGTCACTGTACACTGTGTAAACAGCGCTGCGCAGCAGCAATGCCCCCGTCACGTGGTAGGGTTGCAGGGCGTGTATAAGCTCCACCCCGAGGCTGCCCTAGCACATGATGAGGATGCCCCTTAGTGCCCATTTGTTTCAGGCCACTATCTCTTGTTGGTTGTGTGCTTAGCATCACCTGTTGAAATTCCCTTTTCTACATTAGTCACTTTTATAATCATTAAAGGTATAGGAGCTGTCTCCAGTTTTCACTCTGATAACCCTAATAGTGAGAGCCAGTGTGGTGTAGTGGTTTCAGTGTTGGACTATGACTCTGGAGAACAGGGTTTAAATCCCAGCTCAGCCGTGTAAACCTTGGGCAAGTTACACTCTTTCAGTCTCAGAGGATGTCAATAGCAAACGTTTACTGAAGAAATTTGCCAAGAAAACCCATGATAAGCCTTAGGGTCGCCAGAAGTCGGAGACAACTTTAAGGCACAACAGTAGCAAACAACACAAGCCTAGTTATATTGTACTGTGTAGTGAAGCTTTACTTGAGCTATCAGATTGAAAATGGGAGAACAACATGTTTTGAACACTGGCCTACTTTGATTAAAACAGAGGAACAGAAAACCTTGCACATAGAAACAAACTGGCCAGAGAAAATTGTTGAGTTTACTCTGTTTCCTGACATGCTACCTTTCTATAGTGAGGAAGGCAACATTTAAAACATTTCTCATTGCTCTGAGATTCAGTTTACATGCATTTGCTGCAGTAATGTTTTCCCTGTGAGCTAGTAGGTTGACCCATGGATTTGTCCCAGACCTGCTTTCAGTTCCACAGCTCAGCAGTGGAACATCCAGAGTACATCACCCTTGCAGGAGGTCCCAGCCAAAGCCATACTTATATGGAATTGTGAGTATGGGGCTCCCAGATCAGACCAGTTAAGCAACAATGGATCCCACTTCTAGGCCTCTCAGCCCTTCCCCCTCCTCAGTGAGCAAAATAATCCGGGTCCCCGGTTGTGCAGCCGCCTCCTTTTCTGCTGCATAGCTGTGCGCCTCTGTGTCTCCCTTGTGGTTGGCGTTGGGCCACGCCACTGGGTGTATATGTGTATAGTTGGGGGTGGGAGGGCTTGGCCTAGTGAGGCCTTGTGTTTTGCGCTGTCAGGGGTGGGGACATCATGGGTCGTGAGTTGGTGCAAAGTCCTCAGGGTGCATTCCCCAGCTGTGAGCCTCTTCCTGAGCAGAGGCCCCACTCCATGAAACCCCTTTCATGTCTGTAATCTCCTGGCATGCGCCAGTCCTTTTGTTTGCTGGGATACATCCTGGCTCTTTTCCCTGCAAGTTTTGTGTGTATGTGTGTCAGTGTGTGTGTGAGAGAGAATGTAAGCGTAGTTTTCTTTTGCTGAAGAAGGGGGGAGCTAATCAAACCCATCCTTGGGGGACTGGCCTGGAGGCCTTTCCCATCTGAAGGCCTACTCACCCTGTGCGGGGCCAGGCCTTTTAATATCCTGTCTGACTGGTTTACTCCGGACTCTGGTTTGAAGAAAAACATCGGCAGACATCCTACAGGAAAGGGGCCATGGGTGTGCAGCCAAGCGCCTTAACCTTTTCATGGCTGGGGGAGTGGAAAACATATCAAACATATGGAGGTTATGAATTGTTGTTGTTGTTGCCCATGTTTTACTGTGGTACACTGGGAAGTCTAAATGAAGTCTGTTGTTCTTTTTCTATTTGCAGCTATCACCTTCTTGAAAACAGTCAGGAAATCCCAAATGTCTTGGCTCCGTCTTCCCTCTGCTCAAATCTTATAGAGATCACATCCCTAAGCTGGTAAAGACAGGCAGGTCCTGTTTATCATGCATACAGTTCTTCCAGAGTTCTACCTCCAACCCAGGAGTTATGGGACCCAAAACATTTGGAATAGTTTATGCCATCAGGAGGTTATCTTGATAAACCTGTGAGACAAGGGTAGGAGGCAAGGGAGTATTTCATAGGGCTGGATGACAGCCTGGAAGTTTGGAGTGTGGTTTCCCTCTGAGTCCCCACCTCTGTTGGGTAGGATTTTCCTTAAAAGATTCCATATGTCTCCATCTTTTGGTACACAAGTGGAAGGGTGGAGTATTTATGTGTCTGGAGTTACTATACTAAGTTACAGTATCTTTTAAAGGTGCTTTTTAATAACAACAAAAGCAATATATACACGCACCCCAGAATGGTGCACACATTAAAATATCGATAAAACAAATACTGCACAATTTTTAAACATGAGTGTAATAATTATATTAAAATATTTTTCCAAGGAGACCAACAGAAGCACAGAATTAAGGATCTCGAGTAGTAAATTCATTGGCCATAAATCCTCCGTTGGGTAGTTTTACCACCCATAGAAGAAGAAAAGAGAAATAAAAAATGCCTCCTAGAGGGAGGGAGTTTCAGAGAAGAAGCTCCCAACCTGTGCCTGGCCTTAGGCTAAAGTAGGAATCATGTGACCCTGAAGATCTTGCTGGACCTTAACTCCCAGCATTCCTCACCATCTTCTGTGTTGGCTAAGGGTACTGGGACTTGCAATCCAACAACATCTGGACAGCCATGTCATTCGCAGCCTTGCCTTAAGACAGTGGCAGGACAGGGTACAGGGCCCCATACAAAAGAACTTGGCAGAATGGTAGTGTCATATGGCAGCTCAGCAGCTTGCTCTGGGGACCTAGGTCCTTTATAGTTTTAAAGATCAAAGCTGCCATATTGATTGGACTTGGAAACACACTGGGAACCAGCTGTTCTGCAGCAGTTATGCTTTACAAACATACATCAGCAACAGTCCCATGTAGAGCTAATTCCAGTGGTTTGTATGTAAGCCTATGTATGTAAGAATAGTGTAATGGTTAGGGAGATCCAAGTTCAGGTTGTCACTTAACCATGAAATTTATGGAGTGATCTTGGGCTAGTCTCTCTGCCTCTTCTCTTTCTCTCAAACCCCTCCACCACCACCTTTTGAGGCTTTTTAAAGAGTATTCCTAGCCTAATAAAACCCTGTGAAATTCATGGAGTCACCATAAATTGACAGGCTTGAAAGGCATACACACAAAGAGGGAAAAAGGAAAGGTAATGCCAACTGCCTTGAACTCTTTTGAGGGAAGGCAGGAAATTAATCATTAGGGGGAAATTATTAAGAAAATTATTAGCAAAGTAATTCATTATTAGGGGAAATGAAGTAGGTTTTGAGAGAGCCAGAGTCGTGTAGTGGTTTGAGCATTGGACTAGGACTCTGGAAATCAGGGTTTGAATTCCTGCTTGGCCATGGAAACACACTGGGTGGCCTTGGGCATGTTACACTCTCTCAGCCTCAAAAAGGCAAATGTAAACCCATACTGAACAAATCTTGCCAAGAAAACCACATGATGGGTTTGTCTTAGCTTGCCATAAGTTGGAAACGACTTGAAGATACAACAACTAAGTAGGTTTTTATGACAGTTTTTGTCCATCCTTCTCCAAGGAGAGCATGGGATATACAGGGCTTTTGTTATCTGCACAACTTCAAAGATAGTAACTAATGCAAAGGAGCTTCATGGCTGTGTTGGAATTTTTTAAATTATGCTCCTAGTTTAACCACTACACCACACTGTACCCACACAGCCCCCTAAGTGTCCAGGAAGATTTCCACTTCCTTCAGAATGTGTGCAAAGCCGTACAGCATAACACAAATATCTTTTATAGAGAAGGTTTGCTGCCAACCAATAGCAACCCTGTCTTGTCTGAATTAAGTCACAATCTCCTATCCCTCTGTGTAACATGTCTGTATAACTTAAAAGCTTGAGTGCTTTTACATCCAGTAATTTTGATTCAGTGAAATTAGCTCTCATTCACCAAACCAGGACATTTTTGATCCTCAAGAGTCACAGTAACAGAGCTAGATTTACAGTGTAGACTTTCTATCCCATTTTCATCTGAACAATTGTAAAACATAGGTTTTTTGTGAGTTTTCCAGGTTATGTAGCCGTGTTTTGGAAAAACGTATTCCTGATGTTTTGCCTGCATCCGTGGCTGACATCTTCAGAGAATTGTAAAACATTTCCCCAAATCTCAGCCACCTGTCATGCACAGATTCAAAGAAAAAGAAACAAAAAACAACAAATGTCCTGCTTTTTGCTCATTTTTTTGTCCCAGTTAGATGTCATATTAAGACCAAAAAAAGATGTCCTATAGTGTTTTTTGGCTCACCGTAATGCAGCTAAGCAAAAAACCACACACTCTGGCCTAATTTCTCTTTTAGTCCTGACTAGATTAATTTCATTGAATTCATCAGATGTATCTATGTGTTGGCTCACCATTCAAGAATTGATAGAATGGGTCTGCTGTATTTGGGACTAATCAACAGAATGTCAGTCATTTGGCTCCATTTGGGGTGGAAACAAAATTCAGTTGCAAAGGATTTGGGAAGTCTTGTTGGGATGAGTAAACACAATAAGACCCTAATCCTGTCTGCAGCTCTGACCCTCAATACATTGGAATTTTCACTATGGATCAGAAAATATCCCACAACTCACATAATGCAAGTTTTTTTAAAAGGAAAAAAAGTAGTTTGTGGGGCGAAACAGATGGGCAGGAAAAAGTGGCTTGAAGCTGCCTTTTCTGAAACCACATTGAAAACCTACCAACCACACCACCGGCTCACAAGGCAGCTGGAGTGCTCATCAAGCCAGGAAGGAGCGGAAAAAAGCTGCTTCTTTTTGAAACAGCTTTTCTCTGCATAAGGACACTGTTCTGCTGGCTTCAAGGCATGTGTCATCTAAACACCATGCCTTCAAGCCAGCCTGAAAGCACCTCTTTTTGCCTGTCTGTTTTGAGCCTATGAGAGTTAGTCTCTTTGTTTGCTCTTAACTCGAAGGAACTAATTCATTATGTAAACATGAAAAGTGGCCCCTCAAAATTTTGGCTGTTCATTTCATCTGCTGAGACCATGGTTTGATTCCCAGCTCAGCCATGAAACCCAGTGGGTGACCTTGGGCAAGTCACATGTTCTCAGTCTCAGAGGATGACAATGGTAAACCTCCTCTGTACAAATTTTGCCAAGATAACCCCATGATAGGTTTGCCTTAGTGTCGCCAAAAGTCGGAAATGATTTGAAGGTACATAACAACAACAAGCAAACAATATGCAAAGGGCTCTTACAGCATTTTTGAGACTAATAGAAAAATAGAAATTGGTAGCGTGAGATTTCATAGACTTGAGCCTACTTCCTCAGATACATTTGGTCACAGTAAGACTCACTTCAACTTGATGGGGTGCAGATGGATAGGAGTCAGTCTTCCAGGCTTTCGGCAACATCCTAATGTCTTTGATTTCGGACCTGCTCTTTCTGTATCTGAGGACAGGGGATCTAAGTTCCTAACCCTTTCTGCCTCCAAACACTATCCACAAGATATTTCATATTTTAAAGGACTTTTTATCCTTTTTCCCTGACTCATAATCCTGTCCCCCTTTTAACAACTTTACTAATCTTCCCCTTCCTTTAATGTGTAACACACGCATGACCCTAATTTTCTCCATCACACACAGAATATTACACCCCTGTACTTGGTGCTAATTAACTTGGAATTACCATAGTATTAAGAGACTTTTAGCTTAGGAGACCCAACCCTTGTTGCTTTTCCCATTGCTGAGGAAGAAGTGCATTCTGTACAAGCTCAGAGACATTTCCTTCTTTGCAATGACTCTGCTTCTGGCATTCAAAATTACTTTGTTTTTCCATGCACCTTGAATTTGGGTTAATCATCCCACACCCAAAGCAGTCCCTTTCCCCCTCCCAGAGCAAGGGATCCAGCAGGATCAGCCACTGCCGCACTGCCTGCTTCTCCCCCTCCCTCTCTTCCTCTCCCCTCCCTTCAGAGGAGTTGCAGCGCCAGCATCTAACCCTCCTGGGATTGGTTGTGTCTGGCTCAATCCCACATCTTATTTCTCTGGCCTGAAAATGTCAAATCGCATCTTGCAGCAGTGCCATCCCACCCTTGCAGAGAGCATGCTGGAGGCGGCTTCCAAAGCTTTCAGGCCTTTGGCCATACAGATTTGGTCTTTTTCCTCGCCAGGCTTCTTGGTTCCCTCCACTCCCTCCGCCACCACTCCCTCTCTCACTTACTCCCACCCCAGTCTGAATGGGGTTTCTTTAGGAAAGGTATTCTAGTTGCAAAATCCGTCTAGCCGAAATATAACTTGCTGAAAAGCATCCCTCCAGGACAGAGTGCTAGAGTGCTTCACTTTCAAATAATGCCATTAAAATTGTACAGCAGTATTCCCAACAGGCTGACTGGTGCTTCTTTTGGGATTTGCCTTTGATCAGCAGCTTTTCCATAGCCTCCCGGAAACTTCCCCGCTTCTTCATTTCCAAGAACAGAAATACCAAATTCAATGCATAGAATACCCTTTGAATTACAAGCTTGCAACCATTTTATAATTCTGTCCTCCTTGTATCATGCCTTCTTAGTGTTCCTTCTTTCCTCTGCTGAGAATTTGGAGAGGTTTTCTGTTGTGGTAATTGCTTTTAATGATCTTAAAATGATGAAGGGGAAAGGTGGTGTTAGATGTGTTTGGCATGCAAGCAGGTCAAAAGCAGCTACTTCAGCCCTGGCTCCTTCCTTGCCCTATGTGCTGTAAGCAAGAGACCAGGGACTGTCTTCATGTGAAAAACCTGCATGTATGAATGGGCCACCACTGATCAACATGCAATGGACAGATCTTTCTGTTGCTGCAAGTTCAGAGTTTTTGATGGTGTCATTTCATTCATCTACTGGGCAAGTGTAGCACAATCAAGCACTGTCATAGCTGATGTTAGGATTGCCTTCTCTTGTACCTTCAATGGTTGTGTAGAAGAGGGGCTTTCAGCACATGTTCCTGCTTACCTGGTGCCATGACAAACAACATTTGAAATTTCCTCTTCTACACATCTATTAAAGGTATAGAAGCCCTCTTCAGTTTTCAGTCAGGCAACCCTAGGGTGATATATATTCCATACAATGTACATACATGATTCTGCCAGTTTATTAAAATAATTTTCTTGCACAGATTATAGACAGACTCAAAATCTCATCATCACTTCAGTTTATACATTTGGCCCTGAGATGTCATCTTTGACTGATTTTCTCTCCTTTCCTCTCTCCCCCCTCTCTTTTTTGTTGCAGCCATTGAAACACAGAGTACCAGCTCAGAAGAGATCGTGCCCAGCCCTCCTTCACCACCCCCATTGCCCCGAATCTACAAACCCTGCTTCGTGTGCCAGGATAAATCCTCTGGTTACCACTATGGTGTCAGCGCCTGTGAAGGATGCAAGGTGAGAGTGGGAAAAGGCAACAAGGACTGGAGAAAGCCCACACTGCAGGAAAGTAGTTGGAAGCATAAGGATTTGCCGAGTATTCACATTCCCTGCTGATCCAAGAAAGTTAGGAAAGAGGCACATTATAATGTGGAAAGGTCATGATACAATGGAAAAAACAAAGGAAGGATCACAGCTTCACTCTTCTCTTCTGCTACCAAATTTAGCAAGTGTGTTTTTCTTCCAAGTGGGCTTTCTCAGTGTGGGTCACAAACACCTTTTGCCATCTCATCAGTTCTGTTTCAGAGGATTAGGGTCGGTGCTATTGCAATGTGAAATAATCACTTGGGCTTCCTCACTTTGGATAAGGAAGTGGAGGGCACCAGATTATATTCACACACATCTGGCATCTGGGAGGGTCTCTCAGGCTTTTGATCCTTAATATACTTCTAGGAAGTATGTTTTGCTTCACCTTCCTTCTGGCTGGTCTGGATGTATTTTTAAAGATGTTTTCATTCATGTACTTCTATAGGATTTTGTTTGTTGTTTTTGACTGTGGCTTCCTTTTGCGATCTGTACTTTTAAAGAAGGGACCAGGGTACAAGGGTATGTGTTAATAGCTAAGCTTGCTGTGGGATTTGAGAGTTCTTGTGTTTGCAAGCTTTGGGCATATATACAAAAGTGTATTTTCTCTCTCTGTTCAGTCACATATGCCTTTTCTTTTCCTCTGATCAGGTACTCCTCCCTCCTGTCTTCCCTTTAATATCCATTCATTCCCCTTCCCTGCATCTAAGCAGGATGAGTTGCTGTTGCTCTACCTGTCCATGCACATGCCCCCACTTGCACTAGGCTGGCAACATGACCTTGTGGGTCAAATTGGCACAGATCAATCTGGGCAAGCAGCCTCGGTCCCCACTAGTAAATCCCTTCCCTCTGGCTCATTAACACGAAGCCCTTTGTGCTTCTGGTTGCCTAGAAAAAAAGCTCTTTCTGCTTCCCAGCCAGGAGTCCCTTAATCTCATTAGTGGGACGTGGCAATGTTGTCCTCACTACCTTGTCCTGAGCAGTCTGGCCTCTTCTGTGGCTGCCCCTGAATGATTGAGCCTCTGCTTCTCTTAACTGTGTTCCTTAGAAAAGTTACTTGGCAGCTTGGAAATTTGACTTCTGGGGACTCCAGCTCCCATTCTCCTTGGCCCACATGGTCATGCTGGCTGGGGATCCTGGGAGTTTGCAGTTCTAAATAATTAAGTTTTTCAAGCTCTGATCCTAACCCTTGTAGTGGCACTACTTTTTTAGGTTTAAAAAGAAATGTTCGCTTGAGTTTCAAAAACTGGATAAAAGCAATCCCTTAGCAGCAAGTCCATAATGTATTCTTCCCACCTGCGAGCTTGCCATTTGAAGAGAATGCAGAAGCTCTGAGAATCTGAACTTCATGATTTTTTAAAAAAGGTTTCTAGCCCTCATGCATAGAAAAATATTTGCCCTTCCTCTGTTCTCTTCTGTCATTCTGTTTCCTGGCTAAAAGTCTAATTTCTTTGGGGAGGGAAGGGACTGGCTCATTGGGCAGCAAATTTTTGTTAGCATAATTCAGACCATGGGCACTAGCTTTCTAGATTTTCTTTCAGGTTGATGCAGGAACATATGTAGTCCTGTTTTATCAGACCCACTGCTGTGAATGCGACTGCATATGAACTTTTGAGTTCAAAACAGAACAGAAAGCTTAGTTAATATGTAGGCCATTAAAAGAAAGGAGAGGATAGTGTTTTACCAAGCTTTATGTCCATTTCAGTAGTGGCTATTCTCATGGTTCCAAATTTGTAACAAACCTAATGTGGCATAGGCTGCATCCACACTTCAGAAAGGATCCAGGTTGACACTGCTTTAATTACCATGACTTGATGCTATGGAATTATGGGAATTGTAACTTTTTGAGGCACTTAACCTCCTCTGTCAAAGAGCTCTGGTGCCACAGTAAACTACAAATCCAGATTTGCATAGCACTGAGCCACGGCAGTTAAAGTGGTATCAACCTGTATTATTCTACAGTGTAGATGCAGACTTAATTGCCATGACTATTCCTTGAGAAATATTGGACAGTTGTAGTTCTTTGACATAGTCTCTGGGCTTTGCACAATTCAGTTTTGCACATTTGTGTGAAGTCACAGATTACCGCTCAAAGAGTTACAGGTACACAATGTGTTCTTCATTGTGGATTTCTTAGCCTCACACACAAATGCATAAAACCTTCACAAAAATGGGCATAAGATATATTTGCTTCTCCACAAGCCAAATGGTACAGATGACCACTGCAAAGAACCACAGCAAACTCTTCTTCTGGGATAGAGGAGGGCTGGGGATCTCTGATTCTTAGTTGTTGTTATTTTCTACTATCAGGAGTGTTTCAGTTGTGTATTCTTGCATGGCAGGGGTTTGAACTAGCTGGCTCTTGTGGTCCCCTCCATCTCTAAGATACAATGATTCTATTATTCTTCTGAAATATAGGAATAACAATAATTACTGACAAAATATTATTGGACATGCTGTCATAACTCTGAAAAAGGTACAGTGGTCCCCCAGGTTACGAAGGTAATCCGTTCCGGATTACCTTTCGTAACCCGGAAGTTTTCGTTTCCCGGGGGACTGCATTAGGAGACGGACCGCGCGGCCGATTTAAAGGGGCCACACGGTTTTTCTCCTTCGTATCCCGGGGGATCCTTCGGATCCCGGGGGATATTTTTTGGTCCCGCCGGTTTCGGGTCCCGGGGATTTCGTTCCCCGGGGGATTCGTAAACCGGGGGACCACTGTAGAGGTATGTGACAGAATTCATTCCCTTGCTAAAACTAAGTAGATGTCTGCTCAGTGCCTAGATGGCAGATCACATAGGAGCCACACATAAGCCACCTTGAATCCCCATATGGAAGAAAGGTGAGATAGAAACCTGAAGAATAAAATTAAATAGTAAGCTTATTCTCAAATTCACCCTTCTCAGAGTCTCAAAACAGCTTACTAGTTGAAACTAGACATTTTTACGGAGTATTAGCCTGCGCAAGAATGCTGGAAACTGGGGTTGTGATGATGGTGGAAGAAAGGCTACTCTATATCCCTATAGACAGCTGAACAGAGAAACAAGCAGCTGCCGTCATTATCAAGGATAAGCCACATGCAGTCCTCAGCTTTCAGGTTCTTCCCAATATTGACTAATGGCATCCAACAGATTAAACCCGAGGAAATGTAGTGCTCAGCATAAGATGGACTGCCCACCCCTGATTTTTATAGTGCATCAGTATATTCTCTGTGTATTTGTCTTTGCTCATCTTTACAACAACCTAGTAAAGCAGACCATATTACTATTTCCATATGTTAGGGGTAGAAATTATGTACCACCCAGATGCTGTTGAATTTCAACTCTCAGCATTCCTCACCATTAGATAATGATGGCTGGGGTTGTTGGGAGTTGCAGTCCCAAGAACATCTGGAGGGCTGTGCAATTCCAACCCCTTGTAGGAAACCCAGAAAGCTAGCTGTTGAATTTCAGGCAAGGCAAACACTGAGTTGGTGGCAGAGATACAATTTGAACTGGGGGCAGCTTCTATTTTCACCACCAGACGTTGCCACTGGTCTTAGAAAGTAAGTGCACTGTAACAAAGTGGCAGGCAAGGGGGATGTGAATGAGTAAGCCAAGCCAGATGTTTCTACAAAGAAGACAGAAGAATGGTTGATTTGCTCATGTCATTTTTTCTTCTTTTCACCTTGTAGGGTTTTTTTCGCCGCAGCATCCAGAAGAATATGGTGTACACCTGTCACCGCGACAAAAATTGCATCATCAACAAAGTGACGCGAAATCGTTGTCAGTACTGCCGCCTGCAGAAGTGCTTTGAAGTTGGCATGTCCAAGGAATGTAAGTGGAGGGCAGAAGAGGAAAAGGGAGATGGGGAAGGGAAGCTTCAGCCTGCCACCACCTTCTTAGAGAAGAACAGAAAATTCTTTGTACTAGCCAGGGCCAGTTTGTGTTAGAATGGATTTGGGAGACCTTGGCTGAATTCATGAATGTCATTGCCAACCTTTTTGAATCAAATCACAACCTCTTTCTCTGCTAAGAATCAAAAAACCTTTTCAAATAATAATTCAAACCAGAATGGTGTAGAAAGTCCCTTGTAATATCAAGCAGTGCTTCTTAGACTATCTAATATGGGGGACCAGCATTTTTTCCCCTCCTCTTATGTGTTGGGAACTAGCGCCATATTTGTGCCTACTAGATACAACTGTTCTCTTTCTGTCCTGGAAACTCTCCACATGCCAGCAGCCCATGGTTCAATGACCACCAGTGGTCCAGGGGCCACCACTTTGAGTAGCGTTGATGCAATTGTTAGAAGGTGCACAGGCTACAGAAGTCCTGGAATGAGGATGAGAAATCTTGATAGACAGAATGGTGATAACACTGTGCACTGGTGATAACTGGACTGTGGACTAAGTGGGAACTGTTTGTGTGTTTATTTATTTAATTTTGTATCACACTTTCCACTAAATATTGAGAGTTGCTGATGCATTTGTTGAGAGAGAGCAAAAAGGACAGTAAGAGCAGATGAGAGTGCCGGTGCTATATTTCTAGTCCTGCTGTCCGGGAAGGTGTATTTCTAAATCTGCAGTCCTGTTTGCAAAGGATTATAATATTTAACAAACAGGCCATATTTCCCCAGTCTGGTGCCTTTCAGACATGATGGACAAATCTAATCAATCATAGACAGAAGGGTTTGATGGGAGCTGGATTACAACTGGCTCTCCGGGCAGTTCCAGGTGATGGCCTTTCATTCCAATGTTATGTTCTCTTCTTCCATTTGCACCCATATTTTTTACAGATTAAAAGATAAGAAAATGCATCTGTTTTCAGGGGGTGGGGTGGTGTCCTTTCCAGTTCTTTTCTTGGAAGAGCAGTGCAGCTGATGGAGGTGTTCTACCAAACAGTAGCCCCACCTCTGAAAAAATATTATCGGATGCCATTGATAATAAATATTTTTCCAGTGCCCCCCTTGAGGTGCCATGTGGGGCTCACCCCTTTGCTTTGTTCTAATTTTGAGGGTGTTTCCCCGGCAACCAGTGATTGATGATGTCAGAGACAAATGACGCAGACAGGACCGTCCTGGTGTCTACAGCGCTTAGTTGTCATGGCTCCCGACTGTAACGGGGCGGGTGGGGAGGAGGGAACCCCCTTTGCCATGACAACTCCAAGGGTTAGATTAATAAACCCTTGGGGTGGAGAAAAAGCAAATTGATCCAGTGGAAAGTGAGGCACGGATGGGTGGAGAATCAGTGGTTGATCTGGGACTTCCAAATTCCTGTCCCCTTTTTCCTTCCCCCAAAGCTGTGAGGAAACAGGATGATCATGAAGGGGGTACAGGAAGAAGAGGTTTTAGGGGTAGGAAGCAAGTGAGGTGCTCCTCTGGACTAGTCTCCACACAGTTTTCTCCACCCGTTTGTGCTGATATTGGCCTGAATCAGGTGTTGAATCAACATGTAGGTAAATGTGATTGATTCAGTAGGTTTACTCTAGTTAGAAATAACTATAGGTTTTAAGTCATAGACTCCAGAAGTCCTGTGGAAATTTCTTAAGAACCAAAGTCTTTATTTTTAGCCAGTCTTTTCTCCAAAACTGGGACTCAGTCCCTTGAAGTCCACCAACTCTATAGAGAAGTTGTGGAGAGGGAAGTTGACTCCACTACAAAGGTATTAGCAAGAGGAGACAACAATCATTAAATGAAGGTGTGGCGGTAAAGAACTTCAGAAACCATACTTGTAATACGCAAAGAGATCTTGTAGCTCCTTTCAGACTAACTGAGAGGAAGAAGGTAGTAACATAAACTTGAGCAGACTAGATCTACTTCACCAGATACAGATGTACTTCATCAGATTGTTGTAGTTGTTTGATGGAAAGTAGAGACACCACACCTGGTGGAGATAGTGATCCTTCTGTGTGAGGATGAGTGAGGCAAAATTCAGTTACAAACCAAACTGAAATATATTTAGGTTTTTTTTCCTGGGGTAGGGTTGATAATAAATAATGTGAACCACTTTTGTCAAAGTCTGGCTTTAAGATGCAACCCACCCATCCACCCCAGCACACAACAACACTTTTGAATCCCCCTCTCACCCATTTCACTTGGCGTCTTTGCTTCTCCTTATGCCAGCTGCTTTTTCTCCCCCACCCAGTTTCTTCTGTGTGATGATGGATGCAGTTTCCCCCCCCTCTTTAACTGCCTGTCTGGACTGCGCTTTATTGAATTTGCCAAGCAGACATGACTGATTTCCGAATTATCCCCCCCACCCCCACCTCCTCCCTCAGGCATGGCGGTGAAATGTACCAGCCCACCACGAGCAAAAGGCGCATCTGGCGTTGCCAGTGGCTTGCATTTATGTACTTATTGTAAAGGGGGAGGATTACTGTAGAGAATAAAAACCCCAAAGAACCCACAAGCCCTGCAGACCTTCCTATTTCTTTCAGGATGCCATCTTATAGGTTCTGTGCAAAGGTACATCCATAACCAAGACACAAACACACACAATTCTTTGTGCTGCCTCAGTGAATCCTATATGCAGAGAGGAAGTGCCACAAATCTGATACATGTGTTTGTATCTTCTTCCAGCATGTGGCTTTCACACTGTAATTTGTGTCAGTTTTGTCATCTGTAGGTTAAGTACATTCCAATTACAGTTGTTTCTCCATTTTCATGGCTTTGACTTTGCAGATTTGATCATTCACGGATTTGATTAATTTGTTCTCTCTAGGAATGTCTAGGTCCTCCAGTGTGACTCTGTGGTCAGTGTCAGCCAGAATTTGCACTGGAGGACCTAGACATTCCTAGAAAGAGCACCTCTCTAGGCACTGGAATAGTAACAAAGACAGGCCTGGAGGATTGTTGGTTCTTCCTGTCCTAGAGGTGATTATGCTTTTCCCAAAGGAAAAAATACAGTGAGCCCTTGTTATCCGCTGGGGTTTGGTTCCAGGACCCTCCGTGTATAACAAAATTCATGTATGCTGAAGTCCAATTCAATATAATGGCACAACAAAATGGTGTCCTATATATAAATTGAAAAATCAAGGTTTGCTATTTGGAATTTATATTTTTGGGGAATAGCCATGTATGATCAAATCCATGGATAAGAGATCCGTGGATAAGGAGGGCCAACTGTATTCTGTTTTCCTAGATGCACATTTGTTGGATATCCAACAGCTGTCCCTTCTTTAGCCTGAGAGGAGTCAGGCTTCAGTCATTCATGATTTTGGAACCTGATCTCTTCACCAGTCTGACATACCCCGTGTGTGGTGACTTTCAAAGATGTTTTATGAGCTTCAGCTAGTGCAGAATATTTTGGTACATCTTCTGACCGGAACAGGCTGCAGTGAAGTGAAGTCAGGGAGGAATCCATAGAAGGAAAGTACCTGGGCCACAGACCCTGAAGGATCACACTTTCTATTAGGCTGGAAACATACAAGTTAGCCTAATAGAAAGTGTGATCCTTCAGGGTCTGTGGCCCATGTACTTTCCTTCTGTGGATTCCTCCCTGATACTGCAACCTCCACAAGAGGCTGCTGCTTCATGGTTCCAGCTTCTGTAAGGCCACAAAGTTCAAAGACCTTCATGGTGATGGTGGTGAAATTCTGGGAAGTAATGCCCCTTAAATGTTGTCAAACTGTTTCCCTCTTGACATTTCAGAAAGGGCTATAGCTTCATTGTGCTTAATGTGACATTTCTTATTATTCTTCAGGTGCTGCTTTTGGCAGCAAGGTAACAGTATAGACGTGCTAAAATAATTGGAAAATCAAAATAATTCTGAAATATTGAAGGGAACAAAGCTGAATAAACAAATGACATTTATCTTATGTCTTCTGTTGCTTCAGCTGCAGCTCACAATGATCCAAAAAGGCAAGAATATGTGTGTGCACATACCTGTGCATGCATGTGGGGACACAAACACACGCAGACACACACCCTCATAAGATCAGCTTGTGTTTTCCTCATTTCTCCTAGGGCAGTGGTTGTGAAAGATCTCTTGCAACATGTAATTGGGCTCACTTATGTGAGACATCTGGAGCCATTTGCTCCACAGGCACTTGCCTGGAATATTACTCTCCACTCTGTTTTGGATTGGAAAAAGCCAAAATCAGATCTTGGAAAAGTAACCATATTTGTTATACAACTCCCAGGATTCCCCAGCCAACATGACTAGTGGCTGGGAGTTTAGGGGGTTGTAGGCCAAAAAGTTACTTTTCCAAACTTAGAATTTTATGATCATTCCTGGAGTTGAAGTTGCATTCAGTGACATTTTGGTCTTATTTTAAGTCAGAGGAAGAACACTGTGATGAGGCAGCTTGATTTGCAAGACCGATCTTGACACCGGCCTTTGATTGTTGGAATGCCACACTACTGAGGTGGATCTGATATACTGCAGAGAGAGTAGCACTAAAATAGAAGTGTGTTGTTATCTATTTTCCCTAGTTGAATGCTGAATTGGCTCTGCAGGCACACTTTAAACAGGATTGTGTGCCTGCACTGTAAAATGATCCAGTCACACATTATCCTGAGTTTTGGTTTCCCATTGCTTGAGAGAGCATCTTAGACTTTCTACATTGGGTTTAAACAACACTAACTTGGGGGAATTGTTTCTAGTTTTCAAAGTGTCAACCATTGAGGTTCTAGAGACCCCAACCAAGAGTTGGCTGGGATTTTTCCAGCTCTGTCTTCTATGTTCCTATTTAAGCATATGTTCTCTTTTCATCACACTTCCTTCCACATAGCTTCTGTGATCCTTTGATCCATAATGATGCCTCCTCCAACCTACCTTTCTCATTGATCTTCCCTTCTCTCAACTCAGTGTCTCTGCCTGCTCTCCTTCCAACTGCCTCCTCCACCTGCCCTTCTCTAACTACAGTGGTCCCCCGGGATACGAATCCCCTGGGTTAAGAAAACCCCGGGATCCGAAACCGGTGGGACCAAAAATTATCCCCCAGAATCCGAAGGATCCCCCGGGATCCGAAAAAAAGGGACGTCCCTTTTCCTCCGAGGCCAGGCTTCGGAGGAAAAGGGACAGACTCCCATCCCTTTTCCTCCGAGGCCAGGCTTCGGGGGACAAGGGACGGACTACCGAAAGGAAGGCCCGATCCGCCGGATCGGGCCTTCCTTTCGTTGGGCGCGGAGGCCCAGGCTGGCTGGGGAAGCCAGCCTGGGCCTCCGGGCCTGACGCGAAAGGAGGCCCGATCCCGCCGGATCGGGCCTCCTTTCGTTGGGCGCGGAGGCCCAGGTTGGCTGGGGAAGCCAGCCTGGGCCTCCGCGCCTGACGCGGAAGGAGGCCCGATCATGCCGGATCGGGCCTCCTTTCGTTGGGCGCGGAGGCCCAGGCTGGCTGGGGAAGGGCCTCCTTCCGCGTCAGGCGCGGAGGCCCCGCGTCAGGCGCGGAGGCCCAGGCTGGCTTCCCCAGCCTGGCTGGGCCTCCGCGCCTAACGAAAGGAAGGCCCGATCCGGCGGATCGGGCCTCCCTTTCGCGTCAGGCCCGGAGGCCCAGCCTGGCTGGGGAAGGGAACCTTCCCTTCCCCAGCCAGGCTGGGCCTCCGCAGCTGAGGAAAGGAAGGCCCGATCCGCCGGATCGGACCTTCCCTTCCCCAGCCAGGCTGGGCCTCCGCAGCTGAGGAAAGGAAGGCCCGATCCGCCGGATCGGACCTTCCCTTCCCCAGCCAGGAGGCCCCCGCGGCTGACGAAAAGAAGGCCCGATCCGCCGGATCGGACCTTCCTTTCCTCAGCCAGGAGGCCCCCGCCAGGCCAGGGGAACGGATTACCTATTTCCTATGGGAAATAGGCCCCGGGTTACGAAATTTTCGGCTTACGAAAAAGTAGCCGGAACGAATTAATTTCGTAACCCGGGGGACCACTGTATTGAGTTTCATAGAGTGATGTCTGTTTTGCCTTCATTGTTCAACCAGTGTTGAACCTCTTTCCCTCTTCAGCTTCCCTACTTACTCTCTCCCTCTTGAGCATCCCTACTTACTGATAGCCTTTCTGATTCTGCTTCCCAACACTTTTCACATCTTCTCTTACATTCCCATAGTCCCAGTATGTAGCTTTTCAGTTCTTTGGTCCTGTTGAGGTTTCTGCAACTGATCTGATGTTATACATCTCTCACAGAAGCAACACTATTTGTAACATATTTACTAGATTACCACACTACACTCGTATAGTGCTGCTATTCCACTATACCTAACTCCTCTGATTGCATTCTGGGACTTGCAGTTTCAGAAGGGGCATTTAGAATTCTCAGCCAGTGAGCTCTTAGGCCTCAGTGAACTACAAGCCACAGGAGGCAGACGGGGCAGTAATAGTGGAATAGCAGCACTTATAAGAGTGTAATGTGGCCTGTGTAGACATATGCATCCTGAGTAATAGACATTTTTGAAGGGAATCCATGAAAATGACAGCAGACATGACTAGGGCATGAAAAGCAAAATAAAGAGCTATGCACAGATGTTCTGGTAAAAACTAAAAAGCACCATTGATCACAGTTCCCTGTCCCTTGAAGATCATTATAGTTCACTCTGTAGACTTTGCATTGGGCATTAGAATGGAGAAGCAGTTCCATTTCAGACCAAGTGCCAGTAAGGACCACAGACTTCTACTTTTCATATCTCTCACATCTAGCAGGAGGTAGGGGGTAGATTCACAAGCAGATTTTCTGTAGCCAGTAAGGTGCAAAATACATAACTCTTTCCCAAAAGGAAAATAATTTTTCCTTCTTTGTCAGTGGCAGGCAAGGAAGATACAAATACAAATGGGTTGAGTCTGTCAGTCTTGATTTTGCTCACACTTTTTTTTTAAACTTTGAAATACTTTCTATCTTGTCTTTGCAAAACATTTTGTATTTTTCTTTTGTCTGTATGAAAATTCATAGATTTTTCTTTTGCATTTTAATGTGGTTCCCCCCCCCCCAAAAGGAAAGCAAACACATAGATATTGACAGCAAACATTGTTCATACCTGTCTTTAGGTTCTAGAAGTTCACATTTTGTATGCTTCTTTTGCACTTGCCAAGTTCATTCATCAGACTTACCCGACATAGTAAGCTTGCCATACTTAACTTTGAAATATGAAGTGAATGGATTTCGCACTCATTCTTAGATAGAAAATGCTCCAGAAAAATGTCTTTGTTTATTGGACCACCTATTATCACTTCCGTAACAAGTTTTATACAACTTAACTGTTGCTGTCTTTGATTCAGTTTTTAAAGTATTGTTTGAACCTTTGTATTACAAATGCTATGACTACTACTACACCAACAATATTCGTAATAGTAACAGAGAAAGCAAGATGAATGTGTTGGCTTTCCATTCGGGGCTCTTGATTTTTCACCACTTTTGGAGAGCAGCCCCACTTACCCTGTGGCCTCCTCTTTGCATTCTGTTTCAGCTGTCCGGAATGACAGAAACAAGAAGAAGAAAGACGCTCCGAAGCAGGAATGTTCAGAGAGCTACATCATCACACCTGAGGTAGAAGATCTCATTGAGAAAGTTCGCAAGGCCCATCAGGAGACTTTCCCTGCTCTCTGCCAGTTGGGCAAGTATACCACAGTAAGTGGCAAGTGAGGTTGATGAAAAAAGGGCAGGAGAAATCTCAACAGAGAGAGCTGTTGAGATTGGTGGAATGATAAGTGGTGAAAACTGTAATTGGTTCAGGGGCTCTAAATTATACTTGGGAGGCACTGGTTGGTTTGAGAGAAAACTGTGACTGAGGTATGACTAGTCTGTGCAACACCCCCCTATCCTGCTCGGCTCAGGAAGCCATGTCATCTGAATAAATGTTGCTAATCAGTCACATTTGCTTATGTTTGTACACTTTGTATAATTTATTCTTAGGAAGAACAATATCCTGTCTTTCAGTCAGCTTGCCAGCTGCAATGCATCAATACTAGTTCATCAATACTTTCTGCAAAATAAACAAAATGAATAATTGTTGAGAAAGTTTTAAAGTTATAAAAATATATTAAAATTAAAAATGAAGTATTTTCAAAACAGTCCCATAACTATAAACATTTTTTGGCTGTCTCCCATCAAATCTTACCCTCTTTGCTTGAATCTTAAGTGCCATTCTCTCACCCTGGGTTTCTCTTGCCTCCACCCACCCCCAGAATAACAGTTCAGATCAGCGGGTGTCTCTTGACATAGACCTGTGGGACAAATTCAGTGAACTGTCCACAAAGTGCATAATCAAGACGGTTGAATTCGCCAAGCAGTTGCCAGGTTTCACCACACTCACCATCGCTGATCAGATCACGCTTCTCAAAGCTGCCTGCCTAGACATCCTGGTAAGTTAAGTAGGGCATCCTTCCTCACCATCAAACAGAGCAAAAGTAAAACAAGCCAGGAAGTCTTTGTATGGGTTGGAAGGACTTAGAACATATGGATCACTGAGAAGATCCCAGACCTATTTTGTACCACCCCCAATTAAACCATATCTCCTAGTTTATATTAACATACAAATACACATGGAAGGAATGGGCATACATCTGATGCAATTAACACTCTCCTTCCAGATCCTTCGGATATGTACGCGCTACACCCCAGATCAAGACACCATGACCTTCTCAGATGGCCTGACACTCAACCGCACACAGATGCATAACGCAGGCTTCGGGCCCCTCACAGATCTGGTCTTTGCCTTTGCCAACCAGCTGCTGCCACTTGAGATGGATGATGCCGAAACAGGACTGCTCAGCGCCATATGCCTCATATGTGGGGGTGAGCACCATAACTGGGAGAAAATTGGGAATAAGTTCTAGACCTGTGTCCTCAGTTGCTAGGCCACAGTCAGAAAGTGCTTATCATCATTGTCATGCACAGTAGAGTGATATGTGTGTGTTAATTATGGCTCTGCCTTCAATCCTGAAACAGCTACAAGTTGAATTTCCCTTATGTGGAATTCTGAAATCTGAAATGCTCCAAAATCCAAACCTTTTTTCATTGGTGGCTGAGATAGTGATGCCTTTGGTTTCTGATAATGGTTCAGTGTACACAAACTTTGCTTCATGCACAATTTTTTAAAGAAACTTATGTATAAAATTACCTTCAGGCTATTTCTGAATGTATATGAAACATAAATGGTTATATGAAACATAAATGAATTTTGTGTTTCAACTTGAGTCCCATTTCCAAGATATCTTATTAAGTATATGCAAATATTCCAGGATCCAAAAAATGAAATTGCACAAACTTCTGGTCCCAAGTATTTTGGGTAAAGAAGACTCCACCTGTGCTAGCCTTTAAGAAGAACCAAAGACATATGCTACTTGCCTCAATTTTCATTAGCTAGGAAGAGCATATAGAGTAGGTTTCTGGCGATGGAAACAGCTGCATTTTTGTTTGTGGCTTCTCCACAGGAATAAAAAGGCATTTTGTGGGCAGAACGCTAAGTAATCTAGAAATAATTATGTGCAATATCCTTAATAACTACCTTTAGTGTGTCATTGTTGTTCTTGTTTTCATTTTTATCTCAATTCCCTCTTCATGTAATCAGTATAAAATGTTTATAAAATTTATATCCCATTTGCAAAGTAGATAGGGGCCAAGTCTATGGCTATACTTCTTCAGCCCCAAATTGGTGGAGAGTAAGTTATTCATGACTAGCTTAAGGCCTATTAATTCAGTCAATCTGCTCTAAAAATGATTGTGTCTGGAGCCAAGCCAAAAGCCTGCCGAAATACTAACAGCATGGGAAAGTTCATTTTTGGAATGCCAGCTCCCACTGGCTATGCTGGTTGAAGGATTGTGAGAGTTGTACTCCAGAACAGTAGTGTTCATAAGCTCTGGTCTCAACCTGGTATCTGTCTGGGAGTGAATAAACAGGAAAGTGAGACTCTCCTTTTCACACTTAATCAGTGAAATTTTAAACTCTGGTTTCTCATATTGGTAGACTGGCCGGTCAATGATTGCTCTTTTTCATTGTGCAAGTTTTCCCCACATTGAAGATCAGTAGTGACAAAAACAGTCTGTTGTTTTTTTTAATAAAAATGATTTGTGGATGACATAACAAGGGCAGTTTATATACGGAGTTGAATCAAGTGGAACTCCTTTTGTTGGACTGTTCCATTTAAATTTCAGTGTTCATAGTTTCTCCACATCTTTTTGTTTCAACTTCTCCAATCTCCCACCAAGTTAAACCATGTACTGTCAGGGCAGATGGGATGAAACCAAGGTGACAGGATGCTCTATACATAAATACCAGGCATGTCAAGGAGTGGTCAGCCTGCTGCTGAGTTAGGATATCTTCATGAGATGCAGTGATTTTTATGTTTTTGTAGGAAGGCTTTTAAACATAAAGCCCCCTCTTCAATCAGTAGAGACCAGGAAAGGCTCGGATATCTGAAAGCTGTTTTCAACTGTAGTTCTAAGATTTTGCTTCAGACTTTGAGACTGCCAAAGCCGAACGGAAATCATATGAAAAAAGATTGTAGTTAGCTTGGTTTATCCCATAGGCTATATTTAAGATCTATATAAGAACAAATTTGCAGCAAATTTGTATTTGAGACTCTCAGTCCACCACCCTTCAAAACCCTTATGAAGCCACAAATCAACTCTTACCTTTCTGGTTTCTCCTCTGCAAACCCAACCCCTACTTCTCCCCAGTTAGCTCGAGTAATTTTGAGGGTATTGAGAACTCCCTATCCCCTTGTATTTAGTTTAGCAGTTAATCCTGAGTGGAGTTTCTTGAGCCTTCACTGGATGATGTTTACATAAATTTAAGCTACAGCATTGTATACTGCCCTCCCTAGCATCCCCCCAAACCTGTGCCATATAATTCCAGCAACAAACTGGGAAAACTGCTTTAAATCAACCAGAAAATTCTCATTTTAAAGCTCTGGGTCTTGTTGTTGTTTTTGCAGCTTGCTACAATTTTCAATTGTGAGAGATACTGTAGCCGAGGATGAATTCTAAGGTCCTTGGACTCAATCCTGCTTCAAGCTTCCCTCAGTCCTGCTTTAAAGTTGCCCAGTCTTTAAGATTTTTTTTTGCTTGTTTATCCATTAAAACATCAGTTCTTCTGTACAAAGTACTATATTTTGCTCTTCTGCTTCTCACAAACAGCACAGATCTCTTAAAGGAGGACAGGAGAGCCTCTTTAGTGTGCTACATCTCAACCCAACAGCACCACCAGGTGGCAGGAGGTTCTTCAGGCAACATGAAAGTTCATGCTTTAACAGCTTTTGATGAATCCAAGAGAGTAGCATGCATTCATGTCCTGTTAACTGCCATCAAGTCAACTTCGACTTATGGTGACCCTATGAATGAGAGACTTCCAAGGCACCCTATTGCTAACAACCCTACTCAGGTCTTGCAGACTCAGGGCTGTGGCTTCCTTGTTTATGTCTGTTGTTGTGTTGTTGTTCTATGCCTTCAAGTTGTTTCCGACTTATGGTGAGCCTATACCTAGCATTTAGTCTTCTTGGCATGTTTCTTCAGAGGGGGGTTGCCATTGTCATCCTCTGATGCTAACTTGCCCAGCTTCAGCTTGTAGGTTTATGTGACCAAGCTTGGGATTATTTGAACACTGGTTTCCAGAGTCATAGTCAAACCACTACACCACACTGGCTCTCAAAATGTTGTTGTTGTTGTTGTGTGCACCTTCTTGTTGTTCCCAACTTATGGTGACCCTAAGGGGAACCTGTCATGGGGTTTCCTCGGCAAGATTTGTTCTGAGGAGGTTTGCCATTGCCTTTTCCTGAGTCTGAGAGCATGTAACTTGCCTAAGGTTATCCAGTGGGTTTCATGATCGAGCAGGGAATCAAACCCTGGTTGCTATCTGGAATGCTTTTGCTGCTGCCTTCTACTTTACCAAAGACTATTGTCTTTTCTAGTGAGTAATGTCTTCTCATGACATGGCCAAAGTACAACAGTCTCAGTTTAGTCATTGTGGCTTCTGGGGAGAATTTCAGGCTTGATTTGCTCTAGGACCCATCTTTTTAGCAATCCATGGTTTCTTTAGAACTCTTCTCTGGCACCACATTTAAAATGAATTAATTCTCTTCCTATCAGCTTTCTTCACTGTCCAGCTTTCACAGTCCTACATAGAAATGGGAAATAGGAAGGCATGGACCATCCTAATTTTATTATTCAGTGATCTTGAATTTCAGGATCATGTCTACTTCCTTTATAGCTTCCCTTTCAAATCCTAGTCTTCTACTTTTTTGACTGCAGCCTCCATTCTGATTAATGACTGTGCCAAGGTATGGAAAAGCTTTAACTCTTTCAGTGCCTTTACTGTCTGCTTTAAAGTTATGATATTCTTAATATTCAGCTTTGCATTTTCTTCCTTTACTTTTTTCAATAAGCATTCCAAGTCTTAGCTATTTTGCTAGTAGTATTGTGTCATCTGCGTATCTTAAATTGTTGATATTCCTTCTTCCAATATTCATATCTCCTTCCTCCAAATGATATGTTGAGTGTACAAGTTAAAAACATAGGGCAGTGGTTCCCAAAGTATGCCCTCAGCGGTGGTGGAAAGATCCAGTGGGGCAGTGAGGAAAAAGGGGGTGGGGGAGGCTTCAGTCAAAGTATTGGCATGTGAGAACAACAAGGGAATCCAGTAGCCTTTAGGACCATGGTGGGGATGAAGAGTTGGAGCAGATTGTAGTGGGATAGAAGCAGCACATTTGGGACCTACTTAAGCTTTGTGAGTTTTGTGGGGCTTGGCTGACAAGTTGGAGCTGCTGTGCCCTGTTGGCGCAGTGGTTAAATTCCTGTACTGCAGCCACTCACTCAAAACCATAAGGTTGTGACTTCAAGACCAGCAAAAGGGCTCAAACTCGACTCAGGCTTGCATCCTTCCGAGTTCGCTAAAATGAGTACCCAGATTGTTCGGGGCAAGTAGCTTATAGTCGTAAACCGCTTAGACACTCCTTAGGTGGTATGAAGCGGTTTATAAATGAAGCTGTTCTGTTTGTTTGTTTGTTTGTTTGTTTGTTGCTGCTCCTGCTTCCTTTCATTAAACAGGCTGCAAGAAGAGGTAGCAGAAGAAACAATGTTTTGTGGGGTGGGGGATGACTTGAAGCTGTGTGGGGAAAGAACATCTCTGGGGAAGGAGGGGAAAAGTATCCAGAGTCGATTCCTTGAAAGAGAGCCTGAGAGTCCTTCCTCACTGGGGAAAAAAGTGAGAAGCTGGTTATGCCCCTCTCCACCCCAGTGAAGAAGGATTGAGGCCTTCTTCACCAGGGAGAAGCTTCTCCCTTCGCACCCATTCGACTGAGCAACTGGTCAAGCAGTGCCCAGGAAGCCTCTTACCCACATTGGTCTTTGCTGCAAGGCCAGCATGAGTGAGAGGCTTCTCACTTGCTGCTCAGCCAGCTGGTCAGTTGGTGCTCCCAAGGTGATCAGCTGCCTGATCACGGATCACCTGGATGCTGGGGTGCTGTGCCTTTTGCATCCAGTCACCTTGGGAGCAGCAACTGAGCATCTGGGCAGCCAGCCTTGCTTTTGCTGTTTGGCTGGTGTGGGAGAGAGGGATGAACAGGCCTGGACCACTGCCTTTGCTGTATTCACACATGAGAGGCTGATGAGGTGGAGGAGATGGTGGCAAGCTGGGTGTGGTAGAGATAGATGCCACTGGCCAGCTGGCTGCTGCACAAACAGTAGACCTAATATCAAGAAATATGTATTTGGAGGCACTAGGGTTGTTGCATAAGAGGAAAGGGGGCAGTAGCCCCAAAAGGTTTGGGGACCACTGACATAGGGTGATGAAATGCAGCCTTGCTTGATCTGCTTGCCAACTGGAAACCATTCCATTTCTCTCTATGCTATCCTGACAGAAGCCTCTTATTACACATCAGGATAATCCAATGTTTCAGCACACTCTTTTATTTAAGAATGATCCCTTATTTTTCATGATCTATTCAATCAAAGGCATTGGTATTATTCAGAAATCACAAATTGATTTTCTTCTGAAATTTGTTGATGTGCTCCTTTATTCAATGTATGTTTGCAATATGATCCCTAGTACCTCTTCCTTTCCCGAGCCCACCTTGGACATCTGGCATTTCTCACTCCATATATAGTAGAACTCGTTGTTGGACAATTTTGAGCATCACTTTGCTTGCGTGGGAAATTACTGCAGTGATCCTGTGATTACTGCAGTTCCTGACATCTCCTTTCTTGGGGATTGAGCACTTGTATATTGAGGATTTTCAATGTGTGGACCATTGTTTCATTTTTCATATTTGTTGACAGATTTTAGATTGAACTAGAGTAGCTTGATGCAGCTGTATTGGTATACCATCTCTTTTTGGTGATTTATTTCCTTGAAGTGCTCTAAGTGTGGCTTCCACTTCAGTTTCTAAAATTGTAGGTTCATCTTCAGATGGTTAATCTTCAAATTAATCTGTCATGTGTGTTTATGACGGTGTGAATCACTGTGTGTGTTTCAAATCCCCACTAATTAATTGGTTTGGCTGTAGAAAAACCCTTATGCTTTAAAGTAATATTTCTCAACCTTTGGTCCTCCAGATGTTTTGAACTTTTAACTCCCAAATGTCCCAACTTGAACTCTGAATACTCAGGAGTTCTGGGAGCTGAAATTCCAAACATGTGGAGGACCACAAGTTGAGAACCACTGCTCCTAAAACATCCCAAGGTATGAAATAACTCTTAACCTAATGTAGGCATGTAGAAAGAATGCAGTTGGATACCATTTTAAGTGCTGTAGCTGCATCTTATGGAATCTTGGGATGTGTAATTTTACAAGGTCTTTAGCCTTCTCTGCCAAAGAATGCTGTTGCCTCATAAAACTACAAATCCCAGGATTCTGTTGGATAGCGCTGTGGCAGTTAAAACACTGTCAAATTGCATTATTTCTTCAGTGTAGATGCACCCTCAGAAGAAGGCAAAGCCACCCCCATTCCATGAACAAATCTTGCCAAAAAAAAACCCTGTGATAGGTTTACCTTAGGGTTGCCATAAGTCAGAAATGACTTGAAGGCACAACTGTCGTCTAATAGTTTCTGGCTCTTAAACATAACGAAAATCAACATGGAACACAGTAGTCACTGCATTGTAACTTTTCAATTTGAAAGGTGGAACTTGATCACAAAAAAGGATTTGTTTACTGTTGATACTGCAGTTGCTCAGTTTTCCCTTGTTGTCCATGTCCTTAAAAACGTATTGTGTCTTCCTGGAATGGGGACATGTTGAGCTTTGTCCCACTGGGTCTTAATTAAAAATAACAGGATATGTTTGTGTAGATATTTATTTGGATAATTTATGTTCTGTACTTTCTGTCTCAAATGAGGAGGTGAGGTTTACAGTCTTCAACAAATAAAAATCACTTCCTAAATGCAAACTGCATTTGAAAGTGCTTTCATGCTCTACACTTCTGTTGCTCAAAGTGCCAATCTCTGACCCATCAGCTTAGTTTTTGGAGAGATGAAAGAAAAGAAAGAAACAATTGTAGCCAAATGGGCACAAATATGGTACCACAAATATGGTACCTTAGGAAGCAAACAGCATATGAAACATTGCTCTGCATAGTTCCTGGTTCCTATCTCTTAACTTATTGAGTAAGGTGCTTTCCATGGGGTAGAATTCAAAGACATGGCATGTTACTCTGAAATAACAGTATGCAAAGGTATCTTGTAGCACCTTTGAGACTGACTGTGCAAAAGAAGTTGTAGCATAAGCTTTCATAGACTTGATCTACTTCCTCAGATGCATGGACTGAAGTGTTGCCCAGGAAGGACCTTTATAATAAGACTGTATGAATAACCATAGAAATGCAAAGCCTGTCGATGTGGTGATGATGTGAGAAGTTCAGTTTTAACTATGGTTGTTGAGGAGCAAGAACTTGTCATCCATCATCATATCCACAGGTTTTGCATTTCTGTGGCTGCTCATATAGTCCCATCTGGGCAAGGCTTCACTCCATACATCTGAGGAAGTAGACCAAGTCTACAAAATCTTAGGTTACAACTTCTTTCATATAGTTAGTCTCAAAGGTGCTAATAGATCCCTTTGCATGCTTATTGAATATGTTAGGTAAAAACGGCAAAAAAAGTTTTGAGATAGAGAGTGTGTGTGCTTTCGTATTAACAGACCCATTAACCTCATAGAAATTTGCTTTTATATGCAAATATGCATACAAACCTGTTTAGCACATCAGTTGTCTCTGTAAGTATAGAGTATGCACAGTTCTGCATGGCTTGATTTATGTGTGATCATATCTGTGCTTTTTTAACCTCCCACTTCCTCACCAGATCGGCAGGACCTGGAACAGCCGGACCGAGTGGATAAGTTGCAGGAGCCACTTTTGGAGGCCCTGAAAATCTATGTGAGGAAGAGACGACCTAGCAAACCCCATATGTTCCCCAAAATGCTGATGAAGATCACAGACCTACGAAGCATCAGTGCAAAGGGTAATGGCCAGGCTTCAGTTTCTGCATGGAGAATGTCTCTTCCCCTCCCAACACCCTTAAAACTGGTCTGTATGTAGCAGGGCAAGAGAGGAAATGCTGAAGCAATGAGCTGCATTTTCTAGTTACCATTTTGGGCTGTATATTTAAGGCTTAAAAGCAGAAGTTGGACAATGTATTATCACACAGATGCTATATGATTAACAGCAGTGAGATGAGCAGAGCATGGAGACATCTCTGTTTTGAAGTGCAGTTCCCAGAATTCCAGCCAGTGGTCATGCCAGCTGGAAAACCTGTGGGAATTGTGGTTCCCAAAAAGTAATATTTGTAAGCTCTTCTGGGGGAGTATACATTTGTTGGTAAGCCCTGGATTTGCTTCTATTGCACATTGTACTATGTGCAGTGATTCTGAATAATTCACAAAGCCAGTCTATATTGGTCAGTTGTAATGCTTCTGATGTCAGGTAGGGAACAAGAAGGCTTGACCTGAGGTTCTGCAAGAAAGTGCTCAGGTGAGGCTTTACACCCTCTGATCTACCTATCCTCTCCACCTTGCTCCATAGGTGCTGAAAGAGTGATTACATTGAAGATGGAGATCCCTGGATCTATGCCGCCACTCATCCAGGAGATGCTGGAGAACTCTGAAGGCATGGACAGTTTGGGGACCTCAACGGGATCCTCGTCTCGTATAGGCAGCCTAGCCCCACCTCCAGGCAGCTGCAGTCCCAGCCTTTCTCCCAGCTCCAACAGAAGTAGCCCTGCCACACATTCGCCGTGACCCCACTGGCCACCAGGACAAGCTGCTTGACCACCCCCTTCCCTGCGCACTTTGGTCTTTTGTTCCCTGGCTATGCCTGGACAAACGTCTTGAGGAGCAGGGGTGGGGCAAAGTGGGGAAGCCATGGGACAGCATGCCGCTGGAAGCGATCTCCTCTGTCCCCACCCTCTCTGCGCCATGTGGGTCATGGTCAGGCCCACAGAGGTGGGCCTCACATACTGTTCCAAACCAGCACACTTATCTTTTGTTCAACCGTTCCAGCAAAAGAAGGGTTCTGCTTGCAACAGAGACCCATTCTCCCACCTCGGAGGCACAGGTCGTATATAGGAAGTTCCGAACTCTCTGCACACAGATCGCTGAGCCGATCTGGAGGACTGATGCTCAAAACGTGGAGCGAGACTTTACATATATATATAAATATATATATATATTAAAAACAAACAAACAGCTGATTACAGAAAAAAAAATCACCTCCTATGTGGCACGCACCCTCCCACTGTCCCATTCATCCTGTCGTGCACACATACACACCTCCACAAAGGGGGTTGCCTGCTTCTTGTTGCAGTGAAAATGAAGTGGTGTTCTTTCCCCACCCCCACCTCCTTCTCTTTCGGATTGAGTTTGCATTTCAAATGTTTCAGGGGAAAGGGTGTAATGTTTCCTGTTTTGTTTTGTTTTGTTTTTTAATTGCTCAGACCCCCCCCCTTATTATCCTCAACTTGACCGTGCAAAATTACCCTTTTCCTTGTTCCCTTGTCTCTCCCCCTCCTTATCCACCCACACATGCCTAAAAATGTCACCAGCAAATAATAATAATAATAATAAAGTAAAATTAGTTCTTCAGGTTAAGAAAAAAGTACACATAGAACAAGGAGGGAAGGATTCATTTAAGAAAGAAGAAATATTATATATATAAATATCTATAAATATCTATAAATACGTTTTAAAAGAAAACTTTGTAAAAGTTTGGAATGCGAAAGGTTTCTAGAAAGAGTTTGGCAAGGAGAAAACCAGAGAAAGCAAGGTTCGTATGGGTTGGTCACAATTTTCTTTTTAATGTAAAGCCTGTCATTCAGAGTTACATGTTTTTTTTTTTAAATTCAGGGGCCACATTCACACAAAATGCTGAAGCAGAATAACAAGAATTATCTGGCTTATTGGTACTGAGCAGCAGGCAGGTGCATATTTCCCAATCACTCCAGCTCAACTCTTTGTGAAAACTGAAACAGTGAAAGCAAAGGTGGGCAAATTTGGTGAATTCAGGGCTCATTTTGTCCCACCTGTCCGGCCCCCTCAGAATTGGATGTTTGGTTTTATTTTTTGGAAGGAAAAAAAAGCCCTGGGTAAGGCACTGTTTTGTTGAAGCAAGGCCCTCCGGGACATAAAAATGGGGACAACGGGCAATTTAACCCTGATTTTAGTAGGGCCTCTTATTGTTTTTGAGTGCCTTCAAGCTGTTTCCGACTTACGGTGACACTTAGGTGAACTTATCACAGGATTTTCATGTCAAGGTTTGCTCACAGGGAGTTTGCCTTTGCCTTCCTCTGAGGGTGAGAGACTATGACTTGCCCAAGATCACCCAGTGGGTTTCTATGGCTGAGTTGGAATTCGAACCCTGTTATCTAGAGTCATAGTGCAGTGCTCAAACCACTGTAGCATACTGACCCTTTTAGAAAGGCTGGAATTGGGTGGGGAAGGAAAAAAAACACAATGAAGGGACTTAAAAATGGGAAGGGAGATACATATTGTCTACCTCTGAGCTAAGGAAGGGCATAGCTAAGCTGGGCTAAGGACGGTTATAGTCCAAATTCAGGTTTGTTTTGGCATGTTTCACCCTGTCCAATTTTTCCAAAAGAGGCCCTTTTAAAATCAGGAAGGAGAAGGCTGTTTTATACCCAGATGAAGCCTTTTTTAAAATCAAGAAATAAACCATTCCAATTTATTTCTGGATTTGAAAAAGTGTTCTCCTGGAACTAAAATAGCCCAAGGGGGCAAAGCCATGACAAAATTGTCCCAAGATCTGCCAAAAGGACACAGGGAACAATTTAAACTTTATAAAAAATACAATGGGTACCCTTGGAGCCCTCAAAAATTATCAGGGGTGGGCGGGCTGGTATAAGGACACGCTGCTCAATGTTGATAAATCCAGGATTCTTAGCAGTTCCAGCTAAGCAAATTTGGGTAGTGTGAGTTAAAGGTGCTTAATTTTGGATGGAATTGTATCCTTTGGTTATTGGCTGCTTTCATTGAGAGCTGTTCTTCTTGGATCAGTCTCAGATACAAAGCTAAAATCTGGCAGTTCTCAAGATGTGGTGGGAGGGGAAGAGGAAAATTTGGGAAGCAAGTCAAGGTTTTAAGCACTGTGATAAAAGTGTTATTTTGAGCAAAATGCTTCCAGTTTTCTGGACTGTGTGTATGTTTGCGTATGTGTGTGTGTGAGAGAGAGAGAGAGAAACAATCACACATTGTTTTTTGTTTTCACTAACACCCTCCTTCCCTTAACCTTGATTCTCACTTTAAATTTTAGAACAAATGACACTTGGTTTTGTAACCTGCAAAAGTTTCATGAGGGGAAATCCCCCCCCCCCCGGCAATACACTTTTTTCTGCATTCCTTGGCTATTTTCACCTAACAGTTTTCTGAACAGAATCAGTCATTAGCGTTTTATGGGGAGGAACAGTGAGTTTTGGGGCCTAAGGAATAATGCTAGGTACTTAGGACTGCCAACTGATAATTTCTTTGTGTGTTTGTATATGCATGTGTGAGAGAGAGCTTGTTTTCTTTCAACAATTCATAATGCCATAATACAAATTATTTGACATGCCACCAGAATGAAGGAGTAAGGGGCAGCTTTTAATGACAAGGTTGCAATCAATGCATTACCTACCGGATATTCGGACGGACTCACTTTTAAGAATTTTAAACTTTGAAGCTGGATGCCTAGATTTCTTTAAGCCCCATTGACTTATTTCTCAGCAGGTTTGTTCTCCAACAAGTATAATCTTACACATATCCACTCAGAATTAAGTCAATGGGTATCGCTCCCATCTGAACAGGTATAGGGTTACAAACTTCTGGGCTCATAAAACTAATACAAGCATCTTGTGTCCAAAAAGCTGTCGAACAACGGCAAGAAATATTCCTGATTTCCTTGCACTTTTTTTTTTAAATCTCCAACACAGACACCCCCAAAATTGTGTCTAGCTTCAAAACTATGCATAGTAGGATGAGGATGAAGGACTATCCTGGATTGGGTTGGGGGATCTACACACAGTTTCTTTCACAGATTATTTTTTCTGCTGAGATTTTAGTGTCTTAGAATCCACAACTTGAAAATTAAAATTGTGGGAAAATTGTTTAAATTGTTGGGGGAAACAAGAGCAATTGGGGTTTCTTTTTTCCCTGGAAGCTCATACCTCAGTTTTGAAGGGCATGTGCTCCACAGCTCTCAGACATGTGTATAAAACTGTTGTTCTTTCATATAAAAAGATATTGGTGAGTTTACATCCTCCAATAATGGCTGCATTTGGTGAGCAAGAGGGGGTTTGCTGTGGGAGTTTTTTGGCCTTTGTTTTAATATAAACCAACAGCTCTTTGCTGTAGTGAATCCAGTTATGCACAACCGTGGTGTGGGTTATGAGCAGCCATTTAGTTTAGTAGGGCCTTTATTACCTGTTACTACAAGATGAATTAGGATCTCTGCTACCTGTGAATACAAAGCGAATTTTGCCTAATTTTATCCTTTTAGCAGGAAAAACAAAACACACAGACAAATTCAGCAGCAGGAGTGATGAAAGTGGGACTGAAAACAGCCAAAATTGAAGCATAATTCTGAATAAAGAGGAAAGGTTTCCATAGAGTAGTAAAACAGCTGAGCTGAGTGAATACATATTTTTTCCCTAAATGGGGGTAGGAATGAAGCAACCAGCCAGATTTTGAAAGGCAACTCCCATCATCCTTCCTCTCCAGCTATACTGGCTAGAGTTGCTGGGAGTTGCAGTCCAAGAACATCTAGATGGCCAACCAGTGTTCACTCTTGCTCCAAACACAGTGTACCCAGGAAAACTGAGGGACAAGGCAAACACAAACTCCTTTTTTAAAAAACAACATACAATTAATGTTTGGAATAGATTTGCACAATAGATAGTGCCAGACAGTAATTTAGATGGCTTTAGCAGAAGTTCTAGGGCAGGACTAGGAAGATGTAGTCTTTCAGATTTTGCTGGACTTCCATCAGCTGCAACCAGCGTGGCTCATGATCTGGGTTGATGGCTAGTCCAGCAACATGTGGAGAGCCACGGAATCTCTGCCCTTAACACGTCCATTATGAGCTTGTAGCCATGTTAGAGCTTCTAAATGCTGTAAGGAAACCAGATGCCAGGTGCTTGCAAACTCTGCTCATAAGTACACAGAATGTTGGACTAAAAGCATTTTTTATTGCCAGATGATTTAAAGATACTCTGAAAAACCTTGGAACCTGCACCTCATACCTAAATTGTTGTGATAGGAAACAACAATTTAACATATCCTGTCCTGTGATGCTAAATGTGAGGAAGACTGTCTGATAAAGTTGGAATTCACCTACTTTGAACCAAGGAGCTAAAAGGCAAATTGTGTAGGGAAAGACTGGAGGAGTTGAATGTGTTTAGCCTAGAGGCAAGAAGCCCAAGGGAAGAAGAGATGCTGACATTTTTCAAATATTTAAAAAGCTCTCAGAAGGAGAGGTGGGGTGGGGTGGACCCACACATTTCTTAAAGGGACAACTGGATTATAACTGTATAGCAAAGGGGGGTAGCCTATTTCCTTAGTTCCATAAACACTGGCCTAAAACCAGGCAAAGAAGTGTAATATTCAAAGAGGCTTGCCTACCCCATGGGCGCAACTGAACGTAGCAGAGTGTTCAGTTCTGAGACCACAAATGGTTTCTATACAAGGTGGAAGTTATTCTATTGTTGTGCAGAAAACTGACATGAAGTATCCATAAAAGCCAACTGATGTGTTACATCAGTAATAGGAGACCCACGTTCCTCCAGATGTTGGAATGCAGGCACCATTGTCACTGGTCATGCTGGTTGGGGAGTTGGAAGTCTCAATACCAGAAGCTGAGCCAGCCCTGCTTTATGATGCTGGCTCAGAATTGGAATCACAAGGGCAATCTAGTCTATCCCCGACATTCACAAATACAGAACCAAAGTATTGCTGGAAGATGACCATCTCACCTTTGTTTTAAAGTTTCCAAAGAGGAAAAGCCTATCACCTTCCAAGGTGAACACACTGAAACAGTGTTTAATATGAAGAGATTTGGTTGGTTGTGTTCTGATCTCTGGAGCTATAGAAAATAAGCTCACACATATCCCTTCAGGTATTTATAGTTATATCTTCTCCAAGCTAAGCATGCCCAACCCCTAAGCCATTTCTCATAAGATTGGTTTCCAGATCTTGGACCATCTTAATTACTTTCCTCTGGACAAAGTCCAACTTGTCAATATCCTAAAGAAGAAATAAAAATATTGAAGCAATACACAAAAAAGAGCTATATAAGTGAGGAAAAAATTGACACATAGAATGAACCATATGAAAATGATCCCCAAATTCTAGAGAGCAAAATGGAAGCGGCAATAAAGAGAGATAGGGAAGACTACACCACCAGCAACATGATACTCCAATAGAATTGCTACAGTCCACACAGAATCAAGTATAGTAATAATTATGCCAATAAATATGGAAAACAAAATGGTAGGCAGCAGACTGGAAACTATCAATATACATTCCAATCCACCAAAAAGGAGACAAAAGACTGCAGCGGCTATAGGACCACAGTAGTTCTCTTGCCAGCAAAATTATGCTCAAAATTCTTCAGTATAGACTCCAATCATATAAAAAGAGAGAAATCCCAGAGATGTTAAGTTGGGTTCAGAAAAGGAAGAGGCAGTTGGTATCACACTGCAAGCATATAATGGTTAATGAAGGTGCACCAAGAAATTCCAGAAAAAATCAGCATGTGCTTTATAAACTATAGTAAAGCCTTTAACTAAGAGATCATGAAAAGCTCTTAAAAGACTATGGAGCGCCATTATATTTGATAGTCCTAATGATAAATCTGTCAAGAAATAAGAAGATGATAGGAAGTGGGAGAGATAACCATGAAAGAACTGGAAAAGGTCCTAAAGTGTAAAGATATACAACTGAGCATCAAAGTCCGAATAATCCAAGCCATTATATTCCCAATCACAATGTGCAGGTGTGAGAGCTGGACAATGAAGAGAGCAGAGAGAATGAAAATCAAGTCATTTGAGATGTGGTGATGGAGAAGAGTGTTGAGGATACTGCGGACAGCCAAAAAGACAAACAAATTAGTCATTTATCAGATCAAGCCTGAACTCTCCCCGGAAACCACTGAGGCTGTTGTACTTTGGCTACATCATGGGAAGGGATGACTCATTAGAAAAGATAGTAAGTAGAAGGCAGCAGAAACAAACCACATGCCAGATGGATACACTCAGGGAGGTCATGGGCCTGAATGTGCAGGACCTAAGCAGAGCAGTGGAGGGCAGGAGATCTTGGAGATTTCTCATCCATAGGCTCACCATGAGTCAGGGCCAACTTGGCCATTAACAACACAACAGCCCTGGTGGCGCAGTGGTTAAATGCCTGTACTGCAGCCACTCACTCAAAACCAGAAGGTGGCGAGTTCAAGACCAGCAAAGGGCTGAAGCTTGACTCAGGCTTGCATCCTTCCGAGGTCGCTAAAATGAGTACCCAGATTGTTGGGGGCAAATAGCTTACAATTGTAAATGAAGCTGTTTGTTTAACAAATTGTAAGCCGCTCTGATAGTCTTGACTGAAGAGCGGGGTATAAATAAAAAAACAAACAAAACAAACAAACTTCCCTCAATCTGGACACTAAATTGCATTGCCTTTTTTTGACTGCCACATCAGACTAGTCATATTTAGTCTGTAGTCAGCTCCTAGTTTAAATACCCTAAAGGCATCAGAACCTGTCAGATCTTGAAAGCTAAGTGTTCCAGCTGGATGGGAAACTGCTAATGAATAGTAGTAGCTGTAGTGCTATATTTCAGAAGTATTCTCATTATTCCTTGCCTAAGAAAACCCTATGAAATTCATGGGGTTGGCATAAGTCAATAGGTGAGTTGAAGGCGCCATATAGACACACACATATAGAGTGTGCCAGCGTCATACGTGAGCACCCTTTACGCAGCTGTAAGCCATGCGCCGGAAACAAAATGGCATGCCCGCTGCGCATGAGCCCCATTACTTTCAATGGGGCGTGAGCATACACACTATTTGGGTAAGGCAAGGGCACACTGTACAACTAGATCCTTTTCACATGTACTGCTTTCAAAGCAGGCGTAACTCATCCTATATTTTTGCATTTCATTTTTTCTGCTTATATGCGATATTTAACATTTATCCCTAACAAAGTTCATTTGGCTTCCTTCATACAGTTCTCAGTGGGATCAGGTTGCATTACCAATGCGCTCTTGTAGACCTCCTGGGCCTTTGAAACTTTCATAAAAGGCAGAGTTTGGGGTACAGCTTTCTTCACTGTGGTGACTGTGTGATGGGGAAAGTTTGACTTGCTCAAATGTCTGGTCCCTGTGCAGCTGCTGATGGCACAGGGACTCTTACCCATGTGTAGCAAAACTGAAAAGGAGAGGGAAAAGGATTATAAAATACCACTCATGTACTGCTCACATATTTATTCACATGATACATAACTCTCTTTTGACACAAAGGGAGAGTTAAAGCTGTTGAAATCATGTGTGATGGTGGATCTAGGATCTTCCCTTTTTGGGGGATTGACCTTATTGCTCCTCAGTTTGGGATCTTCCTCCTTCCTGCCATAAATCACCCCCCCCACACACACACCATTCACCTTTTCAGGGTGTGATGGTGAGGATGCTGCCATCCCAATAGCATGTACCTAAATCTGGATCCAGCCCTGGATGTGCATCCCACAGTTCTCCTCGTATCTTTTCAGATAATTCCTTTACCCCTTTCATCAGTTTCATTGTTAAGACAATTTTGTTGCTTGAGGCAGAAAATCCAATTGCTGCATTCATGCATGGGCACACAGATACAGGGACCTCCTAATACGCACACACTAATTAACGTATGGCACACAATCCCTCTACTGTGCTCTTGGGCAGTTCCCATTCACTCCAATGTGTCTTGCGCTGGGAAACATGCTGGCAAATTGGGCCTTGTAGGTCAACCCTGCCACACCACCCTCTCTCCCTTCCACCAGGCCACCTCTGATCTTCAGCAACGTGAAACGAGTCTACAATGTGGTGGTCACCACCTAAAATTGACTTTATTGCAATAATCTATTAATAAACATGGAATATCCCTCCATCCCCAGGAAACGTACACTATGGCCTAAATTCTGTTATTAATCCAGACAACAGTAGACCCATGGAAACAATGGAATTTAGCTATGTGTTGATTCACCATTGAAGCAATTGTATGAGTCTAGTTGGTACAAGCCAACTGGATGCCAGGCAATAGGTTCATAGACTAGGTACACCCAATTTGTTAAAAAGATGTATATCGATTGCCATTACAATGCATTTAGAGTGGGCTGGCTCTATCAATGCAGAGATGGCAGGGGGGATGTGTTGGAGGGTATAGTTATATGCATAGCACACATCCTACTTCTTAAGCTGTCAGGTGTGATAGAGATGGACTGCACTCAACAAAGGTTTGAAAGAGACTGACTTCTGCACACAGACTAATGGCAGAGACTACAGTGTGCCCTCTATCCATGGATTCTGCAACCACAGTTCGAAAACATTCACACACAAATGTCCAAAAAACAAACCTTCATTTTGCCATTTTTCTATAAGGGACATCATTTTTACTAAGCCATTATATACAACGGGACTTGAGCATTCATGGATTTTGGTATCCACATGGAGCCAAACCCCAGCAGACATCAAGGGCCCACAATATAATGTTATTTGGAGGACAGTTTGGCATTTAGGGAGTGGTATAGCTGGCAATAGACTCTGGTAGTGGAGGTGACCCAAATGAATAATGCTTGGATTGCAAAGGAGGGCAAGGAGGAATTAGTGCTAAGTCTCGGAGAGTCCTACTAGGATACGGCTGCAATAACAATAAGGACACTAAAGCTGTGGGACACACCTGTTACCTTTTGCTGTGTCTGACAATCATTTATGGAGCTTCGTCTGAGGTTTTCCTCTGAAACCTGAACTCCACTCTGAACAACACAAAGCGATAGTCAGAGAATCCTTCCCTTGCAACCATGTGGTCAGGGAGCCATCTTTATACACCTTAGGTAAGCAGAGGGTAATTTGAATCCTGAGCAAGACTCGGAAAAAGAGTTAATACCAATGGCTTGAGTCCTGTAGTTCCAACAAAAGCAAGACCTATTGAATCCATGGGATTTACGTAGCAATTCAACAACAGATACAGTGTCACTGTTTTAGTTGGGGCTACTAGTAGGGTTCAGGCCAGTATGTAACCATTTTTTAAAATGATTCATTGATGCTAATTCCTATAGTGAACAGTATAAAATTAATTCATTACGTGAATTAACATACACAATTAACAAATATTGATTAAGTTTTTAAATTTAACAAACCCATCCAAATGATGAAAACTGGCTGCTAGCACATCAATGAAATGAAGTAACATGACATGTTCATTGTTATTCAGATTGGTAAGGTCATTGGTATCAAAATGCTTAAAATCACTACTTTTAAAATTGTTGTGCAAAAGTGGAACCCAGTACTTGTTAAAAAAAGCCCAACAACAACACTTATTTTTAAAGCACATTAATTCCAGACTGTGAGAATGCCAAATGCCTTTCTTTTAAATAAACATAGAGAGAGGGACACACACAATTTTGTGGATATGTACAAAGGTTATTGTTCCAAGATAACCTGAATTCTGTGCCATCAGGCAAATTAGGCCTCTTTACACATCTCTGTACAATTTATTCCATTCTTGTTATGTGGAGAGGGAAAGAGTCCCAGAGGGCAGCCAAAACTCAAGCCTCAGAGGACTTTGCTCAGTCCACCTGTCAATTCTGAGATTTCCTCATCCATGACATATGGGGCCGGTGCTACTATTAGGCCATGTGAGGCAGCCACCTCAGGCGGCAGATGCTGGGGGGTTGTTGTTTCTGTGCTCTCTTTACAAATCCACTCTGGCATATGACCTGCCCTGTGCCTCCTCCTTGCCCTGACATACAGTAATGTCCCCTCACTGGTATGGAAGCAAGCTTCATGCCAGTCTGCTTGCTTTATGTACTTAAAACAGGAGGGTGCAATTTTGTCATTTAGGCTGCAAACTTGCTTAGGACAGCCCAGGAGTATAGCAATGTGGTGATGGGCCTAAAATGAGGGTATTATCCTCCAAATAAGATTCCCCCCGCCCTGTGAAATTTTCCCAACTTTGTTGCATTGCGTAGAATGGGACGTCAAAAATAGTTCACACCTCAAATATTTGTATTTGCTGGGTTCTTCTTCCCTTAGGGATTGTCTACATGTACAGTAAAATCTGGCGTGCCCCAGATTTGCCAGGTTCGACGTGACCCTGGGGTTTGTCTATATCATTTGCCCACAGATTTTTCATCCACAGATTCAAGCATCCTCGGCTTGAAAATATTTTTAAAAATATATAAATTCCAAAAAGTTCCCCCTATTCAGAGGTTGCAAAATGGCAAGCTTCCACGAATTTTCCAGCCACATTACACCCCCCCCCCATGTATCTGTCTGTCAAAGATGCACACATGTAAAGGAGCACAGTTAAAGGCAACAGATATATGTGGTTATGCGCATGAATACAGCACCTTTTTTTAAAAAAAAATGTCCACCGCGCCACTCAAATGTCCTGTTCTTAAAGACTTGTCACATCTTCCACCACTACCAATTCAAATCTGTTGGCTACACTTATCATACACCCAGCTTTTCCTGGAAAACTTGGAGAAAACTGGTTCTTTTTCTGCGGCACTATCCAAAGTAAGCCCCCAGGTACCCTAAGGAACCAAAAAAAAAAAATGCCCACTAATTCCCCAAATTGACAAGAGTGTCGTATATCCGAATTGCCACCAGTTCCGAGTTAGTGAGGATTTTTTAAAATACAGTCTAGACAAGCCTTTAGTAACATTTGCCTTTTGTTTAAATAACTCAACTGTATCTCTACATGCGCAACTGAAGTTTTAAGTTACTGCAATGCTTAAAAATTTGGAGACCCTAGGAAAATTTCATTTGGGAGACAGATTTCTTAACTGAGGTCATTTTGTCCCCCTGTAGCTTCATTTATGGGACTTTTCCTGATCATGTACTTTCAAGACCATTTTCACAATCCTAGACACTTACAAGCAACCCAGCTAAAATAAAAGCAGCAGCAGCATTCTTTTTCTCTGTTGTAAATTGCACCCCCACCACCCCTGGAAACTTTACTGTGTAAAAGCAGCCATCAAGCTAATGTTACATGACATAAGGTTTGACCTTTAGATTCTTGGGATGGCAAATGCTGTTCCCCTGTGGAATCAGAGGGGCAGCAAGCAGAGGAAGAAGTGCAGAGGAAGGCAAGAAGAGTGTTTCAAGAGAATGCGGATCTCAAAGAGAGAGGTTTGGTGGGCTGAGGAAGATGGAGGCTACCCAATTTGTGCAGGGACACACTCAAACAAAACAGTTTTCAGTAGCTGAAAGTGTGGAGAGCATCTGGCACTACAGAAGGGAGGGTAGGGGAGAGACAGAATGATGGAAAATCCTGAAATCCATGGTAGTGCCAGAGTTTCGAAGCAATGTCTGACAATTAAAGCGGTTATCAATTCTGCGTTACTGGTTTTGGTAAAGGAGGCATGATGAAGCCACATTTTAAATGCATCGCAACATGTGGTAAGCAAGTTACTTCACTGGTGTAACAGATGTATATCCTGGGACAGCTGTGTTGACCATGCAGCAAAATATAGCAAAATCCAAAAAAAACCCTACGTTGTGGTAATGCCTTTACTCAAGCCGACCACAGTTTGCAAAATATATTATGCAAGTTTCCAAAGCATCTTCATTAGCCATGGATGTTAAAAGGCATTTTACTGATGATGGAGGTCACCAAGCTGCATCTTTTTGGAGATGTTTAAAGATTTTGATTTTGTGTACCTTCAAGCGATTTCTGATTTCTGGTGACCCTAAGGAGAACCTGACATTGGGTTCTTTTGGCAGAGTATGTTCAAAAGAGATTTACCCTCGCCTTCCTCTGGGGCTGAGAGTGTGTGACTTGCCCAAGGTCACCCAATAGGTTTCCATGGCTGAGCGGGGATTCAAGCTGTGCTTTCCCAGTATCCTAGTCCAACACAAGTGAGTCCCTTGAAGTAGTCATATAATAATAAGCTCTCAATACATTTGGTGGATTGCAAGTCCCAGCAACCCTCAACAGTACACCCCAATGGCAAGGGATGCTTGGAACCGCAGTCCAATAACATCTGGAGAGGCACATAATTCCCATCACTGATGCAAGCAATAATTTTTTTATACGTTGCACAATCATGTCTCGCAGTTTTTGCTCAGCTAGATCAGGCTGAGTTCGAATCTGAACAAGAGAACACACGTAGATGATGTCTGTTATGGATTACTCACATATAGTCACTTTCCAAAGTTATTTTTAAGGACGTTTTAGACTATGGATTGCGGTGACATTTTAACAAGTCGCATGCCTTTCTGCTCTCTGTCTCGGGTTTTTAAAAAAAATAATTAACAGAGAGCAACAACAACAACAACAACAAAAGAGTAATGATCAATAAACACGGTAACATCAGTAGCTTAATTTCCCAAACACTGTAACAAGTAACAGCAGCAAATTATTTTCAACTGGTAATTTCCCAAGCCAGCTCAAAGGTCACCAAAAGCTGCACACATGTTTTGATGTTCTCCCTGAGGGAACATGTTCAAGCAAAAAAAAAAAGTAAATGAAAGAAATAAAAAGGGGGCAGGAAGGAAAAGGCGGCTGACGTTTAAGCCGTGAAATCGGCATCTGTTTACAGTCTTAAAATGGAAAGTGGAAAGAGGCTGCAGACATTCAAATTAGGCTCTTCGAGGAGGGCATGAGCTGGGTTCAGGTGCATGAATGGCTGTGGCTGGTGGGTCAAATGGTGGGAAGCCATAGCCACTGGAGCAGAAGGAGAAGCCATTCTTTGGGGGCATTTGGATGGGAGAGGTTAACCATGAAGAGCGGGAGGATGTGTGATAGGAGCCGTTTGCTTTGGAAAGGTGAGGTGGTCTGTAAAGTCTGCATTTGGCTTGTCCGCCTGTGGAGGACACAGTTCACTGGGCTAATTGGATCTGGCTGTGAGGAGATCAAGCAGATGAATCCTATTAGGATGGAGAAGCAGGCAAGAAATCTTTCGGGGCTTTTCCAGAGGAAAGCCAAAGAGTCCCGTGGCCTCTGAAAAGGCAACCACATATCTTATGGTAAGCTGAGTTTCTCAAAAGCCTGAAGTTGGTGGAGGAAGCACATGTTAAGTTGCTATTTTTACAATGAAGGCTCCATTTCTAGAATAAAGCTGATACGTAGGAATGGTTCTCTTTGGTGCAACGCACGCTTTCTCCTTCTAAAAGCATTTCCAGAGGTGTTTTGAAGTTTTAAAACTTTTGCACCATTCTCCGTCTTCAGGTTCCCACTCACTCCCTGAAGGCACGAAAACATTTTACGCACACCTGCACACACACTGCAATGAGAAGGATAATAGATCACTTTGTATTCTATGTTCCTTTTAAAAGGTAACTTTCCAAGTTTGGAATATTTGAACCAGGAACTTCCTGGCTGCTAGTCAGATAAGCTAATGTGCTCTTACATTCAACTGTGTTCAATGGAGCCCAAGTATTCTGTATGTGCTAATCCAGAGCCTGCAGGTATATATTCATTCTGGTGAATGAGACCTATATAAGACAACTCTTTGGATGTGCTTATATGCAGCGGTCGTTCCTTTTTAATGGACCTGTGCAAGAGAATTTCCATTCTTTCCTGTATCTAAAATCTTTTGACTGAGGCAGTCACGTTTTTTTGCCTAAGTGTAGAGTGATCTCTGAATGCATGTGTGTATTCAGCTTTCCAAAATGTTTCTGCATTTTGTTCTGCAAAAGTAGGCTTGGGTGTCCAGAAGCTCAGGCCACAGCAAGTTTGCCAGATAAAGTGCTAGTCTTCTATCTATATAAAAATAATAATAAAAACAACATTTCCTTCCAAGCTGAGTTGCCAGAGTGGTTCCCAATCGTGTTGTTTAAAAGACTGCCAAAGGACCTTTGGTTGTTACTGCCTGCCAAATGTTGTCATGTGGCATATTTGCTACTGCACACTGATTCTGATGCTGGCCTAGAGAAGTGTTTCACAGCCTTAATCCTCAGATCCTTCTAAGATCTTTCTGCTGCAACACAAATGTGGAATCATATTCATGCAACATGCGTAAGTGCTACCTTAAAGCTAACATTTCTTCTCATTGCCATTCCACACAGTGTCCTTTTTTCCTTAAAGAAAATATATTAAATGCATACATGTATCAAATGTACCATCTGGTGTGTCTGGTGTTGGGATATATGCAATCATCACTCCCAAGGAACATTTCAGCAATTGCAAAGAAGTTTCTTGCTGCTGCAATGTTCATTTTTGGCCACTGGAGATCAGCAAAGAGCCAGTTCCAAACAATTGATTTGTGCCAGGTTGGCATATAGAGGCAAGATGTGGCACTAACTCTCCGCTTGCTTTAGACTTTTCCAATGAAAAGAGGAGGTGGGTGGCCTGTAGACTGGAAATGCAGTCTAAGGCGAGAGAGTAACACACATTGGAGTTTATCAGACAACGGAAATTGGAAGTATAATCTAATGGCAATCCGAACACAATCATGGGTTTTATGTTATTGTGTATTAAAGCATCTCATGCAATTTTGGGCAATGGGCAGTCATATTTGGGTAATGGGAAGTCATTCTGAATGCATTCCAAAGGCAATTGGAATTCACGTAAATTCATTAAACTAGCGAATTCACGTAAATTCGAATTGGCTCCAATTGGCCCCATTCGAAATAAAGAGAAATTCCTCCGGTCTGATAAACTCCATTGTCCCTAATGGGGGGAATTAGCCCCTACAACTTTATTGGGGAAATGTTACTGGGGGTTAGCCATCCTTTCTGTAACTCTAATCCAGATCACACATTGGATATTTGCAAACATTTAATGGTAAACAGACTCTTTCTTAGGGCCTAAATACTAATTTAAAGGTACCAGATCTTGTCTCATCTTGGAAGCTAAACAGCATCAGCCCTGTTTAGTACCTGGTAGTTAATACCACCAACGAATACCAGGTGTTGTAGTGGAGGCTATGGTTTAAAACACACTGCAGAAATAATCCAGTTTGAGACTGCTTTAACTGCCCTGGCTCAATGCTAGGGGATCCTGGGAATTGTAGTGTATTGTGGCACCAAAGCTCTCTGATAGAGAAGGCTAAATGGCTCATAAAACTAGTTCCCAGGAGTCCCTAGCACTGAGCCCAGGAAGTTAAAGCAGTCTCAAACTGGATTATTCCTACAGTGTGTTTTGGACCTGCATTTCAGAGGAAGGAACTACCAAAACCACGTCGTGAGAACTCCTTGCCTAAGAAAACCCTAAGAAATTTATGGTATTGCCATAAGTGAACAGGTGATGAGAAAGTATATGTACACACAGGGAGTTTCTTATAGATTTCTTATAGGTTCTTACAGATCAAATCTACTTGAGCTGTTAATAATTTCAAATTTTCTCAGCAAGATAGCCTACTCTGCCTGAAATTCTTTACTATGTTTTGAGCCCATTTCCCATTCACCTTGAACATCAACATTGCCAAGAATGTATGGATCCACTTCTTTTTATTGTTAAATTGCATCATAACGCTAGTAAATGCTAATGTTTCTGTCACAGATTAAGCAGCTGTGATGGATTGGGATGTTCAGCTGCTTAAGGGACAAAGCAGTTCAGCTTCTGTCAGGGAAGAAACGGGCAGCAGTTTGGCTGAGATTAAGAGGTCCTACCAGGGAAGAAGCATTGGGACATCTGTTAGCACAACCTGCACCCTTGCACTGTATATGGGGCTCTTCATATTTTCATATTGAGAGCCAGGCATGTTTAAGAAGTCACAGTGATCTTTGATACCCAGGAAACTTTCCCATGGGACCCAACCCAAAGATGTGTAGGGCCCAGGTACTATCAGAACAAAGGCTAAATGGGTATGCTGATCACTCTTTCCTCCCCCAGGCTTTCTGCATGTACTCCTGAACCCAGAAACAAAAGAAGAGTGATTGAACCATGTAAGCCAGTATCTCCTACCTATCCCCTGCCATGTTGCCAGCCAACTTTCCTGTCCATCCACCTTGGTGTCTTCCTGAATCCCATGACTGTTTTGTTAACCCAAAGTTAAAGCCATCAGTTGTTCCGGTATCCCACTGTTGGTTCCATAAGAAGACCATTGAGTCTTTCTTACACTGCAAGATAGCATCTAGCATCCCTTGATGCTAGGACCTCAGGTATAAATACCAGCCCCAGATCTAGCCCTGTGTGTGCAGAGAGAGTTTTCGTCACTCACTATGTTTCTCTTAGACTCTGTCTGAGCCATACCCTGCTTTCCAATGTCCTCTTCAGCCGTACCACCCCCTCCACAACCCTTAGTCTCCGCTATCCCATTTCCATACCTCTGTTTTGGTCAGCTGCAAATGGTGTGTCTATCTGCATTGCTATCGAGTGTTTGGTTCCATTCTTACTTCTTTCAAAATAAAAACATTCTTAATACTTTAAAGCTGGCGTTCTCTCAGAATTAGTACCTGTATACACAGGTGAAAATGATCCTCAGGTTACCCAACCTCTCACCTTTCAAACCTTTAAAGGTGCTGAAACAGTTGATGGGGATCTCCCTCCAACTTTTTTGATAACACATCAGGAATTTAAGCAGCAGAAAGAGCAGAGTTTAGGGTTTTGTTTTTATGATGCTGAACATCCTACGTTTGGCATCACTACTTCCCCAGCTACCAAATCATTGTACCACCACGTAGTAAAGGTCCTACTAGCTTTAGTCTCAATGCTTTTTGGTACTTTTCTTCTCCTACCTCCCCCCAAGAGTACAAAGACCTTCCTCAGCATAAGAACCATAGAAGCATCTTCAGATGCGCCTCTGAAAATCAGCACCTCTGCTTTGACCCATCTTTTTATAATTGAGAATACCATTTTGTGGCTAAATTGTTCCTTAGCTTGTTTTGAAAACTAAATGCCACCCTTCTTACAGGAAGTTAAAAGGGAGGAGATTGTTCAATTGGGCAGTAATAATTTGGGTTGATCCTCTATTGTCCTACTTTTTCAGTGGTTTCTAAAATAATCCAGTTTCTCTGTCTTCCTTCCACTGTCTCTCTTATCAGGAAGGAGCAGAATCCTTCCCAATAGTCTCAGGCAAAAGTAAACTGCTGCAGCCTCTCCTATCTGGTGTGTTCTTCCTCCTTATTACTGTTTGCCACCTTACCCATACTCTAATGTTCCTTGACCCCATGGGGCTTGGTCCTTATTAGTGAAATGTTGGACAATAGGTGTCTGTTGCCACCATGAAGGTTTCCCCCTCTTTTTTAAAAAAAAGTCCCTGCATGAAAGGAGGGATTTACCTTTAACAACTGAAGGGAAGGGGAGATTTAACTTTAGAATTGTCCTTAGTTATAAATCAAACCAACAAACATGTTCACAGTGACATGCTATGCATTTATTGTATTATAAATGAAAAAGGAAAGTCTAATAGAAAAGTCGATAAAAATAAAAGACTCGAGAAAAGCAAAAGAATAGGCAGAAACTACAAATCAGATGGGTCAAAGCAGAGGTTCTGATTTTCAGAAGCATCTCTGAAGAAGCGTCTATGATTCTTATGCTGGGAAAGGCCTTTGTACTGTTGAAGGAGAAGAAGAAAAATACCAAAAATCATTGAGACTAAAGGTAGTAGGACAGAGTGGCAGTGGTGTGATGATTTGGAAGCTGGGGAAGTAGCGATGCCAAAAATACGATGTTCAGCATCATAAAACCAAACCCCTAAACTCAGGGGCATTTCTAGGGGGTACAGGAAGTGCGGACTGCACCAGATGACACCTCAGATGATACGTTTGCCTCCACCATTAGATATGATAGTTATTTACTCTTCCAGCCCTCCTCTTCTCTTTCACAGGTCACAATTATAGCAATTTTTACAGTCATGGCTCCATCCTATGGAATCCTGGGATTAGCAGCTTCATAAGATATTTAGAATCCTGGTCTCCAGTGGCGTAGCTTGTGCTGTGTGTCTTCAAGTCATTTCCAATGTATGGCAACCCTAAGGTGAAAATATCAAGGGGTTTTCTTGGCAAGTATCTTCAGAGAGGGTTTGCCATTGCCATTCTCTGGGGCTGAGAGAGTGTGTCTTGCCCAGCGTCGCCCAGTGGGTTTTCATGGCCAAACTGGGATTTAAACCCTGATCTCCAGAGTCATCATCCAAATATATTTATATACCACCATCCCATTGTATATCATCTGAGCTGAGGCTTAGTACTGTCAGGTTTCTCTGCAAGCACACCTCTTACCCATGTGAAAAAAGAAAGGGTTAACAGGAGAGGTAAAAACAGTGGGGGAGGGGGGAATTCCATTTAGTTTCTACCTTGTTTGTTTTTCCTTCATTCCTTTTTTTCCCCTCCAGCCACCTCTTTGGTGAGGGTCCCATCCCATCCGCCACAGGAAGCAGGTGATAAAACCATGGTTGGCCCCCAGCCACCAGCCTCTTCTCAGCCGCTATGGTGGCATTGCTGCAGCACCAGCCACCCAATGTGAGAATGTAACTGGAGCAGCTCAGTCCCAAAGCCAAAGAAAGGGAACAAAGCCAGAGATATTATTTCTTATTGCACATGTTGCTTCCTCTGCTTTGCAACCTTAAAGGCACCTACAGCCATAGAATCATAGAGTTGGAAGAGACCACAAGGGCCATCCAGTCCAACCCCCTGCTATGCAGGAACTCACAATCAAAGCATCCCCGACAGATGACCATCCAGCCTCTGCTTAAAGACCTCCAAGGAAGGAGACTCCACCACACTCCGAGGAAGGAGTGTGTTCCACTGTCGAACAGCCCTTACTGTCAGGAAGTTCCTCCTAATGTTGAGGTGGAATCTCTTTTCCTGCAGTTTGCATTCATTGTTCTGCATCCTAGTCTCTGGAGCAGCAGAAAACAAGCTTGCTCCCTCCTCCAATATGACATCCCTTCAAATATTTAAACAGGGCTATCATGTCACCTCTTAACCTTCTCTTCTCCAGGCTAAACATCCCCAGCTCCCTAAGGCGTTCCTCATAGGGCACAGTTTCCAGACCCTTCACCTCCAAGCCCTCCAAGATCTAATCTGCACTGCAGAAATAATGCAGTCTGACACCGCTTTAACTGCAGTGGTCAATGGAATTCTAGGATCTGTAGTGTGTTGTTGTGGCACCAGAAGTTTCCGACACAGAAGGTGAAATATCTCATAAAACTACAGATCCCAGCCCTGGCAGTTAATGTGGTGTCAAACGGCATCATTTCTGCAGAGCAGATTAGACCCAAATTCTACCTCGACTTTCATCCCTCCCCCCCCCAAAAGTAACAAGGTCCAAAGTTCACAAGAGACTATATGCAAACCTTGCAGTCATACAAGTTGTCTAGCCCCTTTAGCAGGTGGTAATAGTCAGCATGCATGTTTTTTGTTAAAAAAACCAGTGAACAGTGCTATCCAGGACTTAAACATATACTGATTATGGATCAAAAATGAAACTATATAAAGATATCTTCAAAGCATTTACAATAAGCCGCCTCCACTCCATGAGTAAAGGCTTATGCTTGAAAAGGCTGCTGGCTTTGAGCTGGGCTTTAAGCTTTCTGTCTTCAAAGGGAGATACCATGACAGGTTACAACCATCCTAATATGAAAGAAAAAGAATAAGATGTGCATATACGTTCAGGGTAACTTTAATTTCTGGTATTCATTCTCAAAGCTGTCATGTAGCCACTGAGAGTAAGGAATTATATTCTGAGGTAACCAAAATAAAACCAAGGCTTTCTGACACCACATGTAAATAAAATGATTCCAGTTTTCCTTATTAGGGTTGGAAATCAGCGGACACCAGCCAAGATTTTGTTTAACCTGGCGGAGTGGAAATCTATGGCAGTGGGGCCTCTTCTGCTGCTGCTTGGTAGTTCCAATGCCTTCATCTTGAGAAATGTGTGAGAGAGTAGTGGATCTCTCTATCAGTATAACAAATTGGCAAGGCAGAAGTTGAACAACACCCAGTCCCACCACTCTCCCAACAGGGTCTATCAGATATATAAATAAGTTTAGCACCTTGCCAGATGGGGAAAAAGGAGCGGTGAGATGCCACCCCTTTCTGCCCCGGATAGAGACAGCACCAACCAAACAGCACGACCTCTGGGAGGCCTAAAAATAACGTGCTCCCAGTGAGTTCTTTTTAGGACATTGGCGCACTCATGCATGATGATATCTCTGTGGTGTGGCGCTGTTTGGGAGCTGCACTGCTTGGACATCATCGTGGCATGCTCTGTCTGTATGGGGACACGGCAAGATGGCACCCAGGGTGCATGGTAGTGTTGCTGAGCGTGTAAACGCTCAGCCCCCGTGCACCCCTAGTTTGGTCCCAGGCCAGCACAAAGCACCCATCTGTCCAGGCCCTTAATCTTCTTTGCAAAACATATAAAAGTAGCTTTACTTACAAATAATGTGTGCATAGTCAAATATAGGGTCTAACAGAAGACACAAAGAGAAAAACATGGCTACAGCTTAGAGCAATACAGGAAGGGAGAGTGGATGTGGTAAAGCAAAACAAGCACGAAGCCTGCAAAAATACTATCATTTGATCATGCGAAATTTGCAAACTCTTAACACTTCAAGCTGAGATTGTGGATCCGTGTGTCAGTGGGATGCTGTTGCACAAGGAAATGCTGAATACTTTCTTTTGCAATGCCTAAAAAATGGCAAATGGTAGCTTAATAAGAGGTTGCACCAGTGTAATCCACTAACAAGATTCTGGACAGACAAGGAGCAATGTGGGTCACCTTCTTGAATCCAGCAATGTGCTTTTCATTGTTATTATTATTTCCAGAGTGGAAAAGAAGTCATACATTCATTATCTGAGAGCTAGAAACTCTCTGGGAGCTGGTAATGAAAATGCAAAGCCAAGGAGGCTACCTTTTTGGAGAACAGTTCCCAGAATCTTTCAGCCATCATGGCCAGCACTGTCTGGGTGAGATTCTGGAGCCTGGACTGTGTTGTCTTGTGTTGCTCTGTAGTGTGTTGCAATGCTTTGCTCTGGCTTCTGCATTTCTACATACAGGAAGTGCCTGCTTATCTATTGGGTTAGGGACCAAAGGACTACCAGAAAGTGGAATTGGATGAAAAGTGAAACTCGGGTTTTTTTTCTTTTAGTTTGCAAATGCATTTTGGCCATTGAAAACTTGAATAACACACTATATATCACGTTTGAATGTGTACAAAAGTTAAATTAACACAAACTATATATTTATAAAAATGTTTGTGAGTGGTCCCATGTAATCATCATAGGCAAAAGGAACTTACAAAAGAGTTTAAGTTAAGTTAATGGAACCTTATCAAATTAATGGAACTTATCTGTCATTTGCAAGTATTGAAAGACCACGTCGTTGGAAAGTGAGGCTTCAAACGGCAGAGGAAGCCTGTAATTCCTTCTCAATCTATAAAGAAATGAATTGAAACAACAACAGCCCCAATGAGATGGGCTAGTCATACTGAAATCAGGTCCACTAAAATCTGTAAGACTTAAGGTAGTCATAAAACTAACCTATTCATTTCAGTATGTCTTCTCTAAGCATGATAAAGTTTGGATCCAATCCGACGTCTCCAGTACATGCAGCTGTGATTCTGAATGTTTGAAAATTTCACAATATCTTTCGATCTAAAAAGACAAGGAGACAATTGTTAACTGTGGCCACGAGTCAAGCAGACAGAAGGTATATTAGGTCTGCTGTGGACCAGTTTGTGAAATGGAGACAGGTAGAAAGCTCTCTCAATGTCAAAACAATTGGATGGGGAAATATAGTCCCAAAGGAGAACATTTGCTATTGGAAATGTTAAAAATAGTCTGGATAAATATCTTTCTGGAAAGATGAGGGGTTTGGTGCCATATGCTAAGAGTTTGGCTACAGTCATCCAGTTGTCTGATTCTGTTTTCAATCCATGAGGGTAAATGTTTTGACAGACAAAATGGAAGCACTTGCCAACACTTAAAACAACAATAACAAACACCACCAGTATTCTTTATTAACTAATTTGTTAAGTATGCTAGACAACTGTGACATGTATTAGACTCTCAATCTGTAACTGTTCTGTATTTGTGAGTGTTATTTAGTCATGACTGGGACATGATCATAATTCCCCTCCAACCTACTTTACTGGGCATTTACTAGAGATGTAACTATGAAGACAGCAAATAGGCAATTGCCTCCCCTAACAAAATTCAGGCACATACCCTCAGCCTTTCAGTCCCTAAATTTCTAACATCACAATGTAAAATGTAATGTAATGTAAAACCTGAGTTTTTAGGAATACAGTTTAGACAACCAAAGAAAAGTGGCAGGCAAAGTGATCAAGGGAATGCAAACAGAGCAAATTCAAAAATTATAGAGGTGAACCATTTTTAACCTCTCACTCTACCAAGCTACCAATTTTGGGACTGAAGGAAAATTTAACTGGAGGGAGCAGTATACTTAAAAAGCAAGGAACACCTATTTTGTGCGAAATGTCATACACTCTATGGCTTTCATTCTACTTATGAGATACACATGCGCAAATCACACTATGTATGCAGGGTGTATTCTTTGCCATATCACAACAGGTGTATTTTGCCGACAGTGACAGAAGCGCTGTTGCATATACAGCAATGTTGCACACTAGTTGCTCATTGCACAATTAACACTAGTCGTTGACATGTGTTTTACAATGTAACTGTTTACAATTCTGGAGATATGAAATACCTCACCCTCCCCCCAAAATAGAATTAGATTTCTCACCAGTGTTTTTGGGGTGTTTGGGTTGGTTGGCTTTGTATTTTTGGCACCCCATAAAGCCCCTAAGATTCTCAGGGGCAGAAAATTGTCCCCTGGCTCTGTCACAATGTTTAACCCAGATCTACATCTAAGGCTGCTGAGTGTCCCTTATTATAAGGGCTGCCCCATAAAGAAAGCTTGTCCCTTGTAGGAATGGCAGGTGTCTCCTATTATAAGGGATGTCTCCTATTTGAAGGATGGAAAGCATTTCCTTTTGTGCAGACTGAACAAAATGCCAAAAAACAAACAAATCCATATTTTGCAATGTTGGCCCTTCAAAAAGTTGTCCATCATACAATTTATGGATGTGGGCAATATGTTAATTGTACAGAAAACGCACAACTAAGTTAGCTGAAATCAACTTTCATTTGGTATTTAGGTAGAACGTGAACTTGTGAATAGCTGTTTCTTGACCATCAATCCTGCAAGTTATGCATTTTGACTGTCCCTTATTGCTGTCTTGAAAACCTGGCAACACTGTCTATATCAGGCCTTTATAGCATGTTAGTGTCAAGCTAAAGGAGATTTAAAGAGCAATGTATATGTAGTGCCTCTATATAAAAGGGTGGAAAAAAGCCATCTGGGAAATGCTATTGATGGCCTCAGAATATTATATTTATTTGGATTTGATGCAACTGTTTGAAAGGCATGCAAAAATATTTGCATGGGTTAAGACTTCAATTAGAGGCCATCCAGACTGATTTAAAAAGACCAGATAGTCCCAGATTTTGTTTCTGTTCTTTCCAATTTTATTTTTGAGGTCCATATTTGTGGTTTTGTCAGATATTTAGCCTTCTCTGTCAGAGAGGTCTAGAGCGACAACAAACAACAAATCCTAGCATAGCATAGGATGGAGCCAAGGCATTTACATTGATGTCAAACTGCATTATTATTGCAGCACGGATGTAGCTTAAGTATAAAATTGGAAAAACCAGGAACAAAATCTGGGACTTTCCAATCTGTTTGGATGTGCCATCATAGAAAGCCGGGGGTGGGGGGAGCGCAGACTGTGCAGCTAAAATAAGCCACACTGAGCTATTATAGCTGGCCAGCCCAGGCTCCTATCTTTGCCTGTCTGTTAATGTCTAGTCCATGTCTTTCTCCAGTTTTACATGGCATAAAAAGTCCTCTTGCACCTAGGACACCCATAGCTATTTCTGTCTGGTATGTTGTGAGGTCGGGCTCTATATCTTCTTCTGCAAATCAGTTATTAGTATAATTGTACTTATCTGTATGGCTTCATTTTCCTGTGAGTACGAAGCCTGCATCAGAGCAGTAAAAGCCAAAGGTACCTATGGAAAAGGAATGCACCTTGGCAGATATTTACTTTTAATAAGTGGTCTTGCCTGTGAGTTCAAAGCTCAGTGAAGTTACTTTTTGGACCACAATTCCCAGAATCTCCCATCCAAGTAATTGTTGTCCAGAAAGTAACCCCTGAAAATAACTCTACACAACACTCAAATGGCAGACATTGACCATGAACCTGTGCTGGAGGCCCTACAAATCTCTAGAGAAGTGTTATCTTTAGGTGGAAGGTGACCACAGAATCACACTGGAGGATTCATAGAGAGAACATATTAATAAAATCCATGAATAATAAAATCCACAACAGTGAAAGCTGCAAATGTGGAGGGTCGGCTATATTCGATTGTAGCCAAACACAATGTCTATGTGTTTCCAACACAGGCTGTCAAAAGCAACAGAGAAGTCAAAGGCAAATTTACCAGTGGAATCTAAAAATTATCACTTTGGAATTTGCAACCCTCTGTTTCTCCTCAGTGGACTCTTTCACATGGGAGGAATTTCTCCCAACTTCGAATGCAGCCAATGCGAATTCACGTGAATTCGCTTGTTTAGCGAATTTACGTGAATCCCCATTGCATTCGGAAGGCGTTTGGAATGACTTCCCATTACCCGAAAATGACCCCTCCTTGCCCGAAATTGTGTGAGAAGCTTTAATTCGCAATAACATGAAACCTATGATTGCATTCGGAGTGACTCCCCTTTTGCCCGAAATTGCATGAGAAGCTCTAATTCACAATAATGTGAAACCCCAGGATTGCGTTTGGATTGCCCTTGGATTATACTTCCAATTTCCCACGCCTGAAAGAGCCCAGAGTGTAACTGTCCTCCTCAAACCGAACCAAACCAAACCAAACCAAAACACCTTTCGTCTCTGGACCACATTCCTATGTGGACAATTTTTCTATCTGTTTGCTTCTCCATCTTTCTGAAGGTGCTTGACCTCTAAGAGGCTTGGGTCAAAACAGTAACTTATTCCCTGAAGGAGGACCAGCCAATACTTGCCATGGCATCATTCTGTAAAAGTGCTACTTCAGCTATAATTACAGAGACAGATTGTAAGAGCTCACTCAGTCTCTGCAACCAAATGCCAAAGGAATTTGTACAGTGCTGTCTTCTCTGCAAGAGCCTAAATACCCTAAGAGCACCAGATCTTGTCTGACCTTGGAAGCTAAGCAGGGTCAGCCCTGCTTAGTATTTGTATGGAAGATCACCAAGGAATGCCACATGCTGTAGTCTATATTTCAGAGGAAGGAACTGGCAAAGTCACCTCTGAGTATTCCTTGCCTAAGAAAACCCTATGAAATTGATGGGCTCACCATAAATCGACAGACAGCTTGAAGATACTTCAGGTCCTACACATACACACACCTTGCTGAAGCTGGTGCCCTCCTGATGTGTTCTGAGAATTGCAGTCCTACATAGTGGCATAGTGAGGGTTGGACTGCAAAGCAGGGTTCGATTCCCAGCTTGACTATGAAATCCACTAGTAATCTTGGGCAAGTCATATGCTCTCAGCCTCAGGAGAAGACAATGGCAAACCTCCTCTGAAGCAGTCTTGCCAAGAAAACACCATGATAGATTTGCCTTAAAGATAAAGGTAAAGGTTGTCCCTTGACATGAATGTCTAGTTGTAAGCAACTAGAGAGGGTGGTGCTCATCTCTGTTTCTAAGCCAAAGAGTCAACGTTATCCGAGCATTGGTCATGTGGCCAGCATGACTGCACCGAATGCTGTTACCTTCCCCCCGAGAAGCCCTACCTATCTACTTGCATCTGCATGCTTTAGAACTGCTAGGCTGGCAGAAGCTGAGACTAGTGGCAGGAGCCCCCCATCATGCAGCACCTGGGCTGCAACTTCTGAAAGGACACAACTTGTCAATTCCTGCTCTAGTAAATCAATTTATTCATTTTTTTCATAATTAATTTAAAGTAACTGAAAACAGAATTTTCTCTGTCTCAACAGCATCCTCCAGCTCTATTATGCACCATCCAGGGACTCCATCTTAAAAAAGAAAGAGGTCTCCCTTTTATTGCAGACTTTTCACTCTCAACAAATCTAAATGGGGCTACCCAACGGAAGTAATTAAAACAGTAGTGTTCATCTTTGCTTGCTATCATCTCACTTTCATGCTCCTATAGACCAAGAAAGCTCCAAAGCTTTTGGTAATGCAAGGGAGAATTTTTCATTTAGGTAGGAGTAAGATACACCACTGCAAGAGTTGTCTGCCACCTTTACTCTTTATATTCTAAACATATGAGGCCCCCACATCTTAACAGGCCACAAGTTTGTCCTTTGAGACATGCTTAATAAGCCCATCCCCACCCCAAAGGCTTATACAGGTTGACTCTCCGTTATCCAAAATGCTTAGGACCAGACGTGTTTTGGATTGTAGATATTATTATTATTTTTGGAATTTGTATATTTGCATATACATAAAGAGATATCTTGGAGATATCATTTATGTTTTGTATACACCTTATCCACGTAACCTAAAGATAACGTTATACATAATATTTTTAATAGTTTTGTGCATGAAACAAAGTCTGTGTACACTGAACCATCAGAAAACAACAATGTCAGTATCTCAGCCATGGGGACAGTGTTTGGTTTTTGGAGTATTTCAGATTTCAGAATTCCAGATATGGGAGACTCCATCTGTATGAAAGAAAAGAAGCATGGTCTGCAAATATTGTGGGAGCAAATCCCATCGCAAGCAAGCAGAGACCTTTGGATACCAGGCCTGTGTAACCAATGGCTAAGAACAGGCAGAGTCTGTTATTCCAGCCCTGGAGGAATCCAGCTCATCCAGGGGACAATAAGTCAGGGAGATCACTGGCAGTCCCAGGCCTTACACTGTCAAGTCAGCTCTTGTGGAAGAGCGGGATGACCGGCTACTCTTGGTGGAGCTTTTATGATGGAAGGTGGCTTTGGGTTCATAGTGGTTGGGAATCTGGCCATGGGATGGTGTCCCATTGGGGCCCCCATCTCCTGGGGCCAGGAAGTGCTGAGATTTCTCTTGCTTCTGATTGGACCAATTGTCCTGCTGTTCATACGATGCCGCAGTAGGAGGAGGGGCAATGGTGCGGCATCTCCGGCATCGGTTCTTGAACAAAAGGTGAGCCAGCTCCACCAAGCTGAGGAGAGCTGAAACAAGCCCCACCATGAAATAGAACTGGATGAAGATGGTCTTCTCAGTTGGGCGAGAGACAAAGCAGTCAATGAGGTGAGGGCACATGCGATGCTCGCAGATGTACTGATATCCCACTTGGAATCCGTACAGCATCCACTGTCCAACCAGAAAACCAATTTCAGCCAAGATCCTCACAACCACGTTGACTATGTAGAATGTCTTGATGTTTTGGGCTCGTTGGCTGGTCTGGAGACCATATTTTACCTGAGCCCTCTGCCTGGCTCGGTTGGCTTCCTCCTCTTCTGCTTCTGTTTCCTTCAGGCTGCGATTTATCTTTGTGGTTTGGTGCATGGAGTAGATGACAAAGAGGACGGCCGGAGCTGAAAGCACCACAATGTGGAAAACCCAGAAGCGGTAGTGAGAGATGGGGAAGGCCAAATCATAGCAAATCTGCTTGCACCCCACTTGCTTCGTGTTGCACTCAAACTCCTCCTGCTCATCGTCAAAGACGTCACTGCCTACTGTGGCGAGGATCAGGATGCGGAAGATGAGCATCACCACCAGCCAGAAGCGGCCCACCATGGGCGAGTGCTCCTGTACAGCATCCAGAAGAGAGCTCAAGAACCCCCACTCACCCATGGCTGCTGTGGGGGGAAAAGGATTTGTTATTGTTGCTGTTGTTGCTATTGTTGTTACTGTTATTGGTTCATTTATATCCCACTGTCCCCTCCAAAAAATCTGGGACTCAAGTTAGCATTGTTGTTGTTGTTGTTGTTGTTGTTGTTACTGCTGTTGTCTGCCTTCAATCATTTCCAACAAGCCTACCACCTCTGTGATTCCCTTATTTAAGGCCAAGCCAGTAACCTTGGTTTATATATTTACAGCCCAATTATACTTGTATTGTACTTGCTTATAAGTAAGTAAAATTGTTTTGTTGTTGTTGTTATTGTGTGCCTTCAAGTTGTTTCTGACATACGGAGACATAGGGTGAACCTATGACATGGTTTTCTTGGCCAGATTTATTCAGAGGGATTTGAATTTGCTTTTTTCGGATGTAGGGATACTGTTTTAAGGAGAGGGAGGTGGGTATGTTTGGAGGATTTTAACTGTATATGTTTTTAATATGTTGTACCCCGCCCTGATTGCTTGCTCAGAGGGGCGGGTAAGAAATAATAACAATTATTATTATTATTATTATTATTATCATTATTATTATTATGGCTTGCTTAGGGTCACCCACAGGGTTTTCATGGCTGGGCAGGGATTCAAATCCTGGTCTCTAGAGCTGTAGCCTAATGCTCAAACCACTGCATCATGCTACCTCTTCAAGGTAGCTTACAAAACTTAAACAAGACATGTACAAAGACATCCCGAAAGGTGTTGCCAAAATGCATTTAAATTATCAAGATGAAAGTGGAGATTTCAGTCTCACTAGAGTTCCCTTCCAGAGTTGGTGGTACATGCAGTTATTGCAAAGTAGTGATTGGAAGAGTAAGCCAGCAACAGATTTTCAGAAGCCAACCGTTAGACAGTAAGGATTTGGCTGGTTTATTAATGCTGGGTGTATCTTGTTAACAAGCCAGGAGCTTACTTTAGCCAAAGGACAGCAGTAGCCCTAGAGATGGAAAGAATATCCAAACATATTTGACAAATGGACAAAAATGGTTTGAGCGTTGGGAAATCCTGGCAAGAAGAATCCTGGATTCATGAGAATCTTTACAGTTTGGGACTTACTCTACACATACACTATTATTTATCTATTTATTTGAAGAGTTATGGTTCTGCAGAAAACAGCATTTTCTGTGTAGGAGATAGCTTTTTCTACACAAAAAAGGGCTGCACATGCATATTTTCTGTGCAGAAGATGATGTTTCTTATACAGAACATGCTGTTTTCCTATGCGCACACACACAGATTACATGTGAATTTTGTGCAAGACTATGAATAAATGCTCCAAAACCTACAAAATTTTCAATTTCTTTGAGGGAAGAAAATGGCTAAAATTACTTGTTGCTTCCCTCAAGAACAAAGCTAGCAAAAAGAATTACATTCCCTAAAGAGCACAAAATGTTTTTAACAGTGACTGCTTTGGTGGTCAAGTGGTCGATGGATCCTGGCTAATGATCAGTACATTTTTCATGGCCTTGAATTGGGCTAAGAGAAGGGCTACCTGTCTACACGCAAACCTCAGTAGAAATCCCTCTTCATCTCCTGCTGCCGCTAGAGGTTCGGAAGGTGGCTACAAAGTCTTTCTCCATGATGGTGCTCTATGCTGGCACCCTTTTTCAGCCTTTTGGGGGAATAAGGATGAAAATTTTGGATCTGGTGGATCCAAACCCAACGCTGATATGGCCACGGAAAAGAGGAGGCTTGTGCATGCTCCCTGGCATCTAAATCCAGAAGCATGAAATCAGTACAGTGGATTTGGCTTAAGGATGCTTTCATCCATTTTACTACACATTTCAAGTTAGAACCTTGAAAGAGAAATCAAAAAAGCAGATGCACAAACTGGGCTAAATCAGTATTGTTAGACCCAGCTAGAGTTGATCTAGTGAAACAATTGGGTTTATCTACATGTTCACTCACTATGCAACAATTGATTCAATTGATCTACTCTAGCTGGGACTGTCCATCTTTTGCTTGTCAAAATGTTTGGTGAACATTGTCTTAGGGGTTGCTACAAAAGACATTGCTCACAAAGAAAGAGAAGATTTAGGGACTTAAATTGATGACTAGTGCAGGCAGTTATAGAACAAGAATCATATCCCTCTTTCAGTTTCTCTCTAGGATGCTTCCACGTTGCAGAATTCCACATTTCTGATGCTGCTTCCACATCATGGAATTAAAGCAGTTTAACACCCTTTTAACTGTCATGGATCCAGCCTATGAAATAGTTTGTTGTGGCACCAGAGCAGTCTGACGGAGAAGGCTAAATATTTCCCAGAACTACAAATCCCAGAATTCTGTAACACTGAGACATGGCAGTCAAAGCAGTGTCAAACCGCATTCATTCTGCAGTGTAGATGCAGCCTGAATCTCAGCCAGTGGCCACTTTCAAAAAGTCTTCATCTCCTTTCCTCAAGGTGACCTCAAGGCTCTAACAGCAAAGGAGGAAAAATGTAGGGCTTCCCAGAATGTAAGATCTTGCAGTAAAATGTAGGACATGACCAAAGAAAAGCTATAAAGCACTTCTTATGGTTCTTAGGTATGCTCCAAAAGGAGAACCTTTTGGAATTCTTCCTGGATAGCAGGTTGAAGACCTTTGGTCACCCTGCCCTTACACCCACCTTCTAAGCAGGTCCATTTTAACACCAAACAGGCTGTGAAAGGGGTATGACCTTGGCAGTAAGAAGAAGAGTGAGTCTGGGAGGTGGAAGCAGTGCTGGATGTTTTATATCTGTTGCCGAGTTATCTAGAGTGGAGGCGAGATAAAATCGGACAGCCCAGTCTGGTCTAGGCTGGCTTGGTGTGTGAATGCTACTGGCTGGGGACAGATTGGCGTATGAGAGAGCGATGGTACTTTCCATTGAGGACTGGACACAGAAAGAAAATGAATGTGTGTTAATACATTGCAGGCTTTTCCAAATGTCTGATAAGTGAAACATGCCTATCGTGGAGACATGTTGCATTCTTGCCCCTGGTAAGACCTACTTTTACCCACTTGTTGTGGTTTTTTTTTTTTTTTTTTTGGCATGGATTCTACTTCTCAGCATGCCTCCTGCTTGGCTGGAACAGTAACTAATGCAGAAATACAAGAGAGGCAACTTCTTCTGACAGCAGCTGACCCTCCTGTGTATCTGCATCAGGAACAACTGATACTTCAGTCATATCCAATGCTGCACCATACAGAAACTAACCACCTGCAGAAGAAGTGATGGTTGAAGGCAAGAGGTCCAGCAGTAACCCTAGATGTGGACAGTTTTGCTTTGGATGGGCGACTCTGGCCTACAAACGCTTTTAATTCATTTTTCTCGTGGTGCACGCTCTTCTCTCCGGCAAAACTTTGCTGCTGCCTCCTTGCATCTTCTGCTTGAGGCAACTGTCTCACTTTGCCTAATAGGCGGATGGACCTTACTTTTAGAAATAAAAATAAGAGGCAGCAAATGGAGATGGCAATTAGTTGAAATTGGGGTAAACATGTCTTTTAAGTTTGGAGCTTCAATATCTTATCCTAGTGCTGCATTTGGAGCGAACGGGGAAAGCCAAAAAGATAATTTCCCTGCCGGCTCAGGAAAACCATGGTCAGGAGATAGCCTTAATGTGTATATATAATTTTACATCTACTATAGCTAGAGTTCACACTCTCAAGACAAAGGCAAAAACCTCTCTGAATCAATCTTGCCAAAAAAAAACCATCATAGGTTCACCTTACGGTTGCCGTATGTTGGAAATGATTTGAAGGCACACAACAACAACAACAATAAAGCTAGAGTTAATTCACAATGCACATCACAAACTGACATTTAGTCACATACAGTGTTAGAGTTGTTAAAATTTAAACATTAAATATTTAATTGATCCAAAATAGCTTTTTGGCTGAGAAAACAAGTGTATATCTTTTTGTCTGTTTAAGAGGCTTCCCTGAGACAGGCAACTTTTAACAGAGTGTGTAATTATACTTTTCTTCCAAATGCTGATGATTATTCTTAAACTTATTATTTTTACAGCACATTGTGGTGACAGTCCCTTTTCTATTTAGTTTCACCATCCTTAACTTCACCAGCCTCTAGATGGGAGCGCACAAAGATTGATTGGAGAGGTTCACTAGCACAATAATCTGCAAGATGGCATTAATCCTCTTGTAGACCCTGAATGGCTCTGCGCTTCCACATCATCTTTTAAAAACAGACCAACCTGCCTATTCAAAGGTTACCTTTGGAAGAGCATATGCACAGTTCAAAAGGGCAATATAGCTTTTGGAGCCTAAATAAAAGTGCCAGCTCCCATCTATGCTCTGCAGGTTAGTACTGGATGGGGGATTGATATCCAATATTAGTGCAATGGGCCCTTGTTCTCTGCTGGGGTTTGGTTCCAGGACACCCTCTGGATGACAAAATTTGTGGATACTCAAGTCCCATTAAATGCAATGGGAGATCCCTTATATAAAATGACAAAATGAAGGTTTGCTTTTTGGAATTTATATCTGTTTAAAATACTTTCAAGCCGTGGATGCTTGAAAATCTGTGGATTAAAAACATCCGTGTACTAGAACTACATCCAAGTCTGGATGTAGATCCAAGTGCGACTACTTGGATGGGGAACTGCCAAAGAATGCCAGGTGCTGTAAACTATATTTTAGAGGAAGGAACTGGCAAACCCACCTCGGAAGATTCCTTGCCTAAGAAAACCCTATGAAATTCATGGGGTCGCCATAAGTTGACAGGTCACCTGAAGGCGCACACAGGCTGTCTCTCATTCCTTCTCAACCCCCAGATCTACCTCTATGCTGATGCCTGTCTCCTGGAGCACCCATTACCTGCTGCCTGTGGCTCTGCCTGCCTCTCCGTCTTGTCTAAAGCCGTGTCCCCAGTCCTTCTGTGGGCATCTCCTTCTTTGTTCTTCCCTCACTAGTTTCAGTTCTGGCTAGCACAGTGGCACAGTACAGAGAGAGAGAGAGGCAGGGTTTCCCCCTATAGTTCTGCCTGGAAGCTTTTAAAGTGACAGGGCTGTCCCTGGCTGAAGATCAATATTCATCACTCCTGGACAAAGTGGATGGCCAAGTCCAGTCCCGCTTACTCTTGAAGGGGAGGCAGGAACAGATAGAGTCTTGTGTTTTAAGGGCTACAGGAAAAAGTGACAGTTGAACTAATTTTATCCCCGCTTTTAAAAGAATCCGAGCTTTCAATTCACCAGTGAAAACCAAAACCAAAATCCAAAGTGATTTACCATAAAAGAGCTAATCTCCACTCCTTGCAAAGGGAGCTAAGAAAGAAAAAAAAATGACAGCAACCATCCTATTTTCCTTCTTATCCTTCACTGGTTTGAGTCTCCTCCCATCTGGCCATTGAGAAAGGGGATCAGGGAAATGTATCTTTCGGGAATATTGGAGCACTTTCAGTTTCTCACAGCTGGTAACTTTTTTGTTCCCTTCACATCAAATGAACATATGAGCATGCCCAAAATTAGAGCAATAGCTATAGAGCCAGTGGTGTCAGTAGAGAGGTGCGGACTGCAGCAGGTGACTCTCTAATGGGGTTTGACACCACTGCTCCACAAACACCTGCTTTTGGGCAGAAATGGGCTGTGGCATTTGCTTGTGTCCCTTTAAAGCACTGAAGATATGATGTGAGTCGGATGAGGCTTAGTCAGAGGAGAAAGGAGAGGCCTTGGGTTTCTAATTTAAATTCAAATTTTAAATTCAAATTCAATTAAAATTCTTAAAAATAAATTAAAATTAAATTCAAATTAATTGAAATTAAAATTCTTTTCAGTTTTAATTTAATAAAAATGTTGTTATTCTGTTATTCTTTTAAAATTTTCTCTTCCCACGACAGTGGAACACACTCCCTCGGAGTGTGGTGGAGTCTCCTTCCTTGGAGGTCTTTAAGCAGAGGCTGGATGGCCATCTGTCGGGTATGCTTTGATTGGGAGTTCCTGCATGGAAGGGGGTTGGAATGGATGGCCCTTGTGGTCTCTTCCAACTCTATGATTCTATGATTCTATGACGGTACCTTGTCCCCTAACCTATTTTACTGGGCATCAGCTGCAGAGAAGAAGGAGTCAATTCTGCTGACGATCAAAACACGTTGAATTATGTTTCCATCAGGTTTGGAGTGGCGGGCGTTAAGCCTGGAGAGGTTACTTAGTTAAGTACTGAGTTAAGTATAACCGGATGTTGGATTCCAGCCTATAACCTTATTTTTGGGTTGATAAGTATTCACGTTTGTTGTATTTATGTGCCTTCAAGTCAACGTCAATTTAGGACAACCATGTAACAAGGTTTTCATGGCAAAATTTAGTCAGAGGAGGCTTGGCGTTGCCCTCTTCTTAGGCTGAGAGTGGGACTTACCCAAGGTCATCCCATGTGTTTCCACAGCTGAGCAGGGATTTAAATCTTGGTCCTCTGAAGTCCTGGTGCAACATTCAAACCACTACATCATGCTGGATCTCTAGGCATTCAAGCACTCAAGTGCAGTAATGGAAAAAGTTGCATTTTCTTTTGAGTCTTTCTTGGAATTGGAGCTTGTTAGAATGTTTGAACTGGGCTCACGTTGTTCTACACACCTTAACCCCTTACAGATTTACTGGAGAGGGCTCCTGTACCTTTAATGCTGTGTAGAAGAGGGAATTTTAGCAGGTGTTGCTTGTTACCTGATTGCGTGACTTGCTGAAATCCCTTCTACCATACGAGCATTAAAGGGACAGGAACCCTCTCCAGTTTCAATCTGGCAATTTTAGGTATCCTTGTATTTTTCTTAAAAAAACATACCCCACAATCCATGCCAATAATTCCTAAACATGAGAATGCCTGAAAGCAGCAAACAGTGATGGGTACATCCCTCACTAATGAATCCAGAAATAATGCGCTTCAGATAACATAGTTACCTGTTACACTACCCTACAATAAAATAAAATAGCATTTCAAAAGTAATACAAGTGGGAGCAAAGTTACTTCATTAATGCAACAAGCAACATTTTCTAATTGTTTCTGAAGTTATCTCTAAAGGGGATTTTTTGAGGCATTGAGAGGAATTTTTCATTTTTTTCTCATCAACCTTAATAAATCTGCCCTTAGGAAAAGTCAGTATAAACCTATGAGCCCATAAGCCTTTCCCTCTTCCCCACAACTTATATGTGCATCCTGCTTGGGAAGCAAAATCTCTGCTTCCTTCTATAAACACATTCACTCCATGTTTTTGCTTGTTTTTCCCCCCTGTCCATCTGCTCAAAGCCAAGAAAAAGAAAGAGGGGAAGGGGATCAGAGCAGGGTTTTGCTCCTCCCATGTAGGCAATGTGTGGGAGAGAAATCGGACTGCACAAGGCAATGTGTCCATGCTCCTGGTGCCACCCAATGTGTGTGTGGGGCAACGGAAAAGGCACACTTGGCCATCTCCTTTGCTGCAGTGGCAGATGTTTCCTCATGAGGAGGCTCAGCAGAAGGAGGGTCCAACTGGGCGTCATCCCTCTTCTGGGGTGCCACTCAGTGTGGGCTGCACCCTCACACCCCGCTAGTGATGCCACTGGCATAAGGTGGAGTAAGGTGCAAGGGAGACTGGTGTGTTGGCACATGTTGTGGCAAGGAGGAAAAAGAAGGCAGGAAGTGTCCCCAAAGAGTATCATGTGCGAAGGAGGAAAGCATGGCAGTGTCATGGGGGAGGCAAAGGAGGAGTATAAAATAGATGGGGCAAGATAGCAGCACGGAGAGGATGGGAGGGAGGGAAGGTAAAAGCAGAGACCTTCCCGAAAGAGGGGAATGGTGCAATCATGGAATCATAGCATTGGAAGAGACCCCAAGGGCCATGCAGGACCATGCAATCAAAGCACCCCCTTACACTTTTTAAATCACCACTCCTTATGCTTCACTGTCTGTGCTGGCCACATCGTGGATGCTACCATGAAGGTAGGTGGAGATAAAGGGAAACAAGATCAGATAGCAAGATGGTGATGGGGGGGGGGGGGGCAAGAAGATGCCTTGGCTTGTTAAGATAGTGAATCTAATGGATTTCAATGGATTTTAATGGAAATGGATTTTAAAAAAATTAAAAAGAAAATATAAAGTCCTTCTAGAAAGATGTGTTTGATTTGTTTGCTCATGCCTATTCGCTCTGAGCTCCTTTATTGGCTTGGAAAACATTTCTATTGTCACATGGGAAGCAGAATGAAGTGCCTGCGATGTAAACATTTGGCACAAGGAACACATCTGAGCGACCGGGGGAGGGTTTATGTGACTGTGAGCTCCGCTTGGTATCTTGTCCATATGTCCTGTGAATTTTCCTTCAAGGAAGCCCAGCATCTGTAACCTACAAAGAGCTTGTGCATATGGCTGACAGTGCTTTGCTGAATTGAACTGTAGAGGTCCTCAGAGGTAGAGAAAATTAGCTCTCTCAACTGCCAAAATCTTTAAAATGTGTGAAGAACAAAACAGGGGTACTTTCCCAAAATGGCAGTGACTCATTTGGTGCCACATTTTTATGGCTTTGAGGACTGATCTTGCCACAAAACTGTCCTTCAGCAATTGAAAAGAATCATCTGCCTATGGCACCACTTAATTCAAAGACATGTACTCTGTTAGGCGACTGTACATTTGAAAGAACTGTTTCTAATATCAACCAGTCATTTTATTTACATCCCACCTTTCCCCCAAAAGGACTCAAGGCAGCTTACAGAATAAAAAGAAATGCGAAAGTGAAACCACACATAGCTTTAAAACACACAAAAAGTTAAGATGAAAATACTGGCTGAGTATCCTTTATCTGGAATTCTGAAATATTCCACAATCCAAAAGTGTCCACATGGGTGGCTGAGATAGTGACACCTTTACTTTTTGATGGTCCAGTGTACACAAACTTTGTATTAAAAGTATTAGATAAAAATTACCTGGCTGCATATATATGGGTCCCTCCAAGGAGAAAGGCGGGATGCAAATGAAATAAATAGATAAATAAATACATATGAAACATAAGTGCATGTTTAGACTTGGGTCCCATTTCCAGGATATCTCATTATGCACATGCAAATATTTCAAAATATGAAAAAAAAAATCTAACTCCAAAACACTTCTGAACCCAACCTTTTCAGATAAGGGAGACTCCGCCTGTATTATTAAACTGTCTATAGAATTAAAACCACATGAAACAATGGCTTAAATCCTCTTTTAATTCTGACTAAATTGGGCCCATTTAATCCAGTTAATTCACCTAAGTGTTTACTCCGCATTTAATAATTGATTGAATGGGACTACTGTACCTAACGATACTAGTCATGCATTTAAAAGCACGGTTAATTTATTGTGCCATGCCTATCAGTTATCTTCTCTTAAGCTTCACTCTGAAATCTCCACAATACTGGGAACCAATAATTTTTTTCCACGCCTTGTACAAAACACCTGTTACGGTTTAGTTCAGTGGTGCCGCTTCTCTGCCCCCACATGGAGTTTTTACAATTTCCATCTCTGTGAGTCGTATTCAAATAGGATAGACACGTTCATGGGGATGCGGGGGGGGGGGGGGATTTGATAGTGACTGGAGAGGCTTTAAATAGCACAGGGCAAGGGAGGTTGAAGTGTTGGTTGAGCCTGTGCAGAGTCGGCCCACTCCAACCCCACCCGAGTGGAAAATCTGACAGCTCTTTGGACACTTGACTGCTTTCCAATAAACACTTTGGTCTCACTGATACGGGGCCCTGGAATGTCATTTGGATGGTCAACACTGGGTGGAGGGGAAGGGGGCCACACCAACAGGTCTGGCTAGACTGCCTCACATGCCAAACGCATACATTTTCAAAGGAGAAAGATGTGTACAAGTCACAATTAACCTATATGGTACTATAGTGTACACTGAAGTTGTTTGTCCTGCTTTCTACCCAAGTTGAAGTTAGTCTCTCTGCTCTTTGCTCCCAGCTATTACTAGAATAATGGTGAGCACCCAGGAGTCTCAGTGTATTTGTTGCCACTTGGTGAGGTGGTCATCTAGACAGGTGTCCCGGACTGCGGCCAGCACTCACCAACAATAGCTGATAAGTCAGTTCCACAAGCCTAAACGTGATCCAAAGAGTAGTCCAAAAGCCAGAGCTGAGGTCAGGGTTGAGGAAATCACAGAAGTCAGTCCGGTCTGAGGTCAGGGCAAGGAGAAAGCAGCAAAAGTCCAAAACGTTCCAAGTCAAGGCAAACGAGAGTTCCAGAGACACAAAGCCAGCACACAGTCACACCAAGAGACTTACAATAAGTTCTGGCAAAGGGATGGCCTCTCACAGGTGTTTAAGTAGCCGACACCCTGCCTGGTATCAGCTGAGCCTTATTAAGAGCTTGTTTCTCAGCCAGCCTGTGAGATCGACGGACACAAGCACTTTCAGCCCTTCACTCCTTAAAGGAGGGAACCTCCAAGCCAGATTCCTCCCTGGAGCCCACACTCATCTGCTGAGCCCCTGAAGGGAGCTCCACAGTGCCAGAGCCTGGCTGTGCTTCCACTCCTGGGGCTGAACTGTCAGGGCTAGGGTCTGGCATGGCAGAACTGGGACCTGGCCTAGCCTCCAATTCCTCTTGCTCCTGAGGAGCCATGTCCTCCTCCTCATCCTCTGACTCCAACTCTTGGCTGGCCATGACAACAGGGTGGGTCATAGTTGTAAGGGGAGGTGGCACAAAGACAAAGGCAAAAATGTGGGAAAGAGATGTAGTCAAAGGTGCTGTTTGGCACCGGACCGAGACACTTAGTCCAGTGATGCTAGGTCAACATCAGACTATGGCTGTGAACGTCTGGTCTATGAGACTGCTGCAACAAATGGGACCAACATCAAGACAGTGGGGTAAGTGGCTGAGAAGAGAGGTGAATAAGCTACCATACTGGTAAGTGCTCTCCTGAGAGCTCAGGACATGGGGGGCTGTTTGAATAAGCTGCTCCATTGAAGGATGGTTGATTGACATAGGTCTCCTCCTAGATCGACCGTTCTTCAACATGAACAACCCCATTGATACCAGCCAGAGGAGCATGAACGCTGGGCTGAGACACAGGAAGGTAGCGAGGTTGGTCCTAAGCCTGTGGCTGATGGTCTGGTCTTCTCTTTATGTTGTACTTTAGCCCGTTTCTTCTCCTATTGAGTTTGCGGCACTCCTCTTTTGTCTCTTACCACGCTTAGGTTGTAGAGACAGATCTGCTTGGAGTTGAAGGAGTCTAGGCCATATGCAGTATCATATGAGGCCCCTTGGGCAATATGAAAGGTGCAGGCCTGCTGCCTACATGGACAGAGGTCATGGTCATCCAGGCTGTGCAGTCTTCAGCAAGCGGCTGCTTTTTACAGATCAACATGGATCCAGAGTGAAGAGGGCAACCTTAAGGGATTACTCCTAAAGATGCAATTGAAATCAAGACAGGTGATTTCTAAGCCCTTGGTAGTAACTCCTTTACAGATGGGGCAGGAGTGTACCACCCACTTCCTGGAAGATGAATTGAAACACCTAAACTGGGCTCTACAGGCTAACGGTTACTACAGCTCAGACATCTGAAGAGCTGCCAGACCCAGAAATAAACCACAAGAGAGAAGATGTGGCACTGAAACTTCCATCAACTCTTAGTATAAGCCATACTGGCAACAACTTGTGGTTTTAGTCCAAGAAAATCTGTAAAAACCACTCTAAGTGTGGGATGCCAGATATTCCCTCTAAAGAACCACTAATTGCATAGCTCATCTAACATTGCTCCTATGCTTATCGTTTCTAAGTATTTGTTGCTAATGTCCAAATAGGTCACCACATATGGTAAAAATATTTTGTGTTCCAACACTTCAAACTGGCGTTTTTATTGAGTCTACTGATCAGTGCAGGGACAATACACATCTGGTAGACATCTTGTAACACAATCTTCCCTGATGTCTATGTCTCAGTAAAATTTATAGCCAATAAGGCAAAGACGCTTCCATACGTGCAGAAGTATACTTCTCACACCATGAACGTGCATTATATTTTCTTTGATGTTGTTACAGCTCACACTCCTACTGTCAGGATTTTATGAACTGTCAGAATCTGCTTTCCATACACTGTAACAGTTCTGAAAACTTTTATATTTCTAAATTGAAAACTTGTACTAAAAACAAACATGGGTAAGGTTTAAAATAACCCAAACCAAGGAGGAATCTAAACCTTGCAATGTGTTTAATTATACAATGACATTGCTGTACCATTTATCACATCACACATGTGTCTTTTCACAGACTTGTCCCATTCTTGGCAAACTTGGACACAACTCCATTTTAAAAGATACCAAAATCCATTCATCAGCAAGGTCCACTAAAACCCATTGCTGGGGACCTATTCACACAACTGTTAAGAGTGCTGTATTCAATTTCAAGAGCCATGGCTGCATCCTATGGTATGTACAGGTTGTTCACCTGTAACTGTGTTTCTTCAAGTGATCACCCGTGCCTCACACAATAGGGGCAGGCGTAGTACCCTATTGTGTGAGGCACAGAGACCACGAAGAACTTGGGGTTTGTAACTTGAAGCACTAGACCTCTCAGGCAAAAATTTTTTAAGACCCCCCTTCCTGAACTGCAACCTCCAGGATTCTACAGGATGGTCACAGAAATTGAAGTGGAATCATAATGCTTTAACTAGCATAAATGAGCAATAAGACTTGATCCTGGGACACAGCCAGTTTTCGGACTAATGGCTTAGTGTACCTGGCCTTTTCTCTGCATAGGAAAGATAAGTGAGGAGTGATATGAAGAAGGGGCAATGCCAGCTACCTTCATGGGGACTCTCATGTCTCCCTGGAGGCAACATAACTCAGGGAAGCTCTGGAAGATCAAATTAGACCATAGGTCCTTCTCCATCGCTACTTCAGTCAGTTATACCTAGTGTATTTTACATGGAGAACGGGTCATTTTTAAACACCTCTCTCCTCACAACAAACTTGTGAACTTTTGCAAAAAGGGCCAAAAAGGACAACTGCTGTGACCTGTCATGAGAAAGATACCAACCAGTACCGTCCCTGCTTTGACTACACACAGGACAACCAATAAGGGCGGCAGCCATATGCCCTGGGGGCAGGGATGGAATAAGGAGAAAGAGAGAAGCAGACAGCCATGCTATTCGGCTCTGAATTACAACAAAATTGTTTCTACTATCTGTCCTCTCCTTGATAATTATAGGAAAGGCACCCAGAGGACTCTTTAAAACACAGCTCAGCCTGCTGGCAGGGCTGTTCACATCACTGAAGCAGCAAGTGAAGCATATCAGAGGGGCTCCAAAAGAGTGGTCCCTGTAGGGATGGAAGGAATAGGGAGGGGAATAATAAATGTGAAGGGAGGTGACACCACCTACTCAACACTGCACTGGGACAATGCAGTGGCAAGTGTGGAGGGGCAGGTGCCATGTTGCACTTCAGGCAGTAATCTGGAGTGAAAAGGCCTCTAACATTGTTTTGAGATGCATTTCTTCTTTGGCTGGCCTCTATGGGGAAACACTCCCATCCTCCCCGCCCGTCCTTGGTACGCAACTCAGTTTAGTGTTCTGACAGCATGCTATATCAAGTGGCCTTGGGTTCACATGTAGAAAAAAACATTTATTAAACAAATATAAAACCAGTAAAGATTGAACAGTGTCAATGAAACACAGAAAATATTTACAGGGACAGACATAACAATGATAAAACTCTGTGCTATCAAAAAGGCTAATGAAAACTGGGAATTCATTTCCTGGGCTTCTAAAGGCACACCACGTTTTCTAACGAGATAGATTGAGATGTAAATCAGCTTTCTTTTCAAGTCAGAACATCTCATCATCTGATTCTTCGAGATACTGGACAGGCTTTCTGGCACGACCAACTCTTTCACGGGGTGCAGCTGGAACAGGCAATTCTATATCTGAGCCCATTGAAAATGACTCATCCACCTTCTTGGATTTCTGCAAAGCAAAAGGAAGGTTTGTTAAATCATCTAAAGGCATTAGAACTGTTATTTATGGAGAATTCATGCTCTGCTTGTTGAAGGACAGAGGGCTTTCCACATTCTATAGTGGGGGTGGGCCAAATGCAATTTTCAGACAGTTTGCCCTCAAATCATAGAGCTGCCAACACATGAAAATATGCAAGTAAAGCCATCAACCCACCCAAGAATCCCATACTACTCGAAAAGGCCTTCATTTTGTGTTACAACCATTCTCAAGACAGTGACAGGAGAAGACATGCCTTCACTCCCTATCACCATTTTGAGAAAGTCTGCAGAGGAACAGGTGGTGCAGCGAAAGCCAGCCAAAATGAAAAAAATGGTTGGATTACTTTCCCCAGCTTGGAAGGCTGAAGTGTTTCTTTTAAGGGAAGTATTGGACCCCTCATTCTATGGAAAACCATTTCCCCCATTGGGGCCACATGCTGTTGGTGGAGGACCCCCTTCAGAGTAAAACAGTGGAGTGTACAGTAGCAAAGGGCCTTAAGGATTATGGTGGCTCTGGCTCTGCCCACTGCCACTTTACACATTCTTTCTTTCTCCCTGCTTTGCTCTCTTAATCACATTGTTTTTGTTAGAAAAGACACTACCTGGTTTTTCTTTCCTTTCTCCCCCTAGCATTTACCCCCTCCACCATATCAGCAGCTCTTTATCCACCTACAGTACTGCCCAATCCTGTGGTTAGGTGTCCAGACCTCCTCCATTCCACTCCCTCTTATTCAGAAGCATGGGAAATAGGTAGTGGGCAGAGTGGAGCAGAAGGGCAGGTAGTGGGTTCTGGGTATACAGATGTGAGTCTGCAGAGGGACCATGTACCAGACCAAAAGGCTGTGTGGAGTTAAGGCTAGCCAAGCTCTACAAAAACCTTCAGAAATAGGCAAATAGTCCTATACCATGCAAGAAAAAACTGAATCAAGACAGATTTGTGTTAACCTGTGACCCTACAGCATATGTAAAACCAGATTTCATATAATTTGATAATTTCCTTGCACAGTATTCTAAGCCTTAAATAGCTGGTGGCAGTTTTACATGTTTTAAATGGCATTTCTTGAGACATTCAAAATTGCCCCAGTATCTGCTTGATTAAAACACAGTCACAGCAGAACAGGGCTAGAAAATTCTTCAATATTATTCCCCATCTTGCAACTGTGTGTAAGAATATGCACAGTGGCAAACAAACCTTATGTGCTGTTGGCTTTTTGACTGATTGGCCAAAGTCAGAATCTGAATCCTGAGAAGAAGAGGAAGAGGGTTTCCTTTTGGCAGGTATCTTTGTTTTGGCGGGCACAGGCTTTTTGGAGGCTGCTCCATCTGTACTGGAATCTGAACTCTTAGCTGCTGTCTTGTTAGTTTTTGCAATCACTTTTTTCTTAGAGAAAGCATCCATAATAGAAAGCTGGTTGTCTAAGGGCAAAAAAATTGATTAGATTCTTGTAGTCATACATTTTATTTGTTGTTTTCACCAAGAAGCTGGGTTTTCTGCAACATTTCCAAGCTTCTGCTTAAGACGCTCACTCTGATGATTACCAAATGTGGATGGATAAAGGCATTTCTCTGTGTTGTCAAGAAAGACTACCATTCATTATAAACAGTGCTGGTAAGTGTCTGTAGACATGGGCTACTAAGTTGTAAGCAAAAGGTTGTTATTACAGGACTAAAATGATAACAACTCTTCCTGCAAGATTTAGGGGATCAAACTTTAGTCTTGGGCTAGCAAAAGCAGGCTTCCACATTTTTTCTGCCCACTGTTTCCATAGAGAAAAGTCAAGTTGTAATGTCTACCATTAAGTGCTATAGCTGCAAGCATGCCACATCCCTGAGAGTAGTGGCACTCAACACCCCACAGACCATATCTAATCTTTCCTTTGGGAAATGCTAGTTAGATATAGGGAACTAATCAAGCCAACCAGCTGCCAGTAGGCACAGTGGATGCCAATCAGATATTACTTCTCTGGGGCTTTGCACTTTCATCTTCTATCTCCATCCCCATCCCACCCACATCAACCTTTGGTCCTTTCAATTTTTCCCCTCTTATTTTCCCCAAACTACAACAAACCACTAAGTCAGATAATGTATTGAGATTCTGGTTCAGTGCACCATGCAAGTTAGTTTTTCCTCCTCAGGGTCAGCTGCACTACCAAATAAATGCTGAATCTGTCTGGCAGCACTTTGAAAATGATCCCACAGCGAAAGCCCTATGAAAGTCTTGTTGCCTTGATGAGGAGGATGGGAACTTGGGGAGACTTGTCCTACTAAAGGGACCAAGCATATAACTGTTTACTGCTAGGGGCTCTGCAATCCACTTCCGCAGAATATCTACTGCTACGGGCACAGTGATCCACATCTGCAGAATAAACCATCACCAGATTCCCCATCCCCTTCAACTGTTAATGGCAATGAATATTTGCCTCTGAATGCATAAACACTGGCAAAAATCTTACCTTCAGCTGTGTTTGTTGTTTTCTTCGTTGGAGCTCTCTTTTTAGGGGCAGGTTTAGAGAGCACACCAAGACTTGGGGCTGGTTTTGCTTTTTCATCATAATCTTCAACATGAACTTAAAAAAGAGAAGACTCCAATAAGCAAACTTAAAAAAAAGCACAGAAGTAATTGAAATAGTTAGAATACCATATATACCTGACTTTAAGTTGACCTCACGCATAAGTCAAGGGAAGGTTTTGGGGCCAAAATTAAGGATTTTGATATGACCCTTAGATAAGTCTAGGGCAAAACTTAGAGGTAAGTAACAAAGGATCTAAAGGATAAAGCAAAAGAAAACAATACCAGAGAACATACAAAACTACAGCAGGCATATCTGTTTGTGCTCACACTAAAGACTGGATGGATGAGAGAGTAGAGTGAGTAGAGATCACACTCTTACCTTTTCCCCGGGGATAGTTCCTTTTTTAAAAAAAATAAGAGTTAAAGTAAAGTACTTATACTGACCCATGGATAAGTCAACTCAGATTTATTGGGTCATTTTTTTCAGTAAAATTTCTAGACTTATACATGAGTATATACAATACTTTGGCTATTTTAAGCCAAAAGATAAGTGAACCAATCACTTCCTAAGGAAAATGTTTTGTTTAGGCAGAGGCTAAAGAAGAATAAAAAAGATAGCCACACTTAGAGGACCAATTTAGCTTTAAGACATGTGACTTCCTTAGTGATCTCAGCATGGTGATCGGGTGAAACCCAGTTATGTGTGAACTCCTCAATTCTCACCAATCCATAAAACTGTATACGTTCATGAAGAGGGTCAAAATTTTTTAGTCCTGAATTCAGTTGGCCAGGGTGATACTAGTTACTTTTAAAGCAGGCCTAAGACTGTAGTATCACTTTAGTTCACATTCTCACTTCTGTGAGAGACAAACTAAGGCCCAGTCAAGATATTCAACGGGGTGGGTGGGATATCTACCCGCTTACATTGTACAGTATTGGGCCTTCCCTCCCTGGATTCAGAGGCATATCATGAAACGGATGTTAGCTTTTCCAGACTGCTTCAGTTGGTCAGCTGTTGGTGCACATCCCTCCCACCCCTGTTGTTGCCAACTCAAGAATGATACAGAGAGGAAATCAATAACTGCACAAAGAACAGGAGAGAGAACACAAAGCAATGTGCTGTATGGTTAGAAAGCAAGACGAGCCCATATGTGACGGAGTACAGAAAGACATGCTATAGAGTGGATGGGCAGAAGAAAGATGAACAATGAAAGGGGTTCAGAGTGAAGCAAGTACAAGGACAAAGAGTGTAAGGAGAAAGGGTTAAAAAGAAAAACAATGAGCGCTGTCAAGTTTATATCCATTTTAAATAAGTGCAGCTGGTCATAACAGAACACACAAGGCAGTCAAGTTTAAAAATGAAATATAACGATGAAGCAAGAAGCATTGACAGCTGACAGCTAAAGTCTAGCAGTTAGTTACATTACAGGAAATGATTACTGAAATGGACGTAAAACTGCTTTTCTGTTATTACAGTGGTGTGTCCCTTTGTTTTTATTAACCCAGACATCAAGAGTTGAATTGTACCTGCCTACTCTTGGACTGTTACAGCAGCAAGCAGAACTGTCAAATTCTCTAACAAAATACAACTTGAAGCTTCAGGAATCCCCTTGTTTACAGAATGAATTCTCAAAGCAAGGAAACAATGCAAAGCCACCACAGAGATAAATAAAAGGAATTACACATTAACAGTTGGCTGCAGATTGGATTTCCTGTCTATTTTTGACATTTTGCTATCTCTTGTTAGATTATTGACGACCAGAGTTCACTGAAGCCAATTTAGAAACTGGCACGGGAGTGAATTGGCAGGATCCTGCTCACAACTCCTCCACCTCACCAAAAACCTCTGACACATATTCATGCGCTTTCAATTTCAGCTCTTCTTGTGTGGTGAAAGTATAGGGTGGGGATAAGGCGAGACATTTTAATCTGCAGTTGTTGAGCAAATATTTATTGTACTAATGGGAGAGGAGCAAAAGGATGAATAGTACAATACATTATGACAGCAGTGATCCAACTTCATACATATTATCTTGCCATTCTTAACAGGAAGTGTTTGAATATTTGGACTTGAGTAAAACAAAAAGTTTTGACAAATGAAACTGGAATGCCACTAAACTGTATGATATACTTACTTGGGACAACATTCTGTACCTCTGGTGGCTTAGATTCTTCTTTTCCTTTTGGTTCTTTTGTTTTCCTAGAATAAAGCAGCAATAATCTGGACTATAAAATGGTCTTGCTCTATTTTGTATTGAAATTCTATGTAATACTGTAGCTGCACACTGTATGTTTGTGGAACATTTCAGTAAAAGAAATAGTTTTACCAAGAAAAACTGAGGAAGACACAATACAGAAACCCATATAGCTGGAAAATTAGGATAACTAACATTGGGATGTGTATACTATTTTCTAAACAGGAAAAGTAGACAATTCCTTCAAGGAATGATCAGAATTTACAGCAGTACATGTATTTTCAAGCTGCACTTTCAAAAATTTAAAAATAAGCAGGGCTTTGGAGGCTACCTTCTTGAGATAGTTCCTTAAAAGGATGGGGGTAGATTGAAATAATCTGACTCCACAGAAGACAGTTTCCTAAGATAAAACAGGAGATGCTTCTGGTGTTGAATCTACATCGGCCTTGTACAAAGAATACCCATATTTCCATTTTTGCTTTTTGAAAAATTATCCCTATTGCATGAAGTTTTCTGTGACCTTAATTATTCAGATGTTATTCCATCAGTTTTGGTTAACTCTTGCAATATTGGGAAACAAAACAGGGATAAAAAACAAACAGCCATATGCTTGTGCATATGTCCCACACTCACTTAGAAGCAGCCTTCAATGTGGGATCGGGAAACTCTGCATTTTCATCAAGTGCAAAATCCTCATCCATTTCCTCCTGTGCTGGAAGTTTCCCATTCATGTCACTGAGGTCTGAGTCTGAATCTGAATCCAACACATACTTTGCTTTTACTGAAAACAAGCAAAATAAAAATAAAAAGGTTGGAATCCAATGATTGTTGCTCCCTCATACACCCACAGATTCTTTATGCATGGATTTAACCATTCAAAGCTTGGGAATATGTAAATTCCAGAAATCAACACTGATTTTTCTGTTTTATACAAGGGTCACCATGTCACTGTTTAGGGCCCATTGTAACTATGCAGATGTCTTACTGATTTCAAAGAGACATACTCCCAGGAAACTGTGTGCAGAATTGCAACATTTGTTATCATTAAAGAAGATCAGCTCTCTCAATCCCCTTTGCAAAGTCTCCACATTCATTTTAAATATGCTATTTTAATGTATCAAAAGTGCTTTAAAATACACTTAATCGTTCATATGGCTACCTGTAGCTTGGCGGCGTGGTATGCTTTCACGAGGTGCAACCTCTGCTACATCATCTTCAGCATCATCATCTGATTCAGAGTCAGACCAAGGGTTTCTTTTCATGGTTTTTTTCACTGGTTTGAATGGCAGCAGAGATTGCTTCTTGGAATCTGGAAATACATAAATTAATCTGCTAAATTGAAAGATCATGGACAATGGGTTCAAGAGAAAAAGTGAAAACTTATGAGTGCTTTGATGCAGAACATAAATCCCACCTTATGAATACTCAGGAAACACCCTTTTTTCTGAAATAGCATCAGTTCATACAAAAAGCTAGCATGTTGTAATGATTTGGGCACTGGACTATGGTTCTGGAGGTAAAGTTTTCCCCTTGATATGAATGTCTAGTCACAACTGACTGTAGGGGGCAATGCTCATCTTTGCTAGTTAGATGAGGGAGACAGCTTTGTCCAAAGATGACTCCAGTGGTCATATGGCCAGCATGACTGTACAGAACGCTGTTACTTCCCCACTGCATGCTTTCAAAATGCAAGGTTGGCATAAGCTGGGACTAGTGACAGGAGTTCACCCTGTCATGTGTCACTTGGGCCTCAAACTACCAACCTTCTGATCATCAGAATTGGCATATTAACCCCTAAACCACTGCATCTAGGGGTCAATTCCCCACTTGGCCATGGAAATCCCCTGAATAACCTTTGGCTAGACACACACTCTAAGCCCCAGAAAATGACAGAACAGATTCATCTTAGGTTCGCCAAAAGTTGGAAATGACTTGATGGCACACAACAATACAAAAAGACTACCTTCCCTCCCACAAAGGGTGTTCTGTAAACAGATCTAACCTGGCTCTGTTTTGATTTTCTTTGCCAACCTTTGTTTAAGGCTCTTTGGTTCAATATCACACCCTGAAGAAACACCTTCTTGGTTCTCATCAAGCTCAGTTTTTTCAGTCTACAATGAAATAAAGAGAAGAAATGGTGGATGACGGCAGCAAAAAATAAGGGAATAACTTACATATTTATGTATTAACAGTGGGGAGTGGGGAGAGATATTAATATCTATCACACTACCTTGATTTTTCTTTTTGATTTCTTCTCTGCATCTGCCTTCATCTCTTCAGTTACTCGGGGAATGACCCTTCTGCCATGTGGAGAGGGCATGACTTCCTGTAGCTGCAGTTTCTTTACTTTCAGCTTCCCACCTTTCCCTTTGAGGGGCTTGCTTGCACCCCCTGACATTTCATCCTGTTTTTCCTTCTCTTCTAGGTCCTAAAGAAGACAACATAACATAATGAAAGTGAGCTCAAGAGCTATCAGTAGGCAGCGTTGGGTTTCAAAGCTGAGAAGTTACCCATCACCAAGAGATTGAAATCTTATACAAGAAGAAGGAATAAGCACCACATTGTTGCTTAAATATACATTTTATTATTATCTTTATAAGCAGCACTCACATTGCCTATTAGCAGAAGTCAGAAAGAGCCCCTGGCATCTTACTGCTCTTCATTCTCATCATTCAGAAACTTCTGCTTTGAAACATAATAGTAGTCCACAGTCACAACCAGCCCATCTCCTTTGACAGAAGACCATCTTTTTCACAGCCTTCCTTTTAGAAGACACAGGCAGTCCCCCTTTTAGTCTTTCAGTAGAAAAGAGAACTGTGTTCTGAAGTTAACTTACTCAATGCAGGAAATGTTCCTGATGTCAGCACTTAAGACATTACAAATTCTATACTGATTACTGGTCAGAACTTGTATTTTCCCTAAAGAGTTACTTACATCAAGAGCCTCAATAAAGACAGCAAGATCTTCTCTCCATAAATCATCAGGTTTCTTCTGTTTCAGGGTTTCCAACTCAGTTTCCTTAAAAGGACAAGTGAAAAAGAGCTAGTACATGCTTGAGGCTTCAAATGTTGCCACCTCTCAAGCTTTTTAAACAACAGCTCAGCCACCTACTTTGTCACCTCGTTGCTTGCACAGTTCATCCTTTTTTTCCTTTGTGAGGTACCAGAGAGGCATGTTCAGAAGGTAGTTGAAATCTGGCCCAGTGCTTCCAATAGATTCATTTTCCTTCTCACTTTCTCCTTCCTCATTTGTGTCATCATCATTGCCCTGGAGTAGTAGAAGTTGATCATTTAGAGGAAATGCTGAATATTAGACCCATTATCACTTCCCAGGAAATGGGATAACAATGAAGCTAGAAATACTGCCATCAGGTCAGCTGTGCATACAGCACTGAGGTCACCTTAACACTTTAAGATAGGTTGAAGATCCATTGATTGAGTTGCAGCAGCTGTTAAGGCAGGACTGGTTGGCACTCCTCACACAGATATAGAAACAGGAGCAATAAAGCAACCAACTATTTAAGAGGAATAGACTAAGTCTGCAATACCTTCTGTTGAGATTGCTTCCATTGCTTTACTGGATCAGAATCATAACCCCTCTGGATAAGGACCTTAATTAATTCTTTCTTAGGCTTGTTCTCTGGAAAAGACAAACATTTTTAGATCTCCAACAGGAATGAAACACATGAACAAAGAACCAAATGGGTACACTGGGAACGTACCATGTCCATTCTTGCCAAGTAGAAGGAGACATCAAGGAATGGGTTAACTCCTACTGCTGCCCAGGCAAGGCAAGAAATGACATCATCTGAACCGAGACTTTGGCTTTGTTCACAAAGAAATTAGTAGAAAGGATACAAAGAGAGCTTCAGACATCCTGAATGGCCTAGTGCATCTGATATAAATCTTTAAGGCTCTCTGAACTCCCAGTTTTTTGTCACTCCTTCTCCAAAGCATGAGTAGGATATAGATAAAAGGAAGGAAGCACAAGAGGCTGGGAGAGGTGAAATGAAAAGTTCACCTCAGGAAGAGAACTTGACTCCAAACAGATAGAGGATGCAGGCTTGGACTTTGTGAAAACAAACGATGGAGACAAAAGGAATCTTAGCACCTGCATTGTTAGAGCCAGTAACTGTGAACCACAGCCACCTCGCCAGTATGGAGTGACTAGCACCACAAGTGACTGCTCCGGTCCAATCTTCCTCAGAACACTCAATATGGGAAGACAAATGATATATGTGTGACCTGGAGGAAAAGGCGAAAGAACATCCGGGGAAAAACCAGAGTTGAACCTGTTTGGAAGACTTCCAAATCCAGATTCTACTCACCTGGCTTAAGAGGCAATTGACTCAGAAAGTCTGCCTCCTTGTTAAAGTCTCCCTGAATGTACTCAACTGTTATGGATCAGACATTCCTTTCTGCCCAAGACAAGAGTAGACATGCCTCCATTAAAGTGGCTTGGATCAACTTCCCCCCACACTTGTCAGATAAATTTTGGCTTCCTGTCTGTCTGGATGAGATTGTGGGAGAGTTGATAGTATACTGAAAGTGAAAGAGCCCCAGTTTGATTGCCCTGAGCACCAGCCAATCGATGCTGTGTTCTTGGTCAGTAAGATTCCATGTCCCTTGGGCAGAAAGATCTTGAAAATGTGCCTCTCATCCAAAGAGATGGGCATTGGCTGTGACAACTGAATCTCTGAGCAAAACCCCTCAGGACAGATTAGACTCCCCCCCCCCCTTCACAGGGGACATGATCTGCACTCTTGGGGAATTGTAACCTTGATGTGGTGGTGAGCAGTTACAGGGATCTGGAATGGCCTCAATAGCCACTGAAGAAGGCCTACAACAACCTTGCCGACTTATCTAGATGAATGCATGTTACCATGAGGCCCAGCAGATGTGCTAAGGCCATCAGGTCTGCTGAATGACTACAACAATAGAGCTTTTCTATTCCCTCTGGAGATGGATCAATCAACCATGTATGCATATCTAGGAAGGCATCCAGTTGAATTAACTGTTTGGATAGGCTTAGATGGTTTTCCTTGTGATTAATCACAAATTTGTGATTGGCTAGACACTGAGCATGGTCTGTTGAGCTCTTTGAATACCTGGAAGAGCTGGAGATATCAGAAGCAGATGGTCTAAATAAGGGAAGAGATGGATGCCCTGCAGACTCAGGTGAGTCACAGGAACAACCATGAGCTTTGTAAACACCTTGGGGCCTAACCCAAAAGGCGAGACTCTGAATTGGTAACGTGTATCGAGAAAACAAAACCATAGGTGTTTGCATGAAGAAGAATGCACAAGAATGTGTAAGTAGGTTTTCACCAAATCTACTGAAAGGAGAAGTCCCAGGAATAAATTGTTCCTGTATGGTCATGAGACTCCCCACCCAGAATTTCCTCTATCTGACAAACTTGTTGAAGAACTTCAGATCCAGAACAGTGTGTATTCTTCCCCCTCCCTGTTACAATGGCACAGAAAAAACACTGAATATGTTCCTGTGGATCTTTCCTCTGTGGGAACTAGCTCTATGGCCTACTGGGACAGTGAGTGATGGTCTGTTGAATCAAAAAGTTCTTGAGATCAGAGACTAGAGGAAGGGGACTCTGGGTGGCATCGTGAATTCTATGTTTTATAGTCTTCAATAGCCATTGATCTGTCATGGAAATTTACTAGGCTGAAAAAACATGACAACTGACTCCCTATTGCCTGACATTGTGAGTTAATAATATTTTTATTTTCTAGTTTTATTTCCTAGGAGGGAAGGAAAGGGACTCTAGGAGAGGCCTAGCAACATCATCAGGCCTCTCCTCAAGTGAAAGAGGCCTCCCTTCATGACTACACCATCTGGTCGCCTAGGAAGGAGTGAAAGGACAGGCTAAATTCCATTGGGCCTGTCCTAGATTAAGAAGACGAGCCCTTCCTCCAGTCCATCTGTCTTGGTCCAGGCCTCAGAGGGAGAGAAGAACTGCTGGACCTGATCCCCTTCCCCAACACCATTCCCTTCTCCTTTTGTGTCGTGTCTTCTTAGATTGTAAGCCTGAGGGCAGGGAACTGTCTAATTAAAATAATAATTGTAAGCCCGCTCTGATAGCCTATAGGGCTGAAGGGCGGGGTATAAATAAAATAAATAAAATAAATAAAATAATAGTTAGGCTACTCCCTGCCTCTGTTACCTTGGCTAATTTCCCTGACTGCAGAAGGGTAAGTTTGGCCTATTCAATACTGGTTTGAAGTCCCTGCTTTATCCAAAGCCATGGAAAAGATGAAAGGAATGATTGGAAGGTTTGGGTGGATGCTTAACTTCCTTTTTCTGAATGAAAGGAATAGCCTTCTTCTTATCCTTTGTTTCCACATTTCCAAACAGATCTGGAATGCTGATCTGTTAAATTTCTTGTGGCATCAGCGAACAGGAAAAACTTTTATGGTATGCAGCTTGGAGCCTTGTGCAATGATTTTTTTAAAACCCAGGTTATGCTTGTCAGCAAGAGATCCTTAATCCAGAGCATAGCTACTGTGAAAACTAGGGATGGTGTAGAAGAGGCATGAATAGATAGGGCTGCAGATCTGTGGGACTTCTTAAGCATAGAATTCACCCTTTTCTCATTGGGCTCTAAAGAAGTGTCTTCTTGTGTAGGTACCCTGTGAGGAGAGCCACAGTAGAGGCTTTGGTCACAGGAAGCTGTAGTAAGACCATGCCCTGAGGAGATACATAATATAGCCACTTGGCCAGACTAATATTCTTCCTCCACTGACTTGAACATATTCTCAAAATCAAGAGGGAAGGGTGCAGTACTGAAATCTGCCTTGGGCTCAGGAAACATGGAGGTGCCCCTGGAGGAAGAGTCCCTCTTTTTAAAGAAAGAAAATGAGCCTACTTGTCCTTGGTAGCTAAGGTCTTAAACAAGAGGAGAACAAAATCATGCAGATTAAAATTTCTTCTCTTTACAGTGTCATCCAGTTCCTCTGAATATGACCAGTCCTCCTGATCTCAAGTGACCCTGACAGTTCCATGGTATCAGGATGGCCAGCCCAAGATAAGCCTCATATCAGGAAAGGAGGTAATATAATCCCCAGATGAATGTGCTTACATTTTGCTGCCTTTGTCTGTGGAGGAATGGGTGACACATCATGGGTAGTGATAGGGTCCATGCACTTAATAGGAAGTGGCGAGAGGGAGAATATGAATGTGAATACCTAGATTTTTTTAGCAGCAGGGCTTATCAGACACTGGGGCGATCTAGACCACCCAAAAGGGGCAGTCCATGACCGCCCCTTTAAGCACCGGGATGGGGCCGAGGCTGTCGCACCTGCAGCCTCCACGGCCTCATCCCGCCGCTTGTGGACTTGCAGAGATGGGGCTGAAGGGAGGAAGGGGCAGCCACCACGGCCCCTTTCTCCCTGGATATTTGCTGCAGCTGTGTAAAAGCCACGGCAACGACCTGACGCCAAAAAGGAGCTCCAAACTTTTTTGCGCCGTGGAAAGGGCGCAATTTGCGCCCCCCCCCGCAGTGCAAAAGCATCATCATGTGCACAGCGCATCTAACAACTGTGCACATGATGACGCTCTGAAAGTGTGTCCGTATGGTGGCGTCCATACACTTTAGGTCTAGGGAGGGTGTAGAAGCTACGCCCTCCCTAACCCTAAAGGCAGGCTTTTTAGCCCTTAAAACACCGCTTTGTGCCCATCTAGAATGGGCCAATGTGACCAGTTAACAACCACCAATTTATCCACCACATCGATTTAGAAATTTGATAGCGCGAGTCAGACTGATCTTCTATAGGAAGGGTCATAGGGAAGAAAAGATCAGGAACTGACATAGGCAAAAACAAGGATCTGTTAAATTAAAATGGCTGCCAGCAGGATTCCATAACATAAAATAGTTGCCACATGGGTTGTGTGCCTGTTTCTTATGACGCTAATGGGGAGCCTTATATTTGGCACAGCAGGAGTTAACCCAATCTTGAATGGCTCCTTCTCCGCTGGCAGAGAATCAAAGATCACATAAGGTCCAAAACACACTGCAGAAATAATCCAGTTCTGATACTTCTTTGACTGCCCTAGCTCAATGCTAGGGACTTTTGGGAACTGTAGTTTTGTGAGACATTTAGTCTTCTGTCAGAGAGCTCTGGTGCCACAATAGACTACTTCCCAGGATTCCGTAGCACTGAGCCAGGGCAGTTAAAGTGATTTCAAACTAGATTATTTCTGCAGTGCGCTTTGGACCCAAGTTTAACTGTTTGGCACTATATGAGGAACAAGGGCACATATCATCTGGCACTCCAGACAGGAGAACCAAAATATTTAGTTGCCTCAAATGAACATTTGCATTATCTTTGTTTTGAACTGCACTTTCACAAACCTATGACTCAAGGTACTTTCAGATATTACTTACCAATCACAATTTTGCCCTCTATTTTTTCTAGGATAAAGCGAGCCTGGTTGTTCAGTTTTGCTGACTCTGCACCCAGCATCCCAACAAGCCAGTCTTTTCTTAAGGAGTAATAGCGCAATCTAAGTTCATAAAACTCTCGTAGAATGTCCTCTGCAGTTTCATATTTCTTCAGGCAGCCAACATGGTCAAAAAGTACCTGGAACAAAGAACAATATTCCAGAAATTACGTAACAATCTGGAAGTCTTTGATCAAGCGTTGCAAGGCTACATGTGTGCTCCTTGCCCTAATCCCCAAATACTTCATCCCAGCTATCAACTTCTCTGTGAGGAGCTATCAAAGGCCATTGAGTAATCTAGGCTACTGATAGAATTGCATTACTTTACTTTTTTAAGGTTCTTTTTTTTTAAAAAAGGTATTTGCTCACATCTTTCATGTTGCATATATGCCACAAATATAATTTGTGCTTACTATGCAAATACCATTCTCACTAGCTAATTATGCTGAAGTAAATTCCACCAATTTCAACAGGCTATATTTCTGAAAATATGTACAAGATGACTTGCTAACTTTAAGAGGTATACTATTTCAGAGATTTTGCTGTAAACTTTTACACACATAGCTATTAGAAATCCAATTAAACCAGAGATGGGAATCACATAGCCTTCCAGTTGTTGTTGGGACTGCATCTCAAGGGACCCAGTGAGGAACACTGAGAGTTGCAGTCCAACATCTGGAGGATTGCATGACTGAAGTCTTTACATTAAACTTCTAAGAAGGCATATTTAGGATAACACTATGTGTTTGAGATAACAGGTAATAAATTGATTACTATTATTCAGGTAACAGAAAGGCATTCTACAAAAAGGCCTACTGACTTGTGCCAGATTTTTTTAAAAGAACTAATATCTTGACAGAGTCTTTTAGACACCTAATCCAATTTATAAGGTGGCTTAGTATTAAACAAGCCATTAACAATAATTGTATTTTTATTTGGAATCTCATAGAATTTTACTTAAGTAAACATTTTTCATTTTGTTAATTATCTCCATCTGGTTGCTTGCCTCATTACAGGTTGAAGGAATGAAGCATACCGCCAGATTTAGATTACTTCTGGATATTTTCTTACCATGTTGTTGCAAGAAAGAGGAGTCTGTAGTTTGAAGACTTTGTGTAGCCCAGCAGCCTCTGCTTGTGCCAGATTTTGTTCGCTCATTTTTACTACAAATTTGACAGTGGTGTCTGTGTGGTATTCTTTGTAGTCTGTTATTAGTGGGGGAGTCTTCTCTGTGCCATTCAGCATGGGCTCCAGAACCTGTTCTTTATATACCTAGGGCAAGAGAGACCACCATCATGATCTGCATTTTCCTTATAGTAAAATATGCTCAGGAACTTATTAATGTTCAACTGTTTGAGGAATGTAGTAAGAAATGTCTTTACCTGTGTCCATGTGCGAACAGGAAGCTCAGAAATTTCAATGGTGGTTGAATCAAGAATGAACACCTCCCCATTGACTAGGTACTGGTTTTGCCCCAGTGAATCTATTGTACCTTTGAAATTCTTATAACTAGGAGCCTAAAAATATAGAAAGTGAAACAGAATAAGCCAAACTCCATGAGTTTCCTAAGGTTGCACAACATAAGTTTTGATCTAACAGCAGTGAAGAGAAGGGATTCTAGATACAGTAAAAGGAAAAGGGAACAAGGACTGAGAACAACAGGGGAAATTTCAGAGAGCAGTGGTAACATTCATCAGTTTTCCTAGTCTTTCATAGTGGACTGCATGCTAATGAAATTTTCTTGATCACATGCATTAGTTATTGAGAATCTTTAAAAAGTGAAGACTCATAGAGCCATGAGTTTTCTCCAGATCTCAAACACCATGGCAGAAAATTCTGCTTTTGCTTCCCACCATAGATAATATTTCTCTTTCCAAAACTTGTCAACTTCTTAGAATAGATTTTCATTACCATCGGCAGCGGTTCATCTCCATCCAGCATGCGTCGAATGTTATTCACCACTTCTCGGATATCGTAGTTCGGAATCTTGCATGACCAGCCAGTTCCAATACCCTCAGCACCATTGATTAGCACCATGGGAATGATGGGGACGTACCATTCTGGTTCTACCCGTTGGTTGTCATCATATAAAAATTTCAGCACACTGTCATCTACTGCTGGGAAAGCCAATCGTGCCAAAGGGCTAGAAAAGAAAATGACTTATTTTTAAATTGTTATATAGTAATTACCTTAGAAATATTATTCTGGAAAGGACAAAGAATCATCTTGCTGAATTTCTTGCAGCAGAGCTTGTTATACACAGTCCATGTAAAGAGATTAGAGGCTTTAAAAGTGGTTGCTACAACTTTCAAAACAAATACAGTTCAAGGAGGCTGCTACTCACCTGAGCATAGTGAAGATGTATCGAGGGCTAGCTGAGTCCTTCCCACCATGCAACCTGGTTCCAAATTGGCCAATGGGCTGAAGCAGGTTAAGGTTATTGCTGCCCACAAAATTTTGAGCCAAATTGATAATGGTCATCATCAATGAGGCCTGGAACAGACAAATTACAAATTTAAAAAATTGAAGCCAAGACGCAATAGTATGAATTGTTGGACAGACATGGCAGAAACCACATTGTAAATCAAAGAAATTAACTGGCAAGGGAGATTAACCTGGCCACCATGGACCAGAAGAATAAAGTCTGTTTGGGAGCTTACTTCTTCCTGTCTTCCAAACAGAAAATGCCTGAGTTGTTGACCAATTGGTCTGTGGTTGCATGAAAGAGAAAGGTCACTTGAGCACTAGGCCCAGTCAAAGGCCAGATATCAAGAACTGTTCCTCCCCTCCCAACAAAAAGGAAGATTTTTTTAAAACATGTTTTCTGTTTTTGCTTGGGATGGAGTGGGATACACATTTAATAAATAAAACAGTCCCAGAACATTAAAACCATGGAAAAGACAAATGTCTGTAATCATGTGAAAACAGTTTGAGCAGCAGAAATACAACACTGGTCTTCTTTCAATGTGTGTCAGCCCTTCCTTGGAGCAAAACTGCTACTGCTCCTTTCTGACCTCAATGCAATCGATCCCTTCTCTTACCTCTCCATGATGGTAAGAGGACATTTCAGCCACTGATCCAGCCAACTGGGCAACTTTCACCTCCCGCTTGTCATTTCTTTTGAAACATGTGAACAAAACTTTCCTTTGACCTGGCTTCAGCCCTAAAAAGAACAAAAAGCATGTCACTTGAAGTCATACCACAGGCTTCTTTTTAATAAAAAGCAATTGCGAGGTTAATTAAGCCAGTGGTTATCACAGGGCAAATGAGGTAACATTGAGATTTGGAGCATACATTAGAAAGGGATTGGTTTTTATCACTCTTGTTCTCATACTGAGGGGCTGGGGACAGAAGAGATGAGACAACCAACCAGAATCACCATTGCAAGAAGGGAAACTATTCCTCCTTACAGTGGCAAAGCAAGAAGTTACTCCATGATAAGAAAGCAGATTAGCTTTATAAGGCATGAGCATCTAGGCTTTAGCACAAAGGTAAATTTCAAGTGGGTGTCTCAAATTTCCATTCAGTTGATGTATGTACAAAAGAGATCCCAATAATTCTTACAATCATTAACGAAGGCACTTTAAAATTTGAAAAATCACAGATTCATGTCATTACTAACAAATGAAGCTACTCTATAAGATGCAGATGAGATGGGTAAGATCTTCTGTTTTAGCTGAAAAAGTATGGTATTTTTTTAGGTTATCTAAATCTTTATCATTATACTACCATTGCTTCAGGAAAACCTTTTTGTTTAAAAAATGAAAAGCTAAGAACTGGCAAACATAACAAGTGTTAAGAGATATAACTATGGAAAAATATTGCCTTCACCTCAGTAATACAGATATTGGTTCTCTCAGGAATGAAACCCAAGAGAATCTCAAAAACCAACTAGAAAATAGACACAAAAGATACATTGGATATTGGTTTAGTGCAGATATATCAAAGTGAATCATTTTGTGAAAAACTATGTTTTGTAATGCACTCATTCTATTTCAGGGAAATATGTGGAAAAGAAGAAATATCAGAATCAAATCTTCCTTGCTGATCTTGCCCTTTGTTGTCTGAGGGGCTATACAGGAGCTGCTCAGAACTATACAGGACTGCAGTTGCCCCTTTCTTGGCTCCTTTTTGCACCCTCCAAAGGGCGCCATAGCTATGGCGGCGCAGCTATATGGTGTCCCTTTGGTGCTGCACCATCTGGACGCAACGCCGGAGGTGCATCATTATAGCACAGCCCATCATGGTGCTCTGGGGCAGAGTCAGGGCCTGCATCATCAGGACGCTGTGCCCTGACTCTGCCCACAGGCAGGCCTTTTAGGCCAGTCTGGATAGCCCCTGAGTTTCCAATATAAAGCTGTGAGTTCACTTATTAAAATGAACAAAAGAGTCAGCATGGTGTAGTGTACATGCTATAGTGGTTTGAATGATGGATTACAACTCTGGAGACCTGGGTTCGATACCCCATTTGGCCATGGAAATCCAAGAGTGCCGACCTTGGGTGAGTCATACACTCTAAGCCTCAGAAAACCCCATGATAGGTTTATGCCTTAGGGTCAGAAATGATTTAAAGCAGTGCATATAATAGGCAGCTTACCATCAACCAATGATGGGATGGATCGCTCATTGTCAGAGTTTGAGAAGAGAACAAGTTCTTTGTTGATGAAATCATTGTATGTCAGATAAGTTGTAGCTTTCCCATATAAGTAATCCTAAGTGTAACAAAGCAGTTTAAATCATTATCATTTCCAAGCAGCTCATTAATGCTTTCTTCTACCACACCACCATTTTCATTTCTAATAGTCTTCTCCCCTTGACAAGACATAGCTAGATAGGTTGCTGTAATGGTGAGGGGTCACAAAAAACTGACCCACTCAAGTACAGAACTGACGGATCACATATGCAGATATCGCTCAGAGCCATGTGAAATAACTCATAGCTGAATGCGATCTGCTGCCTTCATTTGTCTTGTTCAAACATTCCTCACCATTCTTTCCATTCAACACGAGAATGGGAGCATTAGCCTTCCTGCTTCCTTCTTCGTAATTGCTCTCCACCTTCAACTTCAGTACATAAAATCCCATTAACACTAAAGATGTTTAAAAAAAAGGACAGTTCCAAATTCTTGCATTTGACAGATGTTAGGTCAGCTTTTGGGCCAAAACAGCTGAACCTTCAGTCACAGGCAACCTCTGATACATTTACCTGATTAGATAACCTGGCCCTGTACAAAAATAGGAAATTGCTGGTGAGATGATTTGCCTGCCCTACATATTGTTTGTTCTCCAAAATCTTGGGCACAGCTCTTTCACATAAACAGCTACATAAACCTTCTAACTGAAGATCTCTACCTATCTCTGCATGCAAAGCATACACTCTGCGACTGAGCTACTGTTCTCCCCCTCCCATTATGAGAGTAATATGCTGCTCTAAAGGCCACTTACATCTGGCAGTCCATGTATCTTCCTCTGCCTTCGGTCTTCCATGAAGTTTGTCAGCCATTCCTTTCGGTCATCAACCTTTTTTTTGCTAAAGGCCTTGAGTATTACAAAATGAACAGTCAATTTATTCAGAGACTAGTTTTCACCAGTATATTTATTCAGGACATTAGATGCATGTATTTTGGATAATGACTAAAATTATTCACCTAACATCATAGACTAAAATCATTTTTACTTCTTCAAAGTCCATTTCTGCTGGCTATATTTCCTAGATATTAAAGGGTGTTTCGTTCCAGCCAGCCACAGTGGAAACATACCCAGGTACAGGTAGTTCAGAGGGCTAGCACACTCCAGCTTCATTGTCTATTTTTTAATTGCTACTATATTATAAGTGAATCCTGAGCACAAACAGTTCAGAGGTATTCCATGCCAGAAAGACACCCTTCAAGATTTAACAAGCCCGGGATAAAAGATACATAAACTCCAGTCTTTTTTTTTAAGGGTTCCTCTGGTGAGGACCTACTAATTTTTAAAAACACTTAATGATTCATGCACAACTGTTTTGCAAGTGCAACCTCAGGCAAGAGAACTAGGAACAACTGTATTACCAGAGTAATCGCAGCATCATCTTCAGGGCCAGAGTACTTGAAGGGTATTCGGTGCCTTGCCATTTCTGCAAAATACTCTTTTGCCTCCTTTGAAGTGCTGGTACCCAGACCTATAGATAAAGATGGAAAGGCCCAATTAGATAGCTAGATAAAAACTATACAACCTATCTTGTACTGCATACATAAGCCTCAAAATATATTGTAGAAAAAAAATCCAATGACTTCAGAATTCAAAAATTATTCATTTCATCTTTGCATTAAAACATGTCAGTGTAAGCACTTATTATATGATAGCCTACATGCATTTATTTACTTAGCATTGTTTAGGGTTGCAATCCAGATGAATCTAGTATTAAAACTGTATCACAATCTAATATGGTGCTGCACCAAGGGGAAGTGCACATGTGCACTGTAGGATTCCATTCTGAGCAGCCGTGGGTAAGGCTTATGGGATTGGAGGGCTGCATTTGGTGGTTGTAGAACCTTTTAGGTGGCCGCACAGGCAAAGGGGTCGATGAGACATCCATTTACAACTACATTGGTAGTCTAGGAATAATGAAAAGGTGGTGACCATGTTCAGACCTCATTATCACCCTTGCTGCAATACAGTTATCCTAATCAGTTTTTGTCTAATCACTGTCATGAGCATGCAAACAACCTTTTGTTGGAAACAGTCACTCCAAGGGGAGCCTTGTGTTTGGAGCTCTACAAGATTCTAAAACATTTGATAAGCTTCAGAGGAATGGAGAACAGGAGAGAGGGAAAAACAGTTTTTGTATGTGGAAAAGGAATTTTGACCCGAAATATTTCTAAAGTAAACAGGGAAGAACCTGCTGAGTAAGGTAGAAGGGAAACTCAGAAAGAAGCTTTGTACAGGGCAGTAAAAAACTAGAGGAGCAAAGCTAGACATTTATATGTACCTTTAACTCCAATCTTTAAAAGCATTTTCCTTACCATTGAGAGTATGTGACTTGCAGTAGATTAAAAGTTATGGTCATATGATCCTTGCCTTTCTGAACAGCAGTACCTAAACCCATCCTTTTCAGGTACTTTCTGCCCACCAGACACTGAACAGTGATTGAGAATGCCTATATATCTGGTCATATTTTCATCCGACTCTGTTACTTTATATTAGACATTCAAAGATATCCCTTTCTAGCCTCTTTCGGTTTTATGAACAACTTGGGAAGTGTTAAGATTAGAGCCCACCATTCCCTTTATTTATTTATATAGAGCAATATTCTTCTTAAATCTTCTTTTCTAAGCAGAAATCACTTGCTAGACTTAAACATTGGGTACATATCCACTTTTCCCCTATCATTTTATTTTTAAAAGTGGTAATAATAAAGCAAGTTGGTTCCACTGGTGCTATCACACAAGTTTTTAAGACAAACCTTTGTAGTACTTGATTTTCCAGTTTTTGTAGTTAGGATTGCTGCCCTTCCATTCTTCAAATTCAGGAATGCTATAGAAAGAAATCTCTTCTTTGTTTTTAGAAACCTAGGGTAAAAAGTAAGAATATGAAAATGTTTTGAACAGTTAGTTTAACCGCTGGATTTAAGAAAGGATAGTTTCAACTCCTCAAAAGAAAGAGAATAAAGCTCACCTTTATGATGGGAGTAATGAACTCCTCAAGGAAACGGTGCCTCAGAAGAGAAGGCCAGTTATGGTGTATGAAATTAATCAACAAGCCTTTGATGTGGGAACCATCTTGATCCTAAAAAATATTGATAAGACCAAGACAAAGCAATAGTGCTGTTAAGAGGATAGCGAATGTATGACATAAAAGCAAGAAGCACTCACAGCACCTGTCTACTCATTGCTGTGTGACTTCAAGTCTTTTCCAACTTATGATGACCCTATCACAGGGTTACCTTTGAGGCTGGGAGAGTGCGACTTCCCCAAAGTCACTCAGTGGGTTTCCAAGTCTGAGCAAGGATTTGAACCCTTGTCTGCAGGGGCTCAGTCCAACACTACACTACACTGGCTCTCTCTGTCTACTCAGAGCAGTAAAACCACATTGTATTGTCTTACTGTCCCATAACAATTGTTTTATTTTATGAACAAATGGAGGGGCTATTTATGGTTTCCAGTGTGTTCTAGCAGTGATTTTAGACTGTAGAGTCCAGCAACATATGCACTGGCGGCTTAAGCAGGGCACAGTCATACATTGTATAGTTTACATGGAACATATTCTTTCTGAATCCAGATTAGATTTTAAAGCATTTCAAATAAATTATGGAACCACAATGAGGACCCCAGCTAAAAATCAGAAGGCTGTAGATGTTAAACTCATACATAGGGAAGTTGTGTATGAATAATTGATAATAGCTCCCACATGTGATTAGTTACACCCATCAGTTTCTCATTGTTTCAAAATGCTTATTTTTGCCTTTCTGGAAAAGCAGTACGATCTCCAGAGTTTCTCAAAAGACTGAGCTACAACATGTGAGAAATGAAATATAGGGTACTCACACTAGAGGCTATTGGTTTGATCAGGTGCACCTAATCTGGCAACTGCTTAAACTGCATGATCCAGCAAGGGACCATGGCTGTGAGAAACCATTTTGCCCCATACAAGCTTCTCCCCCCTCCAATGTTATTTAAGATCTAAAAGGTTAACTCCCATCTTCTTTAGTTCCATTTTACCTTTGAAAATGTTGAACAGTCATTTAGGATTGAACTGGAAGCATGTGTTTATTTCTGCTTCATTTAAAAGTTCCTTTTATAATGTTATTACTTTACTCAGAATTTTAATTGTTTTACTGTGTAAATAAACCTTGATTTACTTGAATTAAAACATAAAATCATGGTTACTAAATAAAGATAAGGAAGCTGAATGGCACTGGAAGGCCTCTGAAACATAATCCTCACTTTACCAGTCACATATACAAGAAATGAGGTGCTGCAGTATTGCTCTTGCTAGCACTGAGAAAAACTGACCTGATCTGTCATGATCATGATCTTTCCATAACGTAGGCTCCGGATTGATTCTTCATCATCGTAGCTCTTTTTATATTGCAGACCCACAATCTTAATAATGTTGTTAATTTCAGCATTCTCCATTATCTGTAAAGGATTTTCAGATTTCAGTGCACAAGCCTCCCTAGTAATAGATTCCATGAACCCAGCCCACCTGGCATTCACAGCCAACTTTGAGCAAATTTTAATTTTTGTTTACCTAGTTTATGACATGCTGCCACTTAAAGCATTGTTAATACAAAAGGATTTTGTAACTCACAACCCAACAAAAAAACCCTGGGCACAGTACAACAGCTGTCATTAGTGATTCTTGAAAGATGGTTTCAGATTTTTATTTTAGCTGTCACTGCTCCAAGGTTCGTAACACAATCACTTTCTTATTAGTTTGAATGAAGATTAACTGCTTTTATTCACAGTATCTAGGGCAAGTTCTTGTCGAGTACAAACCATAGCTCAAAGTGTTGCCAACTGACCTGTTTGTGGGAAGCTTCCCGTACATTAAGCATCTTTCCACGTAGGGGAAACACTCCAAATCTGTCCCTGCCTACAACTCCAAGGCCAGAAACAGCTAATGTCTTAGCCGAATCACCTTCTGTTAGAATGAGTGTACAGTTGATAGAGTTCTTGCTCCCTGAAAAGAGAAATGATCACCGTAGCCTAGAAGGAACAATTTAACAATATACATGCCTCTTTATTCCCCTACCACTTTCTGATGCACAAGGGCTAATCCCATGAGCGTGGATTGCTTAGGCTGTCATCCAGAGAATCCCTCTTCCCCTGACCAGTACATTCTGGGAGAGAAGTTAGCAGCAAGTGGACTGCAACTATTTTTGCCAAGATTTTAACTCCCTCTCATGCAATTAACCCCTTAAGATCAAACTGCAGTCTACTGAAAGCAAGGTTGCTAAATGCACCATTTCACCAGACTCATATTCATACAACTGGAAAATTTGCTCCCAGAAGTCTGGGTTATGTAGATCTCTAGAGAGTGCTATTCATATTCTAACTAAAAAAAGCAAGGTATCAGCCCTTGTAATATTATTAGAAAACATACCAGCATCATTGGCATCATCCAACTTAGGTATTCCTTTAATTCTAGTGTGTTTTACAGCAGAACATTTCTTGTTTAGTTGAACCTGAGCTTTAAATTTTACCCAGTTCAGAATGTTTTCCACTATGCCACAAGTGATTGCCTGAAAAGAAAGAAAAAATTGCTTATGAAAAGGAGCTTGAAATGTACCATAAGGCTGTTCCTCCAATCTTCCCTGCTTGAGTCAGAATTCATTTTGCACCAAGCTCTAGTTTAAGACCCCTCCAAATATTAAGTAGAAGGTAACACATTGTACCAGGCTCTTACCCCCTTGATAAACTTTTCACTCAGCTTGCATACTGATCCAAAGCTCTTTGCTTGAAGTGTCATATTCTCTTTTGTTTGGGAGTCAAAAGTTGGGTTTTCAATTAAGCAGTTTATGAAAACCCACATGTGATTCTTCACCTGGAATTCAGATGCAGGGGTTATCACAGACTGGAAATGTTTCAGCTTACAGGACAGTTTTATCTCTCAAATCTATTCTTCTTCAAAGTCTCCAAACTCTCAAAATGACAATCCCCAAAGGATAATCAAGGTGTTCAAAAGTGACAGGGGAGGGTCAAAGAAAAAGTCTTTAAACAACGGGAGAAATCACAGCAAAGAGTAATTGATTGCAAAAAAGAGCAGGGATTTGGACTGTGAATACAGTTGCCCCTCCTTTCTCGCAGACTTGAGGTCTGCTGTCTTGAATATTTACGAAGGGGCGACCCCTGTTATTTTCAATGGGGCATGCTCCCGCAGTGTGCACCTGGTGTGCGCTCACAGGCATGCACCCCCTTCAAGCCTATGGGACTTGAATATAGGTGGCGGTGGGGGTCCGGAACGGATCTCCTGCAAAAATGGAGAGCCGACTTTAATGTGTCAGAGGGAATATTTCATTAGCATGCTGTACAGAGCTGCACAACTGCATTGGACAAAATTCAGATCTCTTCCCCTCTTATATCCAACTTTCTATGTAAGTTATAAAAAGACCACTCACTTTTGCATGTAGCAACATTACCATCCTGTCTACAGCCTGTGCCTACTCTGTATTTAGAATTGCAAGATGCTGTAAACAGCATGAAGATTCACATGATGGTCCATCTGTACTTCCATGAAATAGAGACTTAAGAATGTGGCCCAAAAGACTAACAAAACAGGAAAATCTGAGATTCATACCTGGAAAGGCTTTACTCCAACTCCACCTTTGTTCTTTTTCTTTACCACATCAATGAGTTTGTTGACAATTTGGTCAGCAATATAGTCTACATGTCTGCCTCCCTTTAAAAAAAGGGAAAGCCAAATATTAGCGAGACTTTTTTGGACAGACTACCACCATATTTATGACAATACACAGGGCTTTGTTTTTAGCTCTGTCTTGCCAATGTGCTGAATGGGCTCTATTTTATGTGTCAGGGAAATTTATTTTAATTTTAAACAGGGAAAAGTACACAGCAATGCTATCTTTTGTTCTCTCTATGTTTTGCAAAATGAACTGAATAGCTTGATTATTCAAAGATAAAATTTCAAGCGACTGAAGATTTCTTGTACTCACTGTACAATTATTTGTTATACTGAAGCGATAATGTATGTAGCTGACTTTAGTATGTTTCTTGTTATACAATCAATGAACTACAATGACAGGACACATTTTCAAAGGATATTTTTGGTTTCATTAACATCCTATGGATACAACAAGATGTCTTGATAAAACTGTCTCTGCATTAAATGACTGTACATTCATTCTACCACAATGAAATATCTTTGCCAGTTACTTCACTCCTGCTATTTCATTATGTTTTATATTATTGCATAAATAAATGAATCTATTTAATCAGCCTTATGCATGTTAAATGTGGTTAGCACGACAACATTAGACAATTATGTCATGTCGGTTATGGATCTTAATTAATAAAAGTTTACATATACAAAAATGAATATCTCTTTTATTATATTACTACAAAGCACCTGCCGCCCCATAGCAGCTAGACTCCCCACAGCTCATTGCTTCATCCCACAGTTGAGATGTGAGGACTTCGGATCCTCCAGATACATTAGGTTGCAACTTTATGTATTTGATTTATATCCCGCCACCTTTCTCTCTATGCAGGATCCAAGGTAACCTCCATCACCCCCAGTCAATACAGCTAATGGTGGTGAATTATGGGAATTGCTATCCAACACCAGAAAGGCCATACAATGCTCACTACTGCCACAGATAGTCACTATTTTAAGTAACAAGAGGCAGTGGATTAAGAGACTGAATGGCCAAGCTGCTTCAAAAAAGTTCATGTTTATCTGGAGTCAATGACCCCTGAGAGCATATTATGCTAATATATTGTGTTGGGGCCAATACCATTGAAATATTCGCTGTAATTCTATAAACCAAGGAAAACCAACTAGCTTTTAAAAAACAAAACACAATTCTGCAGCCCATGACATCTTCTAAGCATCTTTACTATTTCCAATTAAGAAACTTTTTTACAACATTTGAATAATTGTACAACTGAAAATTTAAAGTCTACTCTCAAACTTCAATTGATATCTAGTAAGAAGGTTGCCTTCTTCCATGGAAGGTTTAGAAGTTTATTGCTAAAGTAAGTCAAGACAGATTAAAAAAAACCAGACTGCAGCTTTAAAATCCCAAGCTAAGCCAGTTACCTTAGTTGTAGCAATGCTATTGACAAAGCTAACTTGCTGGAAGCCCTTTTCACTCATTGTTAGACAAACTTCCCAACGGTCATTAACTTGTTCATGGATAACTTTCAATGAATTGCCAGTTTCATCCAGCTTGTCTTTAATATACAGATCCACATAGCTGCGGAATCCTTTGACCTAAAGAGGAGACAGGAGAGGTAACACTGCAGCAACCCTTGAAGAACTCCATTACTTTGGCTGTTAACATGTCAGATGAAGAGGGAGAAAGTTTGCTAATGGAAGCTTCTTCACATATTAGATTAACTCCCACTATTACTATGAGCAACCACCTCATTTGCCCCTTAGGCTACAGGATGCAATTTGTCCTGAATGCAATTTGAAATCTATATGAAACTGCTAGAAGCAGTTATCAGAAGATCTGGAGTGAGGCACTATCTGTACACTGATGATAACCTGCTCTTCTTCTTTGTTCTACATAATTCAGGAGGATGTAAAAACTTGGCATCATGTTTGAGTGTAGTGGGCTGACTGAGGGACCAAAAAAGCCCTAAACCCTGGACAGATGGAGGCTCTTTGGACAACTGGTTCCCATGCCTGAGATTTGGAACAGGCATTGGCTCCTGCATGGTGTTGCACAGAAGGGTGTATTCACTCCTTAATTCAGCACTATCACTGAAACACAGATGTCTTTTGGGACTGGAGTGTCTTCTACCAGTTTCTGCTGGTAATATAATTAAAGTCATTCAAGGACAGGGATAAGCTTATACACTATATTCCATGCACTAGTAATTTTGTGATTGGATTAATGCAGTGCAGGTCTAGACAGCTATGCAATGCTCTCAAGACTCGTTTGAAGATTGCAGCTGGTGTACAATGCCACACTGTGGTTGGTGACAGAAGGAGATAATCACCAGTATATTACTCCTGTGCTAAGGGACATTCACCAAATGCCTGCATTCTATCAGATCAGTTTTAAGGTTTTGGTACTTTCTCACAAAGCCCTAAACAACTCTATAGATAGTTACGTGATAGGCTGAGCCCCTGCCTTTTTCCACAAGTTGTGCTCACTAGGATACCCTAAACAAGGGCATCTAAGATACTGGAGATCTGGGGTCATAGCAGCTTGGAAAATGGTTTCAAATATCATACTGCCCACTTTCTAGAATGCATATCAGTACAAATTAAACAGATATAAATGGCTCTAATTAAAAATTTAGTTGTTCCATAAAGCTTTCCCAGAGGTTTTCTTCTTTTTTTTGAAGTAAAGCATGTAAATATTGATAAATTATTTTTTTATTTAATTAGTAATGTGTTCAATTGATTTTTTTGGGGGGGGGGGAGGGAAGATTGGGATACTATGTTTAGTATTGTATGGAATTTTTAAAGGCCAAAGATTTATACGATCTGAAGAGAAACCAGAGTATGTCTGAAGAGAAACCAGTATTGTATAGAATTTTTAAATTGTAAGCCACTCCAATTGTCCTTGTGATAGAAAAGCAGAATAAAAATAAAGCTATTATTATTATTTATTATTATTTTAGTTACTCACAGGTAGCTTCTTTCCATTCAAGAAGACTTTGACATCTTTGGTTGCTCCTGCAATATCATAAGCTCTGCGAGACATTAGAGCCACAATGTCTTTGTCCAAAGTGGTCATTTTAAATTTTGACAGATCAGGTTGGAAAGTGATGCATGTAAAGTCCTCACCATCAAAGTACTTCAATTTCATCTCTCCAGCTTTATTCATATTATCAGTCCAAGTCTGAGAAAGAAGAATGAGTTACCAAATTTTAGTTTACTAAGACAAAGTTGACTTCCTTTAGCTATGACAGACAGTTCCTAATTACTGAAGAAACAACTGGATGGATCAACTCTCTTAACTTAGCCACCTTCTAATTCTCAGTCAGTATTTAAGAGGTGCAAATCCAGCAATTAAAACTGGAAACCAGATGGTGTCTAGACCTCCAGAAAATATAGAGCAAAATCAGAAGCTGATATTAAAAAGCATTTATGGCCTTTGGGTGCTGTATCCTGAAATGACAGAATCAGTATTATGCTGACAAGGTCACTATACCTGTTTAAAGAGCTTCTTATACTCATTGCATGCAGTTTCCACTGTAAATTTGGTACTGAAGATGTTGCAGAGCTTTGCTCCATAACCATTTCGACCACCTGGAACAATGAATAAATAAATAAATGACATGCAGTAGTCTGTAAAGATTAGAAGATTAGAAGCCCAGTTTTAGGCACATTTACACAGAAAAGGATCCTGCCAAGTCTACTGCAATTAATTCTGCAATTGTACAGAATTGCAGCTTTAAAGAGGAATTTGGTTTTGCTTCAAATTGAATCAAAACCCATCTTTCAGGCTTTGTACCCATAGAATCCACATGATATTTGGTGTGCCAAGAATATTTTCTTAAGCTGCCTCTCCCAGTCCTTAACTTTGCCTTCAGCTCAGGAGTCAGAAACCCGTAGCCTTCCATTTCAGTCCCACAATATCTAGAAATCATAGATTTCCCACCTAAATCCCACCCAGCACATTGTTTTTAGGAACAGAGCAACAGCTAAACACAGGCTGCAAACATTTAGGTAACACATGTTAAACTGCCCTTCTTTTAATCATTTACCCATCATCCATTCTATGAAAAATAAATAGCAGTTAAGAGGCAGATTTTCCACGCCTCAGTGTGTGCCTTTTATACCAAATTTAATACGTGTTGTTTACTGGATGGGAACACAGTACCCAAGACAAAAATATTATGGAATCAAGTACTGACTTTATGATCATTCCCATCTTCCAGTTCTGCAAATAGGAGTGCAAATTGTGAAGCTTTAGCTCCAACTAGTGAAGACTCCCTGAAAAGACAAGAGCTAAGATTTTTCAAAGGGGTGGCCTCTTAAGATGTGTTGTCAAGCCTCAGTTACTTCTGAGCTGGTTAATCATATCTAATAAGATTTATCTAACCTGTGACCTTTTTCTCCTCATCATCATAGTTGCTGGAAGTCAAAAGCTGCCCAAAAATAAGAGCTGGCACATAGACTTTCTCTACTTTGTGTTCTACAACAGGAATCCCTTTTCCATTGTTCCAAACAGCGACTGTATTATTCTCCCTAGAAAAAAACAAAACAAAATCCTTATCAGTCAAGAAGAGGTAAAGCCTCACTGATAATGGAATTAACTCCACATTCACCTGAAGAGAGTTCTTCAACACTGTTCCCCTATCTCAGAAACCTCCTGCTTCCACAGACTCAACTTAAGACTCTTCATTTAATGAAGTGCAACCTGCACACATCCACTCTTGTGCTTCTTGTTTACAACTATGGTATTAAAAGTCAAATTCAAAATCTGTTGTAAGGATGTTTTGATGTGATTCATGTTGACTGACATTTTTTTTCAAACATCAGTTTTTAATATACAAACTGATCTGCAGATATTCCTACATATATTATTCTGACAGCAAGATTATACAGAATCATTTCCTTAGTTAAATTTTGCCTAGTTTTATACACACACACACACACACACACAGAGGATTAATATACCAATATTAAAAAGACGATACATCAGAGCCATACTTCCAAGGTCATGAAACACAGACATCTGAGGGTTATCATACATGTATACTTGAGTTGTATACTTGAAGGGTTTTTTAAATACCATTAATTTAAAATTGTTCTTATGTTTGAAGCCAAGATCACCATATTCCATCACTAGGTGGCAGACCGGTATAACCAGCATAGTTTTTCAATTTAGTTTGAAAATAGGAGTAATCTGAGGGACAAAGTTATAGGCCAGGGCTTCCCTTAATGCTATGAGGCAGCCCTGCCTTGGGCAAGGAATGAGAAAACCTCTCCCTAACAGGGTTGAATGGGTATACTGTGACAACAGACATACCAGAATGTCCTAAAAGCCATAGCTTCACTCAGTTGAGGTGGCCAAAATGTGCCCTACATGGCTTTCCTTGAAGGTGTTGGTCAAATAAGCTAACAGTGACTCTAATCTGTATGAAATCAGGTATTTCTGTAAGTTCATTAAATAAAAGCAGGAGGAGGTTCAGCTATTCAAACTTGAATATTTTACTATAAAAGATCTAACAACTGGCTTCTGATCGGATTCCCTATAAATTTGATGTTATGATACAGGTGACAAGGAAGCAATTGTTCTGCCATTAAGAATTGCATAGCAGGGCCATAACCATGGCCAACTAGCCAGCAAAATTGCTTTCCTGAGGTCATAACATAAAAACAACTTCCACAAATTCAAGCGCATCTGGAAACAGTGCTCTGCCTACACAGAATCATTCAAATAAGCATCAATTTCCAGAAAACAAAATTCTAGTAATACAGGCGACAAACACCAGTGTCTCAAGCATGAGAGCTCAAATTCAGATTCAGGTGATTGAACTGCATATTCCACTCCACCTCTTGCTACACCAATGTGTGAGAAAGCTAAAACATACCAGATGAAAATCTGAACAAGACTTACGGGTCAATTGTAACTTTGATGCAAGACATGTTCTTATCCCTCTGCTTGTTATCAGCAGCGTTCACTACAGAGTGGAGAGAGAAATGCAATTTATTTGTGAGAAATCAGTACCTAAGAATTAATTCCCTGGCCTGGCATTAGAAATCAGCTCTTGCTTCTCCAGTTGGTTAACTATAGTTAGTCTTTTTATAAACAACGCTGAAGAAGAAAGCAATGCATTCAAACAGTGAAACTGTGGTTAAACTAGGGGTTTGTCAAGCTACCCTGAATATAAATTATAATTCCTTTGTAAATCATCCCATTCACCAACTGGGATTTAAAGAAATGCCTATAAACACCTTGATTTGTCACATGTTTTATTGACAGCATTCTCAACTTACCTAGGATTTCATCAAAAATTTTATACAGGCCAGGTACAAAGGTGACATCCCTGCAATTCAGTCCCACATCTTCATCAAACACCCACATTTGCTGAAAAGACAATTTTACAAAGTAGCAAGTGGTCAAACTTTCCATGATATCAAAAAGTTACTGGTATTTACATATCACTGATTTCTGTTAAAGCGAATTCATGTCAACCATATAGTTTTCAGTACAGGAAATTAATTGAGAATGGAGAGAATAAGAAAAGACGGAAGTCAAAGAAAGAACTATAGTACATAGTATATACTCATGTATAAGTCTAGAAATTTCAGTAAAAAAACACAATTCCAAAACACCTGAATTGATTTATCCACAGGTCAATGTAAGTACTGTACCCTGACTCTTATAAAAAAAAGCCCCCCCCCCCCCCAAGCAATAACGTAATCTGTTCTGGAAGCACTGACTCTACTCTCTCATCCATCCAGCCTTTACAGTGAGCCCAGACAGTTATGCCAGCTTGAATTCTCTAAGTTCTTTGGCACTGTTTTTCTTTGCATCCATTAGATGCTTTGTTACATTCCTCTAAATTTTACCCTTGAATTGCCCACAGATCATTACAAAATCCACAATTTTGGCCCCAAACCTGCCCTCGACTTATACGTGAAGTTGATTCATAGTCAAGTATATATGGCAGATACAGAATGCAAACTACTTTATTGGACTAATGAAACAGTAAGTTGTCTACAAAAATATCTGCCATAATTTTGATAAACTCAGCAACAATCTAACAGACCTTGGCAGTATTGGCCAAATCTGGTGCAATAAGATTTCCAAGGGGGGAAAAAAAGGTAAGTTTCTTTTGTCTGCCAGCACTGTCAGTTTCCTGTTTGCCATATAAACCAACTGGACTCAGCACGAAATGCTAGAGAGTGGTTGTAAAGAAACCACACATTCAGACCCCAAAATAAAAACAGCATACTCAAGCTCTTTGCTGTGATGATAGAGCATTTTTGACAGTAAGCAAAACAATCTGGAAAGGTTTTCTTCCATTTTATAGCAACACATTCTGTCTCTACCCCAGTTTCCCCCCCAAAAATGTTTTTATTACCTGGGTGACTTGTTCTACAGAGCCAATATATGTATCAGGCCGGAGCAATATATGCTCCAGCTGGGTTTTCTTCTGGTAGATTCGTTCGACAGACAACCTTTTTTTGGTATCCTCATTTTTGATCTTATTCACTTTGGGGTTTGTATTCACTGTCTAAATGGAAGAAAAATAAACACGTCATTTTGAAACAGTATTCAACAGTTTGCCTCTGACAAAAATAAAAAACCAAACCTGTCTTGGTTCTGAATGAAGGAATAGAAAACAAAAAGAGAATGAAGACGGAAGCTAATTTATTGATGACAATAACAAGCACAACTGTCAAAAGAGAATTCCAAGTACCAAAATATATTTCTGATTGTCATGTAGTCCATGTGTACAAATTGCTTAGGATTCTGTTTATGGACTTCCCTAAAAACCTCTAGCTCCCCAATGGCCTACTAGAATAAATATTATTATTATTAATTTTATTTATATAGCGCTGTAAATTTACACAGTGCTGTACATACAATCATAAATTAGACAGATCCCTGCCCTCAGGTTTACAGTCTAAAACATGTGATGTAATCCAAGATTCAGGTTAAGTCTCCCTTATCCAAAATGCTTGGCAGCCAGAAGTGTTTTGGATTTTGGAACACTTGCATATGCACAAGATATATTGGAGATGGACCCAAGTCATGAAATTTTATACATAGCATCATATAATCATAGAGTTGGAAGAGACCACAAGGGCCATCAAGTCCAACCCCCTGCCGTGCAGGAACTCACAATCAAAGCATCCCAGACAGATGGCCATCCAGCCTCTGTTTAAAGACCTGCAAGGAAGGAGACTCCACTATACTCCGAGGGAGTGCGTTGCACTGTCGAACAGCCCTTACTGTCAGGAAGTTGTTCCTAATATTTAGGTGGAATCTCTTTCCCAGTAGCTTGCATCCATTGTTCTGTATGTCTTATTCTCTGGAACTGCAGAAAACAAACTTGTTCCTTCCTCAATATGACACCCTTGAACAATTTAAACTAGGCTATCATATTACCTCATAACCATCTCTTCTCCAGGCTAAACATACCCTGAAAAAGGTGGTTTGCAGACATCCCTATTTGCTGTGCAGCAGAGCAGCAGCAACCAGACGGAGCTGCACTGCTGCGCAGCAAAAAAGGAGCTGCCTAGCACA